>CM061752.1:46653360-47871326 GCA_030979885.1 Lolium multiflorum | reverse complement strand
CGTAAGAGCATCATTGTCGGATCCTCAAGCTCAAATTTTGCGAGGTCCTATCTCGACAAAACAAAATAGAAATTTGTGTCAACAAACAAGTGCAAAAGGAAAATCCAAAGGGTATGCAATGAGTGCAAATGCTTACCAACAAAGCGACGACTTTGTGTTTTAATGCGTTTGGTGATCGCCGCTTCGCGAGCAGATTGCGCAGTTATGCGCTTAGTGAAGTCTCGGCGTCATGCAGACGTTTCCGAAGATCCTCGACACCAGCAGCATCAGCCTTCGCCTTGTTGGCTTCTTGCCTAGCTTCAACCGCATTTGATTCGGCCTTCTTACGAGCCTCTTCACATTGCTCTAACTTTAGAGCAAGCGTGTCAGCACGTTCGTTGGCTTCCATCAATTTTTCTGAAAAAAGAAAGACAAGATTAGCTATAAACGTCGACAAGTCATGCAGAAAAGAAGCAAAAAATAGTCGAGCATTACCTTCAATCTTGTTGGCGTAATCACGGTACCCAACGAATTGGGCACCGATGCGAAGAAGCTCTTTGATCATAGGCTGTTAAAAAGAGACAAAGAAAGAAAATGTTGGCATGAGAAAAATGGCGACTTATAGAGCAACCAGAGAAAATATAAACAACGACAAGAGTGTTAGCAACTTACATCATCCAAGAGAGGGTTAGAAGAGCTACGATTGAAGAGTGAGCTCTGGATTTATTTCAACCCTTGCCCTTTTTGGTGAAGGGACAAGGGGGCTTGCCGGAGGAGTAGCAGCGTCGACATTTTGTCGAGGAGGCGACGTTTCTTCTCCTTCGACTGGCGTTTCCGAAGCAACTAAAGTATGTGACGTGCTGCTCGTTCGAGCAGCCACATCGGCAATGGGTATTTCTTCTTCATCATCACTAAAAGAAAGCGTCGACAATGTAAAAAAGCAAGATAGACAAGAATTTTTTGAGTACAAGTAAACAAGAAAAAGGGTACTTACGAACTGATGATAGACTCGAGGTATGGATCATAGCCTCCCTTCTGGTGCGAAGAGGCGATTCGCCGACTTTGGAGGTGCCGGAATCGACATCTCTTTCTCTTGTTCCTTGGAGAAACAACAGGAGGAAGAGATTGTGCCGATGCAGTGCCTTCGGAGGCAGCGTCCTTTTCACAGGCATCCCGCAGATTTTCGAGAATCTGTGGGTTCATTACAAAAGAAGGGGCCTCTTGGTTATCATCGGAGATCTCCTCCTCTTCTTCGACTTCTCCACCTTTAGGAAGAGGAGGAAGTGAAACAAGATTTGGGTGGTCCTGCATAAAAAGAGGAAAGGATATCAGGAAGGAGCACACAATGCAAAAAAGCAAGGCAATAAGAAGTCACGCGACAATGTTTACCTTAGGAAGTGCATGGGCGGCGCTATATGGTTTCACGCGACAAGAAGAAGGGATAGAATCTTTTTTGCTGAGGGAAGTGATTTTTCGGACAAGTTTTTCCAAGTCCTTCACCTCCAAATCTGTCGACAGCCGATCCATCTTCGTCGCCAGTATATTTCCAAAGAGGAAATTTGCGAGCTTGAAGAGGTTGAACTCTACTCTTAAGGAAATACAATATAATCTGGATACCCGACAATTCTTTGCCGCGAGTATTTTGTAACTCGCGGATGCGAGTCAGTCGAAGCTTTTTCTTCTTCGGTAGCCTCCGCATCCCAAGAACGGCGACGAAGAATTCTTTCGTCACCATCGAACGGAGGGATGTTGTCCTTCTGCGCATCCATCGTTTTCTCACGAATGCAAATAACCACCTTCACGCCACCCTTTGAACGGAGTCGGGGAGTTTGACGTTGGCACTGGCGTGGAGCTGATGAGATAATAACGCCGCCTATATTATAGGCTACATTGTGATATTTCTGGCCATGCTTACAGAAGAAATGCTTTCCACATCATTCAATTGGGAAGACGCCAATAAGGCTTCGTAGAGAGTAATGAAAATGGAAATATGAGGATCGAGTTTGGCGTGGAGGTGGAGTTGAAGACTCTGGGAGACATAAAGCAATCCACGGAGAAAAGGATGAATGGGGGCGGATAAACCGCGGATGAGATGGTCGACAAAACTTACCCGGTACCCCATTGGAGGGTGGGGCTTTCTTCACTAGGGAAGCAAACCTGTCTTGGTGATCCCCAGCTTCTTCAGGAGATTCAGGTCCTGGTTCGTGACCTTGGACCTCTCCCACTCTACGGCTCCTAGATCGCGGCGGCCAATCAGGCGTGCTGTGGCGAGTGAGACGCGTGCGCGGTGGCATCAACGGCAATGGACAAAGCAATGCATAGGGCGTGCGGAAGATCAAACAGAGTTGGGCGCAGGGAAGTTTTTAGGAATGGATGTGCGGCGCAAGCGAAGGACTGGACCAAGGTTGAAGAAAGGTTTATATAGGATTCGGACGAAGCAGTGCACCGTTGGATGAAGAAATCGTGTGGTAAAAAAGGATCTCGTAGATACAAGGGTAAAAAGGTATTTTTATTGAGGAGGAATGGAACCGTACGAGCGCCAGGAAAAGCGGAGGACGTGTGTCCCCCACTTGCACGACGTGTCAACGTGGTGGAAACAATGGACCCACAAGGCAGAAGAAATCCCAATTATTGATAGAGATGAAGAGAATATGACAAAGGAGAATATGTCGACAAGAAAAATAAAAAAAGAGAATGGCGACAGGGTAAATCATTTGAATACTCTTGGAGCCTTTGATCAAATACAAGTTTTTGCCCAAACGCTCGGGGGCTACTCTGCTGAAAAATAGAAAATTTCGAGTATGACAATATAGCAATGGCGAGAGCCTATGATCAAATCCAAGAATTTGTTCATAGCCTCGGGGGCTACTCCCATCGGGAGCGCTGGTCGCGCACCCGATAAATATAAAAAATCGAGAAGGGTCGTAAATATAGCGGCAAAGGATACTAATCTGTGGAGCCTACACCCAAGCACAAGTTCTTGGCTGTAGCCTCGGGGGCTACTCCCATCGGGAACGCTGTTCGCGTGCCCGATGAATTTTTTCAAAAATAGAGAAATAGAAGTGAGTATATTCCGAGTTACACAGATAACTCTACATATACTCCCATCGGAAGACAAAATAAAGTCATCAAATATGACTCGATAAAATGTGCTATTCCAAAGGCGAAAAGCACTCGACAATATATTCTCAGAACGCCAAAGTTGCGATCAATTTCTGAATGCCGCAAATTTGCGAGGTAAGACCCCAGATCCGTTCTGCTGGGCGTGGCATCGCCAAGACTGCGCTCTGCTACTTTTTATCCGTATCAGATACGAAGAAAAATCCTAACGGACGCGTTAGGTACCCGATAAATTTGACTGGGACTCGACGGAATGGTAAGACCTTAAGCTGCACCTGTCGAAGTTTACACCGTATCCCGGGATCATGTCCGGGGACGTGATCTTAAGTAGGTTTTGCGGATTGCCACTAGAGCAGTTAACTAGTACCTGATCCGTCAGATGAACTAGCCCCAACTACCATTATCCCTGTAATAGAATTTTATGTGAAGAAGCATAAATAAAAGCTCTCGAATAAATAGATCGAGATTTTCCTTGACTCTACGATTCAAGCAAAATCTCGGGGCTACTGACATAGGCATCCCGAATGGGCCTGCAGAAGATGGTACCCGGATTTTCTTGAAGGCCCACTATCCGAAGAATAAGAAGATTTGGGAGTTCAAGATATATTAAGGAAATCTAGAGTTGTAATAGGAAGTGTTATTTGTAATCCGGCGGGATGAGTTAGAAACCGTCCCGACTTTGTAACTTGTAAAGAAACCCGGCTCCACCTCCTATATAAGGGGGAGTCGAGGGACAAAGAAAGGATCGAATCTCTTGTCAACATAACCCTAATTTTCATAATCGTCGAGTACTTTTCCGCCTAAACCTTCGAGATCTACTTGCCTCTACTTCTAGCAAAACCCTAGTCTACAATCTGTAGGCATTGACAAGTTAATCCTTTGTCAGTAAGGGCAAAGGTCTCCACAAGAAGGCAATTGGCTAACTTTAGCAATCATCATGCTTATATCTCCGTTGTGGAACCCAAGAAAGTATTTGAAGCCCTTGAAGATTCGGATTGGGTGGAAGCCATGCATGAGGAACTCAACAACTTCAAGCGCAACAAAGTGTGGACCTTAGTAGAGAAGCCAAAGGAGTGCCGCAATGTTATAGGCACTAAGTGGATATTCAAGAACAAGCAAGATGAGTTTGGAAATATTGTGAGGAACAAGGCAAGATTGGTGGCTCAAGGTTTCTCTCAAGTTGAAGGAATTGACTTTGGAGAGACCTATGCTCCCGTGGCTCGTCTTGAGTCCATCCGTATCCTTCTTGCTTATGCATCGCATCATAACTTTAAGTTGCAACAAATGGATGTTAAAAGTGCATTTCTTAATGGTCCTTTGCATGAAGAGGTTTATGTTAAGCAACCCCGGGGTTCGGAGGATCTCAACTTTCCTAACCATGTCTACAAGCTTGATAAAGCACTTTATAGTCTCAAACAAGCTCCTAGAGCTTGGTACGAGCACAAAGAATTGTTGATAGACCGTGGGTTTGATGTTGGGTTAATCGATCCCACTCTTTTTACTAAGAGGGTTAATGGGGAGCTTCGTTTGCCAATTGTATGTTGATGATATTATCTTTGGTTCTACTAACAAAGCTTTCAATGATGAATTTTCAAAGCTTATGACCGATAGGTTTGAGATGTCTATGATGGGAGAGATGAAGTTCTTCCTTGGTTTTGAGATCAACAATTGAGAGGAGGAACCTTCATCAATCAAGCAAAATATCTCCAAGACATGCTCAAGAGGTTCAAGATGACCGAGTTGAAGGGCGTGGCCACTCCTATGGTTACCAAATGTCATCTTGCACTAGATCCCAATGGTAAAGAGGTGGATCAAAAGGTATACCGCTCCATGATTGGATCCTTGCTTTACCTTTGTGCATCTAGACCGGACATAGTGTTGAGTGTTGGTGTGCAAGGTATCAAGCTTCTCCTAAGGAGAGCCACATGATGGCTCTCAAAAGAATCTTTCGATATTTGGTTGATACCCCAAGATATGGTATTTGGTACCCCAAGGGCTCAAGCTTTATTCTCAATGGATATACCGATGCGGATTGGGCGGGTGACAAGGATGATAGGAAATCAACTTCCGGGGCTTGCCAATTCCTTGGTAGGTCCTTGGTGTGTTGGTCTTCTAAGAAGCAAAATTGTATATCTCTCTCCACCGCCGAAGCCGAATATGTTGCCGCCGCAAGTGGATGCACTCAATTGTTATGGATGAGGCAAACTTTAAAGGAATACGGTGTCATTTGTGACAAAGTGCCTCTATTATGTGACAATGAAAGTGCCATCAAGATTGCCTATAATCCGGTGCAACATTCAAGAACGAAGCATATTGAGATCCGGAATCATTTCATTAGGGATCATGTTGCCCGTTGTGATATTGAGCTCATCTATGTTCCTACCAAAGATCAACTTGCCGATATATTCACGAAGCCTCTTGATGAAGCAAGGTTCTCTATTTGAGGAATGAGCTAAATATCATTGATTCAAGGAGTATAGCTTGACCATCTTGCAAACACACCTTTGTCTCAAAACTTTATTTGGTTTAGATGTGGGCATGGAAATAGGGGGAGTGCGGTTTAAACTATTGAGCTATCCCTCCCCCCATAATGCCAACATTAAAAGAAATCATTCTCTTTATATCATATAATGATATGTGAGCTTCAATGATGAGTAGTGGTTTTGGGCCCAAGATACATCTTCGGGATGCTGATACGTCTCCAACGTATCGATAATTTCTTATGTTCCATGCTACTTTATTGATGATATCTACATGTTTTATGCACATTATATGTCATATTTATGCATTTTCCGGAACTAACCTATTAACAAGATGCCGAAGAGCCAGTTCTGTTTTTCTGCTGTTTTTGGTTTCAGAAATCCTAGTAAAGAAAATATTCTAATTGACGAAACTTTCGCCCGGGTCCTATTTTTGCACGAAGCTTCCGAAGACCGAAGACCTAACGAAGTGGGGCCACGAGGAGGCCGGGGGTGTGGCGGTGCGGCCCAAGCCCCGGCCGCGCCGACCTATCCTCGGGCCCTGTGGCCCCTCGCGTTGACCTCCGCCACTTAAAGCTTCCGTGCGAAACCCCAAAGATCGAGAGCCACGATACGGAAAACTTTCCAGAGACGCGCCGCCGCGAATCCCATCTCGGGGATTCCGAGATCGCCTCCGGCACCCGCTCGGGAGAGGGATTCATCTCCTGAGACCCACCGCCATGGTCGCCTCCGGAGTGATGAGGAGTAGTTCACCCCTGGACCATGGGTCCATAGCAGTAGCTAGATGGTCGTCTCTTCTTGTTGTGCTTCATTGTTAGATCTTGTGAGCTGCCTAACATGATCAAGATCATCTATGTAATTCATATGTTGTGTTTTATCGGGATCCGATGGATAGAGAGTACTATGATTATGTGATTATCAATCTATTGTTCATGTGTTGTTATGATCTTGCATGCTCTCCGTTATTAGTAGAGGCTCTGGCCAAGTTTTTACTCTTAACTCCAAGAGGGAGTATTTATGCTCGATAGTGGGTTCATGCCTCCATTGAATCTGGGACAGTGACAGAAAGTTCTAAGGTTGTGGATGTGCTGTTGCCACCAGGGATAAAACATTGATGCTATGTCTAAGGATGTAGTTGTTGATTACATTACGCACCATACTTAATGCAATTGTCTGTTGCTTTGCAACTTAATACTGGAGGGGTTCGGATGATAACCAAGGTGGACTTTTTAGGCATAGATGCAGTTGGATGGCGGTCTATGTACTTTGTCGTAATGCCCAATTAAATCTCACTATATTTATCATATCATGTATATGCATTGTTATGCCTTTCTCTATTTGTCAATTGCCCGACTGTAATTTGTTCACCCAACATGCTTTATCTTATGGGAGAGACACCTCTAGTGAACTGTGGACCCCGGTCCTATTCTTTACATAGCATACAATCTACTTGTTTTACTGTTTTCTTTGCAAACATCTTCCACTCGATACGTTTAATCCTTTGTTACAGCAAGCCGGTGAGATTGACAACCTCATTGTTTCGTTGGGACAAAGTACTTGGTTGTGTTGTGCGGTTCCGCGTTGGCGCCGGAATCCCCGTGTTGCGCCGCATCACATTTCGCGACCATCAACCTTCAACGTGCTTCTTGGCTCCTCTTGGTTCGATTAAACCTTGTTTCATACTGAGGGAAACTTGCTTCTATACGCATCATACCTTCCACTTGGGGTTCCCAACGGACGTGTGCATCTACGCGTATCAAGCTAAATTCGCGCCGTGCCGGGGAGATCAAGACACGCTGCAAGGAGTCTCCACTTCTCAATCTTTACTTTGTTTTGTCTTGCTTTATTTTATTTACTACTTTGTTTGCTGCACTAAATCAAAATACAAAAAAATTAGTTGCTAGTTTTACTTTATTTACTGTCTTGCTCTCTATATCGAAAACACAAAAAAATTAATTACTTGCATTTACTCTATCTAGTTTATTTTATTTTACTGCTACTAAAATGAGTAATCCTGAAGTTGAAGTTCGTTCTTTTAAGCAACAAGGTGGAGAAAGTTTTAAAGATGCTTGGTATAGAATTAGTAATGCTCATCAAAGGTGCATTAAGAAACACTCCACCACTATCCTTCTTAGGAACTTTTATGTTGGTTTGTCTAGTTGGAATAGATATGTTCTTGATACTCTTTCGGGAGGTAATTTCCTAGGTACTCCCGCTTTAGAAGCTAGTTGCATCATTGAGAGTCTAGTTGGAATACCACCTGTTAATGAAGTTAAAATTGAAATCTCTCTTGTGGATGTTATGAAAAAATTGGAAACCATAGAGAAAAATTTTCCAAGTGTTGAAACTAAATTGGGAATGTTATTTGACAAAACTTATGAACTTGATAAATCCCTAGGAGGAATTAATGAAAGAATTAGTGTCCTAGGAACTTGTGTTATCCATGATAATCAAACCAATAGGATTGATGAACTTGAAAAAGCTATGGGAACCTTGGGTTCAACCTTTTCTTCTCTCAAGTATAATGAGAAAGCCTATGTGGGTAAAGAGCAAAAATTCATGTATGCCTCTAAAGTGCCTAAACAAAAGAATTACTATAGGCCTAAAATTGCTAAAACCCCTAGCACCACCATAGAAAATTTAGATAATGGAGCACCTAAAGTACCCTCTGCAACAAGTTGTGTTTGCATGAAAAATAATAAAGTTGATGCTTCTACTCTCGATGTTACTTGATTTGCACTTTCTGCGCCTAGCTGAAAGGCGTTAAAGAAAAGCGCTTATGGGAGACAACCCATGTTTTTACCTACAGCATTTTTTTGTTTTGTTGAGTCTTGGAAGTTGTTTACTACTGTAGCAACCTCTCCTATCATGTTTTTGTGCCAAGTAAAGTTTCTATGTCAAAGTTGATGTTATATTTGGGATCGCTGCGCAGAAACAGCATTGCTGTCTGTCACGAATCTGGCATAATTCTCTGTAGAAAATTCGAAAAAAATCTGCCAATTTACGAGCGTGATCCTCAGATATGTACGCAACTTTCATTAATTTTGAGTTTTTCCATTTGAGCAAGTCTGGTGCCATAAAATCGTCTTTACGGACTGTTCTGTTTTTGACAGATTCTGCCTTTTATTTCGCATTGCCTCTTTTGCTATGTTGGATTTATTTCTTTGATCCATTAATGTCCAGTAGCATTATGCAATGTCCAGAAGTGAAAATAATGATTGTGTCACCTCTGAATGAGTGAATTATTAATGATGCACTAACCCTCTAATGAGTTTGCTTGAAGTTTGGTGTGAAAGTTTTCAAGGGTCAAGAGAGGAGTATGATATACTATGATCAAGAGGAGTGAAAGCTCTAAGCTTGGGGATGCCCCGTGGTTCACCCCTGCATATTTTAAGAAGACTCAAGCGTCTAAGCTTGGGGATGCCCAGGCATCCCCTTCTTCATCGACAACATCATCAGGTTCCTCCCCTGAAACTATATTTTTATTCAATCACATCTGGTGTTCTTTACTTGGAGCGTCGGTTTGTTTTTGTTTTTGTTTGAATAAGATGGATCCTAGCATTCACTTTGTGGAGAGAGACACGCTCCGCTGTTGCATATGGACACATGTGTCCTTAGGCTTTACTCATAATGTTCAAGGCGAAGTTTCTTCTTCGTTAAATTGTTACATGGTTGGAATTGGAAAATGCTACATGTAGTAATTCTAAAATGTCTTGGATAATGTGATACTTGGCAATTGTTGTGCTCATGTTTAAGCTCTTGCATCATATGCTTTGCACCCATTAATGAAGAAATACATAGAGCTTGCTAAAATTTGATTTGCATATTTGGTTTCTCTAAGGTCTAGATAATATCTAGTATTGAGTTTTGAACAACAAGGAAGACGTTGTAGAGTCTTATAATGTTTACAATATGTCTTTTATGTGAGTTTTGCTGCACTTGTTCATCCTTGAGTTTGCTTCAAATAACCTTGCTAGCCTAAACCTTGCATCGAGAGGGAATACTTCTCATGCATCCAAAATCCTTGAGCCAACTACTATGCCATTTGTGTCCACCATACCTACCTACTACATGGTATTTCTCCGCCATTCAAAGTAAATTGCTTGAGTGCTACCTTTAAAATTCCATCATTCACCTATGCAATATATAGCTCATGGGACAAAATAGCCTTAAAAACTATCGTAGTATTGAATATGTACTTATGCACTTTATATTTTATTAAGTTGCTTGTTGTGCGATAACCATGTTTCTGGGGAACGCCATCAACTATTGTTGAATATCATGTGAGTTGCTATGCATGTCCGTCTTGTCTGAAGGTCTATCATTTTAGTGGTTGGAGCATGCAAAATTGTTAGAGAAGAACATTGGGCCGCTAACTAAAGCCATGAACCATGGTGGAAGTTTCAGTTTTGGACATATATCCTCAATCTCATATGAGAATAATAACTTTGCTACATGCTTATGCATTTAAGAGGAGTCCATTATCTGTTGTCCATGTTGTCCCGGTATGGATGTCTAAGTTGAGAATAATCAAAAGCGAGAAATCCGAAATGCGAGCATTCTCCTTGGACCTTTGTACAGGCGGCATGGAGGTACCCCTTTGTGACACTTGGTTGAAACATGGCATGCGAAGACCCGGTAGTCCAAGTTAAGTAGGACAAGGTGCGGGCACTATTAGTACACTATGCGTGAGGCTTGCAACTTGTAAAATATAATTTTCATAACTCATATGCTTTATTACTACCGTTGACAAAATTGTTTCATGTTTTCAAAATAAAAGCTCTAGCACAAATACAGCAATCGATGCTTTCCTCATTGAAGGACCATTCTTTTACTTTTATTGTTGAGTCATTTTACCTATCTCCTTCCACCTTAAGAAGCAAACACTTGTGTGAACTGTGCATTGATTCCTACATATTTGCATATTGCACTTGTTATATTACTTTATGTTGACAATATCCATGAGATATACATGTATAAGTTGAAAGCAACCGCTGAAACTTAATCTTCCTATGTGTTGCTTCAACACCTTTACTTTGATTTATTGCTTTATGAGTTAACTCTTATGCAAGACTTATTGATGCTTGTCTTGAAGTACTATTCATGAAAAGTCTTTGCTTTATGATTCAGTTGTTTACTCATGTCATTACCTTTGCTTTGATCGCTGCATTCATTACATATGTTTACAAATAGTATGATCAAGATTATGATGGCATGTCACTTCAGAAATTATCTTTGTTATCGTTTTACCTGCTCGGGACGAGCAGAACTAAGCTTGGGGATGCTGATACGTCTCCAACGTATCGATAATTTCTTATGTTCCATGCTACTTTATTGATGATATCTACATGTTTTATGCACATTATATGTCATATTTATGCATTTTCTGAACTAACCTATTAACAAGATGCCGAAGAGCCAGTTGCTGCTTTTTGGTTTCAGAAATCCTAGTAAAGAAATATTCTCGGATTGGACGAAACTTTCGCCCAGGGTCCTATTTTGCACGAAGCTTCCGAAGACCGAAGACCTAACGAAGTGGGGCCACGAGAGGCCGGTGGCCGGCGCGGCCCAAGCCCCGGCCGCGCCTACTGCCCCCTCGGCCCCCTCGCGTTGACCCTCCGCCTACTTAAAGCTTCCGTCGCGAAACCCCCGACCGAGCCACGATACGGAAAACCTTACGAGACGCGCCGCCGCGAATCCCATCTCGGGGATTCTGGAGATCGCCTCCGGCACCCTGCCGGAGAGGGGATTCATCTCCCGGAGGACTCTACACCGCCATGGTCGCCTCCGGAGTGATGAGTGAGTAGTTCACCCCTGGACCATGGGTCCATAGCAGTAGCTAGATGGTCGTCTTCTCCTTGTTGTGCTTCATTGTTAGATCTTGTGAGCTGCCTAACATGATCAAGATCATCTATATGTAATTCTATATGTTGTGTTTGTCGGGATCCGATGGATAGAGAGTACTATGATTATGGTGATTATCAATCTATTGTTCATGTGTTGTTTATGATCTTGCATGCTCTCCGTTATTAGTAGAGGCTCTGGCCAAGTTTTTACTCTTAACTCCAAGAGGGAGTATTTATGCTCGATAGTGGGTTCATGCCTCCATTGAATCTGGGACAGTGACAGAAAGTTCTAAGGTTGTGGATGTGCTGTTGCCACTAGGGATAAAACATTGATGCTATGTCTAAGGATGTAGTTGTTGATTACATTACGCACCATACTTAATGCAATTGTCTGTTGCTTTGCAACTTAATACTGAGGGGGTTCGGATGATAACCTGAAGGTGGACTTTTTAGGCATAGATGCAGTTGGATGGCGGTCTATGTACTTTGTCGTAATGCCCAATTAAATCTCACTATATTTATCATATCATGTATATGCATTGTTATGCCTTTCTCTATTTGTCAATTGCCCGACTGTAATTTGTTCACCCAACATGCTTTATCTTATGGGAGAGACACCTCTAGTGAACTGTGGACCCCGGTCCTATTCTTTACATAGCATACAATCTACTTGTTTTACTGTTTTCTTTGCAAACATCTTCCACTCGATACGTTTAATCCTTTGTTACAGCAAGCCGGTGAGATTGACAACCTCACTGTTTCGTTGGGACAAAGTACTTGGGTTGTGTTGTGCAGGTTCCGCGTTGGCGCCGGAATCCCTGGTGTTGCGCCGCATCACATTTCGCGACCATCAACCTTCAACGTGCTTCTTGGCTCCTACTGGTTCGATTAAACCTTGGTTTCATACTGAGGGAAACTTGCTTCTATACGCATCATACCTTCCACTTGGGGTTCCCAACGGACGTGTGCATCTACGCGTATCACCATGCCATAACACTCATATATGGTGGCCTAGGCCACCACACTCTTCTTTGTGAAGAGTTGGAGTTATTTGAGTCTTATCGCCTTTTATTTGACAACTCCATGTTCTTATGGGAAATCACTCTAGTTTGGCCTTATTTGCTCATATCTTGCAAACTTGAGTGATCATGTACCATTAACAGTTTGTATCTTCTTCAACCTAAGCCTACTCCCTACCATAAGCCATTTCCATCTTGCTCATTTGTCATGTTTGGTAAAAAACTTGGAGTTTGAGGTGTTTCGGTCGGATGATCTAGGTCGCTCCATCTTATTGGTAAATTTGCACCTTATATGTGACGTGATACTTTATTGCATCACACATGAGTCTTGCAAATAACCAACGAAAGATGGGACGGATTCCCCGTGATTCTGGAATTTTTCAGAACCCCGGATTATCCGGCCCCAGGCGACCCCGGATTATCCGGCCCGGCCGGATTATCCGCCCTAAACTAGGGCCGGATTATCCGGCCTGGGCAGATCTTGAAAGGGTTGAGGACGAGGCCGCGGGGGCAAACGGTTCACACCACCCCACGCGCCTCTCTCTCCTCTCTCTCCTCTCAAGTTCGCCGGACCTCCTCCTCCTCGCCGGAGACGCTCCGTCCGCCCCCTCTCGGAGTTCTTGGGTGGATCGGGTGCATCTCCTCCCTAGCTACCTTCTCCTCCAAGCGGTTTCCACAATGGATGTGGGTATGATTCACAATCTCTAACCCTAGATGTTGTGTTTTATATGTGCTCTTTTCTTGGTGGAATTGGTGTCTAGTTGTTCCAAACCTCTTGTAATGTACTCCTCTTGCATGCTATGAGGCCGATCTAGTCTTAGACGTGCTTTTGATTGGCAAAACTGCAAATCTCGCAGGGCCGGATTATCCGCCCCCCGAGCAGACCGGATTATCCGGCCAGGCCGGATTATCCGCCCCCAGGGGACACCGGATTATCCGGCCTGGAGCTTCATCGCCGCTGCAGCTTGGCTTCAATCTCTCATGTCTAGATTTGTACCGACTTATAGCATGTTTCTCGAGTATATTACTGTATCTTACATGACTTATGAGCATTACCTTTCCTTTGCTACCCGCCTTTGCTTCTCACAGGTGGTGCTTCTCGGGGTGGTCGGAGACGCCCAAGGCATGATCGATCTAGTGATGAGTTTGCCCCCAATGCACCTCGCAAGTCCGTCACTTCAAGGCGGAAGAACAAGGAAGTGAGGGAGAACTACAAGACCATGGACCCAGTTTCTTACTCCGCTATCCGTTTGAAGAACTGGTATGATGATGTCCCAAGGGATGAAGACATAGCGGGCAGGAGATATTGGTGCACTGAGCAGGAGTTCATCTTCAAGGACATCTATGAGCCCATGAAGAATCTGAGACCCATGCAAGCTATCGATGTGGACATTCTGGCAATCAACAATCACTTTGAAGATGCTATCTGGGTAGCTGGAAAGATGGGCTTGCATGATATCATGAAGATTCAGTGTGACTTTAGCCCAGATTTGGTGAAGCAGTTCTTTGCCACTTTGGCAATCAGGAAAGATGAGGAACACACCATGGAGTGGATGACTGGCTCCACTCACTGCAGTGCCACTCTGCGCCAGTTTGCTGGTTATCTTGGAGTTCCTGTTGATGGGGGTCGTCGACTTCATGGACCACAACAGACAGATAAGAATGCTCTTATGCATCTCTACACCTCAGCGGGAAAAATTGGTCAAGCTAAGGGGCTGCTTCCCATATACAGTCAGTTGCTTCGGTTCTTTCGGGCAACCATTTGCCCAAGTGGTGGCAACAATGATGCTCTTCGGGGAACCCTTGTGGACCTTATGCACCTCAGCTATAAGTGTGCTCGTGATGTGAATGAAGAACGGGACTACACTCTTGATGTCATGGACTTTATCTTCCATGAGATCCATGATGCCATGGTCTCCCGGACCACCATACCCTATGCACCCTACATTCAGCTTCTCATCAACAACTCTGTGGTAAGGGTTGGTGAAGACATAAGTGGGTATCCTTTGGTGAAGCACCATGTCAAGAAGCCCTACAAGCTTAAGCCAGTCTCCTCAGCCGTACCTGCTCCTGACACTTTCATGCGTGATGCTCGCTCCAGTGGCTTTGCTCCTGCTCGTCACCCTGACGTTCCGGCTATGAGGAAGCAAGTGAGCCGGCTTAGTTGGTTTCAGCGTCACATCTTGTGCATGAACATTGAGATACACAAGGAAAACTATGCTGCTAGCCGAGAGCGTTCTGATTAAGCACACTCAGGCGGTTATTCTTCACAAGCTCAGTGGTGATCAAGGACCTCCGCCTCAGCCTCCAGCTCACCAGGGTTACAGTGGATGGCACTCTGCACAGGTTCCATGGAGTGAACTTGATGACTGCCTTCAAAGGTCCAACACCTCTCGCCGCTCCCCGGATGCACCTGACACTGATGAGGATGAAGAGGAAGCGGCACGAGTCCGATGATGATTATGCCTCCGAGTGATTCCCATGGGACGAGTAGCATCGCGCTTGTCCCCTTTTTGGCGTTTCGATGCCAAAGGGGGAGAAGTGTTCTATTAGGAACTATCTCGGGGATTTGCATGGTTTGGGCACAAGCATTTGCGTTTACCATTCCTTTATTGCTTGTGTTCCCTCGTATTTGCACTATTTGCTTTGGTTGTGTCGTTTAAAACTATGTGCTATGTGGTGTGAGACATTGTTAAGTGTGAGACATTGTTATGGTTTTCGGATTTCTATATGTTGAGATCAAGGATGCTATATTATGTGTGATGTTATATCTCCGTATCTTATATCTACACATGGGTATGATTTCTTGCATCCTATCTCAACTTCATATTTGTTTATGTCTCGTGTAAGAGGTCGTGATGGATATCTCTAGTGTTGAGGCACCTCAATCCTATGTGTTGTGTATTTGTATTCAAATGCAAGTTACTTATATGCACACATGTAGGGGGAGTGCCTCTATGTTGTTGCCATCACGTTTGTCTCTATAGTTATTCTCTTGCAAATCCGTATATTGTCATCAAACACCAAAAAGGGGGAGATTGAAAGAACATCTCTCATATTATGTTTTGAGTGTTTGATGTCAATGTATGTGATACACTAATGTTTGTTTAAGTGGTACAGGGATTACATAGTTATTTATACATGTGTGTTGGATGTGATCATCTGCCAAAAGATAGCTGAAAATGTTGGGTAGGCCGGATAATCCGGGCCGGATATTGTTGAAATATCCGGCCCCCTGTTTTCGGCTAAGTCTTCGAGGAAAAGCAGCTCAGTATGGGGGCCGGACATTTGCCCGGATATTGTCCCGGTATTGTACCAGGGCCGGAATATCCGGGCCGGATATTTTGGAAATATCCGGCCCCCCCATTTTTGGCTAAGGACTGGAAGAAAAGTGGCTCTGGCATAGGGCCGGATATTTGACCGGACAATGTCACTGTTTTGTACCTGTGGCCGGATTATCCGGTGGGGGCGGATTATCCGGCCCCAACTTAGGCCGGATTATCCGGCCCCCCGGAAGACTCAACGGTTGGATTTTGGGAGGGGTATTTATACCCCTCTTCTTCTTCCTTACCTCTTTGCTCAATCATTGCTCAAGAATTCTGCCAAGCTACACCACCATTAGAGCCACCTCAAGAAACACAAGATTTGCAAGATCTCCTTCCTCCCCAACCAAAGCTCTTGATCTTTGGGGATTCGAAGGAGAAGCCACCGATCTACATCCTCACCGAAGCGTTCTTCATTTCCCCCTCACTTGTTTGAGGGATCTCATGCTAGTGTTCCTATTTGGTTCCCTAGTTGATTTGTTGTTGATGTGTTGTTGTTGATTGTTGTATTGTTACAGATTTGGGAGCCTCCAATTCAGTTGTGGATGTGTGCCCCAAGAACCTTGTAAAGGCCCGGTTTCCGCCTCGAGGAAATCCCTTAGTGGAAGTGGGCTAGGCCTTCGTGGCGTTGCTCACATGAGATCTGAGTGAAGCCTTCGTGGCTGTTGGTTTGGCTTGCGTAGCAACCACACTCCTCCAAACGTAGACGTACCTTCTTGCAAAGGAAGGGAACTACGGGAATCATCTCCGTGTCAACGCGTGCTACACTCTCGGTTACCTCTATCCCACTCTATCTCCTATATATTGCGTAGCTATATCTTGCTTAGTGATAACCTTGTCATATAGGTAAATTCACTTAGTTGCATATCTAGAGAATTTACCTTTGTGTCAAACCTAAATTGAAAAAGAACTAAAAATTGGTTAGCACCTATTCACCCCCCCTCTAGGTGCGGCATACGATCCTTTCAATAGTTCACCCCTGGACTATGGGTCCATAGCAGTAGCTAGATGGTCGTCTTCTCCTAATTGTGCTTCATTGTTGGATCTTGTGAGCTGCCTAACATGATCAAGATCATCTATCGTAATACTATATGTTGTGTTTGTCGGGATCCGATGGATAGAGAATACTATGTTATGGTGATTATCAATCTATTGTTTATGTGTTGTTTATGATCTTGCATGCTCTCCGTTATTAGTAGAGGCTATGGCCAAGTTTTTGCTCTTAACTCCAAGAGGGGGTATTTATGCTCGATAGTGGGTTCATGCCTTCATTGACACCTGGGATCGTGACAGTAGGTTCTAAGGTTGTGTTGTGTTGTTGCCACTAGGGATAAAACATTGATGCTATGTCTAAGGATGTAGTTGTTGATTACATTACGCACCATACTTAATGCAATTGTCTGTTGCTTTGCAACTTAATACTGAATGGGGTTCGGATGATAACCTGAAGGTGGACTTTTTAGGCATAGATGCGGTTGGATGGCGGTCTATGTATTTTGTCGTAATGCCGGATTAAATCTCACTATATTTATCATATCATGTATATGCATTGTTATGCCCTTCTCTATTTGTCAATTGCCCGACTGTAATTTGTTCACCCAACATGCTTTTATCTTATGGGAGAGACACCTCTAGTGAACTGTGGACCCCGGTCCTATTCTTTACATCGCATACAATCTACTGCAATACTTGTTTTACTGTTTTCTTGCAAACAATCATCTTCCACACAATACGGTTAATCCTTTGTTACAGCAAGCCGGTGAGATTGACAACCTCACTGTTTCGTTGGGGCAAAGTACTTTGGTTGTGTTGTGCAGTTCCACGTTGGCACCGGAATCCCTGGTGTTGCGCCGCATCACATTTCGCCACCATCAACCTTCAACGTGCTTCTTGACTCCTACTGGTCCGATTAAACCTTGGTTTCTTTCTGAGGGAAAACTTGCCGCTGTGCGCATCATACCTTCCTCTTGGGGTTCCCAACGGACGTGTACATCACGCGCATCATGACTGGCGGCGTGGGGGCTGCTGGTCTAGCTTTTTTGGTGGTGGTCCTCGGGTTTCTCTCATGCGAAGATGAAGACCTGTCGGAGGCCAGTCTGCCTTGATCTGGCTGGAGTGATGAGTTCTGGAAAGCTCCGCCGGTGAATGGAACATCGCATCTTTTGCCTGGAGTTCGCTGGATCGGGTGGTATTCGGTCGCGCGCACCCATGCTTTTATTCCGAACTTTTGGTTCTGGAGGGAGCGGCGCGAAGCTCTTTTATGTGTTGACACCAAGTGACATTGGATCCATGGTGAAAGTCAGAAGAAGAGAATATCATGAAGGCCGGATGGGAGGACTAGCTAAGGGAGGTTCAAGTCTCCGCGATGTTGAGGGACTGTTGGAGATATGCCCAAGAGGCAATAATAAAATGGTTATTATATATCTTTGTGTTTATGATAAATGTTTACATACCATGCTATAATTGTATTAACCGAAACATTGATACATGTGTGTTATGTAAACAACAAGGAGTCCCTAGTAAGCCTCTTGTATAATTAGCTTGTTGATTAATAGATGATCAAGGTTTCATGATCATGAACATTGGATGTTATTAATGACAAGGTTATGTCATTTATGAATGATGTAATGGACAAACACCCAACTAAGCGTAGCATAAGATCACGTCATTAAGTTCAAGTTGCTATAAGCTTTCGATACATAATTACCTAATCCTTCGACCATGAGATCATATAAATCACTTATATCGGAAGGGTACTTTGATTACATCAAACGCCACTGCGTAAATGGTGGTTATAAAGGTGGGATTAAGTATTCGGAAAGGATGAGTTGAGGCATATGGATCAAGAGTGGGATATTGTTCATCCCGATGACGGATAGATATACTCTGGGCCCTCTCGGTGGAATGTCATCTGATTAGCTTGCAAGCATATGAATGGTTCATAAGAGATCACATACCACGGTACGAGTAAAGAGTACTTGTTGGAGACGAGGTTGAACAAGGTATAGAGATGATCAAACCTCGGACAAGTAAAATATCGCGTGACAAAGGGAATCGTATCGTATGTAAATGGTTCAATCGATCACTAAGTCATCATTGAATGTGTGGGAGCCATTATGGATCTCCAGTCCCGCTATTGGTTATTGGTCGGAGAGAAGTCTCAACCATGTCCGCATAGTTCACGAACCGTAGGGTGACACACTTAAGGTTTGATGTCGTTTAAGTAGATATGGAATATGGAATGGAGTTCGAAGTTTTGTTCGGAGTCTCGGATGGGATCCAGGACATCACGAGGAGTTCCGGAATGGTCCGGAGAATAAGATTCATGTATAGGAAGTCATATTCCAAGTTTGGAAATGATCCGGTGCATTTATGGCAGGTTCTAGAAGGTTCTAGAAAAGTCCGGAAGAAAGGCACTATGGAAGGTGGAGTCCCGGAGGGACTCCACAAGCTTGGCCGGCCAAACCCTAAGGGAGGAGTCCTAGGTGGGCTCCACCTGAGGTGGCCGGCCACCCTCCCTCAAGGAAGGTGGGAATCCCACCTTGAGTGGGACTCCCATCTTGAGTAGGTTTCCCACCAAAGGTAGATTTTGGTGTTGGGGTCTTATTCGAAGACTTGGACTACAACTCTTGGGGCTTCCACCTATATAATGAGGGCCAAGGGGAGGAGGCCGGCCACTCCAAGCCATGAGTTGGCCGCACCCCCTCTCTCCCCAAACCCTAGCCTCTCCTCCTCCACCACCTCTCCCGCATACGCTTAGGCGAAGCCCTGCCGGAGTTCTCCACCACCACCGCCACCACGCCGTCGTGCTGCCGGGATTCCGAGGAGGATCTACTACTTTCGCTGCCCGCTGGAACGGGGAGGAGGACGTCGTCTTCATCAACACCGTACGTGTGACCGAGTACGGAGGTGCTGCCCGATTGTGGCACCGTCAAGTTCTTCTACGCGCTTTTGCAAGCGGTCAAGATCTTCTACGTGCTTTTGCAAGCGGCAAGTGATCGACTACATCCACCACGAGATCTAATCTCGTTAGGCTTTGGAAATCTTCGAGGGTTAGTCTCATGATCTTCTCGTTGCTACCATCTACTAGATTAGATCTTGGCTTGTGTTTTCGTTCTTGCGGTAGGAAATTTTTGTTTTCTATGCTACGAATCCCATCATTTGCTTGGTGTTCCGGGCTTCAGAGTCCTACCTTTCAGGGTGAAACCCAAGGTCTGGCCTTAACTGGTTGTGTCTGGCAATGACCTTGTTAGAGGTATTGTTTTGAGAGCGGGGACTATCTACAGGGTGAAAACCTAAGATCATTGGTCGGGCGACGACGGTGCTGAAGCGTTGTTCCCTTCTTGGAGGCGTCGCTTTTGAAGAGTCTGTATTTCATGTGTTGTCTTGGTGGTGGATATATTGTTGTTGTTAGGCCTGGGATACGGGACTTTTGTTTCTTATTTCTCTTTTTATCTTTTTTGGCTGTGTTCCTCCGTACTGTCACTAGGATGTTCCGTTGTTGCAGAGACTCGATGTAATTGGTATCTTCTGATATTAATATATTCCCTTTATAAAATGGGACGAACCTTACAAAATTACTATCCAATTAAATCTGTACATGTTTGTACTTAGGACGCATTAACGAATAGTACTTCTTTGGAGAAAGATTAACGAATAGTGACGGTAGAATAAGTGCTCAACCAGGGAATTCTAATATATTAGTCGGAGTCATAGAAAACTCTACCCGAATTAGGAAATGTATATGCCCGATCCTGTCAAAACGACACTTGATTGTAGCTTCTTTTTTTTTTGACCATGCAGGCCCGTAGGCATACATTCAGATGCAGACCTTGGGCCAAAATCCTGGAGGGCAAAATAGGTTGGGGGTTGATGAGTCGCTATAGCCACCATCCACGTAAGACTGGATCTAGCCCGATAAAAAACATCGGCCAGAGGAGCTCTCCGAGCCTCTTCAAAGCCGGATTCGGGGCTAGCACCACTCCGTCCTTCAAGCGGCCGGATCCCCAATCATCTTCCGCAACCACACAGTATTCAAAACCATCGCGCTCCAAGAGTAGCTCATCCCTAGCGCCACACCAAGACGCGGCACCAGATGAAAGTCACTCCAGCTGTTTAGACTCCATAAGCCTCTCACTGGCGTCAGCAACACCTCCAACGAGCAGGAACATGGACTGGGAGACCATTATTTCTTGAAGCGCCACTAGCATCTGTCTCACCATAATAAGAAACCTTGAAAACCTAGACAATCTATAACTAAAACACACGCACAAGAGAGAACCATGCCTCTCGAACTATCGGCTAAATAAAAGAAGTGGATATTTAATGGTGAGTAGAGTAGTAACTTGAGTGACTTGTGCATCTGCAAATTCAATTCAGCTTTCTCCACCTAAAAAATATTTTAACTACAAAAAGTTTCAAAAAAAATTTCACATATACATCTAGAAAATTAATATGTCTTCGTATAATTTCACGAAAAACTGATATTTTTTATAGTCTCATAAAAATACTTATTTTTAGAACCAATTTTTTTATTTTTTACACAGCCCAAACGATAAGTTTATTTTTCATGGAAAGACTTTATGAGTACGTAGTATGTGAAGACGTATACTCGAAGTTTTTAATATTTAAAATATATCAAAGATGTACTTTAAAATAAAGGTAGCATATTTACCCAAGTGCTGAAACATCGTTACCGTGCATCTACAAAAAGGGAGAAAATAAAATTTCAACAAAGCACGGACGAAACTCTGTCCATCAGCTCGTCGAGGTGATCGAAGAGACAGCAAGAAATTCGTGCAGAGACACGGCACGTACTTGTATGGAGGCAGAAATAAACTTCATCCATCTCTTCTGCCACTAACAGCAAGCCGTGTATGGTCAGCGTCGCTCTCGGGCCACCGGAAATCGACGTGACTCCCATGCTCCAATGTGGGTCGCCCATTATACGTTAAAGCATGTCTAGCAGGTCTCTTATAACCCGTCCACCCTGTAAAATTCTGGCGAGATACGGGGCAGTCGTGGTTTGGGCCGTCTAGCACGCCCCGTATTTGGACCGGCCCGTTTCGGCGGAATACGGGGCCCAAGAAATCCGCCCCGCTGCCCCCTACTTATACCGGGCGAACGTGCGAGTGAGGGGTTAACCTCTCACTCACAACCCTAGCTCCGCCGTGCGTCGCCGCCGCCTCCACCCTGCTCCGGCGAGCAATTCCTCCCTCCCCCGCGCCGCATTCCACCCCAGCCCCGGCATGAACGCCCGCTGCCGCAGTAGCGCCTCGCCGGCAAGCGGATCGAAGCGATCCCGCTCGCCGGACAACGTGGAGGACGCGTGGTGTCTCCATTGCAAGCGATCCGCCGCCGGTAGCCGCCGTGCTGCCTGCAAGTACGGCAGCGCGTTTTACATGCCGGACTCGCTCCGGGAGTTCGCCGCGGGTGGGCGGTGGTACCGACAAGATCCGTCGCTCAAGCCGATGAGCGGCGGCGCCTTCGATGTGGCGCGCTGAGTGGGAGCGTGAGCGCGCGGCGAAGGCGGCATGGGCGGCGCGCATCGGCAGCACCGGCGGAGGAAGCGGAGGCGATCCGCGTGCCGGCGAGGAGGAAGCGGAGGAGGCAGAGGAGGACGCGGCATACTTGCAGGCGGTGGCCGAATCCGAGGCGGAGGCCGCCGAGAAGGCGCGGGCGGAGGCAGAGGAGGAGATCGCCGCCGTGGCGGAATTCCAGGCGAAGGAGGCTGCCGCCAGGGCGGAGGCAGAAGAGGAGGCTGCCGCCAGGGGGCCTTTCGTGCCATTCATCATCCTCGACGAGTAGCTAGGATCGCAGTAGATCGCTATATGTATGTATGATCCAGCGTATGATCAATGAAGATAAACTATGGTTTAATTTTCCCGGGGTTTTAATTTTTAAAAATACAGGGCGAAATACGGGGTCTGCTAGACGGAATGGTTCAGCTAGACGTACTTTTAGGATACGAGGCAAAAAACTCATATTATACAGGGCAGAGAAATAAAGGGTGTGTTAGACATGCTCTTACTTGCTGGGGCCGTGGCCACGGACGCAGAGAACGACATACCGCATGGTTCTGCTTGGAACATCTCTCTCCGTTTTTAAATAGCTGTCATGGAAAACAGAGGTAGTAGCTACATTTTTTTCTTCGAAATATTATGAATTTCCCTAAAAAGGAAATTTGATACCGTTCTTATTTTACTTTCTTCCAAATCAGCAGAAAACATCCGTTCCCTTAGAAAAGGAAATTTTTATTTTGACCTAGCTAGAGCTACGATGAACTCTATAGGTTTATAAAAGTGGGTTTTTGTATTTTACGACTTTCAAAATAAAATTGCGTACATGTGGAATACTATGAAATGGTAGCCCATAAAAAATCATCAAACAATATAACTATTTATTTCATGTACAAACTAAACGGAAATTCACTTGACTTTGATGTTTTGTATAAAAGCCATGACTATATTTGTTATGAATTTATTAATTCTTACTTTATAGCGGTCTCGATGTGTAAATTGGTTTCAGATTTCCTTTGAGGACCTCGGAATATGCCACGCTGAGAAAACGTTGACCTTGTTATTTAGACGGTTTCTAAAAATATGAGAATATATCTTCCATTCAGATAAAAAGACAAGAAAACTCTTCTATTCATGTTGTTTTTTTGCACGTGACATCAATGGTCTAAATGTTCTAAATACTAGTAAGGTATGCGCGGTGGCACGCCGCGCCCTTGGCTACTATATTGTTGGGCAAACTATTGTAGAATTAGCAGAATATTAGGGGTAATGAAGTACTCTTCAAGTGATTTTGTGTTAGTAATATTAAAATAATGTAGAAGTGCTATTATATATAGAGCCAAGGTTCGGATTTAGTTTCCCGCACCTGTAGGTTGGTCCTGATGCGATTGAAAAAATGTGTAGTTTGTACAAAAAAAAAACAAGCTGATCGCGAGGCAGCGGGAAAAACGAAAGCAGTATGGCTGTACGTAGAACTACATTGTGGGGTGGAGTACCTACTCCTTTTTATTATACCGTAGTAAAAGGCAATAATATTTTCCCAACGTGAAGAGGTGATGAACGGTGCAGTAGTATTTTTCACAGGTAAAAGATGGCAGTAGCATAGCTGAAGGACGGTGAAGTAACTATATTTTTTGATGGTGCCATCGGAAAGATGGTAGTATTTCCTCGGATAAAAGAGGCAACAAATTGTCTCAGCAGTATAGGTGACGAACAGTGGGGTAACTATATTTTTCCGAGTAGGCAGAAGGTTGTAGTATTTCCCGGATAAAAATAGGCAGATAATGGTAAAGTATTTTTATTTCTGGACTTGGTACATAAGAAAGCAGTAGTATTTTTTCTGGCTAAAAGAGGCGGCGGGTAACTATATTATCCTTGGAGATAACGTAAGAAAGGCGGTATTATTTTCCTAGCTAAAGAGACATCAGACGGCCGATTATTTTTGTCGGAGTGGCTACAGAAGAAGGTCGTAGTATTTCTCCTGGTTGGAAAAGAACGGAGAGTGGGAGTGAGTCTCCGAGCTGAAAAAGACAGCAAACGGTGGAGTGACTATATTTTTCCAAAGGTAGGGTAAGTATAGTTTGCTAAAATGTCTAGAAGAAGACCGTAGTATTCTTCTTGGGTAAAAGACGGCAGTAGTATAAACGACGGACAGTGGAGCAAATATAGTTTTCCAAAGATACCATAAGTATATTTTTTCAAAATTACCATAAACGAAGGTTGTAGTATTATCCCAAATAAAAAATGATAGAGTGTTTGTGAAGTAACAATATTTTTCCAAACATGCCGTAGAAAATAGCATTAATAGTTTCTAAAAATAAAAGATTCAACAAATGGTGCAGTTTTTTCCATGGAATGTTCATGTAGCAATTTTTACATGTTACTGTTCATGTGCCATGAACAGTAGCCAAATGGCTGAGAAGCCAGCACATCCTAAATTCCTGAAATTTTGACAGATCAGACCACCTGCTCCAGTGAAATGCCAGAAAAGACCACTTCTCAGTGCAAATGTCAAAACTACCGTGACGGCACGTTGGCCAAACGACACGTAGCACATGCCGCCGTAGCTGGTGGCGGCAGGGCTTGCCGCCGTGAGTGGTGGCGGCACGTTGGGCAGCTTCGTCCGCGATGCCGGGTGGTGGGCCCTGCCGCCACCGGCTGTGGCGGCACGCTGACGTGGCAAGCCGGTGGAGGCATGTTGCCACGTCAACGTTCTGCCACAGCCGGTGGCGGCAGGGCCCACCACCTGGCATTCGTCCACCGTGCCGCCACCACTCATGGCGGCAAGTCCTGCCGCCACCGGCTACGGCGGCATGTGCGACGTGTCACTTGGCCAACGTGCCGCCATGGTAGTTTTGACATTTGCACTCAGAGGTGGTCTTTTCTGGCATTTCACTGGGGCAGGTGGTCTGATCTGTCAAAAATTCTAAATTCCTTCATTCCCTGCATCTACATGCATAGTGCACCATATGAAAATAGGAATGCAAAACTACCACCTAAAACCTTGCTAGGCTTGAAGTCGCTTTGAGAACGTTCAAGGGTTTTTTTACCTTGAAAGTTTTAGGCTTCATATAATTTTTTTATAGTTTTGAGTTCCATTTCGCACATGACATGACAGTTCAGGGTATAACCAGGATCTTGTATGATATTTGTTAGACCGTACACTTTAGAAATATCTACAACGATATTTGAGGATGTCAGAAATAAACATGAGCAATCTTACAAATCTCCATACATATAATTCATGCACCTTGCAGAAATTAATCCATGGAGCCATGTAGGCATTTGATTTTATCCTTTTCTTTTGTCTTCTCACATTTAAAAGACTCAGTTTTAAGATATTTTCAAGTGGGCATCTTCTCAAGAAGGATAAATCTACATAACTCTTGTAACAACATATCATTACATTTAGCTCAAATGCTCAATGCATATAGTTTTCAGTGTTGGACGTAAAGATGAAGAACATGTGGGGGAGAACAAGGGGAAAGATGAAGAACACGAAGAACATGACGAACTCAAGGCCATGAACGATATGGGAACAAACAGACAACACGATACAAAGCCAACTACTCTCATTGGTGGCCACCAATCTAGTAGGATTCTTCACAAAGATGTTGAGAAATTCAAAAACAACCCCTACCCAATAAAAAGGGCATTCCAAATGTCGAAAGAAATCTATTTTTAATGTAGTGCTCACCATAAGTAATAGTATAACTTAATTTGTAAGCGACCTTAATAAATAAATTAGGGGCTCCAAAAACACTTTTTGGGAGCACCGTCCTTCTATTTCTTTTTGCTAAGACAAAACATATGTCTATTCTTCACAAAACTTTGCGAAACTGTAAGAATCACAAACATGTACGGCATCAATACTTTTTTTTACATTTAAACAACTTCTACAAACGTACTGTTCGAAATGCCGGGTCCATTTATAACACCGATGAAGGGAAATATATAGAAACAAAGTGGCTAAAACCACAATGAAATTATGTAGCTACTTTCTGGCAAAAATATTATGCACAATGATCATCCACCGTATTTGTAAACAAGGGATTATATGGCATCATAACCTGGTCTTGCTTCTTTGTAATTAGTACTCCCTCCGTTCCTAGATATAAGCCATATAGTTTTTGGTACGGAAATTAAAAAACACATATTTAGAAAAAATTACACAATGTTTAGCTAGGATTAATCCTAGGAAATTGACGTGAGCTAATGGATGGCTTCAATAAGATAATGAAACCTAATCAAATTCCTAAAAATATTATCCATACAAGTGAGGCAACGCAATACACCTTATATTATAAAAACATTCTCAAAAAGTTATAGTATAACTTATATCCAGGAACGGAGGAAGTAGTAAGTAACAAATCTACATTCTACTGTAATTATCGTTCGTTACTGTTCTTTGCAAACAAACACCATCTTCCACTCGATACGTTTAATCCTTTGTTTTCAGCAAGCCGGTGAGATTGACAACCTCACTGTTACGTTGGGGCAAAGTATCTTGATTGTGTTGTGCAAGTTCCACGTTGGCGCTGGTTTCACTGGTGTTGCGCCGCACTACACTCCTCCACCAACAACCTTCACGTGCTTCTTGGCTCCTACTGGTTCGATAACCTTGGTTTCACTGAGGGAAACTTGCTTCTATACGCATCATACCTTCCACTTGGGGTTCCCAACGGACGTGTGCATCTACACGTATCAGCGTCGATTGCTCTGTCGACAGATACATCTTCGGCAGCGTTTAGGAGTTTGGTGAATCTCCCGATGTATGAGCGCATCGACTCCTTCTGCTTGCGTAACTCTTCGATCCCGACGGGTCTCTTGTATGTTGCTTGGAAATTAGCAACGAAGGCGTCCACTAGGTCGTCCCATGATTTAATGGAACCTTTCGGCAGCCCCCTTAACCAGGCTCGCGCTGAATCCTTTAAGTAGAGCTGCAAGCACTACATTGCTGCTATCTGGTTCCCTTATGCAGAATCACAGTCTGCAGTAATCGTCTATCCAAGATCTTGGTTCCTGCTGCCCATCGTACTTGGCAGCGTCGGTAGGAGTGGGCTTGAACTTTTTGGGCGGCATCGTCTCGCGAATTTTGTAACTTAAACAATCGGCTCCCCTGAGTTCGCCGTCGTACTCCTGATCCTCATCCGAAGAATCATTGTCGTTGGCCTTTCTAGCGGCGCGTCGTCGCCTTGCTTTGTCGATCCTGCTCTGGGTGATTTCATCCCGAGCATCTCTCGCATGATATTTTGAACCACTAGCCTGCGCTGTGGTCTTTTCCTTTTGCGGAACTAGATTTTTTCCCAATATCGCGAGACTCTCTAGGACGCCTCGGTGAGCTTGAGCCATGGATCCTTCAGCGCGCTGGTTGATGAGGTACGCAGCGAGGTTAGCTGTTGCTCCCGCAACGTTTTTGGCCGTGGCATGCCCGCGGTGCCCATGGTCATAAAGGACTTGGTTAGGTTCGACGTTATTTCTCTAGCGCCGTCTTCCGAGAGCCTGGACAGCCTTGACCGGTGCTTGCCTGCCCCATGAGTACTTCGAGAGGCGCTTCCTTGTGAAGCTCTCCGTCGTTCGCTGGATCGGTCTGCTGCGGATAGACGTCTCTCGAGGGTGGCTTGCTCTCTCGACAGGTGCTCCCGGTTTTTCTCTAGTATAGAGCGGTAGGCATTTAGGGTTCCAACCGAGGTTCCTGCGGGGAGCGGAGTGTTGTTAAGTACGGCTGCCCTGGCTGCCACCCACTCCTCGTCTGCGATGGTGTAATCGCTGTCGCGGTTGCTGGCGCTGTTTTCGAAGCTTGCTCGCCTACTAGAACGAGGCGTGTGGTCCTCGTCTCCTCTGTGCCTTGTGTTTCCTGTGTTGTTGGCGGCGTAAACCTGATGGTGTGCCGTTCTTCGGGTGGTTCCCCGGGTGATGCTATCGATACTGTCCTCTCCCGATGAATATCGGGCATTGCAGATGAACAGTGTGTCGCTCGACCCCAAGCCGTGCCTAGCGTCGCAGTTCAAGCAGTATTACGAGGTTAACTCCGAAGATGTGGGATCGTCGGATCCTACCGACATGGACGACGCCGAACGGGGAGTCGAGGGCGCGGGCGAACTCATCGATCCTGTCAGGCCAGCCAAAAAGGTCGAGTGATGATGACGCGCTAGGACTCGTTGATCCGGAGGTGGGTGATTCCAGCAGCTGAAGAATTCCTTCTGTGTTGACGTTGTAGTGGACGCTGCCGATGGTCATCTCCATGTTTCCTTGCAGATCCGAGAAGTTTGAGCGAGAAGAATCGCTGTGCGGGGTGAATTCATAGGAGCCGAATCGAATCGGACTTCCCAGGTTTGGTGATGACGGTGTCGATGAAGACGCCGATGACATGACTGGATCTGCCGATGACCGATCTTGCGCCAGCAGGGTTCCCACAGACGGCGCCAATTGTCGGGGGTGCTCCTCGACAATGCCCTCCGATAGGGGCTTAGGGTTGATGGAATCCTGCAAGCTGACACGAGACATCGGTTCACAGACAAACGGGGGGAGCGATTTACCCAGGTTCGGGGCCCTCGATGAGGTAAAACCCTTACGTCCTGCTTGTCTGTTCTTGATTATGATGATAATAGGTTCCAATGGGGTGCCGAATAGTTCGGCTGAGATCTCGTCGAGAAGCTAAGCTTTATGGTGACCTAGCTCTAAGCTTTTGATGGCTAAGATTGCTAAGATTGATTGTGTCCCTCGACAGCCCCTCTCATGGCCTTTATATAGGAGGCCATGTCTCAAGAGGTCTAACCGAGTACGACTAGGTTTACAGTAGTTTTAGATCTAATCTTTCCTTGTTCGGCTGCTTCTTCGTCTTGCTTGCCAAGGAATCTTCTGATGCACCGTCCGGATGGGCCGCTTCGCCTCCAAGTGCCTTCATGGGCCTCCAGCTAGGAAATATAGGATAGGGCAACGTCGGTTACCCGAAAGATAGTGACCACGTCAAGCACTCATGGAGATAGCTAATCGTTGGGCAGATGGAGAGGATGCTGATACGTCCCCGACGTATCCATAATTTCTGTCGTTTGATACGTCTCCGACGTATCGATAATTTCTTATGTTCCATGCTACTTTATTGATGATACCTACATGTTTTATGCACACTTTATGTCATATTTGTGCATTTTCTGGAACTAACCTATTAACAAGATGCCGAAGTGCGTTCGTCTGTCTGTTTTTGGTTTCGAAATCCTAGTAACGAAATATTCTCGAATCGGACGAAATCACCACCCTGGTTCCTATTTTTCCCGAAGCTTCAGATCACCGAAGAGGGCGAGAAGAGGGGGCCCCACACCACACTTGGGAGCGGGCCAGGGCCTGGCCGCGCACCTGGTGGTGAGGGCACCCTGGTGCCCCTCCGAGGCTCCCCTTTCGCCTATTTAAAGGTCCTGACCTAAAAACCCTTACGGAGGAAGCCACGGTACGCGAAACCTTCCAGAGCCGCCGCCATCGCGAAGCCAAGATCTGGGGACAGAGTCTCTGTCCGGCACCCTGCCGGACGGGGAAGTGCCCCCGGAAGGCTTCTCCATCGACACCGATGCCATCTCCACCGCCATCTTCATCAACGCTGCTGCTCCCATGAGGGGGGAGTAGTTCTCCATCGAGGCTCGGGGCTGTATCGGTAGCTATGTGGTTAATCTCTCTCCTATGTACTTCAATACAATGATCTCATGAGCTGCTTTACATGATTGAGATCCATATGATGAGTTTTGTATCACTATTCATCTATGTGCTACTCTAGTGATGTTATTAAAGTACTCTATTCCTCCTCCATGTGTAATGGTGACAGTGTGTGCACCGTGTGAGTACTTGGCGTAGGCTATGATTATGATCTCTTGTAGATTATGAAGTTAATTATTGCTATGATGGTATTGATGTGTATTATTCCTCCTACATAAGCATGAAGGTGACAGTGTGCATGCTATGTTAGTACTTGGTTTAGTCGTATTGATCTTTCTTGCACTCTAAGGTTATTTAAATATGAACATCTAGTTGTGGAGCTTGTTAACTCCGGCATTGAGGGTTCGTGTAATCCTACGCAATGTGTTCATCATCCAACAAGAGAGTGTAGAGTATGCATTTATCTATTTTATGTGATCAATGTTGAGAGTGTCCACTAGTGAAAGTCTATTCCCTAGGCCTTGTTCCTAGATATCTCATTGCTTGTTACACGTTACACTACATGCTCTGCTTGTTTACTTCCTACAATATTACTACCATCAACTGCACGCCAGCGAGCACTTTTCTGGCGCCATACTACTGCTCATATTCATTCATACCACTTGTATTTCACTATCTCTTCGCCGAACTAGTGCACCTATTAGGTGTGTTGGGGACACAAGAGACTTCTTGCTTTGTGGTTGCAGGTTGCATGAGAGGGATATCTTTGACCTCTTCCTCCCCGAGTTCGATAAACCTTGGGTAATCCACTTAAGGGAAACTTGCTGCTGTTCTACAAACCTCTGCTCTTGGAGGCCCAACACTGTCTACAAGAATAGAAGCACACGTAGACATCAAGCACTTTTCTGCGCCGTTGCCGGGGAGGAAAGGTAAAAGGCACTCATACTCCGGTTCCAGGTAACTTTTCTGGCGCCATTGTGTGTGTGCTCGAAGCTATTTCCTTTAGACTCTGCAATTGCGACATTTGGTTTCTTGTTTACACTAGTTAGGCATAATGGACAACAAAGAGCTTCTTATTCTATTTCCTGATTTAAGACATGGATGGTTTGATGCGAAAATTAAAAAACCCATGGAACATATTAATATGAATGCTTTGAACACTATTGTTGCTAATGCTATGGAAAATTCTAAGCTTGGGAAGCTGGCTTTGATGAGCATGATATTTTTAGTCCCCCAAGCATTGAGGAGAAAATTTACTTTGATGATACTTTGCCTCCCACTTATGATGATTATAATGATAGTAGTCTTTTGTTACCACCTGTTATGGAGGATAAATTTGATTATGATTACAATATACCTCCTATATTTGATAGCTACTTTGTTGAATTTGCTCCCACTACAATTAATAAGAATGACTATGCTTATGTTGGGAGTAGTAATTATTTTATGCATGAGACTCATGAATGCTTTATGTGATAGTTATATTGTTGAGTTTGCTCATGTTGCTACTGAAAGTTATTATGAGAGAGGAAAATATGGTTGTAAAAATTTTCATGTTACTAAAATGCCTCTCTATGTGCTGAAATTTTTGAAGTTACACTTGTTTTATCTTCCTATGCTTGTTACTTTGCTCTTCATGAACTTGTTTATTTACAAGATTCCTATGCATAGGAAGCATGTTAGGCTTAAATGTGTTTTGAAATTGCTTCTTGATGCTCTCTTTTGCTTCAAATACTATTTCTTGCGAGTGCATTATTAAAACTGCTGAGCCCATCTTAATGGCTATAAAGAAAGAACTTCTTGGGAGATAACCCATGTGTTTTTTTTTACTACAGTACTTTGTTTTATATATTTGTGTCTTGGAAGTTGTTTACTACTGTAGCAACCTCTCCTTATCATGTTTTTGTGCCAAGTAAAGTTTCTATGTCAAAGTTGATGTTATATTTGGGATCGCGCGCGAAACAGCATTGCATGTCACGAATCTGGGCACAGCCTCTGTAGAAAATTCGAAAAATCTGCCAATTTACGAGCGTGATCCTCGATATGTACGCAACTTTCATTAGTTTTGAGTTTTTCCATTTGAGCAAGTCTGGTGCCATCTTTAAATTCGTCTTTACGGACTGTTCTGTTTTTGACAGATTCTGCCTTTTATTTCGCATTGCCTCTTTTGCTATGTTGGATTCATTTCTTTGATCCATTAATGTCCAGTAGCTTTATGCAATGTCCAGAAGTATAAAGAATGTTTGTGTCACCTCTGAACATGTGAATTTTTGATTATGCACTAACCCTCTAATGAGTTTGCTTGAAGTTTGGTGTGAAGGAAGTTTTCAAGGGTCAAGAGAGGAGTATGATATACTATGATCAAGAGGAGTGAAAGCTCTAACCTTGGGGATGCCCCCGTGGTTCAACCCTGCATATTTTAAGAAGACTCAAGCGTCTAAGCTTGGGGATGCCCAAGGCATCCCCTTCTTCATCGACAACATCATCAGGTTCCTCCCCTGAAACTATATTTTTATTCAATCACATCTTATGTACTTTACTTGGAGCGTCTGTATGTTTTTGTTTTGTTTTTGTTTGAATAAATGCTTGTGTGGAGAGAGACACGCTCGCTGGTTCATATGAACACATGTGTTCTTAGTTCATAATATTCATGGCGAAGTTTCTTCTTCGTTAGTTGGAATTGGAAAAATGCTACATGTAGTAATTGGTAAAATGTCTTGGATAATGTGATACTTGGCAATTGTTGTGCTCATGTTTAAGCTCTTGCGTCATATACTTTGCACCTATTAATGAAGAAATACATAGAGCATGCTAAAATTTGGTTTGCATAATTGGTCTCTCTAAAGTCTAGATAATTTCTAGTATTGAGTTTTGAACAACAAGGAAGACGGTGTAAAGTCTTATAATGTTTACAATATGTCTTTTATGTGAGTTTTGCTGCACCGGTTCATCCTTGTGTTTGTTTCAAATAAACCTTGCTAGCCTAAACCTTGTATCGAGAGGAATACTTCTCATGCATCCAAAATCCTTGAGCCAACCACTACGCCATTTGTGTCCACCATACCTACCTACTACATGGTATTTCTCCGCCATTCCAAAGTAAATTGCTTGAGTGCTACCTTTAAAATTCCATCATTCACCTTTGCAATATATAGCTCATGGGACAAAATAGCCTTAAAAACTATCGTAGTATTGAATATGTACTTATGCACTTTATCTTTTATTAAGTTGCTTGTTGTGCGATAACCATGCTTCAACGCCATCAACTATTGTTGAATATCATGTGAGTTGCTATGCATGTCCGTCTTGTCTGAAGGATCTATCATTTTAGTGGTTGGAGCATGCAAAATTGTTAGAGAAGAACATTGGGCCGCTAACTAAAGCCATGAACCATGGTGGAAGTTTCAGTTTTGGACATATATCCTCAATCTCATATGAGAATAATAATCATTGCTACATGCTTATGCATTTAAGAGGAGTCCATTATCTGTTGTCCATGTTGTCCCGGTATGGATGTCTAAGTTGAGAATAATCAAAAGCGAGAAATCCAAAATGCGAGCATTCTCCTTAGACCTTTGTACAGGCGGCATGGAGGTACCCCTTGTGACACTTGGTTGAAACATGGCATGCAAAGATCCGGTAGTCCAAGCTAAGTAGGACGAGGTGCGGACACTATTAGTACATTATGCATGAGGCTTGCAACTTGTAAGATATAATTTACATAACTCATATGCTTTATTACTACCGTTGACAAAATTGTTTCATGTTTTCAAAATAAAAGCTCTAGCACAAATACAGCAATCGATGCTTTCCTCTTTGAAGGACCATTCTTTTACTTTTATTGTTGAGTCAGTTTACCTATCTCCCTCCACCTTAAGAAGCAAACACTTGTGTGAACTGTGCATTGATTCCTACATACTTGCATATTGCACTTGTTATATTACTTTATGTTGATAATATCCATGAGATATACATGTTATAAGTTGAAAGCAACCGCTGAAACTTAATCTTCCTTTGTGTTGCTTCAACACCTTTACTTTGATTTATTGCTTTATGAGTTAACTCTTATGCAAGACTTATTGATGCTTGTCTTGAAGTACTATTCATGAAAATTCTTTGCTATATGATTCACTTGTTTACTCATGTCATTACCATTGTTTTGATTGCTGCATTCATTACATATGTTTACAAATAGTATGATCAAGATTATGATGGCATGTCACTTAAGAAATTATCTTTGTTATCGTTTTACCTGCTCGGGACGAGCAGAACTAAGCTTGGGGATGCTGATACGTCTCCGACGTATCGATAATTTCTTATGTTCCATGCTACTTTATTGATGATACCTACATGTTTTATGCACACTTTATGTCATATTTGTGCATTTTCTGGAACTAACCTATTAACAAGATGCCGAAGTGCCGTTCGTTTTCTGCTGTTTTGGTTTAGAAATCCTAGTAACGAAATATTCTCGAATCGGACGAAATCACCGCCCGGTTCCTATTTTTCCCGGAAGCTTCCAGATCACCGAAGAGGGGCCAGAGAAGGGCCAGGGCCCCACACCACACTTGGGCGCAGGGCCTGGCCACGCCACCTGTGGTGAGGGCACCCTGGTGCCCCTCCGAGGCTCCCCTTTCGCCTATTTAAAGGTCCTGACCTAAAAACCCTTACGGAGGAAGCCACGGTACGCGAAACCTTCCGCCGCCGCCATCGCGAAGCCAAGATCCGGGGACAGGAGTCTCTGTTCCGGCACCTGGACGGGGAAGTGCCCCGGAAGGCTTCTCCATCGACACCGATGCCATCTCCACCGCCATCTTCATCACCGCTGCTGCTCCCATGAGGAGGGAGTAGTTCTCCATCGAGGCTCGGGCTACCGGTAGCTATGTGGTTAATCTCTCTCCTATGTACTTCAATACAATGATCTCATGAGCTGCTTTACATGATTGAGATCCATATGATGAGTTTTGTATCACTATTCATCTATGTGCTACTCTAGTGATGTTATTAAAGTACTCTATTCCTCCTCCACGTGTGTAATGGTGACAGTGTGTGCACCGTGTGAGTACTTGGCGTAGGCTATGATTATGATCTCTTGTAGATTATGAAGTTAATTATTGCTACGATGGTATTGATGTGTATTATTCCTCCTACATAAGCATGAAGGTGACAGTGTGCATGCTATGTTAGTACTTGGTTTAGTCGTATTGATCTTTCTTGCACTCTAAGGTTATTTAAATATGAACATCTAGTTGTGGAGCTTGTTAACTCCGGCATTGAGGGTTCGTGTAATCCTACGCAATGTGTTCATCATCCAACAAGAGAGTGTAGAGTATGCATTTATCTATTCTGTTATGTGATCAATGTTGAGAGTGTCCACTAGTGAAAGTCTATTCCCTAGGCCTTGTTCCTAGATACTGCTATCGCTGCTTGTTACTTACTACTGCTGCGTTACTACTGCTTGTTTACTTCCTACAATATTACTACCATCAACTGCACGCCAGCAAGCACTTTTCTGGCGCCATACTACTGCTCATATTCATTCATACCACTTGTATTTCACTATCTCTTCGCCGAACTAGTGCACCTATTAGGTGTGTTGGGGACACAAGAGACTTCTTGCTTTGTGGTTGCGTTGCATGAGAGGGATATCTTTGACCTCTTCCTCCCTGAGTTCGATAAACCTTGGGTAATCCACTTAAGGGAAACTTGCTGCTGTTCTACAAACCTCTGCTCTTGGAGGCCCAACACTGTCTACAAGAATAGAAGCACACGTAGACATCATCGTTCCATGCTTGTTTTATGACAATACTTACATGTTTTGCTTGCACTTTATGATGTTTTTATGCATTTTCCGGAACTAACCTATTAACAAGATGCCACAGTGCCAGTTTCTATTTTCTGCTGTTTTAGAAGGCTGTTCGGGCAATATTCTCGGAATTCGACGAAGCGAAGACCAAACCTCCTATTTTCCCGGAAGGCTCCAGAACACCGAAGAAGAGAGGAGGGGCCAGAGGGCCACCACACCATAGGGCGGCGCGGCCGGCCTGGCCCGCGCGGCCTGTGGTGGGGAGCCCCAAGGTGCCCCCTGCGGCCTCTTCGCCTATAAAATCCCTTTCGACCTAAAAACACCGGACCACTTGACGAAACTCCAGAAAGACTCCGGGGCGCCGCCACCATCGCGAAACTCCAATTCGGGACAGAAGTCTCTGTCCCGGCACCTGACGGGGAAGTGCCCCGGAAGCCATCTCCATCAACGCCATCGCCTCCATCATGCTCCGTGAGTAGTTCCCCCATGGACTACGGGTTCTAGCTGTAGCTAGTTGGTATTCTCTCCCCATGTTCTTCAATACAATGATCTCATGAGCTGCCTTACATGATTGAGATTCATCTGATGTAATCGGTGTTGTGTTTGTTGGGATCCGATGGATGATACATTATGATTAGTCTATCTATAAAGTTTGTGAAGTTATTGTTGCTGCAATCTTGTTGTGCTTAATGCTTGTCACTAGGGCCCGAGTGGCATGATCTTAGATTTGAGCTCTATAATTATTGCTTAGATTGTATCTACAAGTTGTATGCACATGTCACTGTCCGGAACCAAAGGCCCCGAAGTGACAGAAATCGGGACAACCGGAGGGGATGGCGGTGATGTGAGGGACACATGTTTTCACGGAGTGTTAATGCTTTGCTCCGGTGCTCTATTAAAAGGAGTACCTTAATATCCAGTAGATTCCCTTGAGGCCCGGCTGCCACCGGCTGGTAGGACAATAGATGTTGTGCAAGTTTCTCATTGCGAGCACGTACGACTAAATATGGAAAACATGCCTACATGATTAATGAATTGATGTTCTTTCTTAATGCCTTATCAATCCTATCAATTGCCCAACTGTAATTTGTTCACCCAACACTTGTTATTGGAGAGTTACCACTAGTGTAGATAGCTGGGAACCCCGGTCCATCTCGCATCATTATATACTCGTTCTACATGTCATTGGAAGTAGTATCAACTATTTTCTCGTGCCATTGCTCTCATATTGCTATTACTGCTGCTGTGTTATCTTACTCTCTCTCATATTATCTGTTGCTTTCACATCACCCCTGTTACTAGTGCTTTTCAGGTCTGAATTGACAACTCAGTTGTTAAGGCTTATAAGTATTCTTTACCTCCCTTGTGTCGAATCAATAAATTTGGGTTTTACTTCCCTCGAAGACTGTTGCGACCCCCTATACTTGTGGGTCATCAAGACTATTTTCTGGCGCCGTTGCCGGGAGGCATAGCTCTACTCATAAGTTCACATGGGGAGTACACTCTACCTCTCTCCCTACTTTTATTTTATTTTGTCTTGCTAGTTTACTTCTGTCTAGTTTATTTGTGCTTACTTTATTTCTGTCTAGTTTTACTTTGCTTAGTTTACTTTTGTCTAGTTTATTTTTGTCTTGTTTTATTTTCCCTATATACCCGAAAATCCATAAAAATTTGAAAAAACTAAAAACTGCTGTTATGGGAGAACCAATAACCTACTTGGAGCTTATAGAATGTTATAATAATTATAGAGAATCAAGAACTGGTAAAATAATGAGTGCTATGATAGAAAAATTGAATACAATGGCTATAATCTTGCTTAGACGCCATAATATAAACTGTTGCTCTCAACAGGATACTAAACATCTTAAATTTCAATGTGGCTTTAGTGAGGAATTTTTAATTAAGAACTATAATCGGAATTGCTATATTCATTATGGGTTCGAAGAGGTAGAACAATTTGTCTTATTTATGGGAGCCTCCGAGATAGAATCCTTCATGGTTGAGAATTATGAAACTTGTGTTGTTTGTAAGGGCCTTAAAGATTATGTCTCTACTATCCTTAATTCTTGCATAGAATGCTACAGTAGGAATCCTTATATCCTTGATTATAAAGAGAGACACATTAATGCACAAGAATGCACTCACAATTTGCAGGAACCGGTGGAAGAAGAAATTGATGAACTTGAAAGCTCATTGGATGAAAAAGAAGAAGAGAGCGACGAACAAAAGGAGGAAGAATGGATTAGCTACCCATGTCAACCTTCTAATGAGAGTAACTCTTTATCTCTTACACTATTTGATTGTCCTCCAAGCTTACCGAAAGAGGATGAATGTTATGTTCCTGTGGATTCTCTTGAAATATTCCCTATGAGTAAAACTTGTGAGAATGATTATGCTACTGTTATTTATGATAATCCATGCTACTTTGATAAATCTTATGATAATGCTTTGTTTGTGCCTGATGTCGAAATGCATGGTACTAAAGAATTTTGCTTGGCAAATGTTTATGATAAAGCTCTAGATGATGGTCCTATGTTACTTGATAATATTAATTGTACTACTAATGAAAATGGGATTGGAGAGTTCTTGACTTATTCTATGAGTCCCATATCTATTGAGATTGATCACCTACCTTGTTATATTATTAATAAAAGTAAGTTTGAAAGTTTTAATTCCACTATTCTTGAACTTGATAAAAATTATGTGTTTGGAAATCATGAAAAGTATGCTGCATGTGATAGTTATATTGTTGAGTTTATTCATGAAGCTACTGAAAATTATTATGAGAGAGGAAAATATGGTAGTAGAAATTTTCATGGTGTTAAAACACCTCTCTATATGCTTAAAATTTTGAAATTACTCTTGTTTTATCTTTTTATGCTTATCACTTTGTTCTTCATGAATTTATTTGTGTACAAGATTCCTATGCATAGGAAGTGGGTTAGACTTAAATGTGTTTTGAATTTGCTTTTTGATGCTCTCTTTTGCTTCAAATACTATTTCTTGCGAGTGCATCATTAAAACTGCTGAGCCCATCTTAATGGCTATAAAGAAAAGAACTTCTTGGGAGATAACCCATGTGTTATTTTGCCTCAGTAATTTGTTTTATATTTGTGTCTTGGAAGTTGTTTACTACTGTAGCAACCTCTCCTTATCTTAGTTTTGTGTTTTGTTGTGCCAAGTGAAGCCTCTAATCGAAGGTTGATACTAGATTTGGATTTCTGCGCAGAAACAGATTTCTATCTGTCACGAATCTGGGCTTATTTCTCTGTAGGAAACTCAGAAAAATCTGCCAATTTACGTGCGTGATCCTCAGATATGTACGCAACTTTCATTAGTTTTGAGTTTTCTGATTTGAGCAACGGAAGTACCATTTTAAAATTCGTGTTTACTGGCTGTTCTGTTTTGGCAGATTCTGTCTCTGTTTTTTGCATTGTCTCTTGTGGACTTTAAGTGAGGCTTTCTAGACGTGGAGAGCTGTAGCTAATGTTTTATTGAGTTCTTGCAATGTGTCACTACAGGACCAAGGTGGATTAAAGTTTTTGAGTACTAACCCCTCTAATGAAGTTTATGAGAAGTTTGGTGTGAAGGAAGTTTTCAAGGGTCAAGAGAGGAGGATGATATATGATCAAGAAGAGTGAAAAGTCAAAGCTTGGGGATGCCCCGTGGTTCATCCCTGCATATTTCAAGGAGACTCAAGCGTCTAAGCTTGGGGATGCCCAAGGCATCCCCTTCTTCATCAACTTATCAGGTTCCTCCCTGAAACTATATTTTTATTCGGTCACATCTTATGTGCTTTACTTGGAGCGTCTGTGTGCTTTTATTTTTGTTTTGTTTGAATAAATTCGGATCCTAGCAATCCTTGTGTGGGAGAGATACACGCTCCGCTTTTTCATATGAACACTCGTGTTCTTCGTTTTACTTTTAATGTTCAATGGTAAAAGTTAGAAGCTATTTGCACTTATAGATATTTGGTTGGAAACAGAAAATGCCTCATAATGTCTTGAATAATTTGACACTTGGCAATTGTTTTGAGCTCTCAAGTAGATCATGATTAAGTTTTTTCATGTAGTTTAAACCTATTAGTGGAGAACTACCGTAGAGCTTGTTAAAATTGGTTTGCATAATTGATCTCTCTTAAGGTCTAGATATTTTCTGGTAAAAGTGTTTGAGCAACAAGGAAGACAGTGTAGAGTATTATAATGCTTGCGATATGTTCTTATGTAAGTTTTGCTGTACCGGTTCATACTTGTGTTTGCTTCAAACAACCTTGCTAGCCTAAGCCTTGTATCGAGAGGGAATACTTCTCGCGCATCCAAAACCTTGAGCCAAAACCTATGCCATCTGTGTCCACCATACCTACCTACTATGTGGTATTTTCTGCCATTCCAAAGTAAATTGCTTGAGTGCTACCTTTAAACAATTCAAAATTTATTACCTCTGATTTGTGTCAATGTTTTATAGCTCATGAGGAAGTATGTGGTGTTTATCTTTCAATCTTGTTGGGCAACTTTCACCAATGGACTAGTGGCTTCATCCGCTTATCCAATAATTTTGCAAAAAGAGCTGGCAATGGGATTCCCAGTCCCAAATTAATTAACAAAAATAGACACTCCTCCATGGTATGTGATTGTTGGACGGGACCCGAGGATTCGGTTAGCCATGGCTTGTGTAAGCAAAGGTGGGGAGGAGTGTCATCATAATAAAACTAAAATAAAAGGGCACTCCTTCATGGTATGAGATTGTTGGCAGGCACCCGAGGATTCGGTTAGCCATGGTTTGTGAAAGAAAGGTTGGAAGGAGTGCCACCCAAAAATAAAAATAATTCATGGGAGCCGCTCTTGAAGGTTTGTCTAGCAAGGGGGTTAGAGTGCCCACTACCATTCGTTGACAACAACAAACACCTCTCAAAACTTTACTTTTATGCTCTCTTTATGTTTTCAAAACCAAAGCTCTAGCACAAATATAGCAATCGATGCTTTCCTCTTTGAAGGGCCATTCTTTTACTTTATGTTGAGTCAGTTTACCTACTTCCTTCCATCTTAGAAGCAAACACTTGTGTCAACTGTGCATTGATTCTTACATACTTGCTTATTTGCATTCATCATATTACTTTGTGTTGACAATTATCCATGAGATATGCATGTTACAAGTTGAAAGCAACCGCTGAAACTTATATCTTCCTTGTGTTGCTTCGATGCCTTTACTTTGAACTTATTGCTTTATGAGTTAACTCTTGTGCAAAACTTTTGATACTTGTCTTGAAAGTACTCTTCATGAAAAGTTTTGCTATATGTTATCTATTTGTTAGCAACTATAGATCATTGCCTTGAGTCACTTCATTCATTTCATATGCTTTGTAATAGTATGATCAAGGATATGTAAGTAGCATGTCACTACAGAAATTATTCTTTTTATCGTTTACACTCGGGACGAGCAGAACTAAGCTTGGGGATGCTGATACGTCCCGACGTATCCATAATTTCTGTGTTCCATGCTTGTTTTATGACAATACTTACATGTTTTGCTTGCACTTTATGATGTTTTTATGCATTTTCCGGAACTAACCTATTAACAAGATGCCACAGTGCCAGTTCCTGTTTTCTGCTGTTTTTGGTTCCAGAAAGGCTGTTCGGGCAATATTCTCGGAATTCGACGAAACGAAGACCAAACCTCCTATTTTTCCCGGAAGGCTCCAGAACACCGAAGAAGAGTCGGAGAGGGGCCAGAGGGCCACCACACCATAGGGCGGCGCCTGGCCTGGGCCCGCACCGGCCTGTGGTGGGGAGCCCCAGTGTGCCCGCGCCGCCTCTTTGCCTATAAAATCCCTTTCGACCTAAAAACACCGGACCACTTGACGAAACTCCGAAAGACTCCAGGGCGCCGCCACCATCGCGAAACTCCAATTCGGGGGACAGAAGTCTGTCCCGCACCCGGACGGGGAAGTGCCCCGAAGCCATCTCCATCAACGCCATCGCCTCCATCATGCTCCGTGAGTAGTTCCCCCATGGACTACGGGTTCTAGCTGTAGCTAGTTGGTATTCTCTCCCCATGTTCTTCAATACAATGATCTCATGAGCTGCCTTACATGATTGAGATTCATCTGATGTAATCGGTGTTGTGTTTGTTGGGATCCGATGGATGATACATTATGATTAGTCTATCTATAAAGTTTGTGAAGTTATTGTTGCTGCAATCTTGTTGTGCTTAATGCTTGTCACTAGGGCCCGAGTGGCATGATCTTAGATTTGAGCTCTATAATTATTGCTTAGATTGTATCTACAAGTTGTATGCACATGTCATGTCCGGAACCAAAGGCCCCGAAGTGACAGAAATCGGGACAACCGGAGGATGGCGGTGATGTGAGGGACACATGTTTTCACGGAGTGTTAATGCTTTGCTCGGTGCTCTATTAAAAGGAGTACCTTAATATCCAGTAGATTCCCTTGAGGCCGGCTGCCACCGGCTGGTAGGACAATAGATGTTGTGCAAGTTTCTCATTGCGAGCACGTACGACTAAATATGGAAAACATGCCTACATGATTAATGAATTGATGTTCTTTCTTAATGCCTTATCAATCCTATCAATTGCCCAACTGTAATTTGTTCACCCAACACTTGTTATTGGAGAGTTACCACTAGTGTAGATAGCTTGGAACCCCGGTCCATCTCGCATCATTATATACTCGTTCTACATGTCATTGGAAGTAGTATCAACTATTTTCGGTGCCATTGCTCTCATATTGCTATTACTGCTGTTGTGTTACTGTTTCTCATATTATTGCTGCTTTCACATCACCCCGTTACTAGTGCTTTTCCAGGTGCAAATTGACAACTCAGTTGTTAAGGCTTATAAGTATTCTTTACCTCCCCTTGTGTCGAATCAATAAATTTGGGTTTTACTTCCCTCGAAGACTGTTGCGATCCCCTATACTTGTGGGTCATCAGATGCCGTCAAGAACAAGCGACATAGGTCCCTCGAGGAAGATCGGAACAGGAATTTCCAAAACAGACGGCGTTTCCCTCGCCAGTATTCAGATCACAACGGTCCCGGCCAAATATCGGCCGGCTTCCGAGGAAATAATGAAGGAAATAATCGAGATGACTATCAAAAGAGCGGGGAGCAGCGTGGTGACTACAAGGAAGGTCCTCGTCAAAATAGGCAAAATAATGGTCCAAGGTTCCAGAGGCCGTATGTATCTCCCGAAGATATGATGAACGGACCATGCCAAATGCATTTTTACCTCGACAATAATGGAAAGAGGCAGTCAGGACACCTGCAGAAAGACTGCGAACTTTTCAGGCGTTGAATAGATTTGCGGGCATGCCAACGCACAGGCAGCAAACAGATACCCTCAGGGGCCAAGGAGCGAGATTCATCTTCCGCCTCCTCCCACGATTACGGACGAAAATCGACATCAGCTCCTAGCGCGCGCCACCACCGCCTCCATATATCAACACCAACGGTGCGGTCTCGATGATTCAGAAGCCAGGCCATCCAACAGAAAGTGATTTCTCGGCAAGTTTTTATGGCAGAGAAGATGCCCCCACCAACAATAGAGTATCTAAATTGGTCGGGACAGGACATTGGTTTCACCATAGCGGATCACCCGCAGCAAGTTCCTCGACCAGGGCAATCAGCTTTGATCTTACCAGCGGTGATTGCAGGATTTGATGTGTCGCGAGTTTTTATAGATGGAGGCAGCAGTCTAAACCTTATGTACGCAGATACATTGAGGAAGATGAACATATCTTTGGCAAACTTAAAACCAACGGATACGCGTTTCGATGGTATCACACCTGACAAGCCAAAACTTATCCATTGGGGAAGATTAATCTCGACGTTCAGTTTGGAACCAGAGAGAACTACATGATCGAGAGGCTGGAGTTTGAAGTCGTGGATTTCCCATCACAGTATCATGCTTTATTGGGACGACCTGCGTATGCCAGATTCATGGTAGTACCACACTTTACATATTTATTGTGGAGGCTACCTGGACCCAAGGGACCAATCACAGTGAAAGGAAGCTTTGCGTTAGCGGATAAGTGCGATAAGGATTTTCATTGCCTGTCAGAAACTTTCGGGATGCAAGCGGAGTATATGGCTTCAAAATTGATAACAGACTATGACGTGCTGCCAGATGTCGGGAGGCCGCTCAAAGAACCAACCTTTGACACTACCAAGAACTCGAAGGAAGTACAGATACACCCGACGGATCCCAAGAAGACGACAGCTATCGCCACAAACATGGACCTCGCATAGGAAAGCGCGCTCGTCGAGTTCCTCCGTGAGCGCTGGGAAATCTTTGCATGGTGTCCAGCTGACATGCCAGGAGTACCCAGGGAACTTGCCGAGCACCCCTTAAACTTGGATCCATTGGCTAGGACAATCAGACAACCTTTGCGGCGTTTTTCGGAGCCTAACCGCAAAGCCATGCTATCAAAAATCAATCGACTCGGAGAAGCTGGGTTCATCAAAGAGATACACACAGAAGCCACGTGGGTAGCAAACCCAGTTTTGGTCCCGAAGAAAAACACGGAGGTCCTTCGCATGTGCGTCGACTTCATGTGTCTAAATAAACATTGTCCAAAAGATCACTTTCCCCTCCCAAGGATCGATCAAATTATCGACTCCACGGAAGGTTGTGAACGTCTTTCTTTCTTGGACTCATATTCTGGTTATAACCAGATTCGACTGAAGGAGGAAGATGAAGTCAAAACAGCTTTTATTACCCCTTATGGCGTGTTTTGTTACAAAACGATGCCTTTTGGGTTGAAAAACGTGGGTGCAACATACCAGCGGATGATGCAAAAGTGTTTGGCCACGCAGATTGGCAAGAACGTCCAAGTATACATTGATGATGTCGTCATAACGACAAAGGAAGGATCAACATTGATTGATGATCTTAGAGAAACCTTCGACAACCTCGACAAATTCTGCCTCAAGCTCAACCCGACAAAATGTTCCTTCGGCGTCCCTGCAGGAGAACTTCTCGGGTTCCTAGTGTCAGCAAGAGGAATCGAGGCTAATCCGGAGAAGATTCAGGCCATCGTGACGATGCGAAAGCCAACAAAGCTCAAAGAGATACAACAGTTAACTGGACGAGTCACAGCTTTGAGCAGATTCGTCGCCAGGTTAGGCGAAAGGGCATTGCCGTTTTACGCCTTGATCAAGCAAGGAGAAAAGTTCGAGTGGAACGAAGAAGCAGACAGAGATTTTGAGGATCTCAAGCGCACAATCTCGACACCTCCAATATTGGTGGCGCCAAAGGAAAAGGAACCTCTCCTGCTATATATTGCGGCCACACCTCAGGTGGTCAACACGGTACTCGTGGTTGAGCGAGAGGAAGAAGGGAAATTACATGGAGTACAAAGGCCGGTATATTTCATTAGTGAAGTTTTATCGCCCTCAAAACAGAGGTATCCGCATTATCAGAAGCTAGCATACGGAGTATTTACAACAGCAAGAAAGTTACGATGCTATTTTTCGGCACACCCGATAATAGTTGTCAATGAGGCACCATTGTCAAATATACTGAATAACGCAGAAGCTACGGGTCGTGTCTCCCTTTGGGGAATAGAACTTTCCTCTCGGGACATCACATACGAAAAAATAAAAGCGATCAAGTCGCAGATCTTACTAGATTTCGTCGCAGAGTGGATGGAGTTGCAAAACACAGGACCGCCCGATCTATCGAGAACCTGGACCATGAACTTTGACGGGTCCAAGAGGTTAGAGGGAGCAGGAGCTGGCGTGATATTGGTTTCACCTCAAGGAGACAAGCTAAAATATGTACTATGGATGACGTTTCCCAACGCATCTAACAATGAGGCAGAGTATGAAGCACTGATACATGGGATGAGGATGGCGAAGGCTTGTGGTGCGACCTGATTAAAAATATACGGCGACTCCCAGCTGGTGGCTCAACAAGTCATGAATCAATGTGACACAGTCAATGATAGCATGATAGCATACAAGGAGTTATATAATGAACTCGAGAAGCTTTCCGACGAGTGTGAAGTGAATCATGTTAGCAGGCTCAGCAGTGACGAAGCCGATGTTTTGGCAAACATCGGGTCACAATGCCTAGCAATACCACCTGGAGTATTTTGGGAGGAAATAAGTGAAAGGTCGACTAAGGCAAGAAAACAACCAAAGAAGAAAGAAAAGGTCGAGAAGGGCTTGGGGGATTCGACAGCCCTTGAAGCAGGTGCATCAGGAGATGAGGAAGAATCACACGAGGTAATGGTAGTACAGGTACCATGGATGCAGGCTTATATTGCATATATTTCAAGGCAGCAGATACCCGACGATCCAGTAGAAGCAAGGCGAATTATTCGGAGATCCAAAGCCTTTACTGTGGTTAAAGGCGAGCTTTACAAGAAAAGTATATCGGGAGTCTTACAGCGTTGTGTCACAGCTGAAGAAGGTCGGGTACTTTTAAAGGACATGCACGAGGGAATATGCGGACACCATGCCAGCAGTCGAGTTATTGCGGCCAAGGTTTTCAGAGCAGGATTTTATTGGCTAACAACCATCGAGGATGCAAAGGACATAGTGCGTACTTGCGATGCGTGTCAAAGGTTTGCCGCCAAACCCCACTCTCCGGCAGCGGAATTGATGCCAATACCTCTGTCGTGTCCCTTTGCTCAATGGGGTCTTGATATGGTGGGCAAATTACACAAGGCATGGCCAGGAGGATACGAGTATATGCGTGTAGCTGTCGACAAGTTTACCAAGTGGGTTGAAGCGAAGCCGATAAATTCGCCAGACGCAGCATCGGCGGTCAAGTTCATCAAAAGCATTGTTTTTCGGTTTGGAGTTCCTCATAGCATCGTCACAGACAATGGCAGCAATTTCACGTCCAAGGAATTCAAGGCTTATTGTGCAGAAGTAGACATCAAACTACATTTTGCGTCAGTCGCACACCCACAAACTAATGGTCAAGTCGAAAAAGCAAATGGCGTCATCTGCAATGGCATCAAGAAGCGCTTATTAGGACCATTGGAAAAAACTCGGCATACTTGGCCAGAGGAATTACAAAGTGTGCTATGGAGCATACGAACGACACCCAATACAGCAACTCAGGAAACCCCGTTTTTCCTGGTTCATGGAGCAGAAGCAGTGTTGCCGATAGAAATAGAGCATAATTCTCCGAGAGTGGCGGATTTTGATGAAGAAACCTCGAGAAAGGCGCGGGAAGATGATATGGATGCACTCAACGAGGCTCGCGACGAAGTATTGTCAAGAGTCGCCAAGTATCAACAAGATATGAAAAATTATCATAGTCGACGATTGCGACCAAGGTCTTTCCAGGTTGGTGACTTAGTTCTTCCACTCACACAAGATAGCCACGAGAAATTCGAGTCACCATGGCTAGGACCTTATATTGTCGCTGAAGTAATCGATGGAGGAGCGTCAGGATAAAGGACAAGAAGACAGGGATTGCGGAGCCAAATCCCTGGAACGTGGCGCAACTTAGGCGTTTCTACGCTTAAGTCAAAATATATATGTAAACATACAATGTACTGAAACGCCCGCGAGCTTTCAGACGCACTCTTTTCCTTTCAGGGCACCGAGTGGGGCTGGAAGGTTTTTAATAAGGCGGGCTCGCGGTGCTGCAATATAATAAAGATATTGGTGATATACATCTTTTTCTACGACACACTCGGGGTTTTTGACCCGACAAAGTCTGTCCTACTCCAGACATCCATACAATATATAAATTTACAACAATTTTTGCCTTGGTTTAAAACACCTCGCAAGAAAAGTAAAAATAAAGACACCGGCCACCAAAAATACTCGGGGGCTGGAGATATTTTTGTTCTACAATATATACAGAAAATTTACAGGTTTCTCGACAAGATAGTTAAACACTAGAAAAATAGACTCAGTCATGGCCTAATATGTCGTCTATATTTATTCTATCTTCTTCATTGGAGGCACCCAAGAAATCAGAATAGTGACCATCTGCAAAAAAGTCGGCATCCATCCGAAGAAGGTCACCGATTATTTCTTCGGCCACTGGCGTAACTATCGCGTCAATCTTGTCGACACCCCTTCGTCGTTGTCTCAACTTGTTATGGACTTTTTCAACCACTTTGGTCATATCCAATTTTGAGTGGCAGATCTGAAGCATAATAAGAGCAAATCTAGCACCTGCTACTAGTTGAGCTCTTACAAAATCATGGATCTGACGCGAGTCTTTAAACTTGATCATCAGTTCAGGCAGAGTCTTAGGCAGAACATTTCGAGGAAACATGGAGTTATAGACCATGGACAGTGTTTTAGTAAAAAATTCAAGGAACTCACGAACTTGGCAGGCGCGATCTTGGAATCTGACGATTTGTCGGGTGCGCTCAAGGGTAGCCCAAAAGAGGGAGCCATGGTCTAGCGCCAGGTTGACACGGAAATTCGACCTGGTATCCACCCTTTGATCTTCGGCAGCAGCGTCCACAAAAGAACCTATTCAATGACATCACACCAGTTAGAGAGAAGGGGAAAACAACTGGAAACAGTTTTAGCTTGCAAAGCTTACCCGCCATTTCCAAGCTTGCGTCAGTCAACAGTTCAAGCATGAAATTTTCTCGAGAAGTATCCTGTTGAGCCTCAGCAAGTGTAGTCTCTTTTGCAGCTATAACTTCTTGAGTTTGTTGTCGTGCAATTTGCTCCCTTTCAGTTGATTTTCGAGATTGTTCCATTATTACAAGTGCTTGCTTCTTCATAGACTGAAGTTGTCGCGAAGTTCTTCCAAGTCTTGTGCTGAACCCATACTCGAGGAATCTTCTATGAATTCATCATCGGCAGGCATTTTCTTTGAGAAGGATGAAGCGGGTAAAGCATCGGAAGGACGAGGAGTTGAAGTGTAGTTATCAAATACCAACTGGAAATAAAAGTTTGACATCAATCTGATGGGGTTCGTTGCATAGAAAACAAAAATTTTCCTACCGCAAAGCGAATAAAACCAACAGATCTAATCTATGGAACACCCAAGATCCAATCTACTAGATCTAAGCAACGAGATGGAGATGAGACTAACCCTCGAAGATTCCAAAGCCTACGAGATTAATCTCGTTGTTGGTGTAGACGATCGTCCCGGTGCTGCAATCCGGCAACACTTCCGTACTCGGTCGCGCGTACGGTGTCGATGAAGCTCCTTCCTCTCCCGTTCCAGCGGGCAGCGGGTGTGGTAGTCTCGATACGTCTCCAACGTATCGATAATTTCTTATGTTCCATGCTACTTTATTGATGATACCTACATGTTTTATGCACATTATATGTCATATTTATGCATTTTCTGGAACTAACCTATTAACAAGATGCCGAAGAGCCAGTTCTTGTTTTTGCTGTTTTTGGTTTCAGAAATCCTAGTAAAGAAATATTCTCGGAATTGGACGAAACTTTCGCCCAGGGTCCTATTTTTGCACGAAGCTTCCGAAGACCGAAGAGATAAGTGGGGCCACGAGGCAGCCAGGGGGCCGGCGCGGCCCAAGCCCTGGCCGCGCCGACCTACCTCCTGGGCCCCTCGTGTGGCCCCCGCGTTGACCCTCCGCCTACTTAAAGCTTCCGTCGCGAAACCCCCAGTCGAGAGCCACGATACGGAAAACCTTACAGAGACGCCGCCGCGAATCCCATCTCGGGGGATTGGAGATCGCCCCGGCACCCTGCCGGAGAGGGGATTCATCTCCGGAGGACTCTACACCGCCATGGTCGCCTCCGGAGTGATGAGTGAGTAGTCCACCCCTGGACCATGGGTCCATAGCAGTAGCTAGATGGTCGTCTTCTCCTTGTTGTGCTTCATTGTTGGATCTTGTGAGCTGCCTAACATGATCAAGATCATCTATCTGTAATACTATATGTTGTGTTTGTCGGGATCCGATGGATAGAGAGTACTATGATTATGGTGATTATCAATCTATTGTTTATGTGTTGTTTATGATCTTGCATGCTCTCCGTTATTAGTAGAGGCTCTGGCCAAGTTTTTGCTCTTAACTCCAAGAGGGGGTATTTATGCTCGATAGTGGGTTCATGCCTTCATTGAATCTGGGATCGTGACAGAGGTTCTAAGGTTGTGATGTGCTGTTGCCACTAGGGATAAAACATTGATGCTATGTCTAAGGATGTAGTTGTTGATTACATTACGCACCATACTTAATGCAATTGTTGTTTTGCAACTTAATACTGAGGGGGTTCGGATGATAACCTGAAGATGGACTTTTTAGGCATAGATGCAGGTGGATGGCGGTCTATGTACTTTGTCGTAATGCCCGGATTAAATCTCACTATATTTATCATATCATGTATATGCATTGTTATGCCTTTCTCTATTTGTCAATTGCCCGACTGTAATTTGTTCACCCAACATGCTTTATCTTATGGGAGAGACACCTCTAGTGAACTGTGGACCCCGGTCCTATTCTTTACATAGTATACAATCTACTGCAATTGTTTTCTTTGCAAACATCTTCCACTCGATACGTTTAATCCTTTGTTACAGCAAGCGGTGAGATTGACAACCTCACTGCTTTCGTTGGGGCAAAGTACTTGGGTTGTGTTGTGCAGGTTCCGCGTTGGCGCCGGAATCCCTGGTGTTGCGCCGCATCACATTTCGCGACCATCAACCTTCAACGTGCTTCTTGGCTCCTCCTGGTTCGATTAAACCTTGGTTTCTTTCTGAGGGAAAACTTGCTACTGTGCGCATCATACCTTCCTCTTGGGGTTCCCAACGAACGTGTGAGTTACACGCCATCAATCTCCTCCAACGTCCAGCAGCACGACGGCGTGGTGGTGGTGGAGGAAGAAAACTGCAGGGCCGGACAACGTATGGTGGAGGGAGAGGCGGCCAGAGGAGGAGGCAATGGTGGGGTGGTGTGGCCGGCCACCCCTCCCCTCTTTATATAGGGGGCTGGCCGGCCAAGGTGGCCCCCCTTCCCATCTAGGGTTGGGGGGGGGAGAGGGGCTTTCCCCTCCCCCAAGTTGATCCCCCAGGGAAACCCTAGGGGGTTGGCCGGCCTGGGCCTTGGGGGCCAAGTGCCCCTGGCCCATTAGGCCAGGGAGCATCCCCTCGGCCCACGGTGGGCCTCCTAGGTCGTGGGCCCCATGGTGGACCCTTCCGGAACCTTCTAGAACCTTCCAGTCAACACCGGAATAATCCCGAACATTTCCGAAAACCCAGAAATCAACTTTCCTTATATGAATCTTATTCTCCGGACTATTCCGGACCTCCTCGTGACATCCTGGATCACATCCGAGACTCCGAACAAACTTCGTCTCCATACCATATTCAAATCTACTTATGCGACATCGAACCTTAAGCGCGTCACCGCGGTTCGCGAACTATGCAGACATGGTCGAGACTCCTCTCCGAGCAATAACCAATAGCGGGATCTGGAGATCCATAATGGCTCCCACATATTCAACGATGACTTAGTGATCGATTGAACCATTTACATACGATTTCAATTCCCTTTATCTCGCGATATTTTACTTGTCCGAGGTTTGATCATCGGTATCTCCATACCTTGTTCAACCTCGTTACCGTACTCTTTACTCGTACCGTGGTATGTGATCTCTTATGAACTATTCATATGCTTGCAAGCTAATCAGATGACATTCCACCGAGAGGGCCCAGAGTATATCTATCCGTCATCGGGATGGACAAATCCCACTGTTGATCCATATGCCTCAACTCACACTTTCCAAATACTTAATCCCACCTTTATTGCCACCCATTTACGCAATGGCGTTTGATGTAATCAAAGTACCCTTTCGGTGTAAGTGATTTACATGATCTCATGGTCGAAGGATTAAGACAACTATGTATTGAAAGCTTATATCAAATGAACTTAATGACTTGATCTTATGCTACGCTCATTTGGGTGTGTGTCCATTATATCATTCAACTAATGACATAACCTTGTTATTAATAACGTCCAATGTTCATGATCACGAAACCATGATCATCTATTAATCAACAAGCTAGTTTATACAAGAGGCTTACTAGGGACTCCTTGTTGTTTACATAACACACATGTATCAATGTTTCGGTTAATACAATTATAGCATGGTATATAAACATTTATCATAAACACAAAGATATTATAATAACCACTTTATTATTGCCTCTTGGGCATATCTCCAACAGTCTCCCACTTGCACTAGAGTCAATAATCTAGATTACATTGTAAGGTACCTAACACCCATGGCATTCTGGTGTTGGTCATGCTTTGCCCTTGGGAGAGCTTTAGTCAACGGATCTGCAACATTCAGATCCGTGTGTACTTTGCAAATCTCTACTTCACCATCTTCGATGTACTCGCGAATCGAATGAAAACGCAGCTTGATATGCTTCAGCTTCTTGTGTGACCTTGGTTCCTTTGCATTGGCGATGGCACCCGTGTTGTCACAATAAATGACTAGCGGGTCCAATGCACTAGGAACCACACCAAGCTCAACAATGAACCTCTTCATCCATACCGCTTCTGATGAAGCCTCTGATTATATATTCAGATTATGTTGAAGATTTCGCCACCGTGCACTGCTTGGAACTGCTCCAGCTTACTGCCGCACCATTCAATATAAACACGTACCCAGACTGAGACTTAGAGTCATCAGGGTCGGTGTTCCAACTTGCATCGGTGTAACTGGTTACAACGAGCTCTTGGTCACCGCCATAACAAAGAAACATATCCTTAGTCCTTTTCAAGTAATTCAGGATATTCTTGACCGCTGTCCAGTGTTCCATTCCTAGATCACTTTGATATCTGCTGGTCAAACTAACAGCATGTGCAATATCCGGTCTAGTACACAACATGGCGTACATGATAGAGCCTACTGCCGAAGCATAGGGGATCTTGCTCATCCTCTCTCTTTCATCTGCCGTAGCCGGACCTTGAGTCTTACTCAAGACCTTACCTGGCAACATAGGCAAGAACCCTTTCTTACTTTCATCTATTCTAAACTTCTTTAGAATTTTGTCCAGGTAACTTTGTGAAAGGCCTATTAGGCGTCTTGATCTATCTTTATAAATCTTGATGCCTAAAATGTATGCTGCTTCACCAAGGTCTTTCAATGAAAAAGACTTATTCAAATAACCTTTAACGCTGCTTAATAGTTCTATATCATTCCCAATCAATAATATGTCATCTACATATAATATCAGGAATGCTACATAGCTCCCACTCACTTTCTTGTAAATACAGGCCTCACCATGAGTCCGTATAAAACCGAAGTCTTTGATCACTCTATCAAAGCGTAGGTTCCAACTCCGGGATGCTTGCTTCATCCATAAATGGAACGCTGAAGTTTGCATACCTTGTTAGCATTTTCAGGATTGACAAAACCTTTGGGTTGTACCATATACAACTCTTCCTCAATATCTCCATTAAGGAACGCCGTTTTGACATCCATCTGCCAAATCTCATAATCGAAAAATGCAGCTATTGCTAACAAAATCCTCACAGACTTTAGCTTCGCTACAGGTGAGAAAGTCTCATCGTAGTCAACTCCTTGAATTTGTCGGAAACCCTTTGCGACAAGTCGAGCTTTATAGACAGTAATATTACCATCAGCATTTGTTTTTCTCTTGAAGATCCATTTATTCTCGACAGCCTTGCGGCTATCAGGTAAGTCTACCAAAGTCCATACTTTGTTATCATACATGGATCCCATTTCGGATTTCATGGCTTCTTGCCATTTGTTGGAATCTGGGCTCATCATCGCTTCTTCATACGTCGCAGGGTCCTCATCATTGTCGTCCACAATCATGACATTTAGACAGGATCATACCAATCAGAGTGGTACGTTCCCTCGTCGATCTGCGAGGTTCAGTAGCTTCCTCGTTCGAAGTTTCATGATCATCATCATTTGCTTCCTCTCCTATCGGTGTAGGCTGCACATGAACTTCTTCCGGCACTGCGCTGCTCTGATCTATGAGAGAAGGTTCGTCAACCTCGTCGAGTTCTACTTTTCTTCCAGTCACTTCTTTAGTGAGAAACTCCTCCTCAAGAAAGGATCCGTTCTTGGCAACAAAGATTTTGCCTTCGGATCTGTGATAGAAAGTATACCCAATTGTTTCTTTAGGGTATCCTATGAAGACGCATTTCTCCGCTTTGGGTTCTAGCTTGTCAGGTTGTAACTTCTTTACATAAGCATCGCAACCCCAAACTTTAAGGAACGACAACTTAGGTTTCTTCCCAAACCATAATTCATACGGTGTCGTTTCAACGGATTTAGATGGTGCCCTATTTAAAGTGAATGCGGCTGTCTCTAAAGCATAACCCCAAAACGATAGTGGCAAATCGGTAAGATACATCATAGAACGAACCATATCTAAGAGAGTTCGATTACGACGTTCGGACACACCATTGCGCTGTGGTGTTCCCGGTCAACTGTGAAAGTATTCTGCATTTCTTTAAATGCATGCCAAACTCATAACTCAGATATTCGCCTCCGCGATCAGAACGCAGAAACTTAATCTTCTTGTTACGTTGATTTTCTACTTCACTTTGGAATTCCTTGAACTTCTCAAAAGTCTCGGACTTGTGTTTCATAAAGTAAATATACCCATATCTACTCAGATCATCCGTGAAGGTTAGAACATAACGATAACCACCGCGCGATGCTACACTCATTGGTCCGCACACATCGGTATGTATGATTTCCAATAAGTTTGTAGCTCGCTCCATTGTGACAGAAAATGGAGTCTTAGTCATTTTTCCCATTAGACATGCTTCGCATCTGTCAAGTGACTCAAAGTCAAGTGACTCAAGAAGTCCATCGGAATGGAGTTTCTTCATGCGCTTCACTCCAATATGACCAAGACGACAGTGCCACATATAAGTAGAATTATCATTCAATTTAATTCGCTTAGCATCAATGTTATGAACATGTGTATCACTACTATCGAGATTTAACAAGAATAAACCATTCATCTCAGGTGCATGGCCATAAAAGACATTACTCATATAAATCGAACAACCATTATTCTCAGACTTAAACGAATAACCGTCTTGCATCAAACAAGATCCAGATATAATGTTCATGCTCAACGCAGGTACCAAATAACAATTATTAAGGTTTAAAACTAATCCCGAAGATGTAGGGGGAGCGTGCCGACGGCGATCACATCGACCTTGGATCTATTTCCAACGCGCATCGTCACCTCGTCCCTTGCCAGGCTTCGTTTATTCCATAGTTCCTGTTTTGAGTTACAAATGTGAGCAACCGAACCAGTATCAAATACCCAGGCACTACTACGAGAACCAGTAAGATAGACATCTATAACATGTATATCAAATATACCTTTCTTCTTGACGTGGCCGCTCTTTAGATCGGCCAAGTATTTGGTGCAATTCCGCTTCCAGGGCCCCTTCCCCTGGCAGTAGTAGCACACAGTCTCAGGCTTAGGACCAGCCTTAGGCTTCTCAGGAGGCGTTGCAACTTTCTTGCCGCCCTTCTTGAAGTTGCCCTTATTAGGCTTGCGCTGCTTCTTGAAACTGGTGGTCTTGTTGACCATCAACACTTGGTTCTCCTTCTTTATTTCTACTTCAGCAGACTTCAGCATGGAGAAGAGTTCAGGTAACTCTTTGTTCATGTTCTGCATGTTGTAGTTGATCACGAAGTTCTTGTAACTTGGTGGCGGTGATTGGAGGACACGATGAATACCCAGCTGGTTAGGGATCACAATCCCCAAGTCATGAGCTTCTTCGCATGTCCGGACATTGCGAACATGTGCTCACTAACGGAGCTGCCCTCTTCCATCATGCGGTTAAAGAACTGTTTCGAGGCCTCATAGCTCTCCACGGCCGCATGAGTTTCAAAGATAAGTTTGAGCTCACGCATCATATCACAAGGGTCGTGGTGCTCAAAACGCTTTTGGAGCTCTGCCTCTAAACCGCACAGGATGGCACACTGAACTTCGGAGTACCGAGTTACCCGAGTCTCATAAACATTCTTTATGTCCTCGGATACTGCAGGGGGGGGGGGACCTAGCGGTGCTTCGAGCACATATTGCATGCTTATGCCAGTGAGGAAAATCCTCACATGACGGAACCAGTCAGTGAAGTTGCTACCATTGCCCTTAAGCTTTTCTTTCTCTAGGAACTGATTAAAATTGATGGAGGGGGCGCCATGATCTACAACATATTTGCAAAGAGTTTAGACTAAGTTTATGATAAATAGAGTTCAATTTTAATTCTTAAATTAACTAGGTGAACTCCCACTCAAAACAACATCCCTCGCATTGTCTTAGTGATTACACGAACCAAATCCACTACACCAAGTCCGATCTTCACGAGAAAAGATGTAGCTTCAAAGGCGAACACTCAAAGTGTTCATCATATCATTCATATGACTCATGCTCTACCTTTCGGTATCCCGTGTTCCGAGACCATGTCTGTACATGCTAGGCTCGTCAAGGCAACCTTAGTATCCATGTGTGCAAATCTGGCTTGCACCCGTTGTATGCACATGTAGAGTCTATCACACCCGATCATCACGAGATGCTTCGAAACGACAAGTCTTAGCAACGGTGCATACTAAGGATGAACACTTTATTATCTTGATATTTAGTGAGAGGGATCATCTTATAATGCTACCGTCGCGATCTAAGCAAAATAAGATGCATAAAAGGATTAACATCACATGCAATTCATAATGTGTGATATGATATGGCCTTTCTTCTTGTGCCTTTGATCTCCATCTCCAAAGCACGGACATGATCTCCATCATCACCAGCATGGCGTCAAGGTCAGTGGCGCCGCTTCATGGTTGTCCATCACTTATAGCTACTATAACAACTACTTGAAATAAAGCTATTACATGATGAATAGACACGCAGGTCTTTAACAAAAATTAAAGACAACCATTAGGCTCCTGCCGGTTGCCATAATACAACAATGAACATCTCATACATCAAATATAATCATCATCACATTATGGCCATATCACATCACCAAACCCTGCAAAAACAAGTTAGACGCCTCTAATTTGGTTTGCATCTTTTACGTGGTTTAGGGTTTTCGAGTAAGATCCAATCTACCTACGAACATGAACCACAACGGTGATACTAGTGTTGAAAATAGAAGTGCAAATTACAATCTTCACTATGGTGGGAGAGACACACACCCGCAAAGCCACTTATGCAATACAAGTTGCATGTCAAGCGTGGAGCAAGTCTCATGAGACGCGGTCATGTAAAGTTAGCCCGGGCCGCTTCATCCCACCATCCCGCAAGAAGCAAAGTACACAAACTAAAGCAACAAAAGCATCACCGCCCACAAACCATTGTGTTCTACTCGTGCAACAGATCTATGCATAGACGTGGCTCTGATACCACTGATGGGGTTCGTTGCATAGAAAACAAAAATTTTCCTAAAGCGAATAAAACCAACAGATCTAATCTATGGAACACCCAAGATCAAATCTACTAGATCTAAGCAACGAGATGGAGATGAGACTAACCCTCGAAGATTCCAAAGCCTACGAGATTAATCTCGTTGTTGGTGTAGACGATCGTCCCCGTTGCTGCAATCCGGCAGCACTTCCGTACTCGGTCGCGCGTACGGTGTCGATGAAGCTCCTTCCTCTCCCGTTCCAGCGGGCAGCGGAGGTGTGGTATATCTCCTCCAACGTCCAGCAGCACGACGGCGTGGTGGTGGTGGTGGAGGAAGAAAACTGCAGGGCTTCGCGTAAGCCCGGACAGCGTATGGTGGAGGGAGAGGCAGCCAGAGGAGGAGGCAATGGTGGGGTGGTGTGGCCGGCCACCCTCCCCTTTTATATAGGGCTGGCCGGCCAAGGTGGCCCCCTTCCCATCTAGGGTTGGGGGGCGGCGGCCAAGGGGGGAGAGGGCTTTCCCTCCCCCAAGTTGATCCCCGGGAAACCCTAGGGGTTGGCCGGCCTTGGGGGCAAAGTGCCCCTGGCCCATTAGGCCAGGGAGCATCCCCTCGGCCCATGGTGGGCCTCCTAGGTCGTGGGCCCCATGGTGGAACCTTCCGGAACCTTCTAGAACCTTCCAGTCAACACCGGAATAATCCCGAACATTTCCGAAAACCTAGAAATCAACTTCCCTTATATGAATCTTATTCTACGGACTATTCCGGACCTCCTCGTGACATCCTGGATCACATCCGAGACTCCGAACAAACTTCGTCTCCATACCATATTCAAATCTACTTATGCGACATCGAACCTTAAGCGCGTCACCCTACGGTTCGCGAACTATGTAGACATGGTCGAGACTCCTCTCCGAGCAATAACCAATAGCGGGATCTGGACATCCATAATGGCTCCCACATATTCAATGATGACTTAGTGATCGATTGAACCATTTACATACGATGCCAATTCCCTTTGTCTCGCAATATTTTACTTGTCCGAGGTTTGATCATCGGTATCTCCATACCTTGTTCAACCTCGTTACCGACAAGTACTCTTTACTCGTACCGTGGTATGTGATCTCTTATGAACTATTCATATGCTTGAAAGCTAATCAGATGACATTCCACCGAGAGGGCCCAGAGTATATCTATCCGTCATCGGGATGGACAAATCCCACTGTTGATCCATATGCCTCAACTCACACTTTCCAAATACTTAATCCCACCTTTATTGCCACCCATTTACGCAATGGCGTTTGATGTAATCAAAGTACCCTTTCGGTGTAAGTGATTTACATGATCTCATGGTCGAAGGATTAAGACAACTATGTATTGAAAGCTTATAGCAAATGAACTTAATGACTTGATCTTATGCTACGCTCATTTGGGTGTGTGTCCATTATATCATTCAATTAATGACATAACCTTGTTATTAATAACATCCAATGTTCATGATCATGAAACCATGATCATCTATTAATCAACAAGCTAGTTTATACAAGAGGCTTACTAGGGACTCCTTGTTGTTTACATAACACACATGTATCAATGTTTCGGTTAATACAATTATAGCATGGTATATAAACATTTATCATAAACACAAACATATTATAATAACTACTTTATTATTGCCTCTTGGGCATATATCCAACACAATCATCAAGCAAAATAGATTTCCATTGATTTTCAACATATTTACATGGCCCTTACAAAAGGATGGATCCTAGCGATCCAATCATACGCTATCGCAAACTACATTTATTGCGACAAGCGTCAAAAGAAAGAAAAGAAAAAATGTGGGGTAATCTACTTGACCTCCGTTCTGGCGGAACTGGAGGAAGGCGTCGGCTTGTACCCGAGGAAGGCTAGGATTTTCTTCGAGTGGGGCTTTGCAGCCCTGATTAGGTTTGGCCACTTATCCTGCTTCATCTTCGTGGCCTCGCCAACTTTTGTCCAGTCGACGTTCTGCTGGCTCTCCGCCACCAGTGCTATAGTACCTTCAACGCCAATCTTCAAATTTTCCTCGCGAAGAGCAAGGCCAAGATCTTCTTTGGGGACAAAGCTCTCGGCAAGGGCAGCAAAAGTGTCGGGTTCCTTTTTCTTCGGGAAGAAGTAAGGGAATAAGCGTGAAAACGCTATCAGGGTATCAAAAATGCTGCGGCGCACCAGGTCTGCATGAATCTCGAGAAGAGACAACGCGTCGAGGAGACGGTTGTTTTTACAGGTTTTTCCACCACAAAATCTTGATTCATCTTCCCTGCTGAAACAAAAGTTTGGGCTTTCAACTCAAAGAAGGGGCGGAAAACCAAAGGAAAGGATGAAGATGGATTAGTGAACTTACTGACAGAACGCCGATTCAACGACTCAAGGCGAGCGGCTATTTTTCCTTCATGGGCAATATTCTGAGCGATTTTGTCACTCAGAGCAGTTTCTGCCTCATGAAGCCTCTTCCGAAGATCCTCAACGCAAGAAGCATCTTTTTCAGCTTTCTCGCGAGCTTCTTCGCTTGCCTTGAGTTTGGTGGCAAGGTCGTCAGCCCGTTTGTTCGCCGCAAGGAGAGACTCTGTTGAAAAGCCATAGGAGGGAAGTTAAAATGGCACACAGGCCAAGGATGATATTTCGAGAAGTAAAAAAGAGGGATTATTCGACAGGTTACCTTTTAACCCTTCAACAGTGTTGCGGTACCCAATAAATTGGGCACCAAGGTTGATGAAGGGCTGCATCAAAGGCTACAGGGAAGCCAATGAAAAGAAAAGGTTCAGAGAAGTGAAAAAATGCGGCAAACAGAAACACAAAAAATAGCAGACTTACATCATCCAAAGCTGGAGTCGGTGAAACCCCGGCAAGGAAGAATTGGTCGCCTAGCTCGATCCTTGCTCTCTTTGGCGAGGAGGCTTGGGGGCTAGTGGCAGGAGTTGACCTCGGAGGATCTGGATGTGGAGTCGAGGTTTCTTCTGCCGTGCGGGGCGTCTCCGACACAACCAAAGTATGAGACATGCTCACAGGAGCAGTCGCATTGGCGGCGGGTTCTTCTTCTTCTTCTTCGTCGTTGCTGAGTGCAAAATAGAATGAGATTATTCGACATGGAAATAGATTATTCGGCACATAATAAACTAAAAAGAGCGACAAGGCCACTCACGAGCTAATAAGGGCAGACGCGTAGGCGTCGAAGGGTTGCGGTCCTTCGGGAGCAGTTTCCTCAACATGAGAACTGCTCGTCTTGGAGGTACCGGAATCTTCCACGTCACCCCTCTTCTGTTTGTTTTTTGAAGAAACAACGGAAGGGATAGACTCGGTTGATTCGGAGGCCTCGGATTCAACTTCTTTTTCCAAGCGAGCCGTGGATTTCTGAGAAACCACGACTTCACTCTCAGGTTGAGAAGGAACCTGGGTGTCGTCGGCGACGATTTCTCGCTCGTCGACCTCCCCTCCTTCGGGAAGGGGAGGAAGCGATGATGCAGTTTGGTGATTCTACACAAGATACAGATGCGTCGACAATAAATCATGTCAAGGTACAGCAGAAAATAAGTCGACAAAAGTGCAAAGCGCAATAACAGTCAAAAAGGGTGAATAACAGAAATTAGATGAAAAAAGATATATTACCTGGGAGAGCGTTGGTGCTGCTGAACGGTTCAACGCGACAAGATGATGGAATAGTGTCCTTCTTGCTCAGCGATGACATCTTTCGGATGAGCCTTTCCAAGTCTTTTATCGACAAGTCCTTGGAAAAACGATCCACGTCTTTTGCGCCAGCATACATCCATAGAGGGTTCTTGCGAGCTTGAAGAGGCTGCACCCTAATTCTCAGGAAGTATGCAGTTATCTGAATACCCGACAGCTCTTTGCCGTGGGTATTCTGGAGTTCATGAATACGCTTTATAAGGGCATCAGTCGCCGTTTTTTCTTCATCAGAGGCTTCCGCGTCCCATGAACGGCGGCGGACGATTTTTTCGCCACCATCAAAAGGAGCGACATTGTATTCCCGATGATCATTGTGCGCCTCCTGGACATAAAGCCATCTTTTTCGCCACCCTTGAACAGAGTCGGGGAATTTGACATCGAAATATTCGACATCTGGGCGGACGCATATAACTACACCACCTACATTATAGGCAGTGGTGTGGGAGCTGTTGTGGCGGACAAGAAATATGCGTTTCCACAGGCCCCAGTTGGGAGGGGTCCCGAGAAAGCTTTCGTAGAGGGTGATGAAGATGGCGATGTGAAGGATGGAGTTAGGGGTGAGATGATGGAGTTGCAGACCGTAAACGAAGAGCAATCCACGAAGAAATTCATAGATTAGAGTAGCTAGGCCACGGATGAGATGGTCGACGAAAGTTACCCGGTATCCAATGCGTGGCGTGGGGTAGCTCTCGTCGCCGGGGAAGATCAGCGTGTTCTCCTTCTTCATGAACCCAAGCTTCTTGAGCAGGTTCACATCTTGATTTGAGATCCTAGATCTCTCCCACTCGGAGGATTGTAGGCCTTCTGTCGCCATGGAGGAGGTGTGCTTGGTGAGCTTAGTACGCGGCGGCATTAAGTGGAGCTGGTTGCAGAAAGGCAGTAGGCACGGGCGCAGGAGCGTATTTGGCAATGGGGAATTTGGAGAGAGAGAAGCAGAGGTGCGGCGCAGCGAAGGGGAGAACGGAGGAAGAAGAAGGTCTTTAATAGTCAAATTTGCAAGTTGACGCACTATTGGATGCTGTGTGAATGGGCTTGATGATTTACACGTGGATCAAGGGGTAAAAACGTATTTTTACTGTGATGGAACCGAACAGGAGCTACAGTGCGTGTGGCAGAAAAAGTGGAGGAACGTGTGTCACAGATTTCGGGCCCGCAGGTCAACGAAGGGACAGCTCTCGCGTCTTCCCGATACAGTGGTCGTGGCTATCGTCAGCACTGATGTCACTCTATCAAATGGGAAAATCTCGGCATTGATAATTTGAAAATTGGCGACAATAGAAGACGACTGATAATCTCGAGAGCCTTTGACCAAATACAAGTTTTTGTTCAAGTGCTCGGGGGCTACTTTATAAAGAAGTTTCGATAAGGTTGATGAAGATGATTTAGAAGGGTTTGATTCTAAATATTGCGGTAGAGACAAATTGGAGCCTACAGTCAAGTATAAATCCTCGACTGTAGCCTCGGGGGCTACTCCTATCGGGAGCGCTGTTCGCGCACCCGATAAATATGAACAGAAGCTTGAGATATAACAGTATAGTGGCTAAGATACTACAAAGGTGAGCCTACAACCAAGTACAAGCACTTGGCTGTAGCCTCGGGAGCTACTCCCATCGGGAACGCTGTTCACGTTCCCGATGAAATATAATCAGTACTGATGAGTATATTTCGAGTTATCAAAATAACTCTTCATATACTCCCATCAGGAGGATAAGTTAAAAGCAATATAAGTCATCCGTTGACTCGAAAAAATGTGCTATTCCAGCAGCCGGAAAAAGCACTCGACAATATATTCTCGAGCGCCTAAGTCGCGAAATAATCTCTGAATGCCGCAAAACTCTGCGAAGGTAAGTCCCCGGGATCCGTCCTGTGCGTGGCACTCGACGGCGCTTTGTTACTTTTCCGTATCAACGATATAAGAAAAATCTGACGCGTTAGGTACCCGATAAAACATGACTGGAATTCGGCATAAGCGGCACATTTCGAATTACACCAGTATCCCGAGATCATGTCCAGGGACGTGATCTTGAAGTAGGTTTTGGTGGATTGCTACGAGAGCAGTTAACTGGTACCTGATCTATCAGACGAACCAGCCCCAATTACCGTTATCCCTGTACAATATATAAATCCTTTGAAAAGATTATTTGTCGAGTTGAAGAACTCATATGCAAATTGTAAAGATGGAGATTTTCCCTGACTCTTCGATTCAAGCAAAATCTCGGGGGCTACTGACATAGGCATCCCCAATGGGCCTGCCAAAGATGGTACCCGAGGTTTACTGAAGGCCCACGACCCGAAGTTTTACAAATCCCAGAGGCCCAGTCGGAAAATAGTTTGGAAAGATAGGATTGTATTAGGAATATTAACTTGTAACTATAGAGAGACGGGTCTGAAACCCTCCCGAACTCTGTAACTTGTGTATTATGCAACCCTCGGCTCCGCCTCCTATATAAGGGGGAGTCGAGGGACAAAGAGAGGATCGATTCATTGTTTCCACGCAACCCTAGTTTTCATAGCAGCCGAGTACTTTTCCGGCTGAAACCTTCGAGATCTACTTGCCCTCTACTTCCAACTAAACCCTAGTCTACAACCCGTAGGCATTGATAAGTTAATCCCTTATCACTATGCTCGTCCTCGAGCATAAATGTGATAAAACTAACATGAATTTTGGAGTTTGTTGTTTTGCTTATTTGCATTGTCATAAAAAGTTTATAAGGTTCGATTTTTAAAGAATAACAACAAGCAAGCGAGTTATAAAGTGATATCTTTTACAATCTACAAAACATGCTCAACAATAAGTTGTCTTGTGCTCAAACAAATAAAAAGTAATATAGACCATAAATCTTGGATGAACCTATAGAATTTATGGAAGACTCTTTTGTTTCTTTTATTTTTGGATACTCTTATTTTGATTATTTTGACTCTTGGATAACAAAAGGCAAGTAAGAACATATGTGTTAGACCTCCAATAAAGTAAAAGATAGTTGAGATCATAAAATAAAGTTTTAAGATATGTAGTTCATGTCTACGGTACTCATAAGGATGGGGGTCCAATCGTTTTACTTTTTTTTAGAGATTCTATGGTTTATATGCTTGACATCCTACAATTTGAATATCTCATGCACCTTCACCATGAGTACCCACACTTCATGCTAGATAGTTAGGACACTTAAGCCTATCATTGTAAACATATAATGTCCTAAAAAGCGTCAACTGATGTACCTCTTGCCCCTTAGTAGGAAATGCCATTTTGAAATTCTTATTTTCATTGTTTGCGCGTCATAACCATACTTAAGAAGACAAGACAACAGACAAATGAATCACCTCAGCACTTTCTTTTATTTACAATTTTCATAGCTTTTTATAAAATAGCTTCATAGAATGTTCATGCCGCAAGTTTCCACCAAGATTCTCATTATATGAACTCCATAGTGTTTATTTCAATTCACACCGATGGGAACCCACAACAAAAATAACATCATATCAAGCGAAAGCTTTCTCCAGAATAACATGGTTGAGCTAACAAACAACTTATAAAACTAGATGATACCCCGCGCGTTGCAGCGGGACATTGTATAGATAAAGAGTTATGCATGTCACTTTTCGGACCGACAATTGCAAAGTATGACCCATATATAAAAAAATCAGTGGGCTCATTTGTGCTAACTATAAACGGTACTCTTATACAGGAAGTGGTAGCCTCCACCCACATGAGTTGATCCGTCTAATCAACAAATATGACAAATTCAGATTGCATATGTGTAAGGTATTACAGTCGAACGGCCTACTTGTATATCTGCGGAAGTGAGAATATATGATTCGTCAAAACATATTGGATATGAAATTATGAATAATGAAGTTGAAACATGCTGAAAACATTAAACATTATAGTTAGATGTGCAATGTTGCACGAAGAGTGCAAGGAAAACAGTCAAAGTTGAGTAGATAGCTCTCCCGTGCATCAACTATCAGAATACATCTTGATGAAGAGTACACTGCGGAGAGAACACTACAATAATGAAAGGTAGTGAACTCAAACATGGTAAAACATTGCACAGCCGATTGATCCAACGTAGATGTCACAATCTAGCTCCCACCTGAAGATATTTATTTTATACGAAAGAATGCCTAATCTGCAATACAATTCTGACTATTATATTTCAATGATTCAACATTAAAACCAATATAATCTGCCAATAGCGAAAGGACTGCAAGCATGAAATCTCTTAATACTTTGGATCATGATCAAATTTGCATTGAGAAAACAATTGCTAGATAGACCATGGCATCTACTTTGGATCTTCTGTTTGTACCGTCCTTTTGACGAAGCAACTTTGTACTACCAATACTAATTCCAACTTTGGACGCTCTCCTTTTAGCAGCGCTCATGGTGTGGTGAGAGATCATGATCAAATTTACATTGAGATATCGATAAGTGGAAACTCACCTGTGTATTTTCTCCGATATCTGCTGATACTTTTTTTCATGAGTATATGGTGATCATACTGACATCATCGACACACCTGCAGTTCAAATCAACGAAGCACACATAATAGGAAGCCATAAAGAGGAATTTGGGCTCACATACCAGATGTTGAGTATTATACTGACTTCCGGCAAAGCTGCAAGGTGAGAAATTCGAATTTTTTACAATTTAGAACCTGTCATGATAAATAAAGTTGTCAAATAAGATTTGTAGGTAAACAAAACCGTACAGTTATGTTAGCTGACAAAAAATTCCTACCGGCAACAAAAGCAAATCTAAAAGAAATACATTATAAATCATCAAATCCATATGGGTCAGAGTGAGATTGGAGCAACAGATCCATGTCGATCTAGTGGGCAAGGAGTGGATGGATGAAAAGCTGAACACAGGATGGAGATAGAGTATAGGAGGGATGCTGAAGGAATGAGGAGCTGGACTGTAAGAAGATGGGCGGAGGTGTGCAGTAAATCGAGAAGAATAAATGGCAACAAAAGTGGAAAACGGAGAAGAGTTGCTGCACGGTTAGTGAGATATGCGCCTGTCGCGGTGGGAGCATTTGTTGCGAGAAGGTCGTACGTCGCGGCGGCGGAGATTCAGTGCCCGAAGACGAACGGCAAGTCGGGGACTGCTCCTTTCAGGACGAACGACCTGCGAGTCGCGAAGCGACGTCCAGTCCACAAAGTCTAGCCCATGTATCCAGCCCATGAAGTGGCTTCGAGGGAAATCCATGCACACGGAAACATCGGTCGGCCCATCTGGTGGAGGTGCGTGGTTTTGGCGACGAAGGTCCGGTCGTTCCGCTCCTGCCGTGGGTGAAACTGCTCTCGTTCGGCTCGAGAGTCCTGCCGTGTCCGGTCTAGGAAGTAAAAATGTTGGCTACACTTAGGAACAATGAGAGAAAGGTGAATTTTTTAATGAGGTGACGTGGCTCGCTGTGGGATCAGCAAAATGGGACCATCTATTAAGAAAGAGAAGATGTCAACCACATAAATGTCTATAGTGGTACCACCACATACCTTTCTTTTTCTTGAGCTTAAAACTACACAAAAGAGATATTTTGAAGTATTTGGAGGCATAGCACACATATTATACTTGTAGTAGCAAAGTGTCACATAGGTAGGTATGGTGGGTGTTTAGTTTGAGGTATTTGAAAACAAGTCTTAGCTTGTTTTGAGAATGTTTAGGCTAGCAAAAAGATCTAGAAGCATGCCATAGTGTCCATAGTGCCAATCATTTATTATCAACAAGACTCCTTAGTATTAAACATTCATGTATATGAGCAAAAGGTAGAACTATATAAGGCAGTAGCAAAATATTATTCATGAAAGTATTTGAAACTAGCGACACTAAGCATAACTTCGGATTTAAGCTTTTTTGTTGTCATTCCCTTTTCTCTTTATTGCATACAACTTCTTTTAATCAAGGATCTCATTCGTGTCATAGTTTATTTCAGTAGCTCTTTCCTAAGCATGAAAGAATATCTGTCATGGTGGTCTCATTTATTTACAAACGAAATTAGACATTACACTAACAAAGATGCTCCAAGTTTATGCGATCATTCCATGTTGCTCAAAAAATAAAAGTTTAGATGTTTGCAAACCAAGAGTTTAAGTAGGTCCCGTGGGGTTCCTTGGGCATCCCCAAGCTTATGGTCTTCACCATTTTTGGATAGCTCTTAGTGTGGTGTTCCTCCATTCCATGTGAAAAAACTTCAACACAAAACTTTCTCCCATTTCTTTTCTATGGGATGACATTAGTTGTACAAGAATAGGATGATTGGTACAATATAATCCAAAGAAAAAGATCATTAATGTTCCAGAAAGAATATAGTGTCCTACACATTCCTAGCATATCAAAAGATTCATGGAAAATCATTTTGGGACACAAAGTAATGACTCAAACACTAATAGGTAGAATCTATCCAGATTCTTAGTTGCAGCAAAAAAAAAGTTGAATTCGACCACTTATACATGTCAAGAATTTTTTCCAATTTCAGGTTTATAGAGGATGAAAAGTTGCAGCTTCGGTGAATTTTTCGTGATTTTAGGAGCTACCAAACAAAGTACAAAAATTATGCACTAAAATATAGCATGCAGAAATCAGCAACTTCTCTTATGTTTGACAACTTTAAGACATCGAAATAAGTTAAACTTGGTACTTTATTTAAATGACCAGAGAGATAACTAAAAATAAACTCTCTTTCTACTGCAAGAGTGCATAGGAAAAACTAAAAACAATCAAAGGTAAATAAAAACATGGTGCCCTATGGTAAAAAAAAATCTATAATATGGTAAAAAAACATGGTGCCCGCAAACATTCAAAAGTATTTCGGAGATCTACACTTCTTCTTCGGCATTGAGGTAAAGAAGATTAATGATGGTTTTCTTCTCACTAAATAAAATATGCTACTGATTTACTTACAAATGTTGGTATGAAAAAGTGTACTTCATCTCCTACACCCTTATCTTCCAATGAAATGTTATCTCTTACTGAGGGTCTTAGCCCTGATGACAATACTGAATATAGAAGCATTGTGGCCGCCTTATAATATTTGACATTGGCACACTCTGATATTTCATTCTCATTCAATAAGGTTTGTAAGTATTTACATGATCCAACAATCTCTCACTAGACAACTGCTAAGAGAATTTTGAGATATGTTCAGGGTAGTCCGAATGTTGTGCTTACTTTTCAAAAGTCCTCTTCCATCATGCTTAGTGATTTTTCTAATGCAGATTGGACGGGTTGTCTTGATGATAGAAGATCTACATGAGGTTTTGCTATATTTCTTTGGCTAAAGTTGGTCTCATGGATTGCCAGAAAACAAGCCATAGTTTCAAGGTCAAGTACTGAAGCTGAGTATAAAGCTCTAGCCAATGCCACATCTGAGTTGAAGCCCTTCTTGGAGAACTGGGTGTCTCATTAAAGGAAAAACCATGCTTATGGTGCAACAACTTAGGTGCCACCTATTTATTTCCAAATCCTGACTTTCATGTAAGGACTGAACACATTGAGATTGATTATCATTTTATCAGAGCAAGAGTTGCAAGTAAAATGCTAGACATCAAGTTTATCTCTAGCAAAGATTAACTTGGAGATGGTTTTACAAAGTCACTGCCAGTCAAGGATTTTGATGAGTTCAAGCGTAACGTCAACCACTCACAAGGTTGTGATTAAGGAGGACTGCTAACAATATTAGAGATATATACTTTGTGAGTAATACTCCAATCGCTACCTCCTCTTCTTTGCCCGTGGTGGGACTTTCCTCGCTCGTATAAAATGCAACCGAGATCAAGGGAAAGATCATCATTTAGCCCAAGAGTTTCAATGGTGTTCACTACTAGGTAAAATCCTACCCGCGACGTACCAAAATAGGCTTTAGCGGCATGCATGTGGCACACCGCTGGTATAACGTCGCTGATAATTGCTATCGGTGGCGTACAGGTAACACCACCACCAGTATTTATCTTTTTTTTGTTGTGTATCCCTTTACGGCGGCACGTTTAGCGACATGCATGTGGCACGCCGCTGGTATAGCGCCACTGATAATTTCTATCGGTGGCATACAGGCAACAACACTGCCAGTATTTATCTTTTTCGTTGTGTATCCCTTTTGTGGCATGCCGCCGCTAAATATTACAAAAAAGGAAAAATAGTAACTGCCCGCCTTGACCTATTTGCAGACCCCACCGCCGTTCTCGTTGGTGAGCTCCGGTCGTTGATGCCAGCGAGCTCCTCGTGGATGACAACACAGATATTCCCCTTCTCGGACATGTATTTCATAATAGTTTTTAGGGTTAGATTACGTGATCTGCTAGAGATGCTCTAATCTACCTAGTTAATCATACTATAAAGGATCCGTATAATATAATACAAAAGAATATATTTTTTCGAAATGGGGATATGACCCCAGCTTATGCATCATGATGATGCACACTGCCTTTTATTAAAAAGATTCAAATTTAGTATTGTATTACAACTCAAGCATCGCCCAGAATTGATACAAAAATCAACCAGCGAAAAAAGCATGAACTATTCTGGGTACACATCAAAGCAATATCCTAGTATAATGCCAGCCAACCAGGCACCAAATATCCCGAGCGACCATCTGGACCTGTGTGCATCAAGAAACCATAGCATCCCGCTGTCCCTCCGGCGACAGGAGGACCCAAAGCTGAACACAATGAGACACCATATGGATAACCTGCAAGAAATGAAAAGATTTTGTTTTGTTAAAGATAATATCATTTCTGACTTTCCATATAGACCAACATAAGGCCGAGACACCAATCCGGATAAAAGCCTTTGTATATCTACTCCATTCAACCAATTACCAAACATATTAGTAGTATTGGTTGGAGGTGGTAGATCGTATGTGAAATTAACGATATGCCAAAGTAGCTTAGCTAAAGGACACTCAAAGAAAAGGTGGTAAATAGTTTCCTTGTCTCCAGAAAAAACACATTTGGTGCACCCATTCCAATGTCGTTTAGCTAGATTATCTGTAGTTAACAGAACCTTATTACTCAGAAACCACATGAAAATCTTTATCTTGAGAGGAATTTTAACCTTCCAGAGATACTTTCGCAAAAAAGGGGTATGGTCAGTCATAAGATCCTCATACATAGATTTGACAGTAAACAATCCATTTGGTGACAAAAAGATCCTTTTCTTCATTCAAATTTACCATCATTAATTTGCGACGCAATTGTAACCAAGAGGTCCATTTGTTACCATTCAACACCCGTCTAAAACTAATATTCAGAGGGGTTTGAGGTAACACATGAGCCACTGTTACATTTTTATGATGCACAATATTATACAAAGACGGATATTGCTGAGCTAAAGAAACTTTTCCTAGCCATATATCTTCCCAGAAACAGGTATTCGTTCCATCACCCACCTTGAAAAAACCTCTAGAAAAGAAATCATCCTTAACCCCGATCAACCCCTTCCAGAAGGGCGAATCGGTAGGCTTAACCTGGATCTCAGAAACGGTCTTATGTCTTAAGTATTTGGCATGTAGCAATTCTTGCCACACTCCATCCTCATTAAGAAGTTTAAAAAGCCATTTGCTTAATAAACATATATTCTTAATTTCGAGCACCTCAATACCTAAACCCCATTGATCTTTAGGTCTATAGACAATATTACATTTCGTGAGTCTATATTTCTTTTTTTGTTCATCAGACTGCCAAAAAAAATCTAGATCTATAAAAGTCCAATCGTTTCCTCACCCCAACGGGTATTTGTAGGAAGGACGACATAAAAATTGGTAAACTAGTTAAAACTGAATTGATAAGGGCTAATCTATCCCCATAAGATAGTAATTTCCCTTTCCAGCATCCCAACTTGCTCTCAAATCGGGTTTACACCGGATACCAATCAGAATTCCTGAGTTTTCTATAATGAATTGGGATACCCAAGTATCTAAAGGGAAGTGAACCAACGTCACATCCAAATATCTTTCTATATTGATCCTCCTTATCCTTGGCCTTTCCGAAACAAAAAATCTCACTTTTGTGGAAATTAATTTTAAGTCCCGACAACTCTTCAAACAGACATAAAATTAATTTCATATTAACCGCCTTTTGTAAATCATGTTCTAAATAAAGGATCGTGTCATCAGCATATTGTAATATAGAGATACCACCCTCAACAAGATGCGGGATAAGTCCTCCTACTTGACCATCTTCTTTTGCCCGGTCAATTAAGATGGCAAGCATATCCACTACAATATTACAAAGCATTGGAGATAGAGGATCCCCTTGACGCAGCCCTTTTTTGTCTGAAAATAATGACCAATGTCATCATTTACCTTGACACCAACACTCCCCCTTGAACAAACTGCCGAACTAGTCTACTCCACTCTGGAGTAAAACCTTTCATTCTCAATGTTTGTTGCAAAAAGGGCCATTCACTTTGTCATATGCTTTTCCGAAATCAATTTTAAACAAAACCCCATCCATTTTCTTACTATGTAACTCATGAACTGTTTCATGAAGAATGACCACCCCTTCCAAAAATGTTTCTACCCGGCATAAAAGCAGATTGTGTTGGTTTTATAATTCTTGGGGTAATCCCCGTTATTCTATTAGTACCAACCTTATTAAATATTTTGAAACATACATTTAACAAACAAATATGTCTATATTGTTGTATTTGGACTACATCTTCTTTCTTGGGAAGTAACGTGATTACGCCAAAATTAAGTTTGTAAAGAGGTAAATCCCCTTTACTAAACTGAATGAATAGCGCCATCAAGTCCTTCTTTATTACTTCCCAGAATTTTTGATAAAACTCCGTCGGAAAACCATCCGGACCAGGAGCTTTATTAAGTTCCATCTGTGAGATTGCATCGTACACCTCCTCTTCTGAAAAGGGGGCTGTCAAGATCGCATTCTTAGCCGATAAAATTTGCGGGGTATCTTGAATCATCGTATGTGTGTGTATGGAAAAAAAATACAAAAGAATATACAACCAACTTCTACATAGATGGAAAATATAAGAATAAATAAACAAGAATAAATGTAGTCTCTCTACTACACACTAACGTAACATGGCCCACATTCTTCCTCATCTTTTAACATCAAATCATGCTAAACCGATTTAATTTACATGTTTGCTCGAAATTTGTCATGAATTCCATTCCATCGCAAAACCCCTAGTACTAACCATCCCGGCTCAAATGTTCGTATGTTCATCACCAGGGGTGGATGATTAATACATCGAGTTAAGGGCACCAAACCATCCGGCATTCCCGCTCACGCCTCAGAGTTCCACCAGATGCAATGCAATGCAACGCAGTGCATGTTGTACCGATAATCCATTGTCTGAGTTCGATCTGATTTTATCAGTGTGTGAGTTGATTTGAACTTTTGGTTAGTTATGATTTCGATTCGCCTTGGCTCGTCGATGCAGGCTCCGGCTCCCTGACCTCCTCGATTCCGGTGACGGCGGCCTTGAGGTCCAATCTCTTGTCGACGTCGGCCTCGCAGCACGCGAGCCCGACCTGGAGCAGCTTGAGCATCTCGCTATCGGCATCCTCGCCCGCCACCGCCATGTCCTTGTCGAACACCTCCCCCGTGCGCTCCTCCGTGACGACGGAGTTTACCCACCCGGCGAGGTCGGTGGTGCCCTTGCTCCCCTGCCGGAGGTAGTTCGCCGGGAACTTCCCCGTGAGAATCTCGAGGATGAGGATCCCGAGGCTCCACACGTCGCTCTTCTTGGACGGCTTCCCGTGCGCCTCCACGCACTCGGGCGCCTTGTACGCCATCATCACCTGCTTCGCGTGCGTCGCCGTCAGCACCGGCACCAGCGCGTAGTCCGACAATGCCGGCCGGAAGTCGGCGTCGAGGAGCACGTTGGACGACTTGAGGTGCCCGTGCGGCACCGTCAGCATCGGCAGCTCGTCGTACAAGTGCGCCAGCCCCCTTGCCGTACCCTTGATGATCCCCAGCCTCTTCCCCCAGTCCAACGCCTTTCCTCGACCCCCTGTACATCAATCGCAAGTTCACAAGAGATCTCAATCAGCTTAATTACATTGGATATACATGTACGATCTGTGAAGATGATTGTTTGCAAGAACGATCCACGACACGTACCATGGAGGAGATTGGCTAGGCTGCCGTTGCACATGTAGTCGGTGATGAGGAGCTTCTCCTCCTTCTTGTAGAGGTAGGCGACGAGCGGGATGAGGTTGGGGTGGTCAAGGCGGCCGAGGCGACGCATGTGTTCCGAGAAGTCCTCGCGCCCGACGCCGTTCATGTCCTTGAACCGCTTGACCACCACCGACGAGCCCTCTAACAGCGTCGCCTTGTACGAGGACCCGAAGTTGCCGCTGCCGAGCACCTCGGCGGACGCGCGCAGCAGGTCCTCGATCTCGAACCTCACGCGGCTCTCACTGATGAACACCAGGCGCCCGTGCTCGTCGCGCCGCCCTCCACGCTTCGCCGACGCGGCGACGGGTGCGGCCTGGCTCATGGCGACGCACGGCGCTGTCTCCAGAACCGGGTTGGACGGCGTCTGCTCGCCGTTTGGGAGGGTCACGGATCCGTCGGTCCGCTTCGCGCGTCGCTTCCTCCGTCGCCGGCGGCCGAGGACGCCCGTGGCGATGCCCCCGACGGCGAGCAGCACGCCGACGATGATGAGCGCGATGGCGATCTTCACGAACGGGGACATGCCGTCATCGGGCGACAACGCGGGGTCGCAGACCGCGTCCAGCGGCTTGCCGCACAGGAGTTTGTTGCCTGCGGAGAAACGCACACTTTTCCCGAATCAATTCACGATCAAGAACGCACTCTCGATTCTTCATGCACACTTTCGATTCGGTCAGAAGATAGTACAGCAAAGGATAGATTGGGATCTGCCTATTAGTACCTTGGAACATGCTGGCATTGAAGCGGCTTAGGCCGGCGGGGATGGGGCCGGAGAGGTTGTTTTCGGAGACGTCGACGAACCTCAACTCCGGCTGGGAGAAGTCCGGGAGCGGGCCGTCGAACTTATTATGCGCAAGCGACAGCTCCAGCAGCCTCGGCGACGTGATGGAGCTCGGCACAGGCCCGGAGAAGTCGTTGGAAGTGAGGTAGAGCTTCCGGAGGCCGCGCATGTGCATGAAGGCGTCGACGGGGATCACGCCGGAGAACTTGTTCCGTGACAGGTAGAGCATCTTGAGCACGCCCAGTTGGGACACGTTGGGGAAGGGCCCCGTGAGCGCGTTGTCGGAGAGACTGATGACCCGGAGGCCGGGGAGCACCGAGAGGGAGCCCATCTCCGGGGCGCCGCCGGCGAGGCCGAGGCGCTCGAGCTGGAGCCCCTGCACGCTGCCGTTGCCGTGGCAGGAGACGCCGTACCAGGAGGAGTGGTTGCCGTTGCACGGGCCTGGCGTGCCCCACGAGCGGAGCGGGCCCGGTGGCGAGCCGTCGGCGGCGCGCAGCGTGTCGCGGAACGCCACCAGCACGTCGCCCTCCGTTTTGCCCCCGTCGTCCGCGGACGCGACCACGGCGGCGACGGAGATGATGATGACGACGGCGATGTAGAAATGTCCGGGCGGCCGCAGCCGCGCCATGGGGCCAGCGGCAGCGATCGACGTGCTTGCGTGCGTGCCGGGAGGGATTGGTTCGTTCGTTGGAGCACGTACGACCGGGCTTCGATCTTGCGCGCGCCCACCGGTACGGCGGTGGCGCGGTCGTGACCGCACGTACGTGCGTGTGGCGGGGGAGGACGCGCGAGCTCAGGCGAGGCTAGGCGGCTACGGCGTTTTGCATGCGCATGGCCAAGGGAAGGGAGGGATCGAGGAGGTGGTGGGGAGAAAAGGGTCGCGGCCACAGAGGGGCTAAGAATAGGCGGGAGAAGAGAGATTCCTCCAGCTGAAATGATCGTTGCTGCGGTTTTGCCCTCGGCCATTTCTGGCCTTGTGGGTGGCCGCCGGGTTGAACTGGATGACGATTAGTTGTCACTTTTGAGCTAGAACATAAACAACATAAATCTAAACTTCTTCATAGGAAGTACGTAGTAGAAAGGATCACAGACTGCCTCCGAGTGAAATTTTTGGTGCTCAAACATTACAAAATTTGACAATCTATAGATGAACAAGAACTGATTTCCGACATATAATGTCTTTTGTTGTCCGGGTTGAACTGGAGAAGAGACGACGATCAGTTTGTTCGGTGGTTAATTTTCAGCTTGAACAAGATGCAAACTAAGATATGCCATGCTTATTAAGACTAGTCATAATGAAGAGTAACATTAGGTAGTATGCACATGTTACTACCTTCATAGTTGGTAGTATTATAGATATAGTAACGTAGAATGCCATATTTATTACTTTGTAGAGCTATTATTCATTAGAATGTATGATGTGATGGCTAGTTACCATTACTCTCTCTTTTCTCAATTAATGATATGCCATGTCATCAAATTACTTAGTTGGTATTGTATGTTGTTAATGTTACTAGCTATGAGTAGTCTAACAGTAGCACACTACCTCCGATGGAATGAAAATAGTCTGTTTGAAATTCATTGTCAAGCATACAAATTTTGTCACGAGTTATTACTTCTATGTTTGAACGATTATATATACAAATATATGAAGACTGTAATACTAAACTAATATCTATCATAATATATAATTATGTATTATTCTAGTAATCACACGTGCCCCAACAAAACTAGTTCCAGTTGATGCGGGGAGTTAACATTGGACCCTATCAAGTATATTAATGTATTGACGGCTTTTTGAATGGTTGTAGACCATATGTTAGTATAGACACAACTTTTATGAACGAAAAGTGGAATAGTACAACACAAGATGGACATAACTGGATATTTCCTTTGGCATTTGGATTATTTTCATCAGAAACCGAGGATAACTGGACTTGGTTTATGCAACAATTGCATAGAGCTATAGGACATCTTCACAATATAGCTATTTGTAAAGATGCATGCAAAGGGTTAGAGAATGCAGTTAAAAAATATTTCCCTCAAGCAGAGCAAAGGGAGTGCTTTAGGCATCTAATGGGGAATTTCGAAAAAAGTTTCATGGAGACATGTTTGGTCGGATGTGGCCAGCATCCAAGGCTTACTGTATAGAAACATTTAACTACCATATGGCCAAGATATTGGAAGCTAATAAACCTGAGGTAGCTACTTACTTGAGTACTTATCATAAGTTAAAGTGGATGAGATGCGACTTCAACACGGAAATAAAATGTGATTACATTCACAATAATCTAGCAGAGAGTTTCAATATAGAGCTGGATCAGAGGAACGAAAGACCTTCCCCCAGATGAGCTAGGAGACTCAGTAAGAGAGAAAATCATGAAGCTTTTCCATAGGCGGAGAGAGGTTGGGAAATTGCTCCGTGGAATTATACTACCTGCTATCATTCAAAAGATAAATAATATGACTAGAGAACTTGGTCAGTTGGAAGTTGGAAGATCAACAGGAGAAAGTTGTGAGGTTAAGGACACCAACAAGAATAACCTTAGGCATGTTGTGAAGATAGGCAGTCGTGAGTACACTTGCCTAAAATGGCAGTACACCGGGAAGCCTTGCGATCATGCACTTGCTTTCCTTATAGGGACCGCGAATACCAACTTTCATCCATATATGCATGACTACTACTCAGTGAGCATGTTCCGGGCAGCTTATGCTGGAGAGATTGAACCCATCACAGACAAGTCTCAGTGGCCTCAGGTTACTCTAGATTTTGAGATGGTGCCACCAATTCAAAAAGACCCGTTGGGAGGCAGAGGAAACTGAGAATCAAAGGTTGTCTTGAAGATGGTGGTGTTAGCAGTAAAGGGAAGAAAGAGGTAGATGGAAAAGGAAAAGAGAAGGATGACGGCGATGATGCAAAAGAGAAAAAGATATTTGGCACCACAAATAGATGCAAACAATGTGGACAGTTGGGGCATAGAAAAGCAACATGTGAAGAAAATGGACCTAAGGTAACATTTTAGTATCACATTTATATTACTCTCTTATTTCTAATGTCTTGTGCATTGAAACAGAAAGAAAAAGGGCAAAAAAAAATCATAAAGATGAGGATCAACTAGATTGAGCAAGAGGTATTTTCAGCTGCTGTTGGGACACCGAAAAGAGATACAATCACATTGCCTCCTAGTCTTCATGACAGCTCTGTGCCTGTTACGAGGAGTTAATCCTTCTGCTTGCTTTCATATGCAAAGAATCATGGAAAAAATCTCTCTTCTAACATCATGTTTAATTTGTAGGAGACTTGCTATGGCCATGGCCGAAGGTGGCACTACCGAGGCTGGCGCATCACCGCCACCGGTGACAACTACTACATCTCCGGCTACACCTAGTTTTGATGTGCTTTCAAGTTCCAATGCATCCAAGAAAAAAATTAACTTCAAGGAGGAGGAAACAATGATTTTATTGTGTCAAGACTCTGTTTTCAATGTGTTGCCTTTCTTTGTTTGTTGTATAATATGCACACAGAATTTATTATTTTTGCTTAAACTCTGAATTATGAATTGGTGATATATCGTGTGATGAATTATGTAAATTCCATGTAATCCTAAATTTTGGAATATAGATGGACAGGAGACGGCAAACAGCTTTCCCTGCGTCTATACAGACATTCAATTCAGCAGCAAAAAAAAAACTTTAGCCGGAGTATATGGAGGAGGAAAAGAGAGAGCTTACCAGCAGTACTTGGTCGGGGAGGTGGCCAGTAGCAGCATGTCAAAGAGGTAGCCGGCAGCAGGAGCTCGGAGACGTCGCCACCAACAACAGCTTTGGGATTGTCGCCGGAAGTCGCCGGTAGCGGCTATGTGTGAATGCCGGAAAAATATCCTCCAAGCAGGAGGCCGCTAGCTCTTCCTCAGTGCATTTCCACCGCCACTCCAGCGCCACTGCGAGCTCCTACCACTAGCCGCCCAGCGCCACCATGGCAGCATCTTGCTCGTCCCCACTGGCCGCATGACCACTCATCGAAGAGCTCAGCGCTGCATCCCCTACCTTGGCTCCCTCACACCTACCCTTGCCAAGCTCGCCGGGGCTCGGCCAGCCACAGGAACGAGCGTGGGCAAGGCGGACGGCTTGCCGGCGTGGATCCTGGCGCTCCCTCGCCTATATGTGCTAGTAGATTGAGCTATTCCCTTCTCAGCTGGAACTCACTAGACGACGGATAAGTGAATGAGGAATAGCACTGGCCAGAAGTTTGGTTCATCGATTATGTCCAGCTAGGTAGGTTCCAGCCAAAGACGTACACGCAGTGTATTTCAGTATGTATTTTCATGTTAAAAATGAATTGTTCCGTAAAAGGAGAAATATGGCAAATTATAAAGAAATTAATCTAATGTGTGGTAAATAATAAATAGCCAGGCAATGTGTCGTAAATAGTAAAGAAACGGAGTAAAGTTTGGTATATTATAAATCCCTCCTAAGGCCCCCGAGCCCCGAGACATCTGGCGACCTTCCTGGCCACATCTCGCGGCTCCTCGTCCTCTGGTGGGGCGCTGCGGCCCTTGCCAGCCACCATGGCCGCACACGCCAGGACGACATCGCTCGCGTGGTTGAGGGACTCGAGGATGATTCCCTGCTCGCTGTCACCAGGAGAGGAGGCAGGCATCGAGATCCACGATGAGGGTGGCAAGGCGGAGTTAGGGTTGCCACGGGGGCACGCATTGGGAGCGGTACAACTTCATGGCGGTGGGGAACCAGTGGAGGATACTGTGGCGGTGTCGTTGCTCCGAGCGGCAGCGTGGGAGGTAGCCGGCATCGGAGGAGCGGCCGCGCCGGCAGCCCGAGCTAATGTGGAGCTAGGGTTGCTGCGGGAGCGCCCATTGGGGGCAGGGAGAGAGGTTGTGCGAGAGTGGAGGTAATGCGGGAGTGGAGGAGGCCTTATGATGCTGAGCTTGGATTGGCGACGTTGTACACGGCCGGCGATGGCCTGAGCAGGGGATGGTGGCGGCATGGTGCGACTCGCGAGGAGAGAGGAACGAAGGCAGAGCGGGGGCAGAGAGGGAGTTGTTTTCTAAATAAATATTTCGAGGGGGTTTTAAACATAATACAACATTTGCAACACTTATGTGAAAAAATACCAGCACCCCTGTACCTTCACTTTTCGGCAGTTAACCGTAGCACCGTTGATGGTTGGAAATAATGGTCGGCACTTTCGCGGATCTGTTGTCAATTAATATGTGATTAGCGGCACTTTTGCTGACTGCCGTGAATTAAAGCATGATTTGCAGCAGTGTAACGGCCCCAGGTATACCCCTATTATATTTTTTTTTTTGTGCGTCATCATGGCATCATGCATCATATCATCCATGTTTTTAACAAATAAAAATTATTATTTTATAAATCATAATTACATTTTCCCCTCTTATATGGTTTGTATATAAAACCTCCCCTTGTACTTTTCACTTAACAATACCTTAACACAAAACTTTCAAAACAAAATAAAATACTTTCATATATTTTCATATTTGAAAATAAAACTGGTTTTGTTCTATTTTATTTTTGCAATAGTTTTCAAAATAGTTTTAAATAAAATAGTTTTCTAATACAAAAGGAAAACCCTATCTCATCTAATCTAACCCTGGGCTCCATCTCTCTCTTGTGGCCTGTTCCTTGTCTTCTTGGCCCATCTCACTCCGGTGGCCCAACTCCTCCACCATCTCTCCCTCTCTCCCCAGCAGCCCACCATCTTCCTGGCCCAAGACCACTCTGGTTGTACCCCTTCGGTGAAAAAGATCTACTACTGTCGTATTCCTCACACGAGAACAGCGTGAGAGGAGCCCCCCCCCCGACGTCACCGCGCCCCACGCCAACCACTTCCCCTCCTCTCTTTTTTTTCAACCGAGCCGCAGGAAACCCTAGCCTCCCCTCCCTTTTCCCCCGCGTCGCCGCCACCCTCTTCTCCATCCCTTTTTCCTTTTCTCTGTAAACCACCGCGCGCCACCGTCGGCCTCCCCGTCGACCGGCCATCTCCGACCACCTCACGCCGATCTGAGGCCGCCTCCAGCTTCTCCTTGACGTCGCGGTTCTACTCGTTCAAGAAAATCAGGAAGGGACCCTATAAATCGAGCACCCTTTCCACCTTCTTCTTCGACCCCGGCGGGAACAACCATTAATTTTGTCACCGTCTGACCCTCTCCGCCTTCACCATCATGTCCCTCGGTTCTCTGGTGATCCCCTCTTCCGCCTGGACCCTTTTCTCCCTGTCCACTTCTTCTTCTCTATGGTGCTATTGTCGGTGACCGTCGCCCGTGCTAGCAGGTCTTCACCGTCGGCGTCCTCTGGTGACTCCCTGGAGACAGTGCCACCTCTCCTTGGCTCCCCGCAAAGGTGCGCATCTCCCGCGACATCAACCTCGTCCCCGCGCTCTTCTCTTCGACGAGGCCATCCTCATCTCATCCCAGGACCCACGCCCCCGTCGCGTCCGTGCTCGACCTGCAGCGCATCCGACGCGGACGTCGCTTGCATCCGCCTCCTCCCTCGCCTCCGGCGAGCCTCCTGCAAGCCAAGCTCGCCTCCGACATCGGTGAGCCACCACCTCTGCCTTCCCCTTATTCCCCTGCTCGTCTTCCTCACCGGTGCGTCGCTGTTTGGTGGTCGTCGTAGCCCCACCGTGTCGCACCGCCTCCGTCCCTTTTCTTCAATTTCGTTAGGGAACGACACCGGCAGCAACAACAGATGCTTCGCCAGCGTGGCATCCAGCGTGGCCGTGGGCCCCACATGTCATCCACTCCGGCTAGCAGAACCCTGGGTGAGAAAATCTGCCAGATCCAGATCGTCATCATTTTTGCACAAAAGTCCCTGCATGTATCAATGCATCAACCCGCGGTCCTCAGATCTGCCTCTCTTTCGATAACCCCCTGCATCTCTGCGTATCTAACTCGGGGTCCTTCCCCCCTTTTCAAAAATTAAAACCGGACCCTTTTTCCTTTTAAAAGTAAATATGTTTCCTATTTTAAATAACTAAAAACTAATCTGTTAATAACTTTTAATTGGCTATTCAAAATAAAAAAGTGTTATGTATGAAAATTGATCAGAAAAATGTGTTGAACATGAATATGCCATCTTTATGCCTGTTTGCATCTTGCATCATTTCGCGCGTTGATAGTTTCACATTTCCACCTCACATATATGCGGAGTATATCGGAACACCGACGTGGTTTTTCCCGCTCCGTTTAACATTGAAGTAGCGCACCCCTGCCATGATATGCCATGCTAATTAACACTTAACTTTTTCGGTAGAAATGCAACTCCAACCTTAATTGTTTGCCCGGGGTTCCGACTCCGATTAATATGGATAAGTTGCATTGCACCATCGCTGCAATGTCATGCATATCATCTTGAGCATGCCGAATCTTTATCCGTAGTAGTAAGACTTGCATGCGTTGTTTGTTCCAGCATTTACTTCTTCCTAGATAGGATCACGAAGTGGTGATGTGAGATACGACGAGTTCTCCGGATGTTCCTCGGCAAGCTTTAACAGGCAAGCATTTCCTAAACTCCTGTCTCTGCAGGAGTCGCTCACCTATTTTATTTTGCCTTCTCTCTTATGCTAGCCTTGAGTTGCGTTCTTGTCACGTGTCATATCCACTTGTTACCTCAAGCAGCGTATATTGCCACCACCACCCTCCTACAATTGTTGTTTGGATATCGGGTCTACCTTGCGAGTCGTAGTGCATGCTAGTGTTGTTATATCTCGTTACCGTTATTGTTATCTTATCGGGTTATCTGTTGGGGAATCATGACACATGGTTTATGGATATATTTGTTGGACATGCTCATGTTTTACTTAATTGTTAACAACTAAAATAGTAAGCAGAGGCATCTGTGAGCCCCTTTGAGAAAGCATCGGAACTTTGACTCGCTAATGTCCCCTAGGACCCGAGTTATTGTTGTATATTCCGAGATTGAGCGCTCTACCCGTACGTGGGGACGATTATCGGGAGCCCCCTCACCCATTACCTTTTCTCAAGTCAGTTGAAAAGGGGGCCACAACCTTGGTTTTATTTGCATATGCCATGTATGCCATGCTTTACTTACTGTTGCCTTCGGATGTTTACTTCCTGATGCCTTCAGGTGTTTATATTCTGTACTGTACCCCGCGGAACGTTTAGCGAAGCGTGTGGTTTGCACGCCTAGCCGCCAACGCAAACCCTGAGTCCGTCTCGGATTACGGCCGAATTTTGATACGGGTAGCTTAGTCGGGTGGCCCCCCTAGACTTTCTTGTTGAACTGGGAACGGTCTTGTTGTGAGACATCGCCTGTCGTAAGCGGGTCGAGCATGCGTATAGTTACATTTGGGCAATCCCTGCGTGTCCACGGTTATGGATGACTTGAAATTGTATAACTCGATCATAGAACAACTTACACCTTTATGTTGCTACTAATAATCTGCTAATAACTTGCGTAGTAATTTAGCATTACTACAATGGCTACTTAATAAAACTTGTCCACCATGTGAGTGCCTTTGCCGGTACTTATTTGCGAAGGGGTATCGCATCGGTTGGGTTTTGTTTGCAGAGCATAGAACTGCTAGCTTATGCGCTCTGTCATCTTCTTTGATTAGACGACTGTTGTAGAGTTTTCTCTATAGGTTTTTACTGCTTGCACGCTGCCGCTTAACACCACCATATTGCCTATGACGTTTCTCTTGCGTCCTCTAAGTCCCCTACGTGCCTCAAGTACAAATGACGACTGGTTGACGAATACTTATACGTCTTGAGTCTTGTTAAGTACGAACCCGTACTTATTGCTGCTTTGGGACATAACCGGGCAAGTATGAAGATATGTTCGATGAAGACGACCTTTGCAATGTTACCCTTCCGGCTTGGCCTGGGCAGGTTTATGGACGCCACTGGTTATCTCCAGGACTCTTATTCCAATTTATATCTTGTCCGTACTCGGACGAATTCGATCTTCTGTATGATTTGGATCTTCGTATTGTATATGTGTATCTTGACTCGTTAGAGTCGTTGTAATATATATGTTTCTTCTGACATTATTGTAATCATGTTGTAATGTTACAACTCGTGTTAATTTCTCTAGCATTATGTGTGTGATTCGTCGCGCACGTCGTGTCGGAGGACGTCTTTGAATCGATATCGTGCGGATTTCAGCGGGATCGTTGGAATCCTCATGGTACCGGTTCCGAAGCGTCACAAGCAGTTAACAAAAATGTGCCGTGTAAACATACTTCTACGGGCGATTTCGTAGTGCCGGCATTTTTAGGACGTGACGGGTACCACTACCTAAAGACCGACCTTTTCGAAGGGAAACGTCAACCCGCGCAACAACCGAGGGATCGACACGTGGAGGATTCCTGCGACGAGCGCGCACGTCGAGCGAGTACACCCGCGCGAAGCCATACGCGACGCGGCCGGGCTGCACGTCGAGCGAGTACACCTGAGCAAATACCGTACGCGACGGGGCCGGGCGCCGTACGCGACCCATCCACGCGAAGCCGTAGGCGAGCCATCCATGCAAGTACACACGCGCGGACGAACCAGGCAATTTGCCAAGAGAGTGAAGAGACCCAAGTACACGTACATATAAGAGACAGGTACAACACATGTACACACGAGCGAGTATAAGTACACAATGGGGAGATTACGGCAACACAACACGCAACAACAAGTAATTGAACAAACATGCAAGCAAGATAAGACACACAAGACAACATACACAACACACGAGTACGTTGAACACACAAAAGTACAAGTAACCACGCACATGAGCAGTACTGTTCGCACGAGCAGTACAATCACGCGACGAGATGTACAAACGCGCATACGAAAGTATAGTCGTGAACACAAGCAAGTACATGTACGTAAATACGCACACGAGCAGTACGTCGCGTAACAGTAACCCACACGACGAGTATAGCGAGTAAAAGAGAAAAATTGCACCAAATACACTAAAAACAAAGTACTTATCAGTTAAACACGAGTACACTTAGTACACACTACAATCATAATATTATTGGAATACGAAAAAAAGTATCTCCAAACCTATCAACATGGGATCTAGTTTTGAAGATCTCGACGCGAGGATCTCAAAAGTGAAAACGGTTCGCAATTTGGACTTACGGTTCTCAAGATATTTCATTTTAAAAAACGAATCTATAAAAAGGGAAAACTGACACAACCCGCTCTTCTCTCTCCTCCCTCCTCCCCACCTCGCTTGCGACACGTGGCGAGCAGTGAGAATTTCTGATTTTCTGGCACCACAGCGCGCCACTTGTCGCGTGCGGAGCGAGTTGCCTTCCCTTCGCGAAGGTCGGCCTTTTTTTAACGATTTCGGGACGTGACGTACTGGGTACCCCTGAGTACGGGAACAACGAGCGGCCTGCAGCTAGGCGAAACGAGCCTTGCTAGCTTGGTCGAGTTGGGCTGACCTGGCCTGCGCCCCGGGCCAAATTGTTTCTTCCGTAATACTAAGATGAATTTTTCCCAGCGCCCCGGGCCATGGCCCTTTTTTCCGTGAGCCTGGCTCCGGTCCTGAATATTGAGAAGGCACCAATTACATCTAACCCCCGTAATATTTTAATGCCAGTATGGATGTACACAGTCGTAAAAGATAAGAAAAACTAACGAAAATGAAAAGTCGCTAGTGTTCTATTCCTTACACATCAATATAACATGTGAAATTTAGGTTCTCTAAAAACGACGCCTTCAAGAAGAAAGCAGTACACAAATGTTATCATTGTCCGACCATGGATCTTAGCTTTTCACTCTGAAACTCTCGAAACAAATCCAGTAGACCCATCACAAAACGGAAGCTTCTCATAGGGAGTACTCTGAATGCCCACCGATTGCACTATTGTGCATAGCTGTAAGAACAGCTGAATGTGCCTCTTTGTGATTGCCCAAGCCAGATCCTTCCATTTCCCCCCTATAATTCCTTGTTCTAGGCTAGACCCATCAGCATTAGGATTGTGAACAGCTAGCTCTCTCAGTACTAAGACTAAGAGCATTTCCAGTCGCGTCCCTCAAACTGTCCGCCAAACGGCGCCCGATTGAGCGTTTTGGGGACATGTTTCGTTCGTGCTGTGTTTGGGGGACGTCGCTCCCCAGCCGCGTCCCCCAAACGCCGCCCCCAAATATTAAAATACTCTTTTTTGTTTTTTTGTTTTTTATTTCAATAAAGAGAAGAAATATTACACAAACTAATACATAATTGGGAACGGTGGTTTACACGAAGACATAATTTGAAATATGGTTTTCCACAAACTAATACATAGTTTGAACCATGGTTAACACAAATATAAAATATTGTAAAATAACTAAACCTAACTAGGTCGAGCATCGAAGATTTCGTGTGTTCGCTGCTAAGAAAGAACACTCGAGGGCACACCCAGTCACCCAAACTGGAAAATCCAGCTGGTGAGGGTGCCCATGTTGGTTCTTCCGAGGAAGAACAACCAGAAACCTCCGTGCATATATTCGTGGCGAAGAAACAACAATCTTCAGTCGTCGTCCTCCTCGGCCCTATCGCCGTGGTAGTTCCGGCGGCAACGCGTCTCGTCGAACACCTTGACGCTCATGTCCCTGTCGCCAAAGTAGAAGAACACGAGCACGAAGCTAGCTTCGAGGAGGTGTTAGCGCGCGAACTTCGCCGTGTGGAGGTACATCTTGCGCGCGCGTCGAGATCACGTCGACGATCCACCGGCAGCCGCCATCATCCTCCCACGATGCAGCCGGACACTCGCCGCCGGCGACGGTCGGTGAAGGTGTCCGGCAGCCTCTGTATGCCGTGTGGGTCGCCCTTGAGGACGATGATGAACTCGAACAACACGGGCCCCTCCTCGTCCTGCATGTCCGACGATGAGGACGACGACGGTGTCACAGGCGACGACGAGCGTGCAGCTCTGCCGCGGCCACAACCACGACCACGGCCGCGAGCTCCTCCTCCGCCTACCAGCCATGGCGTCGACCTTTGAGATGGTGGCGGCTAGGGTTGGAGAGGGAGGTGCTAGGGTTTGTGTGTGAGAGGGATGATGAGAGGCTGCCCTTTTTATAGGCCGGAGGGAGGCGGGGGAGCGGTGGCGCTCATTAGCGCCGGCACGCACAGCTAGGCGCTACGAGACGCTTCGCTGCGCCTCTGCGAGAACTGCACCATCGCTACGCGCCAATAACTTCCGTCGCGAGGTAGGCGACGGCTAGGTTAAAATTTAATGTGCCGCTGACGGGTCGGCCCCGCCACTCCCCGCCTTGCTTTTTGGTGTGTCCGGCGTCCCCGGAGCGTCCCCTGTGGGGCGGGGACGGGCTCGGGACGCCGGACACCGTATCGGACCGCGCCGAACAAAAAGGGGCTTTGGAGTACACGGCTGAAAATGTTTTTTTGTCAGGTGCACCCCAAATCCATTTGGAAAACGGTTTGGGGGACACAACTGGAGATGCTCTAAGACCCATATGATAATGGACACCATGGGCGCCGCGCGCTGGCCTCAACACACCAACCATAGCTCGCATGGACCGTCCGCCCGTGGCGCAATCTTGCTGCGCAAGCGTTCTTCCAGATCAGCATCCTGTTGGATGTCTTGTGGGAATGTGGGCTCCTGGTGTGGAATATGGGGGCATGTGAACCCACTTTTTGAAAAGTTCCGTTTGTGATATCAAAACATGTTTTAAAAATCGAAACCCAAAATGATTTCCCAGATGATCTCAAATATGTACCCTGGAGATGAGTTTCGTGACGAAAAAACCTTTTATTTTGTCTCGGCAAAAAAGTGAAATTTTGCAGGGCTATATAGCAGTATATATGTGACGTATTTTATCTTTTTTAGATTCTAAAATAAAAAAAGTGGTTTCTCCGCGAAAACTTTCTACGTACACATGAAACATGCATACGTACCGGGTTATTTTTATTTCATAATTTTTTAACATTTGGAAAATGCATTTCCAACATGGGTTCACATGCACCCAGGTTCAAACCGGACTTTTCCGCTCCTGGTTTGCTACATAGTGACTCGGTGATACTTTCAGTACCGTTGGGGCATTGTCTGCATATCAAATGCATAATGACATGATATTCTCCATTGTTCGGTTTGTAAGTATTGAGTAATGAGTGATGACTTCAAGCTGTTTGATGTATATTCACCAATTTACTGCCCTGATTTCACTGCCTGGAACAGCATCCTCGTATAGCCTGATATCACTACCTGACACGGTATCCTGGGTAGTGGCCTCAAGCGATGAGAAATCCCACGGCACTGAGGTGAGACCATGAGAAATAATGGCACCAACGCACATAACAGTGTGTGCTACAAACCTACATCATTTGATTAGAAGCATCTTACAGGGCCCTCATATTTACAGAGATAGACGAGACGGATAGGGACAATGATACAGGATTGGGCTGCAGGATTCTCACTTCAAAGTTCAAAGGAAACCTGCCTAGCACCAATCAGTTCACACCGACGACGTCCTCGATCCCATTTTCCTTGATAAGATCGGTGAACTGGTTCAAGTAGCTCACGAGCCCGCCTAGCGATTTGATCAGCTCGTCGGCTTTCTGGCGAGTGGTCTCCATTGCCTCGGGTGAGATACCATCGCCAGGAACATGGTTCTGGCCAGCTTCTTCGTTGGCCTCTCCGTTTAGTAGCATATGAATATGCTGCGCGTTTTCGTTTAACTTGTTGGCCAGCTCCCATGCATCAGTTTGGCTCTTCTTGTGCTTGTTGTGTGCTTCCGCGCCAGCATCTTCTGGACAAACAGAACACGCAAGTTAGCGGCAAAACATGACATGACACAAACAAATACTAACACTAGATAGTAGGAAATTGTAAAGAAGCTGATTTCAGTATCTAAACATATGCCATAAATTTGTGTCCTCAAAGAATCTGTTTCAACATTGAGTACTAAAAAAAACACAAACAATGGTATTTAAGGAAACCACCTACATAGAAAAGATGTCAATGCAAAGTAAAAGAAGCCAATGTTTGTAGAAAATGGGCTTCGACAGTTCAGCCAAACATATTTCAATAATATGATAAACTGAACCTCTCCTTCTCTTAGTATATGCTCTGTCATCATAAATTTCTATCGACTTACACAAGAGCACACATTTGATATGAAATATTACTTTCATACTGAAAATCTAGATAAATGTTTACACTTAGGTCCCTACGACATGTCACTATTTTGGAATTAACGGAAACAATTATAGCATAGAGAAGATAGAGCTAGTGACCAAATTCAGGTTTACCACTACCAAAATGATATTGTTGTGGCATAACTTCTATCAAAGCCACATTCATTATTCATTTAAGGAACACCTCACTGTGGCATTACAGTAACACCGCACATCATGAGAATGATGAGATCATTAAGAGAATTGCTTGATTGTATATAGTAGAATAATTCAGTCAAAGTTGTACAGACAGCAAAATGACAAGAAAGACTTGTTTCCTTATGATGTTCTAGATATAAAGGGTGAATTTCTTTAGATCATAATAATTGACAACCTAGAAGAATGCATTAAAATGAATTAAGATGCTGTATCTGAAGATCCTGGATTGTAATCATCGAGGATCTATGGCTCCGGGCTCCCAGCCAAGTATAGAGAATAGCTACTGGAGTGGACATGGCAGTTACAAGGAAAACAAAGTATTCTAATTGGACTAGGACATAATATTGTTAATAGTAAGAAAACTCCGAAATGAAAGACAATATAAGCCTCCTTCATGGTAACAATAACACTATCAGAGATATGCTTAATAAATTATGCCCATGCCAATTCCATAACACAGCCCACAATGGAACCATACTGGCATGCAAAACGATGGCTTGACCAAATCATCCTAATTCAGTAGCTTGATTCCTTAGCACTGTCTCATTACCAGAATCTGTTTCCACATCGTATCGTCGAAATGCTACATGGCCGCATTTTCTATACTAATCCATAAAGTATCCCCAACATATCATAACCAAAAGCACACACAATTACCAGATCGAAATATCTAACAGATTCAGACCCACATGCGAATCAGGTCAGGAGTGTGAAAACAGAAAGCAGAATGAGAGCATTATTTTACCCAAATCTTGAGGAGCATTCGCATCTCCGTCCACCTGCATCTCCCCCTCACTGTCGTCACCGTCCTCCTCCTCCTCTTCCCCGATTCGAGCATCACCACTCTCTTCTTTTCGCACCTGAGTTGGCTGAGCACCACCGGCGCCGACCGAGCCTCCACCGGCACCCGCCAAGAACGCCTCCTCGACCTGGATGAGCGCGTCCATGATGCCGTACACCTCGGCGTCGAATCCCTCGGGGAGCCCGGCCTTCCTCCTTGCGGCGGCGCCCATCCCCCAGTACCTCCCCCCGGCGCGCCTTACCGCCCCGTACTCCGCCACGAGCGCCTCCCAGCGCCGCTTGCACTCGCCGGCCGCCCTCCCCTTCCGCCTGGAGGAGGGACCCGCGGAGGAGGCGAGGTTGTCGGCGACGATGGCCCACTTCTGGAACGCGGAGACGGAGCGGGCCCAGCCGTCGTCGTCGACGGCGGCGACCGTGGCGACCAGCGCCAGGGTCTCGGCGGCGGTCCACTCGGGGGCGCCGCCGGAGCGCGTGCGGCGCGGGCTCGTGGCTCTGGTCCTGGAGGAGTTGGGGGCGGGCGGCGTCGGATGGTCTCCGGCGGCGGCGGGAAGGGCCGCTTGGGGTTTGGAGGGGGACGCCGCTAGGGCTTGGACGATGCAGGGCCGCTCGGCGGCGTCGTTGGGGTCCATGGAGGCTAGGGCTTGGACGATGCACGGGAGGTCGGCGCCGTGGGGATCCATGGAGGCCGGCGGAGGCTGTTGGGAATGGGGAGGCGAGGGCCGGGTGGCAGAAGCTCAGAATGAGTGAGGAGTGAAGTGGAATCTTCGTGTCGTGCAGATTTTGCAGCAAACTTAGCATCTGGTACGAAGAAAGGCAAAAGTTCATTAATCTAAACAAACGTGTTCGCACGAAGAGGAAATTGCACAGATCACTCACATTGACACATTGTTGTATCTATTGCACAAGCTCAGAGTGAGTGAGTGAAATATTCGTGTCGTACATATGTTGTTGTAGCATTATCACTTCGTATGAAAAGAGGTGAAAGTTTTCTAAATAAACGTCTCTGTATGAACATATATGTGCCTATTGCTCCCCAAAGACGAGCTTCTTGCTTTCCTCATACTTCAACTCGATTTCCCAGTGTATCTCGTTCCGATTAATAGCTCTTTTATTAGACATCGACACAAGTACTCCGTAGTATCTACATGTAAAGTAGAACTCGATTTTCCTTTCATTTCTTGCGACACGGGAGATGCCACTATTTATAAGTGAGAGTTGGCATAATCATTAAGTAAGCGGCCTATAAATTTACTCGATCATCAACCAGCCAACTATACACAATGCATGGGCTTTATTTGCAATAAATGGATGTGGCACTTTATAGACCGAACAATGTGCATTTTTCATACAACACGCATTAATCGCATTAAATTGCATTCTTTCTGTTTATATTTAAGCTTAGGGCGGTTTCAGACGTACTCGCTGAGGTGGCAAGTTAGACCCTAGATGGTTAACGCCACTACTCCCCCCACCCCTGGCTTCGCCTAGACTCCAACCCGGAGGACTGTCGGTGACCTAGTTGACACCCTCGTCCAGGGCCGTGCCGACATGGGAAGCAAGGCTTCACTAGGGAGGTTGGATGAGCTCGTTGTTGCAGCCTCGTGCCCGTGTTGAAAGCTCTGAGCTCCGCCATTAGGATGAAATAGGATGGAGGATTTGGGGGCGGGCGGCGTCGGATGGTCTCCGGCGGCGGCGGGAAAGGCCGCTTGGGGTTTGGAGGGGGACGCCGCTAGGGCTTGGACGATGCAGGGCCGCTCGGCGGCGTCGTTGGGGTCCATGGAGGCCGAGGCTAGGGCTTGGACGATGCAGGGTGTTAGGGCAATATACTTGTTGTATTACCAGGGGGCCAAAGGCCACAATATATAGTACATGTACAGGTGCACATATGCAGAAAGCCCCTAACATATGGGGAAACTACAATAGACAAATATATACATCTAACACCCCCCCTCAAACTCATGGTGGATCCACAACACTGAGTTTGGAGAGTAAGAAATCATGTTGCGCTCGAGTCTGTGCCTTCGTAAAGAAATCCGCCAACTGCAAATCTGAAGGCACATAATGAATCGCAACAACATCATCCTGTACTGTGCACGCGTGTAAAAAGCATCAACACCGATATGCTTGGTCAGCTCATGCTTGACCGGATCACGTGCAATACTGATAGCACCTGTACTGTCAGACAAAAGTGGAGTGGGTGTCGTAACAGAGACCCCAAAATCTGCAAGCAACCACCGTAACCAAGTCACCTCAGCAATCAACAAAGCCATAGCCCGCAACTCAGCCTCAACACTCGAACGGAAACCGCGACCTGTTTCTTCGTCTTCCAAGCAACAAGCGAACCACCAAGAAACACACAAGAAGAAAGCGAACGACGATCCGTAGGATCACTCGCCCACGTAGCATCCGAATAGCACTGGAGCTGGAGAGAGCTGGAACGGGGAAAGAAAAGGCGACGAGTGATCGTGCCACGAAGATAACGAAGAACACGGAGGAGATGACTATAGTGAACAGTGGTAGGAGATGAGACAAACTGACTCAGAATATGAACAGGATAAGAAATATCAGGACGAGTGACAGAAAGATAAACAAGACTCCCAACAAGATGGCGATAACGGGTGGGATCAGGAAGAGGATCACCATCAGTAGGACGAAGCTTAACATTAAGCTCCATAGGAGTATCAACCGTGCGCTCATCCCCAAGAGCAGCACGAGCAAGAAGATCCTGAATGTACTTTTCCCGAGAGATAGAAAAACCATCAGAAGTGGAGGAAACCTCAATGCCAAGAAAATAGCGAAGAGGACCAAGATCAGTCATAAGAAACTGATCACGAAGACGAGCCTTGACAAAGGCAATATACTCAGGATCATCACCAGTAATGATCATATCATCAACATAGAGAAGAAGAAGAGTACGTCCACGAGGAGAAGTGTGAACGAAAAGTGCTGGATCATGAAGACTAGGAGAGAAACCAGCAGCAGTCACCACAGAGGCGAAGCGCTCAAACCAGGCACGAGGGGCCTGTTTGAGACCATAGAGAGAACGTCGAAGACGACAAACCATCCCATCGGGAACAGAATACCCAGGAGGCTGCATGTAAACCTCCTCACTCAACTCGCCATTAAGAAAGGCATTCTGAACATCAAGCTGGGACAGACCAGCGGCGAACAGAAGCAACAGCAAGAAGGGTACGCACAGTAGTCATATGAGCCACAAAAAGTCTCATCATAGTCACGGCCGTGCTCCTGCTGAAAACCACAAGCCACAAGACGCGCTTTATAGCGCTCGAGAGATCCATCAGAGCGAGTCTTAATTTTGTAGACCCACTTACACGTGATGGGACGAACACCTGAAAGTGCATGGAGCCCCCATGTGTGGTTTTGGTAATTAATGACAATCCCTATGGACTAATGTTTGCATTGAGTTATATTTGTAGGAATTGTCCATAGGCAATGCTTGAACCATATGTTGGATTCAAGGTTGCAATAAGAAGAATTTGATGAAGGATATAAAGTGTCAAGTATGTCTTGAAGATGAAGATGAAGTGAGCCCTCAAGTTACTTCAAGACATCAACATGATGAAGAATGAAGTGCAAGTTCAAGATGAGCCATCTCTAAGAGATCATTTGCTTGAATCTTGTCATCCATATGGTGATCATGGATATATGAAGATGTGCCGAAGAAGAAGCTCTCCCATGGTGGATTATGGGGGAGCAATCCACAAGACTTCATCAAGCAAGCACAATCAAGAAATGCGCTCCATCTTGTTGAGGTCAAGATCGTCATCATCGAGCTCAAGTGGAATGCGCAAGTATAAGGTTTGCTCTTGATAGGGTTTCTTTCTCACCGGTCACATAGTGTAGTTGGAGACCGGTTTACAGTTTAGTTGCCGTACTATCAAGAGGGCTCTCGAGTGAGTAACTCGATCGTATCGTTCGGAGAGAGCTCAAACCTTTGCATCCTTGCATCATCTTTCTTGGTTGTTATTTGAATCTTATCCATGTGATGTTTTGGAGCTTGTGCTTATTCTCATGACAAGCTCTAGTTCATCGAAAACGGATTTTGCATAGATTTCTTGTTGCGTTTTCGAGTTTGGAGATTTTCTCGGTTTCTCATGTTGAGGTGTTGCACCTCTAAAATTAATAGAAAATCACCCCCAACTAGTTTCCATATTTTCACTTTTTGTTGGGTAGCTCTTGTCGTCTTCTTTCCAACAAAATTGGTTTCGTCTTGATCCGAGTTTCCAAACTCTTGATATTGTCTTTTGAAGTTTGTCTTCATATTTGGGTTTAAAAGAAAGAAAAGTAAAAGGAGAGGAGGGGCCGCCGCCGGAGGCACGGGCGGTACCACCGGCCTCACCATGGCTCGGTACCGCCCGCGGTACCGCTAAGGCGCCGTGTCTCGCAGTAAGTTTCCAGGGGGTTGGGGCGTCCCGGCGGTACCCAGGCCGGTACCACGGCCGGAGCCTCCGGCCTCAACCTGCGCTGGCCAGCTTCTCCTGGTCGCACAGCTCGCCTGGCCCACCCCGCTCGCCTCCACGCCGCACGACGCCCGCTCTCGCTCTGCACGCCACGCTGGCCCGCTCGGCCGCGTGCGCCTCGCCCGCCTGCGCGCCGCACGCCTCGCTACTGGCCTCAGCTCGCCCTGCCGCGCTGGCCCCCGCGCACGTGCTCCCGCCCGCGTGTGGAGCGGAGCCTCCACCGATCCCTTGCTCGATTCCCTTGCCTCTGCAGGTTTGGTGGGCTGGGCGGTAGTACCGCAGCCCACTGGGCGGTACTACCGGCCCGAGCTTGTTTTGGGCCAGTATTAGTCTCCAACGGACAGAAAAATAGAGCCTGCTATTTAAGCCCCCTTTCTCTCTCACCTTGCTACTACTTCTTCCTCCTCTCTCTCTCAAGCTCACCTCCATTGTTGTTGACTTTTTGAAGCTTGAGATCTCTCTCCCCTTCCCATGATTCTTGCATCTATTTGAGAGAAAGATTGAGGGGATCTAGATCCACACTTTGACCAAACCAAATCATCTCTTTGTGAGTGAATCTTTGGGATCTAGATCTTGGAGAATTTTGTGTTCTCTTTTTGTTCTTCCTCTCTTATTCCCCCAATAGCTTTTGTAGCTTTGTTGGAATTTGAGAGAGAAGGACTTGAGCATCTTTGTGGTGTTCTTGCCATTGCATTTGGTGCATCGGTTTGAGTTCTCCACGGTGATTCGTGGTGGTGAAAGCAAGAAGGTTGTTACTCTTGGGTTCTTGGAACCCTAGACGGATTCTACACCTTTGTGGTGATTTGTTGGGAGCCTCCGATTAAGTTGTGGATGTGTGCCCCAACCTTTGTGTAAGGCCCGGTTTCCGCCTCGAAGGAAATCCCTTAGTGGAACCGTGACCTAGGCCTTTGTGGCGAGGGTCACCGGAGATTTAGGTGAGGCGCCTTCGTGGCGTTCGGTTTGTGGTGTGAGTACCGCATCTTGGGGTGAGGCCTTTGTGGCGTTGGTGTGCATCGAGCAACCACACCTCAAGGTGAGCCTCTTGTGGCGTTCGGGAGCACTAAGCAACCGCACCTCTCCACCGGAGATTAGCACTCGCAAGAGTGTGAACTCCGGGATAAATCATCGTCTCCCGCGTGCCTCGGTTATCTCTATACCCGAGCTTTTTACTTATGCACTTTATCTTGTGATAGCCATCGTGCTTGAAGTTATATATCTTGCTATCACATAGTTGGTTGTATTGCTTAGCATAAGTTTATATATCTTGCTATCACATAGTTGCTTGTATTGCTTAGAATAAGTTGTTGGTGCACATAGGTGAACAATAGTATATAGGCTTTGGGCTTGACAAAGTAAACGCTAGTTTTATTCCGCATTTGTTAAGCCCATCTCGTAAAAGTTTTAAATCGCCTATTCACCCCCCTCTAGGCGACATCCGTGTCCTTTCAATTGGTATCAGAGCAAGGTCTCTCATTTTTAGGCTTCACCGCCTTGAGAGTAAAGATGTCGGTTAGGGGATTAGCGCACAATAACTTGGTTATATTTGATGGCACAAATTATGATCTATGGAAAATTTATGTGCTTAATATTTTGCGGCGTATGTCTCCGGACATGGAGCGTTTTCTTGACATGGGTTTTTCTTCTCCTAAGGATCCTCAAAATTTATCTCTTGAGGAGGAGAAAAACTCTTGTCTCGATGCTCTTGCTTCTCATGTGTTTTCCATTGTTGTGAGCAATGTAGTTACTTCTTCAATCATGCCTTTTGGGAGCGCTCATGAATTATGGACAAAGCTTAAAGACAAATATGATGTGTCCAATATTATTGAGGATGATTGTATTGCTTCCACTTCCGGCCGTGATGAGTTCTCATCTTCTTCCACTTCACTAAAGTGTGGTAAGACACAAGGTAATGATATGGTGAGTGGTGATGAAAATTGCAATGTTGATATTGAGCTTACTATTGATGATTCTTCATCTCTATCTCATTGCAATGCTTCATCTTTGGACTTAAACACATCGAGCACTAGAAATGATTTACATGCTTGTGTTGATAGTCCTTGCATATCATGTGTAAGTTGCTTGAATAAATCTAATGATGATATGCTTGCTTTGTCTTGTGGCCATGATAAAAATGCTTATATTTCCTCTAGTTGTTGTGTGACTAACATTGTAGAGGAAACCAAAGATTCTATTGGTCAAGACAAGATCTTGAAAGGAGCCTCAAGTAACTCCTCACCTTTATCTCACGGTCCTCATATATGCCTTATGGCCAAGAGTTCCACGGTATCTCCTACCGCGGAACCTAATATTCCTCGTGGTGATAAGGATGAGGATAAGTATGAAGAAGAGGATTGGGTTGTCTCTCTACGCAATAAAGGTGAGAGTGTATTCAAGGTTCTTTGCAAATATAAAATTGCTTGCTCTCACTTCTTTGAAATCTTGACTACCGCTATTGAGAGCCAAAAACTTATTTGGATGCATGAGAACACCATTGATAAAAAGGGTGCTCTTGAACGAGAGTATGCCAATGATGTAGCATCCCTAAAGAATGATCTTGAAGAAGAACAAGAGACCGTAGCCTCTCTTGAAGAGCAACTTGAAACCCTTGAAGTGTCTCAAAATGAAATAGTTTCTAAACTAACTAAGGAAAGAGACCATGCTAAAGCTCAAGTAAAAATGCTTAAAAAGGAAAATTCCAAAGTTGGCGTTGGTCATGATAAACTTGTTAAGGATCTAGATGATCTAGACAAGGCCCACAAGGCCTTGGAGAGCAAACACTCTATCCTCACCAAGTCACATGAGCAACTCCAAGCCTCTTATTTAAAAGAGCATGCTATGTTACCCACTCTTCTTAATATGTCTTGTGATGATGCTTGTGCTACTAACTCTACTTCTTGTGAAGCATCTATCTTGAAGGAGAATGTTGAGCTAAGGGCTCAACTTGAATTGCTAACTTGCAATTATGGGAAATTGGAAGAAAATCATGGAAAGCTTTCTCGCTCCCATGAGGATCTTCTAGCCTCTCATGATAGGCTAAAGTTAGCTCATGAGGCTATCATATCTAAGGCAACACCTTGTGAGCCTCATGTGGATACTAGCACTACTACTCAAAATGCTATATTGCCATGTGCTAGTCCTTGTAATTCATCCACTCATAATATTGCTAAATCTTGTGATGAATTATCTTCCTTGCCTTGTTGCTCTAACCATGAAGATTCTACTTCCTCTAGTACTTGTGTTGTTACTAACCATGTAGAGGAAATCAAAGAGCTCAAGGCCCAAGTCACTTCTTTGAAGAATGACTTGGTAAAGGGTCATGAAGGGAAATGCAAACTTGACACGATGTTGAGTATGCAACAATCCCCCAATGACAAGAGTGGACTTGGATTCAAATCCAACAACAAGAACAAGTCCAAGAACAACAACAAGAAAAAGGGCCATGTAAGAGTCAAAGACCCGGCCAAGATTGTTTGCTTCAAGTGCAATATTGAAGGGCACCATGTTAGATCTTGTCCTTTGAAGAAGAAGCAAAAAGGGAAGCGGCCTCAAGCTCAAACTCATATTCAACCTCAAGTTGAAGAAATTCCACTTCCCAAGAAGAATCAAGCCAAGGCTCCCATTGTGGAGAAATCTAGTGAGAAGAAGGAGAAGAAAAGAATTTGCTACATATGCCGTGAGAAGGGCCACATCTCCTCCTTTTGCACTATTAGTACCTCATCCAACTCTATCACCATTGATGATGTTTATTCTCTTCGTAAGGATGAGGGTGGCAATGTGTTTGCCAAATTTGTTGGTGCTCAAAGTGGTGTCAAGAAAAGAACCATTTGGGTTGCCAAGCCTATTGTGACTAACCTCTTAGGACCCAACTTAGTTGGGGACCAACAATCCAAAATTTGATCAATAGGTGCTTGTTGGAGGACATTGGAGACTTGGCTACATCATGAAGAATTAAGGGATCTTCATCATTTATATTTTATCAAGCCAAGTCTTTTGATTATCTTGCTACTATCATATATCCAATGTTCCTCCTTGCGGTAACATGTTCTCAACTCATTTATATTGAAAGTTACTCGCCCCTTTGCATGTGTTAGTTTCGTTCCTAACATGTGTTTGTATATGTTGTGCTTCCTAATAGTTTTGCTTGAGAAATCAAGTCTATGCATGTTGGGTTGCACACCATGTATTTGTGTTTGTGTTGGAGCCTCTTTGCATCTTGTTGTATCTTATATGGCTCTTATGAGCGATTAATGGACTATCCCATTTTGGGGGAGTGATATTCCTTTGGGAATTTCATGATCCTAACAATGTGTGTACATGAGGAATATCACTTAGAATTGATATGGCAAGATTATCTAGTCTCTATGTGGTATGTCATCTTCATGAGAAATTCAAATTCCAATGTCCTTATCACATTATGGGGGAGTAATAAGCTTTGTGCATATTACAAGCCTAGAAAATGTGAACATTTGAGGTTGTGTCACATAGATTTGATACCGTAAATTATCTCTCTCCTATGTGGCATGTTTGCTCAAACAAGCTCCAATTTGCTTAAATGGCTTCATTGCTAATATCTTTGTGGATCTTATTTGTGAAAGTTCTTCTTGGCATGGTTTTTCACAACGTGTCCCTCAATACATTTTTTGAAAACCATGTGCTTCAAGTCATACTATTAATTGCTTTGCATGTTGGTATGAATACTATTAATTGCTTTGCATGTTGGTATGAATACTATTAATTGCTTTGCATGTTGGTATGAATACTATTAATTGCCTTGCATGTTGGTATGACTAAATGAAGCTATCAAGAAACTATCTTTGCATGATGGTTAACTCTTATCTTTTACCATATGCTTTGTTCGTTGTAAATATGATCTTATGTATACTTACAAACTACCACCGGGAAATATTTCCTAATACCTCTTGTCCTAGGACAATTGGTAACCAATTATGAGGTAGATATTTATTGATCATATCTACATTGGCTCTTATATTTATTTTGCCTTATTTATTGCCATGAATTTGTTGTGCTTTGACTCCCATGTGTCTTCCTTGCATCTTATGGATCTAATTTGTCTATTCAAACTTTCTTAGCATTTTAGTAGATATAGGTAGCGTGATGATCCTAGTTTTGTGCATTTTGTATTCATATGCAAAATCCTAGATAATGCACTAATCTTGGGGGAGCTCTCCTATATTTGTTAGAATGCTTAACATCTCTTGATCATTATCAAAAATTTGGTTTTGGGAGACATAAACTTTCTTTTTGGTACTTTGTGCCATCATAAAAGTGTTGAGGGTTTGGTTTGTTTGTTGGAACCTTGCTCTCTTGGGAGTTGGTTATCTCATTCCTTTGTGTTTAATTTTAATTAGCTTCTTATAATGAGATAATTCTTTGGAGTCAATCTTGTGTTGATTTGATTCTTTGATATAATTTGGACAACCATTGTCTCTTGATTTATTTGGTGTCTTGTCCAAATTATATCTTTCTTTGGTTCTTGAAAGTATTGTGCATGCATCTTTAATATATGTCGATCTTATGGCATGTGTTACTTTTTTGATCCAATATATAGGGTAAACTCCATCAAATCCTAATTTGGCTAAGATGTGCATGAAATTCAATTTCATATCCATATGCACATAGTATTGTGGAGTTTGTCCTATATGTTGTAGTGTGTCTAACTACTTTGGACCCAATTAGTTTGGGGACTTTTTTGTACTTACCTTTGTGTTAGGTACAATGGATATGCATTGGATGCTTGTCTCACTCTTGGGGAGAAGTGGTGACTCAATGGTAACTTGAGGCAAGCTAGGATGGTCAACGAACACATATCTACTACATCCTCACCAATGCTATCTCGGTAACAAGTATCTTCTCATGCATATTTTTCTAGCATCCAACCATGTGGTTGCATCTTGGCATGAATCTCTTGATTTGCAAATATTGTGCTTCTTGCAAAAGTCTTAACGAAACCTCTTTATTGCGAATGTGAGTAATTTGAGATGAGTACATAGGTTGGGAAGTATATAAAATCATGCTCATGATTCACCCATCCCATCTATGCTATCTAGCAATTTTATTGCATATCAATTCCTCAAGCCTCTCACATGTGCAATATCGATGAAAGTGCAAATTGAGTTATTTCTTTTAGTATCCTCGTTTGTGATACTTGTTGCCTTTCTAAATGCATCCCAACTATCTTCTATCTCTTGTTGATATTTGTGATGTATTTTAGATGTTTGTGGTTGAAGTTCATGAATGTACAATAAGATAAAATTGAGCCTTTGGCCATGCTATTAAGCAAAAAATTCTTATTGGTATATTGCATGACTTCATTTTGGATATCATGCTATATTTCTTTCATATCTATTTTGTGTGTACATGTTTCGTTATGGATAAACATCTTAGTGATTTTGTCCACTTAGTGAAACTTATACACATAAGAGATGATACATCTTCATTTGATATCTTATTTTTTGTTGTTGTGTGTTGATTGGTCATGCTAAGCAATATAATTCATTGAAGACTATGATGCTGATGCTTTTGCTCATCCTTGTAATAGTCTTATAATATGCTTTATCATGCCTTTCACATATCCTCTTGGTTGAGCCTTTTATTATGGTGCCTCTTACTTGTTGCTCAACCATTTGTTTGATGCAAGTGTTAAGCTTAATTGTCTATCTATGATCTATTGCAAATGTTTGTGTCTTAAATGGTAATGAGGGAGTGAGGATTCCATGTTATGCATATTGTATTCAAATACAACATTTTAATTTATGCATGTACCTTGGGGAGCTTCCTCATTTAATTTAGAGCACTATCTTTTGGTGATCATTAGAGTTTGATTCACTTGGTATATTTTGTTTTTGAATTATATTATGGGAGTGATGATTCCATGTTTGTTCACTTTATACTCCAATGCAAATTGTCTTGTTTTGTGCACAAACCTTGGGGAGCTTCCTCATATTATTTATAGCAATCTTCTTGATCTTATCATAATATCTTTCTTTCTTTTGGTATCTTCTTTGTGGTTCATTTGGTTGCTTGCTTCTTTTGTTGAAGCTTCTTGACTTTGTTATCTTTTTGCAATCTTTGATCCTATCTATAGTGTGATTCCTTCCTAATATTCGTCATTGGATATGTGCATTTCATTCCACTCAAATTATGAGAAATGCACACGCTATGGAGGAACTCTAACTATATTGGCCTTCTAAATTTTTCACCCATTTCGGCAATTGGTGCCAATGGGGGAGAAGTTTGGAGGGTTTAAGGGAATTTGGTTTTGTCTTTGCTTTGTGCTTAAGCATGTGCCTTATTGCATTGCATCTTGTTGCTTTGCATAGTTGAATATTTAGAGGAAACTCCACTAGGCTTTGAATGCCAATATATGCAATGAAAGTCAAGATCATTCACACATGCATATATTATGGGGGAGTTTGATCTATATATTCAACTTGTTTGTTACTTAAATTCCTTATATAAACCCTCTCAAAGAGATTGTCATCAATTACCAAAATGGGGGAGATTGAAAGTGCATGGAGCCCCCATGTGTGGTTTTGGTAATTAATGACAATCCCTATGGACTAATGTTTGCATTGAGTTATATTTGTAGGAATTGTCCATAGGCAATGCTTGAACCATATGTTGGATTCAAGGTTGCAATAAGAAGAATTTGATGAAGGATATAAAGTGTCAAGTATGTCTTGAAGATGAAGATGAAGTGAGCCCTCAAGTTACTTCAAGACATCAACATGATGAAGAATGAAGTGCAAGTTCAAGATGAGCCATCTCTAAGAGATCATTTGCTTGAATCTTGTCATCCATATGGTGATCATGGATATATGAAGATGTGCCGAAGAAGAAGCTCTCCCATGGTGGATTATGGGGGAGCAATCCACAAGACTTCATCAAGCAAGCACAATCAAGAAAGGCGTTCCATCTTGTTGAGGTCAAGATCGTCATCATCGAGCTCAAGTGGAATGCGCAAGTATAAGGTTTGCTCTTGATAGGGTTTCTTTCTCACCGGTCTCATAGTGTAGTTGGAGACCGGTTTATAGTTTAGTTGCCGTACTATCAAGAGGGCTCTCGAGTGAGTAACTCGATCGTATCGTTCGGAGAGAGCTCAAACCTTTGCATCCTTGCATCATCTTTCTTGGTTGTTATTTGAATCTTATCCATGTGATGTTTTGGAGCTTGTGCTTATTCTCATGACAAGCTCTAGTTCATCGAAAACGGATTTTGCATAGATTTCTTGTTGCGTTTTCGAGTTTGGAGATTTTCTCGGTTTCTCATGTTGAGGTGTTGCACCTCTAAAATTAATAGAAAATCACCCCCAACTAGTTTCCATATTTTCACTTTTTGTTGGGTAGCTCTTGTCGTCTTCTTTCCAACAAAATTGGTTTCGTCTTGATCCGAGTTTCCAAACTCTTGATATTGTCTTTTGAAGTTTGTCTTCATATTTGGGTTTAAAAGAAAGAAAAGTAAAAGGAGAGGAGAGGAGGGGCCGCCGCCGGAGGCACGGGCGGTACCACCGGCCTCACCATGGCTCGGTACCGCCCGCGGTACCGCTAAGGCGCCGTGTCTCGCAGTAAGTTTCCAGGGGGTTGGGGCGTCCCGGCGGTACCCAGGCCGGTACCACGGCCGGAGCCTCCGGCCTCAACCTGCGCTGGCCAGCTTCTCCTGGTCGCACAGCTCGCCTGGCCCACCCCGCTCGCCTCCACGCCGCACGACGCCCGCTCTCGCTCTGCACGCCACGCTGGCCCGCTCGGCCGCGTGCGCCTCGCCCGCCTGCGCGCCGCACGCCTCGCTACTGGCCTCAGCTCGCCCTGCCGCGCTGGCCCCCGCGCACGTGCTCCCGCCCGCGTGTGGAGCGGAGCCTCCACCGATCCCTTGCTCGATTCCCTTGCCTCTGCAGGTTTGGTGGGCTGGGCGGTAGTACCGCAGCCCACTGGGCGGTACTACCGGCCCGAGCTTGTTTTGGGCCAGTATTAGTCTCCAACGGACAGAAAAATAGAGCCTGCTATTTAAGCCCCCTTTCTCTCTCACCTTGCTACTACTTCTTCCTCCTCTCTCTCTCAAGCTCACCTCCATTGTTGTTGACTTTTTGAAGCTTGAGATCTCTCTCCCCTTCCCATGATTCTTGCATCTATTTGAGAGAAAGATTGAGGGGATCTAGATCCACACTTTGACCAAACCAAATCATCTCTTTGTGAGTGAATCTTTGGGATCTAGATCTTGGAGAATTTTGTGTTCTCTTCTTTGTTCTTCCTCTCTTATTCCCCCAATAGCTTTTGTAGCTTTGTTGGAATTTGAGAGAGAAGGACTTGAGCATCTTTGTGGTGTTCTTGCCATTGCATTTGGTGCATCGGTTTGAGTTCTCCACGGTGATTCGTGGTGGTGAAAGCAAGAAGGTTGTTACTCTTGGGTTCTTGGAACCCTAGACGGATTCTACACCTTTGTGGTGATTTGTTGGGAGCCTCCGATTAAGTTGTGGATGTGTGCCCCAACCTTTGTGTAAGGCCCGGTTTCCGCCTCGAAGGAAATCCCTTAGTGGAACCGTGACCTAGGCCTTTGTGGCGAGGGTCACCGGAGATTTAGGTGAGGCGCCTTCGTGGCGTTCGGTTTGTGGTGTGAGTACCGCATCTTGGGGTGAGGCCTTTGTGGCGTTGGTGTGCATCGAGCAACCACACCTCAAGGTGAGCCTCTTGTGGCGTTCGGGAGCACTAAGCAACCGCACCTCTCCACCGGAGATTAGCACTCGCAAGAGTGTGAACTCCGGGATAAATCATCGTCTCCCGCGTGCCTCGGTTATCTCTATACCCGAGCTTTTTACTTATGCACTTTATCTTGTGATAGCCATCGTGCTTGAAGTTATATATCTTGCTATCACATAGTTGGTTGTATTGCTTAGCATAAGTTTATATATCTTGCTATCACATAGTTGCTTGTATTGCTTAGAATAAGTTGTTGGTGCACATAGGTGAACAATAGTATATAGGCTTTGGGCTTGACAAAGTAAACGCTAGTTTTATTCCGCATTTGTTAAGCCCATCTCGTAAAAGTTTTAAATCGCCTATTCACCCCCCCCCTCTAGGCGACATCTGTGTCCTTTCAATTGGAGAAGGGGGAGAAACAAGATCCCAAGTGCCAGTGCGCTCAAGCGCAGCGATCTCCTCAGCCATGGCAAGCTGCCATTCAGGATGACGCTCGGCATCCCGATAAGAAGTCGGCTCGGAAACGATAGAGAGACCATACTGACTAGGAGAGTAACGAGCTGGAGCACGACGCTGACGAACATGCCGTGAAGGGGGAAGCTCATCTGCAGAAGACAAGTCATCAGAAGAAGAGGAAGAAGGGACAACATCGGAAGGAGAAGCCGGAGAACGAGGAGTACTAGGTGGACTAGAGGAACGAGAGGATGGCGCCGAAGGGGGCGCATCAGAAGTAGGAGGGAGGGAGGAGGGACAGCAGGGGCATCCGGAAAAAGAAGAAAAGAGATATCATCCACCGGGTAAGTACCCGAGGTGGGGAGAGGATAGAAGGGACGCGTCTCATCAAACGTGATGTCACGAGAGATGCGCATCCGACGACCAACGGGGTCCCAACAGCGATAGCCCTTATGCTCATCACTGTATCCGAGAAAAACGCACTCAACAGACGAGCGGTCAGTTTGGTGCGTTCGCGAGGAGGCAGAAGGACATAGCAGACGCAACCAAATGAACGGAGAGTCGAGTAGTCTGGAGAAACACCAGAGAGACGCTCGAGAGGAATGCCACCCTGTAGAGCAGCGGAAGGCTGAATGTTAATGAGATGGGCCGACGTAGCAACAGCCTCAAAATGTGGCGGAAGAGAAGAAGCAATCATCATAGCACGGGTGGTCTCAAGAAGATGACGATGCTTACGCTCGGCGACGCCATTTTGAGCATGCGCGCCGGGACAAGAAAACTGAGCGAGGGTGCCCTCCTCAGCAAGGACACCACGAAGGTGCTGGGAGATATACTCACCAGCAGAATCAGCACGGAACACGCGAATGGGTGAGGAATACTGAGTGCGGACCATGGCCGCAAAACGCTGATAAATAGAGAACACCTCACTGCGAGAGTGCATGAAAAACACCCAGGTGTACCGTGAAAAATCATCAATGAATAACATATAGTATCGATGGCCCCCTTTCGAAGCGAAGGGAGCCGGACCCCAAACATCTGAATGGACTAAATCGAACGGTCGCTGAGAGACAGACACACTAGTAGGATAGGGAAGCTGAATCTGTTTGCCTAACCTACAACCCTGACAGTGTAACGACCCATCTCCAGAGACAGACCCTAGAAGACCACGATGAACCAAAGACGACAGGCGAGAGTCACAAAGGTGACCAAGACGATGATGCCACTGCTGAAAAGAGCCGGTGACAGAGGCAACAACCGGAGGAGAACTGGCAGATGAAGTGGCAGCGGAAGGAACACGAAGCCTAACTCCCAAAGCCCCGGAGACGACGGCTACGAGGGCCAGCTCCAACCAGGGCCTGTGTGCGATCCTGAACCGCACAAGACTCAGCGTCAAGAATGACGCGACAACCAGAATCGGTGAGTGGTGATACGTCTCCAACGTATCGATAATTTCTTATGTTCCATGCTACTTTATTGATGATACCTACATGTTTTATGCACATTATATGTCATATTTATGCATTTTCTGGAACTAACCTATTAACAAGATGCCGAAGAGCCAGTTGTTGTTTTCTGCTGTTTTTGGTTTCAGAAATCCTAGTAAAGAAATATTCTCGGAATTGGACGAAACTTTCGCCCAGGGTCCTATTTTTGCACGAAGCTTCCAGAAGACCGAAGAGATAACGAAGTGGGGCCACGAGGCGGCCAGAGGGTGGCCGGCGCGGCCCGGCCCTGGCCGCGCCGACCTACCTCCTGGGCCCTCGTGTGGCCCCCGCGTTGACCCTCCGCCTACTTAAAGCTTCCGTCGCGAAACCCCCGCACCGAGAGCCACGATACGGAAAACCTTACAGACGCCGCCGCCCGCGAATCCCATCTCGGGGATTCGGGAGATCGCCTCCGGCACCCTGCCGGAGAGGGGATTCATCTCCGGAGGACTCTACACCGCCATGGTCGCCTCCGAGTGATGAGTGAGTAGTTCACCCCTGGACCATGGGTCCATAGCAGTAGCTAGATGGTCGTCTTCTCCTTGTTATGCTTCATTGTTGGATCTTGTGAGCTGCCTAACATGATCAAGATCATCTATCTGTAATAATATATGTTGTGTTTGTCGGGATCCGATGGATAGAGAGTACTATGATTATGGTGATTATCAATCTATTGTTCATGTGTTGTTTATGATCTTGCATGCTCTCCGTTATTAGTAGAGGCTCTGGCCAAGTTTTTACTCTTAACTCCAAGAGGGAGTATTTATGCTCGATAGTGGGTTCATGCCTCCATTGAATCTGGGACAGTGACAGAAAGTTCTAAGGTTGTGGATGTGCTGTTGCCACTAGGGATAAAACATTGATGCTATGTCTAAGGATGTAGTTGTTGATTACATTACGCACCATACTTAATGCAATTGTCTGTTGCTTTGCAACTTAATACTGGAGGGGGTTCGGATGATAACCTGAAGGTGGACTTTTTAGGCATAGATGCAGTTGGATGGCGGTCTATGTACTTTGTCGTAATGCCCAATTAAATCTCACTATATTTATCATATCATGTATATGCATTGTTATGCCTTTCTCTATTTGTCAATTGCCCGACTGTAATTTGTTCACCCAACATGCTTTATCTTATGGGAGAGACACCTCTAGTGAACTGTGGACCCCGGTCCCATTCTTTACATAGCATACAATCTACTTGTTTTACTTTTTTTGCAAACATCTTCCACTCGATACGTTTAATCCTTTGTTACAGCAAGCCGGTGAGATTGACAACCTCACTGTTTCGTTGGGACAAAGTACTTGGTTGTGTTGTGCAGGTTCCGCGTTGGCGCCGGAATCCCGGTGTTGCGCCGCATCACATTTCGCGACCATCAACCTTCAACGTGCTTCTTGGCTCCTACTGGTTCGATTAAACCTTGGTTTCATACTGAGGGAAACTTGCTTCTATACGCATCATACCTTCCACTTGGGGTTCCCAACGGACGTGTGCATCTACGCGTATCAAGCTAAATTTCTGCGCCGTTGCCGGGGAGATCAAGACACGCTGCAAGGGGAGTCTCCACTTCTCAATCTCTTTACTTTGTTTTTGTCTTGCTTTATTTTATTTACTACTTTGTTTGCTGCACTAAATCAAAATACAAAAAAATTAGTTGCTAGTTTTACTTTATTTACTGTCTTGCTCTCTATATCAAAAACACAAAAAAATTAGTTACTTGTCTTTACTTTGTTTGCCTAGTTTACTTTTTGCTTATTGCATCATGTTTCCTTTTAATTTTACCACAAAAGACATACCGGTAGGACGTGGGTCCATAGTTGGGAGAAATAATATAGAAGAATTTTTCAATCATGTTAGTATCACTGAAGATTTTGAAGATAGACACTTGGTAGAACTTGCACCTACCTATGAAATTGCTGCTGCTGCTTTAGTTCGCATGTTGGAAACTAAATTTGTTAATCTCAATCCTATAATCCAACACATGTTTCTTACACTTGGTGATATGGAAGAGGGGAAAAGAAAGATTTTGTTTTAGAAACCCTTCTTAGAGAATTTGGTGGTCTAGCAAGAGAGGCTAGAAAAGTTTTTGCTAAATTTAATATGCTAGGTTCTCATACCAATTTTATTGGTCTACTTGAAAAAATGGACATGGATAGAATAAGGTACACTAATAACATTAATGATGGTGGGGAAATCAAAGCACCAATACCATGTAAACTCCTAGCTATGAATGATGCATTAGAAAATAACTATGCTTGGCTTGTTCCTGAAAATTTGTTCGATGAGAGTAGCAAGCCTAAGACTAATGAAAAGGGAGACGCTAAAACTTATATATCAAATATACTATGCTTGGTTGAGAAAACTCCCAACACCCCTGGTAATGATGTTGATGCTTCTTCATTCGATAATACTTGATTTGCACTTTCTGCGCCTAGCTGAAAGGCGTTAAAGAAAAGCGCTTATGGGAGACAACCCATGTTTTTACCTACAGCAATTTTTTTTGTTTTGTTGAGTCTTGGAAGTTGTTTACTACTGTAGCAACCTCTCCTTATCATGTTTTTGTGCCAAGTAAAGTTTCTATGTCAAAGTTGATGTTATATTTGGGATTGCTGCGCAGAAACAGCATTGCTGTCTGTCACGAATCTGGGCACAATTCTCTGTAGAAAATTCGAAAAAATCTGCCAATTTACGAGCGTGATCCTCAGATATGTACGCAACTTTCATTAGTTTTGAGTTTTTCCATTTGAGCAAGTCTGGTGCCATTTCTAAATTCGTCTTTACGGACTGTTCTGTTTTTGACAGATTCTGCCTTTTATTTCGCATTGCCTCTTTTGCTATGTTGGATTTATTTCTTTGATCCATTAATGTCCAGTAGCATTATGCAATGTCCAGAAGTGAAAATAATGATTGTGTCACCTCTGAATGAGTGAATTATTAATTGTGCACTAACCCTCTAATGAGTTTGCTTGAAGTTTGGTGTGAAGGAAGTTTTCAAGGGTCAAGAGAGGAGTATGATATACTATGATCAAGAGGAGTGAAAGCTCTAAGCTTGGGGATGCCCCCGTGGTTCACCCCTGCATATTTTAAGAAGACTCAAGCGTCTAAGCTTGGGGATGCCCAAGGCATCCCCTTCTTCATCGACAACATCATCAGGTTCCTCCCCTGAAACTATATTTTTATTCAATCACATCTTGTATTCTTTGCTTGGAGCGTCGGTTTGTTTTTGTTTTTGTTTTTGTTTGAATAAGATGGATCCTAGCATTCACTTTGTGGAGAGAGACACGCTCCGCTGTTGCATATGGACACATGTGTCCTTAGGCTTTACTCATAATGTTCAAGGCGAAGTTTCTTCTTCGTTAAATTGTTATATGGTTGGAATTGGAAAATGCTACATGTAGTAATTCTAAAAATGTCTTGGATAATGTGATACTTGGCAATTGTTGTGCTCATGTTTAAGCTCTTGCATCATATACTTTGCACCCATTAATGAAGAAATACATAGAGCTTGCTAAAATCTGATTTGCATATTTGGTTTCTCTAAGGTCTAGATAATATCTAGTATTGAGTTTTGAACAACAAGGAAGACAGTGTAGAGTCTTATAATGTTTACAATATGTCTTTTATGTGAGTTTTGCTGCACTTGTTCATCCTTGAGTTTGCTTCAAATAACCTTGCTAGCCTAAACCTTGTATCGAGAGGGAATACTTCTCATGCATCCAAAATCCTTGAGCCAATATTCATGCCATTTGTGTCCACCATACCTACCTACTACATGGTATTTCTCCGCCATTCCAAAGTAAATTGCTTGAGTGCTACCTTTAAAATTCCATCATTCACCTTTGCAATATATAGCTCATGGGACAAAATAGCCTTAAAAACTATCGTAGTATTGAATATGTACTTATGCACTTTATATTTTATTAAGTTGCTTGTTGTGCGATAACCATGCTTCTGGGGAACGCCATCAACTATTGTTGAATATCATGTGAGTTGCTATGCATGTCCGTCTTGTCTGAAGGTCTATCATTTTATTGGTTGGAGCATGCAAAATTGTTAGAGAAGAACATTGGGCCGCTAACTAAAGCCATGAATCATGGTGGAAGTTTCAGTTTTGGACATATATCCTCAATCTCATATGAGAATAATAACTTTGCTACATGCGTATGCATTTAAGAGGAGTCCATTATCTGTTGTCCATGTTGTCCCGGTATGGATGTCTAAGTTGAGAATAATCAAAAGCGAGAAATCCAAAATGCGAGCATTCTCCCTAGACCTTTGTACAGGCGGCATGGAGGTACCCCTTTGTGACACTTGGTTGAAACATGGCATGCAAAGATCCGGTAGTCCAAGCTAAGTAGGACGAGGTGCGGGCACTATTAGTATACTATGCATGAGGCTTGCAACTTGTAAGATATAATTTTCATAACTCATATGCTTTATTACTACCGTTGACAAAATTGTTTCATGTTTTCAAAACAAAAGCTCTAGCACAAATACAGCAATCGATGCTTTCCTCATTGAAGGACCATTCTTTTACTTTTATTGTTGAGTCAGTTTACCTACCTCCTTCCACCTTAAGAAGCAAACACTTGTGTGAACTGTGCATTGATTCCTACATACTTGCATATTGCACTTGTTATACTACTTTATGTTGACAATATCCATGAGATATACATGTTATAAGTCGAAAGCAACCGCTGAAACTTAATCTTCCTATGTGTTGCTTCAACACCTTTACTTTGATTTATTGCTTTATGAGTTAACTCTTATGCAAGACTTATTGATGCTTGTCTTGAAGTACTATTCATGAAAAGTCTTTGTCATATGATTCACTTGTTTACTCATGTCATTACCTTTGTTTTGATCGCTGTATTCATTACATATGTTTACAAATAGTATGATCAAGATTATGATGGCATGTCACTTAGAAATTTACTTCGTTATAACGAAGTTGAGGAAGCTGATACGTCTCCAACGTATCGATAATTTCTTATGTTCCATGCTACTTTATTGATGATACCTACATGTTTTATGCACATTATATGTCATATTTATGCATTTTCTGGAACTAACCTATTAACAAGATGCCGAAGAGCCTTGCTGTTTTCTGCTGTTTTTGGTTTCAGAAATCCTAGTAAAGAAATATTCTCGGAATTGGACGAAACTTTCGCCCAGGGTCCTATTTTTGCACGAAGCTTCCAAAGACCGAAGAGATAACGAAGTGGGGCCACGAGGCGGCCAGAGGGTGGCCGGCGCGGCCCAGCCCCGGCCGCGCCGACCTACCGGCCTCGTGTGGCCCCCGCGTTGACCCTCCGCCTACTTAAAGCTTCCGTCGCGAAACCCCCAGTCGAGAGCCACGATACGGAAAACCTTACGAGACGCCGCCGAATCCCATCTCGGGGGATTGGAGATCGCCTCCGCACCCTGAGAGGGGATTCATCTCCCGGAGGACTCTACACCGCCATGGTCGCCTCCGGAGTGATGAGTGAGTAGTTCACCCCTGGACCATGGGTCCATAGCAGTAGCTAGATGGTCGTCTTCTCCTTGTTATGCTTCATTGTTGGATCTTGTGAGCTGCCTAACATGATCAAGATCATCTATCTGTAATACTATATGTTGTGTTTGTCGGGATCCGATGGATAGAGAGTACTATGATTATGGTGATTATCAATCTATTGTTCATGTGTTGTTTATGATCTTGCATGCTCTCCGTTATTAGTAGAGGCTCTGGCCAAGTTTTTCTTAACTCCAAGAGGGAGTATTTATGCTCGATAGTGGGTTCATGCCTCCATTGAATCTGGGACAGTGACAGAAAGTTCTAAGGTTGTGGATGTGCGTTGCCACTAGGGATAAAACATTGATGCTATGTCTAAGGATGTAGTTGTTGATTACATTACGCACCATACTTAATGCAATTGTCTGTTGCTTTGCAACTTAATACTGGAGGGGGTTCGGATGATAACCTGAAGGTGGACTTTTTAGGCATAGATGCAGTTGGATGGCGGTCTATGTACTTTGTCGTAATGCCCAATTAAATCTCACTATATTTATCATATCATGTATATGCATTGTTATGCCTTTCTCTATTTGTCAATTGCCCGACTGTAATTTGTTCACCCAACATGCTTTATCTTATGGGAGAGACACCTCTAGTGAACTGTGGACCCCGGTCCCATTCTTTACATAGCATACAATCTACTTGTTTTACTGTTTTCTTTGCAAACATCTTCCACTCGATACGTTTAATCCTTTGTTACAGCAAGCCGGTGAGATTGACAACCTCACTTTCGTTGGGACAAAGTACTTGGGTTGTGTTGTGCAGGTTCCGCGTTGGCGCCGGAATCCCTGTGTTGCGCCGCATCACATTTCGCGACCATCAACCTTCAACGTGCTTCTTGGCTCCTACTGGTTCGATTAAACCTTGGTTTCATACTGAGGGAAACTTGCTTCTATACGCATCATACCTTCCACTTGGGGTTCCCAACGGACGTGTGCATCTACGCGTATCAGGCTAGCAGAGAAAAGGTTCATCTGAAGGCGAGGAACATGAGAAACATCAGGGACAGAGAAAGAGGGAGTAGAAAGGGTGCCTGTACTAGAAACAGGAATAGAGGTACCATCAGCCGTGACAACACGGACAGGAGAAATAAGAGACCGAAGAGCAGACAGAATAGAAGACTCAGAGGTCATATGAAAGGAAGCTCCGAATCCAGATACCACGGGGACGTACTGACCGTGTAGAGAGGTGGTCGCAGTGCGAAGAGCGCCACGTAACCAGCGCCGGCGAGGAAGAGTCCTGAGTAGCGAGCACCACGAAGACCCCCGAGAATGTCCTGATCGAGAGTGCAACAGCGAAGATCCCGAAGAGCCCCGCCGACGATCCTGAACTGCCGACGCCGGGATCCCGCGTCCAGCAGGTGAGGAAGTGTGGCCAACCTTGCCACAGTAGGTGCAATGAGGACGAGGGCGAAGACTCAGACCGCGAGGCTGTTGACGTAAACTGGAATCCCAAGCATCAAGCAGGCAGTGAAGCTGCGCTATCTCATGCACAGAGAGGGGCGCGACTGGAGAGGTTGACGTATAATCAGGTACCGACGAGGAGCTATCATCCACACGCACAGAGGCCACCAAAGGGGGCGACAGAGAGCAACACGCCGATGAAGACAAAGTCGGCAAAACGCGGTCATAACCACGTGAAGAGGCCGCGAAAGTCGATGTAGAGCGGCGGGCCGACGCAGACGGAGTCGACGAAGCGCGGCCATAACCGCGGGAAGAGGCCGCAAAGTCGATGTAGAGCGACGGGCCGACGTAGACGTCGGCGGCGCGGCGAGCCGCATGAAGAGGCCGCAAAAGTCGATGTAGAGCGGTAAGCCGACGTAGACGGAGTCGGTGAAGCGCGGGCAGAGCCGCATGAAGAGGCTGCCAACGGCGACGAAGAATGGCTAGCCGTCAGACACGGAGGCAGCGGGCAAATATCAAGTACCGAAGGGAGGCCCAAAAAGAAGGCGGGATCAGCGGAAGAAGACATAGCCTATCAGCACCTTTTTTTTTTTTTTTTCTCCTTTTTTTTGTCAATGAGTAGAGAAGCAGCGCCTCCAATCTTCACGCAAAGGAACAAACCACGATGGGTTCTCAATCACGGGCGGCCACAGGAAGGCAGAGATCACGATGGGATGAGCAGGGAGCAGCGAGGGATCAGGCCACGCGGAATCGGGCCTGGACGGCGGGCGGACAGAGATCGAGTGAGCAGGATCGGGACGGCCTCGCGGGATCGACCACGGTGGCGGACGAGATCGAGGCAAGAAGAAGCCGGCGGTGAGGCGGCCGGGAACAAGCCTTTAGGAGGACCAATTTTGCTCTGATACCATGTTAGGGCAATATACTTGTTGTATTACCAGGGGGCCAAAGGCCACAATATATAGTACATGTACAGGTGCACATATGCAGAAAGCCCCCTAACATATGGGGAAACTACAATAGACAAATATATACATCTAACACAGGGGAGGTCGCCGCCGTGGGGATCCATGGAGGCCGGCGGAGGCTGTTGGGAATGGGGAGGCGAGAGCCGGGTGGCAGAAGCTCACAATGAGTGAGGAGTGAGGGCATCTCCAGCGGCGCGACGCAAATGGTCGTTTTCGTCCGCCGTGACCGGAAATGCATCTGGCACCCTCTCCCGGAGCGACGCAAAGGGACCGGTCCGTCCGTGGAGACGCAAACCTGGCCCAAATATGCGTCTTAGATGTCTGACACTGCGCGGACGCGAAAGTGTCCGCTCGTATCCGGCGGACGTTTCCGGGCCCGCCTGGCAGCGACCGTGTTGATGCGTCTTCTCAAACGCGCCCGCCGGGCGCCGCTGCTTTCGGCAGCCTGCGCCACGTTAATGAATGCTCGGCGCCGAGCGGCAGCAGCCCACCTCCGCCAACCACGTTAATGGCGTCGCCACGCGTCCCGCGGCCATGCCTCCGGCCTATATAAAGGGGCCGCGCCTTCTTCTTCCTCATCCACTCCTCCATAGAAACCCTAGCCGCCACAAAGCTCCAGCGTTCCGCCGCCTAGGTGTTCCTGCGACGCAGCCAGCCCCGCGAGGAAGACCATGGCGGGTCCTGGTGGCCGGCGAGGCGGTCGAGGCCGCGGCCCTGGACGGCCCCGGGACAGGGGGGGCCGCCGTGGTGGAGCAGCTACGGCCCCACGCCGCCGTCGCCGCTCTCTCTTCCTCTTCCTCCGATGTGGAGCGCTGCTTCGAGTTCCTCCTCCGCATCGACGACGACCCGCTCGCCATCAAGCGTCTCCCGAACAGTTCGCCGAGTTCGCGACGGCGTCGAGCCGGCGCATTTGCAGTACGGGAGGCCAGCTGCAACTTCTGCCGGGGCCGTGGAGGTCCTGTTCGACGGGCAGGGCAAGATGTACCTGCACACCGGGTGGGGCAAGTTCGCCCGTGACCTGGCGCTCGAGCCCGGCTGCCATCTCACCTTCCTCTACGAGGGAGACGTTGAGATGGTCGTCAAGGTCTTCGACGACACGGCCTGCCGCAGCACTACCACACCGGCGAATCCGAGTCGGACTCCGATAGTTAGAACGTAGAGTGTTCTTTCTTTGCGCGAATCTGGCTACGGGCCAGACGAAGCCAGTAGTGGAAGGTTTCTGTCTGTTCTTCCTCGGTAGAACCAACAAGGGCACCATCAATCCTCCCGCTGGATTTTTCAGTTTGGGTGACTGGGTGTGCCCTCGAATGTTCTTTCTTGGCAGCGAACATACGGAAATCAACACAACTGGTTTCTATTTTTAAAATATTTATATTTGTGTCCACCATGGTACAAACTATGTATTAGTTTGTGTAAACCATGTTCGAAACTATGTATTAGTTTGTGTAAAATAATCTCCCAATTTGTAATATTTGGAACTATGTTCAAATGAAGAAAAAAATGCGTCGGGCCGCTGGAGCCAACCCAGACGCAAACGGACACGCGCACGAAAACGGTCATTTTAGCGTCCGCTGCGCGACGCAAACGGACGCGCGCGGACACTAAAATGTGTCGCGCCGCTGGAGATGTCCTGAGTGAGTGGAATCTTCGTGCCTTGCAGACTTTGCAGTAAACTTAGCATCTCGTACGAAGAAAGGTAAGAGCTAATTACACTATTGGTTCTAGAACTTGCATCGCCTGTGAAGCTTTGGTCGTAGAACTTACAAAAAAGTCGGACTCATCAGTGGTCCTCAACAATCACGAGCCGCCATGTGTCATCCACGCTGGCAGTTTAGACGCGCTGATCACTGTTCATTAATCTAAATAAACGTGTTCGTACGTAGAGGAAATTGCATAAACCACTCACATTGATGCGTCTGTTGCACAAGCTCAGAGTGAGTGAGTGGAATATTCGTGTCGTACGTATGTTGTAGTAGCATTAGCACTTCATATGAAAAGAGGTGAAAGTTTTCTAAATAAACGTCTCCGCACGGACATATTTGTGCCTATTGCTCTCCTAAGACGAGCTTCTCGCTTTTCTCATACTTCAACTCGATTTTCCATTGTATCTCGTTCCGATCAATAGCTCTTTCATTAGGCATCGACACAAGTAGTATCTACATGTAAAGTAGAACTCGATTTTCCTTTCATGTCTTGCGACTCGGAAGATGCCACTATTTACAAGTGAGAGTTGGCATAATTATTAAGTACCCTACCTATAAATTTACTCGATCATCAACCAGCCAACTATACATTGCATTCTTCATGTTTATTTTTAAGCTTAGAACGGTTCAGCCGGTACTCGCTGACGTGGCAAGTTAGACCCTAGATGGTTGACGCAACTACTTTTTCTCCTTTCCCCGTAGTTGCAACAGCTTCGCCTAGACTCCAACCCGGAGGACTATCGGTGACCTAGTTGACGCCCTCGTACAGGGTTGTGCCGACATGGAGAGAAAGGCTTCACTAGGGAGGTTGGATGAGCTCGTTGTTGCAGCTCGTGCCCGTGTTGAAAGCTCTGAGCTGCGCCATTGTGGCCACTCCAGCAAGCAAATGCTGTCATGGGAAGCAACATTGTTGTGAGCCAACCACCGGATGATTTTCTTGGAGCCGAGGAGCACCTCCGATACGACTCCATCGAGCTCGACAATCCAAACAACGAACACATCGACGAAGACACGAGACCTTCGTTGCGGTTATTAATTTTGTCGTCGTTGTGGCCATCCCCAAGTACATCTGGTCGACGAACCATCCTCGTCTTGTCATCCCGCTTCTCCTCACAGAAGTAATCGACCCCAAAGGCCCCCAATTTGTCGGCACCATGCATTTCTTCTCCGTCTCCGATCGGGAGCCGCCGCCCATCGATCTTCCTCACAAGATGCTCTTCCCACAATGTTCCTGCTATGCCGCCATTGCGTATGGTGAGCGCCTCCATGCTCCCCGCTGCTGACGTGCCTTGCGGGATCGCACCGCCGCCAAGCTGAAATGCCTAGCCACCGGGCCTCGATGGTAGGTTTGACCGGAAGAAAGTTACGGGATGGGAAAAGAAAAAAAAAGAAAAAATGCTTGTGGGCCCAACGTCGTGATTGTCGTTTTCTTGGTGTTGCAAACATGTCTAGGGTTTCGGGTGGGACGGGATTCATAAGTTAAGAGTGCCGATTTTGGGGGATTCAAAGTTCAAGGTTTCATTTAGGTAAATCCTGTAAGTTTAAGGTTTATTTTGGACTTTTTGCTATGAAGTGGATGATTTGCTTCATGAACTCAACGTATGACTTATATGCCATTGCCATGCACATGCCTGGCATTAGATTGCATTCATCGAAGGTGGCTTTCAAGGATGATATCAGTATGAGCAACAAAGATTGTTGGGATTCATATTTTTTTCCAACCGAGTTTCTTACCCCTTTCCATTTCATACAAAACGGAAATACAAAGTTCAACAGGAAAAAAAAGCGAGGGAGAAGAAAGAAGCGAGTTGGAGCACTAATAGGAAACCACTTCGACACCTTTTGATCTCAAAAAGCACCACTATAGGACGAAAACCTATTACCACCTCTATACTCAACCAAATCCTTAAGATTACGACCCAATGACACCCACAACATGGGAGAACAACCAAGCCAGGATTCCATTACCAGCAACACCTCAACCAAAAAGAAGTTCCCACCAAACTTTTGACCTCAAAATCACAACAAACAGTCGCCGATCATACCTCCGCCACCATCGGAGATTCCGCGGCTGCTGTCAGACCCTAGCATCACAGACTCCGCTATGCTTCGGTTCAAGCCTACCGATAACGGGTCTCGCTCCGCTCGACAAAAGTTAGCCTCCCTTTAAAATAAATTTAGATCACACATAACAAGCTACGTGATTTGGGATCGGTTGGGAGCTATTTTCTATAAGAGGATTGATCGATCAGTTCTTAGTCGTTGTATGCGTGCGATATATTTAAAGCCTAGAAAGAAGATGCGTTGGCATCATGTTTTTCTATTTTTTTACAAGAGCCAGCTACTGTTCCACAAACTTTGGTAGTACCCCTGAGATTTTCTTGTACGAGTACTACCAAGAAGGGTCCGAGAGATCAAATCAGTTTTAACTTTTAAGTGTATCTACTTGAGCAGGGGTGACCGGGTGCTGCTATAAATACGGGTAGTTGACACTACTATTAATACGTACGTCGTCCACCGCCGCGGCGCTATCCTCTTATATCCACCACTGTAGTTATGCTATCCTCTCTCGTCTCCACCACCGCCGCCGCGCCATCATATCCTCTCCGACAGAACAATGTCGCGGCGGCTCCGTACGACGTACTCCATGCTTGGCCACAACAGCCGCGCGCTAACTGCGGCGCCTCAACCACCACTGCAGCCGCAGCCGACGCACCCCGACGCCGACTACAGCTCCGACGACACAGACGACCCACACTTCGAGGTGTGGGACGAGGCGTACGTCGCTGATGCAGAAGCTGAGACAGCGGACACTAGTAGAAAAAGGGGCTTCCGCCCATGCCTTTAGTATCGGTTTCCTTACGAACCGGTACTAAATGATACATTAGTACCGGTTGCACTGCCTAGACCGCCGGCAACCTTTAGTACCGGTTCGTGTGAGACCTTTAGTACCGGTTCGTAACACGAACCGGTGCTAAAAGGTTGGCGTCAGCCGAAAAATCTTTGGTACCGGTTTTTGACACGAACCGGTAACCGGTACTAAAGGTTTTCCTGCTGCCCACGCACCTCCACCCCCGGATCGCCTTTTTTTCTCTGTAAAATACAAAAGAAAATAATAGAAAATTTTAAAAATAATTTTTTTTGAGATTCCTACATGTTACGCAACCTACTATTAGAAAAAAATTAACAACTTAGAATTTCGATTTTTTTTACATAAAAAGTTTAGAAAAAGCTAAAATGGCATTAACTTTTGCATAAGACGTCGGAAAAAAGCGTATAATGTATTAGAATGATCGTGGGAAAAAGTTACATCCGAATTCACCCGGGTTTACCCGGTTAGCCAATTTTTTGATTCTCAAAATTCTAAATGAAAATATGAAAGCAGGAAGATTTTAGTTTTTTCTAGAAATTTAGGATTTTATATATTTTTATTTTTTTTCAAAATTAAAGTTAATAATTACATCTGCATAAAGATTACTATTACTTTTAGCAAATTATAAGATTTTCAAATTTTCAGGTTTAAGGTTTGATAAAAAAATATTAAAAAACTAAAAAATAATTAAAAATAATACAAATTAAAAAGTTAGTTTTATTTATTTATTCAATATTATTATTACATCATTAATTTTTTTTTAAAGAATTATCTGGAATTTAAACAATAAAGAAGTGTGACATCGACCAACATGTTAATAGGATTGATATGATACTTCTATTAACAACATGCGCGCGAAGTACTTGAAAGTGGGAGGGGAAGAAACTCGAAAGTTAAGCGTGCTAGTGCTGGAGTAGTGTGAGGATGGGTGACCGATCGAAAAGATTGACCATAGTTAAATAATTTGATTAGAGATTAAGTGTAGTTAGAGACTAACAGAAATATACTAGAAATTCTGAAGAAGAAATAAGAGGAAGTGAAAAATAATTAGAAAAAAATGAATAAAAAAATTTAACAAAATAATCTTTAGTACCGGTTCAATAGACTTTCACCCTTCGTTAGCTGTTTGAAATCATGTTCAGACATGTTTGACTCGCAGGGGAACAAATTCTGTTGGACATCACACAGCCATGTATCCGCACATATAGCTCACTGGAGCTCCGCCTTAGTATTGGTGACATTCTACGAAAGTCCCCATGTGAGGGTCTATCTAGATCTCACGAGTGATCTACGGATTGAACTCGATTAAGGGAAATTATCTAGGAGGCTGGCTGCAACCAACCACCCCTTCAGCCAGTTCTCCACGGCATCGCCGTTTCCATTACAACTCAGATAATACTCGACAAGACTCCACGCAACGCGCTATCCTCCTTATATAGCTATGCACCCAATGGCCATCTAGGTTGGACAACCGTCACGGAGAACAGCTGAGAGTCCGGATTCGGTCTGCGCGACAGAGCATCTGCTGCACCGTTGTGAATTCCCTTCTTGTATTGCACCTTGTACTGTAACCCCATTAGCTTAGTCAGAGCTTTCTGTTGCCACTCAGTGTGCAAGCGCTGATCGGTGAGGTGAGTCAGGCTTTTGTGGTCGGTTCGGATAACGAACTCGCCAACCTGCAGATAGGAACGCCACTGCTGTACTGCTAACAGGATAGCCAGGTATTCTTTCTCATACACTGAAAGCGTGCGATTCCGCGGACCCAATGCTCTGCTGACATAGGCCAACGGATGTCCTTGCTGAGAGAGAACTGCTCCAATACCTATATCGCAGGCGTCAGTATCGATTGTGAACTGAAGAGAAAAATTTGGGAGCGCCAAGACTGGGGCAGACATAAGAGCAGACTTCAACACCTGGAACGCAGTTTCAGTATCTTCGGTCCACACAAACAGAACGCCCTTCTTCAAGAGATTGGTCAGAGGTTGACTCAGGATGGCATAATGCTTGATGAACTTCCTGTAATATCCAGTCAGGCCGAGGAATCCCCGTAGTTCTTTGAGTGTTGTGGGCGTCGGCCATTCCTTGATTGTCTGAATCTTAGTGTCATCTGTCGCGACACCTTCACCCGAGATGACATGCCCCAGATAAGCTACTCGCTGCTGTGCAAACGCGCACTTGGAACGCTTGACTTGCCACTGATCACGCTGCAGTATACCGATAACTGTTGCCAGATGCTGCAGGTGCTCATCATAGGTGGCGCTGTAAATCAGTATATCGTCAAAGAAAACTAGAGCAAACTTCCCGAGGACAGGGGCAAGGGATGCGTTCATGGCGTGCTGGAACGTGGCAGGGGCGCCGGTCAGACCAAAGGCCATAACCTTGAACTCGTAGTGGCCATTGTGCGATTGGAACGCTGTCTTATACTCCTCGCCTGGCGCCAATCGGATCTGATGGTAACCAGCCTTGAGGTCGAGCTTAGAAAACCAATGCGCACCCGCGAGCTCATCCAGCAACTCATCGATCACTGGCAGTGGATATTTTCCTTTCACTGTCAACGCATTGAGGTGGCGATAATCAACCACCAAGCGCCAGGTGTGATCTGCCTTCTTAACTAACAGAATCGGGGAGCCGAAGGCGCTGTTGCTGTGCGTAATAACTCCTTGATCGAGTAACTCCTTGATTTGCCTCTCAATTTCTGTCTTGAGTTCTGGCGCCACGCGATAGGGTCGGACCGAGACAGGACGTGCACCCGGAATCAGGGGAATATGGTGATCATAGAGGCGGCGCGGTGGCAGGGCAGTAGGAGCTTCAAAGACTGTCGAGTACTTGTTCAGGACAGATTGTACCTCGGGTGGCAATTCGTCTGGTTTCTCCGTTGGGGCTTCTCGGATCAAATGCAACTCAATCAAGGCGTGTGCAGACAGCATAGGCCCTTCTCCATGCAGAATCACGTGTTGTCCTTCATGCTGAATACCTAGCCACCCTTGCTCCCAATGAGTCGTCATAGGACTGTATTTCCCCAGCCAGTCCAGGCCAATAATGCCGTCATAGCTACCCAAACGTAATACCCTGAAAGTATCAGAGAATTGTGCACCACCAACTGACCACTGCAATTCAGGGAAAAAAGTAGTACTCTGTAACACAGCACCACCAGCTACTTTGACTGAAATTGGGACAGGTAATTTGTGCAGGCCTGTCAGGAGCTTTGCTTTCTCCTCATCGATAAAGCAAGCTGAACTACCTGAATCAACAAGGAACATGAATTTATGGCCCTGAATGTGCACTTGCAACTGCATAGTTCTTGGCGCATTAACATCTGGGCTAATTGCTGCCACAGAGAGCATCATCAGCTGCTGATTGACAGGCTCTTGATCAGTATCCAGAGTTTCATGTTCACTATCTGTGCATGATCTCATGTAATCAACCATTTCTTGCACAACATGTAATTGAATAGAGGACTTGCACTGATGGTCACGACTGTATTTTTCTCCACAAGTGAAGCACAACTTCTTGGAGCGGCGGTAGGCTCTGAGGTTGTTCCATTTGTCAATACTTGCAGTTTTCTGGCTGTCTACTACTTTCTTCTCCTCTACTGAACGAGACACCCATTTAGATGGCGGTGGCGGCGGAGGTGGTGGAACAGACATAGATCTGCGCGAAGCAGATGCAGGTACTGGCTGGAATCGCTGTTGATTGTCATCACCCAATTCCTCATAGAGAAGAGCCAAGGAATAAGCCACTTCCAAGGTTTTTGGCTGCTGAATTGCCACGAGAACTCGCACAGAGGACTGCAGGCCATCGATGAACTTGGTCGTGTAATGAACTGGGTCCGGCTTGTCCTCATAGGCAGAGATCTGATCCATCAGCTCAGAAAATCGAGTCACATAATCCTCAATAGTGGTTTCCTGCTTGATATGAAACAATCGTCTGCAGAGGATCTGATGCTGGTTTCTGCTGAATCGAGTCAGGACTGCTTCCGTGAACTGCATCCAGTTGGGTTGCGAACATTGCTGTAAGAAGGCTTCCAACCATGTTGCAGCTGCTCCCAGAAACTGATCAGCAGCAAGGGTGACCCAGAGATTGGATGCCGTCAGGTTTCTCCGAAAATGATCCTCACAACGTCGTTGCCACAGTTTAGGGTTGGATCCATCGAATTGAGGCAGATCGGAGCGAAAACCAGAAGCATAATTGTGAGAATCGCTTCTAGGTAAACGCGAGTTGCTGTACTGACGATGGGGAAAAAAGTTCCGGTCGAAATTTGTACCTCCTTCCGGGGAATTCGTGTGCTGAGCATAGTTCGTTCCCCGGTTTTGTGGTTCCCAGTGGTGCCCATCTGGGCCGGCGGTGCGCGCGTCGACCTCCTTGGATGCGGACGACGACGGCCTCCCCGCCACGGCTCCTGGATCGAAGCGCATCGCGCGATCCACAGCGGTCGCGAGCCCCGCGATCTCGGAGGTGAGCGTGGACTTGACGGCGTCGAGCTCGGCGCCGATGGATTCCTTCGCCGCTTGCAGATCGGCGCTCACCGTCGTGCGGACGCCATCGACGGTGGTGTGGACGTCCTTGATCTGCTCCTTGGTGTCGTCGACGAACACCTTGACCGCGTCGAGCATCTCCTTCTTATACGTAGCGAAGCGGCTCTCGTACTCCTCCTTCGTCTCCGATCGGAGAAGCTGGTACAAGGCCTTGGATTCCGGCGAGAGATTCTCCATGGCTTGCGCTCTACGTCGGTCGGCGAACCGAGTATGGTGTGGGTGGGAGGGAAGCTCCAGATCTGTGGACCGTATGGCTCTGATTACCAATTGTGAGGGTCTATCTAGATCTCACGAGTGATCTACGGATTGAACTCGATTAAGGGAAATTATCCAGGAGGCTGGCTGCAACCAACCACCCCTTCAGCCAGTTCTCCACGACATCGCCGTTTCCATTACAACTCAGATAATACTCGACAAGACTCCACGCAACGTGCTACCCTCCTTATATAGCTATGCTACTGTTTACGTGACCCAATGGCCATCTGCCAGCCAGGACGGAGCCCTCTTGTTGCGCTTGGGCCGGGCTTGGGCTGGACCGCCGTCTTCCGTTGCAGTGAACTCCTCTTCGTGTGTAGTTGGACCGCTGACACCCCACGGCAGCCACGTCCCGCCATGTCCCTGGCTGATTGTGGCAAACATAATGACGGACCGGGCACCGTTGATGAGCTTCATCATTTTGTAGCGGTTCAGCTCGAATTCCCAGCGCATCTCGTTCCGATCAATAGCTCTCTTGCACCAGACACCGACACAAGATTCTAGTACATGTAAAGCACACAACTCGATTTTTCTTCATGTTTTGCGGCACCAGAAGCAACTATTTATAAGTGAGAGTTGGCATGATCATTATTTGCAATAAGTGGATGAATGGCTTTATGAACTGAACGATGTACAACTTTCATATGATGCACATGCCTAGCATTACATTGCATCGCATTCATCGAAGGTGGCTTTCCATGGATGATATAAATATCAGCAATAAGGACAATGGGGATTCATATATATGAGACATTAGCTTATAACTAGGAAACATACCCGTGCGTTGCATCGGGATTAAAAAATATTTAAAAGATGTTGGCGTGACTCAAATTTTGCCATAAAGACGATAATATGAAGATCAGATCATATGAAAGATATAATATATGCCTGAAAGATATAGTATAGAAGATCAGATCATATGAAAGAAATAATGCTCCAATGCAATCTCCCTGACCGATGTGTTATTCTGATATCAAAAGTATTTATTATTACACAATATCATCTTCTCGAGAAATTTGGAACGTATAAATTTCGATATGCATCAATAAAGTTGAGCAGCTTTTTTAGAGACAGGGGAGTATATAATACTGGAGTAAAATTTATAAATATCCGGTAATAGCAGAGTACGCAAAATAGTTTTTAGCGTCACCTCATCTCTATAGCATCAATCTCACAACCACATCGGCTTTGATTGCTAACGTTTGGAGCACGTTTAGCTGAAAAATGCAAATCAGGGTGAGTACTCAAAGGCACTCCTCTTTTCCTGCTGTAGCACAAAAATCCACGATCACGGCATATCGATATGATGGTCTGGCTCTTGGTAACTGATGTTGGTAGCCACTCTCTTCTTTTCGCACCTGAGCTGGCTGAGCACCACCGGCACCGACAGAGCCTCCACCGGCACCCGCCAGGAACGCCTCCTCGACCTGGATCAGCGCGTCCATGATGCCGTACACCTCGGCGTCGAATCCCTCGGGGAGCCCGGCCTTCCTCCTTGCGGCGGCGCCCATCCCCCAGTACCTCCCCCCGGCGCGCCTTACCGCCCCGTACTCCGCCACGAGCGCCTCCCAGCGCCGCTTGCACTCGCCGGCCACCCTCCCCTTCCGCCTGGAGGAGGGCCCCGCGGAGGAGGCGAGGTTGTCGGCGACGATGGCCCACTTCTGGAACGCGGACACGGAGCGGGCCCAGCCGTCGTCGTCGACGGCGGCGACCGTGGCGACCAACGCGACGGTCTCGGCGGCGGTCCACTCGGGGGCGCCGCCGGAGCGCGTGCGGCGCGGGCTCGTGGCTCTGGTCCTGGAGGATTTGGGGGTGGGCGGCGTCGGATGGTTTCCGGCGGCGGCGGGAAAGGGCGCTTGGGGTTTGGAGGGGGACGCCGCTAGGGCTTGCACGATGCAGGGCCGTTCGACGGCGTTGTTGGGGTCCATGGAGACTAGGGCTTGGACGATGCATGGGAGGTCGGCGCCGTGGGGATCCATGGAGGCTGTTGGGAATGGGGAGGCGAGAGCCGGGTGGCAGAAGCTCAGAGTGAGTGAGGAGTGTGAGTGGAATCTTCGTGTCGTGCAGATTTTGCAGCAAACTTAGAGCAAGTTCAATAGTAGAGCCAACTGTTGGCTGTAAGCCAAGTGCCATGTCATCTATAGTCATTTTAGAGCCAACATGTATAATAGTGAGCTGTAAAATTATACTACTTTATCTATGTATGGCCCACCATTCACTCTCACATAGTGCCTATGAGCACGTGCTAGAGCTGGCTCTTGCATAAGAGCCCACTCCTCTTCTCTCTCCTCTTCTCTCTCCTCCAACTAGGCAACAATATATTATTTTAATCCTTATAGCCAGCTGACTAGGACTTATTGTACTTGCTCTTAGCATCTCGGTAAAAGTTCATTAATCTAAACAAACATGTTTACACGAAGAGGAAATTGCACAAACCACTCAGATTGCTGTGTCTGTTGCACAAGCTCAGAGTGAGTGAAGCTCAGAGTGAGTGAGTGGAATATTCGTGTCGTACATATGTTGTAGTAGCATTATCACTTCGTATGAAAAGAGGTGAAAGTTTTCTAAATAAACGTCTCTGCACGAACATATATGTGCCTATTGCTCCCCAAAGACGAGCTTCTTGCTTTCCTCATACTTCAACTTGATTTCCCAGTGTATCTCGTTCCGATTAATAGCTCTTTCATTAGACATCGACACAAGTACTCCGTAGTATCTACATGTAAAGTAGAACTCGATTTTCCTTTCATTTCTTGCGACACGGGAGATGCCACTATTTATAAGTGAGAGTTGGCATAATCATTAAGTAACCGACCTATAAATTTACTCGATCATCAACCAGCCAGTTATACATAGTGCACGGGCTTTATTTGCAATAAGTGGATGTGCCACTTTATAGACCGGACAATGTGCAGTTTTCATAAAACACACATGAATAGCATTAAATTGCATTCTTCCTTTTATTTTTAAGCTTAGGACGGTTTCAGCCGGTACTTGCTGACATGGCAAGTTTGACCCTAGATGGTTAACGCCACTCCCCCCCACCCCTGGCTTTGCCTAGACTTCAGCCCGGAGGACTGTCGGTGACCTAGTTGACACCCTCGTCCAGGGCTGTGCCGACATGGGGAGCAAGGCTTCACTAGGGAGGTTGGATGAGCTCGTTGTTGCAGCCACGTGCCCGTGTTGAAAGCTCTGAGCTCCGCATTTTCGCCACTCCGGCGAGCAAATGCTTCCAGGGGGAAGCAACGCTGTTGTGAGCCAACCACCGGAGGATTTTCTTGGAGTCGAGGAGCACCTCCGATACGACTCTTTCGAGCTCGATAGTCCCCGTAGTGAACATAGAGACGAAGACACGTGGCCTTCGTCGCGGCTTGGACGATGCACGGGAGGTCGGCGCCGTGGGGATCCATGGAGGCGGGCGGAGGCTGTTGGGAATGGGGAGGCGAGAGCCTGGTGGCAGAAGCTCAGAATGAGTGAGGAGTGAAGTGGAATCTTCGTGTCGTGCAGATTTTGCAGTAAACTTAGCATCTCGGTAAAAGTTCATTAATCTAAACAAACGTGTTTACACGAAGAGGAAATTGCACAAACCACTCATATTACTGTGTCTGTTGCACAAGCTCAGAGTGAGTGAAGCTCAGAGTGAGTGAGTGGAATATTCGTGTCGTACATATGTTGTAGTAGCATTATCACTTCCTATGAAAAGAGGTGAAAGTTTTCTAAATAAACGTCTCTGCGCGAACATATCTGCGCCTTTTGCTCTTCAAAGACGAGCTTCTTGGGATAGTCATATCTAACGGAGCCGGTAACTACCGGTGCTCCATATTCCGTTCGTTTCCTTTGAGATGTGTGCAAGCTGCCATACACAGGCCAGTATTCCTTCTGTAAACTCTGTGTATCTTATTTTACTGCTATTCTATGGATCCCACCCACGTGCGTGTGTCGGCTCCTGGTAAACTCTCCCTTCGGTTATTGACTCCACCACCACAGCTAGCTAATCCCAGTTGTGAGTGAATTGCTCAGATTTTTCTATACAAAATGGAAATCATGCTTTGTACAGTACAATTTTCAAGAAAATTCGTAGAAGTTTAGCTAGTTTTTTCACACACATTCAGTTATTTTTCTTTTTTCACCCATATATGATTCATACATATTCTAGTGATTTCTTTTCAACATAGTTTTAGTCCGTTTAAAGTACCTCCATATTTTTGTGAGCAACACAAAATAAACGATCAATATATTTTTCTAAGTATGGTCAGGTAACATCTTGGTATCAAAGTAATATCGCCCATATTATATACTAGATGGGCTAGCGCGCTTCGCCGCGCCGCCTGTCTTGCGTTGTCCCACGGGGTGTCCGATGCAGCATAATGATGACTTTGGTTTAATTTACGGTGCAGCTGGCCTTAAAGCATCTATGTTTTTGTTGCTCCCTATAGTAGGTACATATGACTGCAGATTTCATTATATAGTGCAAATGACACGCGAAAGGGTTGGAAACCTCAAGTACAAAATGAAACAATCTAAACAGAATACACATGAACTTGTTGAAACTTTTACCAAACACACTCAGGAAAAGATACACGCATGCCGTAGAGGAAGACCGCCAAAGGTCCTCAAGTATCGGGTGCTTTGGAGGAGCCGTGAAGTTCTTCTTGGCCAGAGTTCCCACCACTGCGCCATCCTGGATTGGAGCTCTGCTTGCCGCCCCTATAACCCTAGCACCTGCTGAGCTAGAACAGGAAGATTTGGGGCTGGCGAGTCATACAGGACATAAAGAAAGATCTGGTTGTTTTCTGCAAAACACGATATAACGGTATTGTGAGATTAAATTTTTTATTGATGTGGACCGCATGGTCCGCATGCTCCAGATCCGATATTGGTTTCCAGGTTTCCATTTAAATTGAGTTTTCCATCGGATACTAACATCGTGCCATAGCAGCCTGGCACTACGGAACAATGGAGCAAATGCACAGAAAATGATTCATTCAGACCAAAAGAATTTGTATCGTCCAAGCACAAACTGACCATCTCAGACTCTGAATTTCATCGAGCATATAATTAAGGCATAATCCTAACTGGCAAGTAGCTATTGGACTATTAAAGTGAACATTACTCAATATGACTATTGAATTTAAAGCAGACAACATATATACACTACTGGAGTTTGTGATGTACAAACATGCTTCCCTTTTGAGCAGTCTAGCAAAATGACATTCTATTTATACAAAAGTCTAGACCAAGAGCCGCGAGTAGTATCAGAAGAACTCAAAAATCTAAATTTGAATGCAAAACTAACTAATTTGAATGCACCACATATGTTCATAAAAAATAGAGGGAGAAGCCTATAAAACTTTAACGAATATGTAACTTACAAAATAATTAGTATGCTGCTTAACTTAGATGTACGCTTGAACGCTTCTTTCTACTTTCTTGGCACTAATAGCAAGGGAAAAGGAAACTAAACTAACTGTACAGAAAGTACATGTCAAAATGGGTTATCCATCTAACTGAAATGTATACACAAGAAAGGGAACTGCGATAAAATAAAGTGCAATTAATTATAGTTTTGTGTTTTACTGCAATTAACAACTGAATGCCATTAATTAGTTATGGTTTTGAAGATGGACCCTAATGAAGATAGAGAAATCCTAAGAATCTTGGTGAAACAGAAATAAATCCAGTGATAAATTTCATGTAAAAGTGTATACCCCTCCTGGTGATACAAAATTTTAATTACTAATGGTTTTGAAGACGAATCCTGGTAAATAAAGATGGCGGAATCCTAACAATCTTGCACGGAGAGAATAGATGGAAATTAAAAATGAAGAAATAGACCTAGTGATAAATTTCATGTAAAAGCAAGTTTATGCCCATCCTGGTGATACAGAAATTTCCTCAAGATGACTTTTAGCCTGTTGTAGCTATTTTCATCTCAACTAACTTCATTTGGCTGTGTTTAAATGATTGTTCTAATGGATTATAACTCAAATATTTAGAACATTAATCTATCATGGATGGTAATTACTTCAGTACCCACATTTATGAAGCTATAAAATATATATTACGACGGAAAGCTGGAGTGTAAGCTTGTCCAGTATTGGTGAGTGCTGGAGGAAGCAACCTAACACAATGAGGTCACATGGGATAGTGGGATGGCGAGGCCTACCGTTTGCTGAGCAACAAAGTCCTCAACTTGCTAAATGTTGAGCACAATTTAAATCCCCATAGACAATAGACTGCGAAAGAAAAGACTATATGAGTAATTTAGTAAAATTTGTAGTTGAAGACACATATGGATTAGTCAATACAGATTTTGAAGATCATGACGCATACTTAGAATAATTAAACGCAAGAGGTTTATATCCCATATACTCCTTCCATCCTAAAAAGGATGTCTCAGATTTATCTAAATTTGGATGTGCATTATTTAGTGTCTAGGTACATCCGGATTTAGACAAATATGAGACATCCTTTTTAGGACGAAGGGAGTATATATTATAGATGCCAGAAACACTACTAATTAATGTTAATCTTTTTAAAACTTTGTTGATGCCAGTAACCCTTATATAGTATAAATTGCATCGCAGCTTGCATCAATTAAATGATAATAACTATTCCTGAAGCACAATGCAAAACAAACTTACCACTTCAAAATCACAAGTCCCACTCTGCAGTCTCCGATAAGCCCTTCAAGAGTACAGACTCACCACACCTATCATCGGCACCAACTGCAGAATCATAACAATAATAACAATTGGGAACACCGTAGTCCATGCAGTAATTCCAAGGGAAAGAATCGCTAAAATCACCCATGAGAGATATACCTATATAGATTCAGTGGCAACTTCAGATACAGAAAAGAATGGTTTCAGTGATAACTTTTATTGCAGCTACAGGGAGTCAGGATGTGAGATTTCTTGAATATACACCGAAATATCTAGTTCTATTTCCTTTTAGAGATACAACAACTTTCCAAATAATCTATATCACTCATGAGATATGAGTATTTACTACTTACATGTGAGATTTGCCTTGGGCTCCATATTACTAGGAATATCTCAAGGTTGCAAAGGAGGCGCTCAGGAAGCGGGTCATCGGCTAGGCTTACAGATTAGACTTATATCTGAAAATATTATACTTCCTCCAATCCAAATTAATTGTCGCATATTTAGGCAAAATATTGCCTAAATCTATTGAACCTATGACAACTAATTTGGATCAGAGGTAGTAGTAAATATAGCAAACAATATAAAGCACATGTTATTGTATAACGGACTAACCCATAAGTGATACATTGATATGCACCATGTGCCCCATAGCCTAACTGAACTCAAAAGGTATTATTTTATTGCATAATGAGCTCACACATATTATTCTGATACAACTAATAATATTTTACATTTTGCTCTGTCCTTGAAGAAATGATCAATTGATTAAGAGTACATTAGCAGGACTAAAGTAGGTCTGAACTCTCAAATATATCTGTGTTGGAGACAGCTTAGAGGAATTGCATATTTTTTTAAGTGATAAGAGTATTGGTTACACATAAATATTGTGATGATATTCTTGAACTGCTCTAGGTCCCAATGTGCAGCAAATGTAGTATATAACTGGAACTCTAAAGAATTGAGAAATTGTCGACAAATACCAGTTCACAAAGTCGTGTAGTCTTCTCATATGTTTGCATCACATGTAAGAAAGCATGCTCGTGCTAGCGTCTTAAATGACAGCTTACCAGCTGATATCCCATAATCGGATAGAACCAACGACATTGTATAGGAGAAATCTGCTCACTGACTTGAACTTTCTAATGTAAACTAACAGAGGAAGTTGAACAATCTCATAACCACCTTATTAAGGGCATGTCTTTTGATATTCAGTATCTTGGTCTGCACTATTGTTGGAACTCCTGAAACGGTGAAAGATAGTTTAGAATGCAATAAACAAACATTTCTTATTCACCACTAACCTGCATACTACAACAAAAGTAGATACATATGCTGCCATATTGCTAAGAAGGCCTGAACCGGTAACTGTACACAGATATGTCAGTTTTCGCGTCTCGTCTTTTATTATCCTGCAAACAAAACTTCAAGTGACACCAAATCCATCAAGTACATATCTATTTCACAAAAGTAAAGTGAATCAGAAAATGGCTCCAAAAGGGATTACTTGCATGACAACATGTTTCAGTCTATGCATGTAGTGGTATGACAAGCAAATCAACCCTATTGTAACGCACTCTAACAACAACAAACACACATGAACAATTCATTCAGCGTAAATAACACTGGACCTGAACAGGCAAGCACACTATTAATTGATAGTTGCCAGTGGTGTTCATTGTGGAGTTGCCACTAAAAATCATGATTTTACAAAGATCTAACAGTATGAGAATTGGATAAGCTGTTATAAATGGTGAGGTGCATTTATGTCTTGCTGGAGGCAAATTTCAGCACCACAGGAGAATAAGTACAAACTACACTGACTCTGAATCATACTACCAGTACTTCTTCTCTACCCAGTTTCTACATCAGTAAGTAGCACCGCTATCTCTTGCTCTTGTTTAGCTAACCCAGCAGTACATTATAAATTTCCAGGGTTACTTGATCATGAACCAAAATTGCTTGATGCACAAGGCAGTTGGTTAAGGAGGAGCGCAATTACCTCAACCATGAACCAAAAAACTTCATTAGTGGTAAAGGAACCATTAAACAGTAGTACACCTCAGTAGAGCAAAATTGCAAACCTCTCAAATTTGTCAGATTTTCTCATTTATGTGTAGCCCCGAATATAAAGGTATTTTGAGCTTAGATTTTGCATGTTATTAAAGTACAAAATCACCTACATCTAAATATTTTTCAGATTTTTTGAATCGTCAATATGTCATTTTTGATTATTTCTTTCAAAAAAGGAATATGCGTAGCCCGAGATACATATCTTGCACTCGACAGAGGGAGTTTTTATATAGAATGATATCCACAACTTGTTAGGTACAGGAAAAAATGTCTATGAAAGATGCCTCTCTTTTCCAAAACACATCTCTTTAAGAGTGCTCGTCAAGCACACCTTAATAAAAGAAAGAATTAAAGATAACATCAGTTTCTCTCTGAGATTATTCCCAAGCCAGAAGTATCTAAACTTGTATTGGACAATACCATATTCTTACTGGCAAACTGGAGATTCTAATTAAGTCTCCTAAATTCAAACACCTATATGGATAAGCATATTCGGACCATATGTGATGCCCCAATCTAGATTCAGTAGAAGCACAAGCAACAAAATAACCGCAAATCTACGTTGTATATATAGGGAGGGAAGTTAACTGAAATTTACCACCCTTGCAATTTTCTTGGAGCAACCTTTTATGAATTACAATGGAACCAATATTAAACTCTCACCAAATTCAACTCCAACTCTGCTCCCTGCAAGAATGCAATGGGGCAGCTACATCAGAGCAAAATTGCAGAAAACAAAACCAGCACCAAATCAGAGCACAATTGCAGGAAACCGAGGTTACGTATGGGCTCCCCATGGGTACCTACCCATGCTCAATGTCTAGGCACCCGATAGGCCAGTACACCTCAGGGACCTGGTAGTTGTCGTCGGTGTATACGCGTGAGACAAAGGATGGGAGTGGCTCTGGGTCGCATTGGATAACTTGGAACCGGCTCCTCTAACTTGGCTCTTACCAAGTCAGGATCCTGACTTAGCCTATATCCACCGTAGAAATCGCATCCAGTGGCTCTCCTACTCTCAGTACTACTTCTCTGTTGGTCAACTGAATCATTCACAGATGGAGCTCCTCGACAGATACAAATCCCGGCCTTGTCCAGCTTCCCGTCGCCGGCGACTTCCACGGCCCTGCCGCTCGCGACCCCAGCCCAGCGCTCTCTCCCTTGATTCCGCCCTTCTTCGCCTCCCTCCTGATCCCCGGTTCCTCTAGCCCTTCCATCGCCGGCGACCTCTGTGCCCATCCTTGTCCAGCCTCTCGTCGGCGGTGACTTGCCGCCATGGCCACCCTAATGTCGCGCCGCTGGCGACTCCACCCGAGCGCTCCCTCTGTTGGACAATTCTGCTCTTCCCCTCCCTCCTCATCCACGGTACCCATAGTTCTCCCGTCGCCGGCGAGCTTCATGACCGTCCTAGTAGATGAGGTAAATACCATGTACAACCTCAAATTGTCCTTTGCAATTGATTGATTCTTAAGGATTGAATGTCCAATAAATTGTAGTCATGATAGATTGAACATTGTGATGTTGGCAACCTCAACGAAATAGCAATAACTTTGTAAAATTAAAATAGCTTCATGGTTTCTTGATCTACAACAGAGTCTATGAAATTTCCTAATAACTCTGCTTGATTGCAAAATCTACAACAGAGTATACAAAAGTTTAACAAAATAGCCTCATGGTTGCTTCATCAAAATATGTCCTCTCCAATGGAGGGTTCAGAGCTAGGCATATTCAGTAGTTCAGTGAAGTTTGCAATGTGAGCGTATTCATGTGACACTTCATGTAAAGTTCGCTCCGCTGGATGATTTTGTTTTGTCTTAAGCTCCTTTTTCTTCTTCTTTTTCCCCTGCTACATGTGGAAAAATTAGATATATAGCAATGTTGGAGTAAATCACATTCAAAATGATACGTGTGTTTGATATACCTTAGATAATGGTGCAGTAGTTTTAGTTGGTCCTATCTTTTTCCCTTTGTGCTGCCTTTCTGTCCAACTTCTCCTTCTTTTAGAACTTTTGTCTTCTTTATTAACCTCTTTTTTCTTTAGGCGTGCAGCAGCCAATGAATGGTTCGCCATTAGAGATTGGCTGCAGTAGATTAGCAAATCAATGCCATCCACCTGGTTTTTCTAATCTAGATGCTCATATTGCAGGAACAAGAAACCATGAGAAGGAAGAAGAGGAAGGAAAAAGTGCGGTAGCAGCAAAGGTTGGGGTTCTATTTGGCGCCAAACTGAGCAGAGGAGTGGTCCTATTTTGGCGCCAAGCTGGGCAGCTGCATCGTTTGTTCCCTCCAAAACAGAGCAGCAACAGCCAAAAGTAGTACTGAGAGTAGGAGAGCCACTAGATGCGATTTCTGCGGTGGATATAGGCTAAGTCAGGGTCCTGACTTGGTAAGAGCCAAGTTAGAGGAGCCGGTTCCGGATAACTTGGAGAGGAGATTCAAAGTAGGCAGTGAGGCATGGCCGAGGAGGTGGGGCTGGGAGCTGACGGCTAAAAGGCACACTGTGTCGTGAAGTTAGTAGGAGCACCGCTGACAGCTACTGAATGGGTAGCGCAGACGCTGGGAGCCGGCGGGAAGTTAAGCAAGAGGGATCATGGGCGTTCCATGGTGGCGCCGCTGCTGTATGACAACGAACATGTATGGACCCATCGATTCTCCTCATCCATCGTGCAAGTGCCTGAGCTAGGCTGGATCACCCGAAGGAGCTTCAAGGAATGTTTGGTTCTTGTATCGCCGCCACTGCTAGGTTTTCATGGCGGAGGAGGGAGTGAGGAGGGGGACAGATCGAGGTGTGGGGTTCGTGCGAGGGTGAGCACCCGACCGGATTTGTGGGGGTAAGCGGCGGCGGGGCACGAACCTAGGGTTCCCCCAATCTAGCTCGGCGGTGCTTTGGAAAGGACTTAGCAAAACGATGCGCGGAAGGTGAAAAGTGCGATGACTTCCGTCAGAACCCGCGGGCTGGTGGACCGGAGACAGAGTGGGCGGCGATGGTTCGCATGGGAGAGCCGGCGCCAAAGACGACGTCGATGAGGTCGGGACGCGGTTGGAGTCACACGGCGGAGTGGACGGCGCTGCTGCGGTGGGGTGGACGACGCGCCTCTGCCGTCCAGGGGAACGGAGAGTGACCCTCGGTACCGGAATCTGCGCGCGCCCGCCGGTGAGGGGATGATGGGCGGCGTCCGCCGGGGCTGGGCTGGGCTGGCGCTCGGCGGAGGAGGTTGGGGGAGAGGACCAGAGGCCTAGCCGCCTAGGGCAGGGAGAAAAAAAAGAGAAAAGTAAAGTAGATTTTGATGCTGTCTTTTTTTACCGGACAGACACTACCCCCACGAACGACGTTACAACCATGCATCAAGGAGGCCAAATTGTCAGCGATGACAGAGAAATAACCGAGGTAACAATAAATCACTTCATTCATTCTAAACTGGCAATTTTGGCCGTTAACAGGCACGATCCCACTGTTGAAAAAGCGCACGCGGGAGTAACTGACAAAGGATTAATTTGTCAATGCCTACAGATTGTAGACTAAGGTTTTGCTAGAAGTAGAGGGCAAGTAGATCTCGAAGGTTTCAGCCGAAAAGTACTCGCTGATTGTAAAAACTAGGTTCTTGGACAATAGATTCGATTCCTTTTTGTCCCTCGGCTCCCCTTTATATAGGAGGTGGAGCCGAGGGTTTTCGTAATACACAAGTTACAGAGTTCGGGAGGGTTTCGTACCCATCCCGTAATATTACAAGTCTCTATATTTCCTAATACAATCTATCTTTCCTTAACACTAAATGGGCTTCCAATCTTCTTATTCTTCGAGTCTTGGGCCTTCAATAAACCGGTACCACCTTGGCAGCCCATTGGGGATGCCTATGTCGAGGCCCGAGATTTTTCTTCAATCGAAGAATCGGGAAAATCTCCAACTTTAATCATTCAATAATCTCGTCGAATTTAATGCATAACCTTTCGATATACAAATATTATTTTGTACAGGATAACGGTAATTGGGGCTAGTTCATCGACGGATCGGTACTAGTTAACTGCTCTAGTGGCAATCCGCAAAAACCTACTTCAAGATCACGTCCCCGGACATGACCTCGGATACTGGTGTAAACTTCGACAGGTGCCGCTTAAGGTCTTACCATTCTGAGTCCCGTCATATTTTATCGGGTACCTAACGCGTCCGTTAGGATTTTTCGTATCTTGATACGGAAAAAGTAGCAATCCGTCGTCGAGACGGTGCCACGCCGCTCAAAACGGATCTGGGGTCTTACCTTCGCAATATTTTGCGGCATTCAGAGATTTATTCGCGACTTCTAGCACTGAGAATATATTGTCGAGTGCTTTTCGACTGTTGGAATAGCACATTTTATTGAGTCATATTTGATGACTTATTTTGTCCTCCCGATGGGAGTATATGTAGAATTATCTGCATAACTCGAAATATACTTCTTTTTCTTTATTTTGGTTTAAATTCATCGGGCACGCGAACAGCGTTCCCAATGGGAGTAGCCCCCGAGGCTACAGCCAAGAACTTGTGCTTGGTTGTAGGCTCCAGCGATTAGTATCTTCTGCCACTATATTGATAATCCTTCCCGAGCTTTTTCATATCTATCGGGTGCGCGATCAGCGCTCCCGATGGGAGTAGCCCCCGAGGCTATAAACAAATGCTTGCATTTGGTCATAGGCTCTCGCCATTTCTATTTTGTCATACTCGTAGTTTTCTCTTTTTCAAAGTAGCCCCGAGCATTTGGGCAAAAACTTGTATTTGATCAAAGCCTCCGAAATAATCTTGTGTTATCGATATTTTCACCAGGCTCCTTAGTCGAGTTTTTCACCTCAGTGACGTCATTGCTGATGATAGCCACGATTACTGTATTGGAAACATGCGAAAACCGCTCCTCTCACTACCTCGTGGGTCCAAATCCCCTCTCCGATGGACACGTCGTGCAAGTGGGGGACACACGTCTCCCGCTTTTACTGGCACATGTACTGCAGGTTCTGTAATTTCTCGTCATAATGAAATTACCTTTTACCCCTTGACTAGGTGTATAGCATCTGGTCCACAATTTCTTCATCCAACGGTGCGTCGTTTCACCGCACCTGCATATAAGGTCATCGTCTTCCTCAATCAATACTTCCACTCGCGCCGCACTTCTGTTCCTCTGCAAAAAATTCTCCAGTGCTCTCATCGCTTTGTGCGCTCCTCCGAGCTCGTGATGTTCCGCTCCATCCTAGTAGAAATCATCACCCTCGCGACACATCCAGCACAGCGCTCCAAAAATCCCCAATGGCCACCGAAGATTTGGAGTGGGAGAGATCCAAGATCTCCACCAGACATGAACTCTGAAGAAGCTGGGGTTCGCCAAGAAGAAAGACGCGCTGCGCTTCCCCACGAGGAGAGCTACCCATCTCCTCCAATGGAGTACCGGGTTAGTTTCGTTGATCATCTCATCTGCGGTCTTTCCCCTCCTATCCATGAGTTTCTTCGCGGTCTTCTTTTGTTTATGGGCTTCCTTCACCAGCTGACGCCCAATTCTATCTTGCACGTGTCGATTTTTATCACATTGTGAGAATGCTTCCTCGAGTCCAACCTAATTGGGCTTTGTGGAAACGCATCTTCTGCCTCCGCCGTAATGGCTCCCACGGCGTCGCCTATAATATTGGCGGCGTCGTTATCCGTGTTTGCTCGACGTCGATTACTTCGACGTCAAATTCCCGATTCCGTCCAAGGGTGGCGCAAGAAGTGGCTGTATGTGCACGAAGAAAGCTGATTCAGAGGTAACATCGCCCCCTTCGAAAAACCAAAATTCTTCGTCGTCGCTCCGGGATGCTACCGAAGATGAGAAATTGGCGACAGAGGCGCCGATGACTCGCATCCGTGAGCTTGAGTACCCGTGGCAAGGAGCTATCGGGTATCCAAATCACAGCCTACTTCCTTAGGATTAGAGTGCAGCCTCTGCTCGAAAAATCCCCTTTGGATGTATGCTGGTGATGAAGATGTCGAAAGGCTCTCCACAGACCTTCCTGCGAAGGACTTGGAGAAGCTGATTCGAAGAATCTCCAAGCTTAACAAGAAGGACACCGTTCCATCTTCTTGCAAAGTTAAGCCATTTTGTAGCGCCAATCCTCTTCCCGAGGTAATTGTTCTTCGTGGCTATGATGCCGTCTTCCCAAATTATTTCTATCGACCACTTTATTGATAATGAAATATAACTGTTTTGTCGATATTCTTTATATTCCACAGGGTCATCTTGTTTTATCTTCTCTTCCTCCCCTTCCCGAGGGCGGGGAAGCCGAAGAACGGACTGTTGTCACCGACGACAACCAGGGTGCTTCTCGCCTGGAAGTGAGTCGTTCCCCCGCTTCTCTTGAAAAGAGAATGAAACAGAGGTTACTCTCTCTCTCCCGCGCTTCTCCAAAAGGCAAGAGGAAAAGAGATGAAACTATTGACTCTGGCGCCTCCAAAGCCAATACTTCCCGTGCCGAAAAGACTGCACCCGATGCCGGGGAAAAGGCTTTGGATCTTTACGATGTTGCTCTTATCAGCTCGTAAGTTTTTTAATGCACTGCCTTTGTCCCTTCTCGATACTTTTCCAAATTGTTTTCTCATCTTGTCGCTGAATTTGTTATATTAGCGATGAAGAAGAAGATGTGCCCATTGACGCGACTGCTCGAACGAGCACGTCCCGTACTTTGGTTGTCTCGGAAGCTCATCCTGATGGCGATGAAACTTCGCCTCCTCAACAAAACCTGGAGCATCCAACTCCAGCTGTGAGCCCCCGGGCCTCTTCCCCGAAGAGAGCCAGGGTGGAATCAACCAAGGAACCAACCACACTATCTGGTTGTTCCTCGACTCCTTTGATGGAAGAGGTAAGTTGTTTTCTTTTGTTCTGTATTGATTTTACTACTTTGAACTTTCCTCTCTTTTTGCTTCTTGATGTCAAGTTTTTCTTCTTCCTATATTGATCTTTTGACATGATTATTTCTTCAGCCTTTTATGAAAGAGCTCATCCACTTCGGTACCCAATTTATCGGGTACCGCGATTATGCTGCCAAGCTTGAAGGTACCTTCTTTTTCCTTGTCGAACATATTCTGTCGCTATTTTTTTTGTTGCGCTTTTACTCGCCGCTTACCGGCAGAAAAACTTGGAAGCCAACAAACGTGCGACGCTCTTGCTCGAGTTAGAGCAAAGCGAACGGCACACATGAAAGCCGAAGCTGATGCTGCCACGAGGATCTTCAAAAGAGACTCGACGACGCAAAAAAGGCTCTAGAAGAAAATGTAGCTCAACATTCTGCTCGTGAGAAGAAATCCTTGGTCGACTAGAATCGCAGAGTCGACGTTTTGTTAGTAAGTGTCCACACCCTTGTTGCTTTCTTGCGTCGTCTTTGTTCCCTCTTTTTGCTTGACCAACTCTCTATTATTTTACTCAGGGAGAACAAACCAAGAGTATGAGCTGGAGAGCCCTGAGGGTGATCAACTCCTCGACGCTCTTTCTCTTCTTGAAATTCATGGCGATGAGGCCCGCGATGGCCTTTCTGAAGCTAAGATTGGCTTGTCGCGGCTTTTCCCATATTTCTTCAAGAAAAAAGGAGGAACCTGCAACTTTTGTTGCTCTCGCCAAGTGCTTCAATTCCCCGAAAGACCTTGGACTCCAACTTCGTCAAGAGGGATTAAAAGTTGGTGTCGAAGGTACGATGGCCTTAATTGCGGAGAGTCAACAACAAGTCGACTGGTCGAAAGTTGGCAACACGGGGGAAATCGAGACGAAGAAAGTGGCAATCGCTAATTAAAGCGGCGAAGCCCAGTTCGAAGAAGATCCTCGCCACTCTTAGATATAAGCCAGCGCCTGCTCCGAGTTCTTCAAAGCCGGAGGTCAAGTAGACCACTTTTGCTTTTTCCTTTTAGTTTCTCTCCCCTTTTGGCACTGTCGCCATAGTGTTCTTGGCGGTGGCTGCTTCAGTAGTTGTCTATAGGTCCTTCTTTTGTAATAGACATGTACATACTTTTAGAATGAATGGAAATCTGTCTTTGCTTAATGATTGATGTCGAAAATTTTGTTTTCAGTTGATTTTTGACAACTATACTGCAACTCCTGGTCCTTCCGAGGTTTTTCCTTCATCCCTTTCAAAGAAAAAACCTGTTGCTGTCGAATTTGTTGAGGGTTCGTCGGGTAAAGACTCCGCGCAAGATTTGGAAGAGCTTCGGCAGCAACTCCAATCTACGAAGAAACAGTCGCTTATGCTCATGGAACAATCTCGGAAATCCTCCGAGAGGGAAAAAGTTGCCCTCCAACAGGCTCAAGATGCCATAACCGAAAGGACTCCGCGTTTAGCGCGCAGCTACATCTCGAGAGAATTTTATGCTTCAACTACGACATGCTAGCTTGGATATGGCAGCTTCATTATCTTTGTCATGCTTTATTTTTCTTTTTTGTCTCCTCGTTGCCCGCTTATTCTTTCAAAAATAGGTTCCTTCTTGGATGCTACTACCGAAGATGAACGTGTCGAAGCTCGATCCATTGCACTTCTCCGGATTGCGCATGATCATGGTTCAAATTTTTGGGGCACGCCTGAACGGACTCGCCATATCGTCAGGTTTTAGGATCGCGCGCTTCAGGTTCGCGATTATCTCGACTTTTGTACAAGGACATTGTCTCTGGTTTACGTCACCATGTTTCCTCGCAATAAGATGCCAGAGACTCTTCCTGCTTTAATGGATAAATTTCAGGATGCTCCTCGAATCCATGGCTTTGTGCGAGCCCAATTAGCTGCTGGCGCAAGGTTTGCTATGATCATGATAAAAATCTGCTACCCAAAGTTGGACGTGGGTCAGGTTCCAAAGTGCCTGGCCAAGATGGCGAAGAGGAGGAAGAATTTCAGCAAATATGACGACGTTGTGACCCCTGTTGCCGAAGATATGATGGATGAACTTCTTCGGATGGACGCCAATTCTTCATGAAGGGCAGCTGAACATAGCACTCGCGCGATAAATAATGAACGTATGACGATAGATAATATACTGGGTAACCCTTGAAGATTTGTTGCTCCAAGGATTGTATCTTGTGCATAGTAGACATAACCTATATTGTAAAGTCACTATATTTCTGTTTTTCAATGCCAAGCCCCCGGTCGTTTTAATGGCGATGTTTTTGTTTTTATGATGCGAGGTTGTCCCAAGGCAAGATAAATTATATTTGTGCGCTATTTTTGCGGGTACAAAACCCCGAGCTATTTGGCGACGTATTTTTGTTTGGCGAGGTATTTTATACCAAGGCGAGATATTTTGCAGATTGTATTTGTCGACATTGTGTATATATATATTGTATCTTCTGGGTAGAAGCCCCCGAGTCGAAAAGATGTATAATTCCACTATCTTTATTATATTGCAGCACCGCGAGCCTCATTAAAAACCTTTCCCGGCCCCACTCTGCCCCAAAAGGAAATGTAATATCCCCAATAAAAAATACAGAGGTGTGCATTGCATTCATGCATAGAAAATCCGGGAATTTTCGCGCTTTAAAGTAAAACAGTCACAGTAACTGAAGTTTCACTTGACCTTGGTGGAATTGAAGTAGCTCATCAAGTCAAGCGCTATAAACCTCAATGTGATTTTGTTAAAACCTTGTTTTGGGTAGAGATGAATTGATCTCAAGGGTTAGAGCCAATGGAATTAAAATCAACACAAAAACTTATTAATTAAGGATCAACTACCTGATCTTGTTAAAGATCACAACAGGATATTCCTTGCCATAACATATGAATATCCATTTAAGTGTAAATCAAGTAACCATAATTGGAGAAACTATTCTTCACTTATTTCTTCCATGTCTTAAACTAATCCATGATCCTACCATGAATCTCATGGTATTTATTTTACTTCATTCTTGGAAGCAAGACAAGGAGATAAACTCTAGAAATATATAATCCTCTCTACTACATATTAATATACCTCAAACCTAGAGAAGTGAGAGTTCTATGTTACTTATTAGAGGATCAATGATAAACCTTGAACTAAACCTTGAATATACATCCATGTATTCAAATCATCATCTCAGAGAAACCCTAGGATATTATTGAAGACATTTCCTAGAGAGAGCACCCAGATATGTTAAACATGGATATTGGTGACCACATCATTATCTCTAGAGAATAACCTTAGGTTAGCATTGAAGTCCTTTCCAAATGAGAGAGTCCATTCATATCAATCCTAGCTTTACCTAATTGAGAATAGAGGACAACCTTTGAACTAAAGTATTAGGTTGTAAACCATTTCCCTTGGAGTGGTGTGATAACCTAATATCACATGGAATAATACCATATCCATGAATTGATAAAGTAAGGAGGAGATTAATTCAACCAAGATAGCCAAATGGAGATTGAGCCTAGATACCTAAGGAGATATTAGGAGAACACCCTAAACCCTAGAATAATCCATTCCTATATAAGAGAGCTCAAGATATGGTGTTACACTCAAGTTAGTTGAGGCAACACTTGTACTTGAGGGAAAGAACTATCCATATATTCAGATGAGTAAATCATCATTCCTTAAGAAGAACTCTAAGTGGATATCTCAGGCATTCTCCTGGGATATTAACTATAGAGGCAACCATAGCCATGTCCACCCAAGAAAATATAATAGAAGGATTATACCCTAGTTGGTCAAGATACTGCTTGATCATGGAAGTGAGAACCCATTTCATGAGAGATAACTTAGGAAGCCAAACCTTGATCATTATGAATGGAGTAATGATCATAAACCCTTAGAATTTGAGGTAGAAGATATTAAGAACAAGTTGATCATGCCCAAACCATGATCATGCTCTTAAGGTATGTGAGGATGAGTTAAACCCTAATAGGATAAGTAGATATCATTCACCACATGGAATTATAGGGAGGTAACTAGTAAGCAACCCTATGCTTATATCCTAACTTTAACTTGTGAACCACTTGGTGATCACAAGTAGAATTCTACCACATATACATTCCACATATTCTTCACCTAAGAAACATAAGCAAAACCTTAGAGTAAAACTCCATACTTAAATGGTGAGAAATCATCCATTCATATGACCAAAGTTAACTATAAAAAGAACTATAATCAATATAGTTACTTCAATGATAAATTGAGGATAATAATAGAAGCTAATTGGTAGAAGATAAAACCACTTCCCAAATCCTTAGTAATTAGAGAAGCACATGAAATATTAAGCAAGTAACCACTTTATCATGGTTAGGGGAGATTAAACCCTAGTACATGCAATATGGAGTCCTCTCATCTATACAACCTAGAATTAAATCTCAACCCTAGTTTGAGCATCATATGGGTGATCAAAACTAAAACCTAAGCCACAATTGAGAGTTAAACCCTTTGCCAGTAGGTGAATATAATTAGAACCTAGAATTTCTCACTAGCTAAACCATATGATTAAACCCATGTTGGTGATCAACCACTTGTACTTGCAACCAAGACCAAACCATGATGTGGGTAATATCTACTCTTGATATTTCAAGGTGTATGAAGATATAATACTAGTGCTAACCTTGAAATGGGGTTATAATCAAACCTACAATATCTTAATAAATAAGTGTTCACAGAAAATCATGTATAAGAAACCAAGACTTCCTAATGATCAATAAAATGCTTTGAATAGAAATTACCCACTCTAAATAATTCAGAAGAGATTTATAACCAAGAAGCAAAAGGAATTTTAAAGAACACATAAATGCATACCTAAATGGAAATTTAATCCAAATATCAATACTAATTAATAAACCACTGTTATAGTACCATATTCATTTTCTAATACACCACTAAAGTGTTTGAAGAATCTTGAGCTAATCCTTGTATAATTCAAATGAGCAATACCTGCAAAATAGAAAAGCAGTCAAGATTTGAATTAAAACAGAATTCCAAAATAGAAAATTAAAACAGAAAAAAGAAAATAGAAAAGGGAGAAGAGATGGACTTACCTGCCGCTGCAGCCCAACCAGGGAAGCCCAGGAGCAGCCCAGAGTCAACCCAGCAGCTGGAGCCCAGCAGCAGCCGTTGAGAAACCCACCATGGGCCAAACCACAGCCCAAACCAGCCCAGGATATCTTTCCGCTGGATAAGACCGAAGAGGAGAGCTCGCCGTCTTCGTCTTCGTCTCTGCCTCGCTCGGACGCACGGGAGCGAGACACCGCGACGGGGAGGCCACGTCCCGCAGTCGCCGCCGCCGTTATTGACTGCCAGCACATGCCGGAGACCCTATAAAGCGCCGCGGAAGCCTCCATTTTCCCTCTCTCTGCTCCATTCCCTCTCTGTGCTGAAACCCTAGCTCGCCGGCCTCCGCTCACCGCCGGCGATTATGGCATCCCCAAGCCCCGCCGAGGATACTCCTATCACCGCCATCTTCTCCTCGTTCCCCTCGTCGACGCGTGCAAGCTGGGAAGGCCCGGTTAGGGAGAATTTGGCCATTCTCTCCGGTCACCGCCGCCACTGCCATGGACGATATCGTCGCCGTCCGGCCATCTCAGCCTTGCCTGAGCATCTCTGCGCAACGAGGGTGAGCTCGCGCTTCTCCCGAGCCCTTTATTTAGCCTCAGCATGCACCGTAGCTAGCCACCGCCGTAGTCCGCCGTGCGCCGCCATGTTTGAGCTCGCCGGAGCTTGCTCCGACGACCATTTGCTGGGGGCGCCGATGCTATTCTTCTCAGCACCCCGAGCTGCGGCTACTGAGCCCAGCCAATCGTCCTCGCGCGGCCAGAATCGAGGCCGCCGTCGCCAATTTCTGCCGGCCACTGTGAGCCCTGGACATGAACTCGATTTTGACTCAGTCAAGCCTACGTGGCAGCCAACGTGGCACAGCCCCACCCGTCAGTCTCTGTGTGTAAACTAGCCCGTGTGTGTCTAGTCATTTTCTGTTTTAATTTAAATTCAATAATTACTGCAACTTTGCAAATTTATATAAAATTCATAATAACTCAAAAAAATGAAAATAAGATAGTAAAATTCTTAGAAAAGTAAACTCTATCCAATAAAAATATAATATGAAATTTTTATTTTTAATAAAAATTTAATTATTTAATACTTATTATTTAAGCCTTAATTCTAAATTCAATTAAAATTCAATAATTAGTAAAAATTTCTAAAAGTAAATAAAAACCAGTAAATAAATGAAGAAAACATTAAAACTAACTTTCTTTATTTGTTATTTTGTTAAAACATTATTAGAGAGATTTAAACCCTGATTAATAATTACCCTAATTATTAATTATTTAAAAAAATGATAAATGCCAAATTCAATATTAGTTTTATTTAGAGGTTATTAATAACTTCAAATTCAAAATGAAGTTATTAACTTATGAACTAAATAGTAATTATGCAACCCTAGTTCCATAGGGTAGAAAATTAGGAACTCATCATTCCATGTGTAATCCTAAAACCCTAATTCCATTTAGAACTTAGTTCCATTATTACATGTGAACCCTAAATTGCTTCTAACCTAAACCCTAGGTTAGAACATGTGATCATGATACTGTCCTGTTTAAATCATAGAGCCATGATTAGCAACTAAAAACATACCTATGTCCACCTAAAATAATAGAGGCCCATCTCTAATACATTGGTATTACAAGTGTTCATGCTTAGCTGATCAAATAGGACCAACCCTAGATCCTATCTTCTGAGACACCAAGCTTAGTTATCCATGCTTAGCATCACACCAATGTGATGAACCTCAGGAGCAACTATGCCAAAACCTGAGCATTACCTAACCATATTCCACTAAACCCTACTAGTATTGGATATTTATCAACCATCCTATTCAGGAGCCAATTACTCTTTACTTAATCGAACCAATAGTAAAACCTAGACCACTTCAACCCTAATTGATATACTTCTTATTAATTAAGAAGTATGTTCTTCAAAAGTTATTCTTTTGAAGAAAATAAGGAATCATCATCAACCCTGCTCATAAGGACCTATAAACCCTAGCCAGCTATCACTAGCAAGATGAACCAATCTTGATAGCAACCTTGTATGAATACTTGCTTAGGATGCCTAGGTCGAACTCAGCCTTACCAGCCCTAGGTGTCGATGAATCCAACATTATTGGGATCCATTTAATCCTTACTCTTGAAACCAATTGGAACCATAGAACACCATAGAACCCACAAACCTAATTATCATACTTGTTCTTTATTAAGGATTATGTTCTTCAAAAGTTATTCTTTTGAGGTATATAACAAGTAATCATCAACCATGCACTATAGGACTTAAAATTGACAACTGCTCTTTACTTAGTATACAACTACTATTCCCTGGTGTGTATGATTGTTAATATGCATTTTACCACTTGCTTATGATTCTCAAACAACACAACCCTGAATAAGAACCTTGTTTGTTTCTCACTCTAAAAGTGCAACAAACCCTGAACAAATCATATCAACTCACTAATCTTGAATCATCGGGGTTAGGTTACGCTTAGAGCGATTGCATCTCATATAAATGCATTATTGCATCCTTGGCAATCTTTTAAACATCGTCCTTACCGGACGATGATGCTATTTCAGAATTTGGAGTTATTGCGTATCGAAGACCTTGACTGCATAATCTTGCAGTCAAGAAAGGCAAGTTCATCGCTTGCTCATGTCATTTGAGTATTTTTACCAAATTACTTGCAAAGTACTATGTTTATCACTATTGCATAAAAAGACAAAACCACTATTTTCATAACTATGAATATGACTATGTGGTGGGCAATGGAACCATGGATTGTGTTGATATGGTGGAGGTTCCATTGCAAGGGTTTATATCCATCTAGGATTAAACAACAAATGTCGTCCAGTGATTCTTGTGCCGTAATACCCGTGTTAACCATAAGATCCGGAGTGGGACGGAGTAGTCAAAAGTGTTTCCGCCTCTCGTTCATCAACGGATGCGCTTTACCGTAGTACACTTGTGATCCGAGGGGGCAAGCGGTGAGGCTGGGAGTCCTAAGTCCCCACGGCATAGTCCGTAGTACACTTGTCGCCCGCAGAGCAAGATGGTGAGGCTGGGGAGTCCTAAGTCCCCACGGTATTGCGGTCTATGATGGGTTGCAGCTACCGGCGAAGGAGTTTGGTTCGATCCCAAACTGTGTCGTGGTCGGGGTCCACCCATGAGTGGGAATAATGGGACCGACGAGGACCCAGGGTCGGGGTATGCAACAAAGGGTGGGTGTTCGAGGTAGCGGAGGAACATGATTGACTAGGACCTTATACCGGGCCTCACACCAAAGGAAGTGTGGACGAGAACTTAAGCTCGGTTGGCACCAAGGTTAAGATCTCTTATGGGTAAAGCAACACACCTCTGCAGAGTGTAACGAATCGTGACTAGTCACTCCCTGTTCCGGGATATGGAACTACGAACGCTGCCGGAAAGGAACTCCATGAAGTTCTAGTCAACCGGTGAAGGCTGACGGACATAGTTCTTCTGAATAAAAGCAACCTTTTGAAGAAATGATTATGAAAACCTGCATTGGTATTAGACTTTCTGGTCTAATGTCGTAGCTAGTGCATTAAACACCTCTTTCCTATAATGAACTTGTTGAGTACGCCCGTACTCATCCCACTCTTAAATCCCGCTTAGGTATGGAGGCATCAAAGGAGGATCTACAGCAACTCGAAGGCCGAGGAGTCAACAACTACTTCAAGAGACAAGACCATGTCAGGAGAGTCAGATACCACATTCAACAAGGAGAAAACCTAGATTAGCAATAGAAAGGAACTAGCTTCCTAAACCTAGCTCCTATTTAGCTAGAATCTATTCTTAGCCTCTATAGCTAGTTAAATACTCTACAAGTAGAGTTCGTGATCGGATTAGACTACGAGTTGTTCTTCTGGAATTTATTTGCAGTGTTACCTCATTGTAAAGTAGGAGGCTGTGCTGATCTTCTGTAACAGAGTCGGAGTTGTGATTCTATAGACATGCCTTGGACCCGCATATGTTTCTGTTGTACCACTCTGAGCAATATAATACTAGTGGAACGGTGTTTCATTGGTGTTATATCAGACTTGCATACTACACCATGCAGTGGTATGCCGGGTCACCACAGTTGGTATCAGAGCCAATGCTTTGACCTTAGGATTAAAACCCTTTAAAGGAGACCTATAGGATTGGTAGTGTCTATAGGAAGTCGTCTTAGCTAAACCAAATCTTCTTATGACTTGAGATGGATATTCACTTGAGAATAATCCTGACACACTTAAGTCAATCTTTCCTATCTATCTTTCCTAAGTGAAGTTAGTTAGTTAATCCCAAATATGAAGCACATTATTAAGTCCTTAAAACAATAGATGAGTAGATCACAGTTGGTATACAATACATGGTAGTCCAAAGAGAGGATACAACCATAAGGAAGATATCCTATTGGAAGATGTGTACCAACACTTGTTATAGTTAAGTAAGAGTTATCCAGACATGTAATAAGAGTAATATCAAGTGATAAAGATATGTATAGAAGATAGATATCCTACTAGAAGGTGTATACCAAGACAAGTAATGGGTAAGTAAAACCTATCCAAACTTGTGAATCAGTTGATAGTAAGTGATAACTATGAGTTATATGAGGTAGTATAGACCATGATGAGTCAATCATGGGAGGTAAGGAAGAGAGATAGAAATAAAATATGTCTACTTACATGGTAGAGTTGTTAATCATATATGATTCACCTGAGAATCATTATGTGATGGATTAGAACATCATAAATAATTAGGAGGAGAACAATAAGAAACCAGTTGTTCAACAATAGTGCAAGAATTGTGTTCCAAAACCATGGGAAGTGTGCCAAGCACATCATGACCATAGTCTTATGATAGAAACACTAGGAAGTATTGGAGCTATATTCCAATAGTTATGTGATAAGAGTAACCATGTTAGAACCTAAATATATCATGTGAGATAGTCCTCAACAAAATGGAAGTTAAATTAGTACTTCCAAAGGAAATTAAGTTAACCTTAACTACCCTAGACCCTTTTGTTTCAAGTTTATCTCATTGCAATTGTGCAATTCAGGTAAATGTTGAGATAAATAGTAGAAACCCACATATTCGTGCTAAGTATCACAATCCAAACCTATATGATGTGGTGTTATGTACTACACATCAGAGCCTGATGTTTCGAGATGTCTTACTCAACTATTATATTCAGGCTTATGATGGTGTGTATTATATGCACAAAGCTGAATCTTCTTGGATTTTATTGGATTTCCATTGATTGACTAGATCCATACATGAAGTTTGACTTCGATATGCAAATGTATGTTGCAATATCAAGTTCTTACTTGATGCTATAGATCTAGAGGGTAATGGTATTCGTGTGAGGAAGTGACGAATTCTAAAGATTCTAAAGACAAGATGAAGGTTCATCAGAAGAAGGAAGTAAAGTTGTGGGAAGTAACAAATACTCTGAAGGAAGTACAATCAGAAACTCATGCTTACCTCAACAGAGGAGTACTTTAGTACGAAAGAAGCATGAAGGTAAGAAATATGGTGATTATGGTGAAGCTGAAGCAGATCCATAGTCAACATAGAAGAGGGAATGCATGGGAAATCACTTTGGATACTATATTCATAGTGTCAACTAGTGGTTTTCTTGCAACAATAAACCCTCGAAGAAAGGAAGATGACGTATGAAACCATAGAAAATATAAGAAGACCACAGTTGGTAACAGAAGATCACAGTTGGTATAGGATTAATACGGCGAGATAAAGTAGAAGATGTCTCGTCCAGTTGATAAAACCTATAATAGAATCCATTTATAAATAATAAATAGCCACAATTGGTATCAAAAAGTCCGTAATTGGATTATCTGTACCAAGAAGTTGTGAACAAATAAAATCTTGCCAGCCAAATAGCAATGACCTATAAACATTTAGTCGAAGAATTAACATTGGATGTCCACAATTGAGTGGATACACCACAAGGATTCTTCACAAGACCTTAGAAGAATATAAACCATAAGCTACACCTAGACCAATATTCTAACCATTAATCCAATGGTTCGAAGAAAAGGAGTTGAAGACCATAAGAAAACTCAAAGGGGTAGAGTAAAGATTGAGATGGATGTACAATAACTCAATATTTTGAGTAGGATAAAAGAAGAAGGTCTGAACTGAGAGGAAGATCGATCTTATTTTTATAAGATTGTTGAACACTACTTTCAGAAGGATGTCAGACCAGAAGCCGAGGTCTATACCTAGAGGAAGTAAGAAGTGGACTGTAACTTGAGAAAGTGAGTAGTATTTACCCAGAAGTACGAAAGCTCAAGTAAGTTAAAGCTACAGAAGTTGGATGAAGGAAATATCGGAGACCAAATAAAGCTTAAGAAGGCCCAAAGACCGAAGGAGTTAGACCTTACCAAAACCAAATACTATTAGAAAGATTCCTTTCATGAAACCTAAAGGAACCAAAATAGTAGAGATATCAACTATAATCCATGATTGGATAGACTAAATGAGTCTAATCCATTCATAGTGAAATAAACCATCAAAACCATTCCTTGGTAAGTACCTTACTTAGTACCATTATTGCAGTTTTGGTAGTAAGGGAAAACAAAGACCTATTTTACCACTTAAGGGTATGTTATCTAATTTAGCTTTCAGTTAGGACTATCAGTACCAGAAGAAGTCCCAATCATTGAATTTTAAATGAAAAGGGAAAACAAGCTTATAGAATTGGACAGAATCAAAGAATTAAAGTTAGAAGCCATGGCTCAGAGACAGATATTATTGGATTCCAGGAAGAAATCATAGAACTGGAATAAGAAACCACTGCTTAGAGACAAACAGTAATGGATTCCAGGAAGAATCTGGACAAGGGATATATTCAATTATATCCAAAAGGATCACCACGGAGTTCAAGAAAAGATGTAGTCTCCAAGTCGATCCACACTCCGAAACGTGAGAGTGCAAACTTCGAGGACGAAGTTTAGTTTAAGGGGTAGAGACTGTAATATCCCAGGTATTGGGGTTACAAAAATAGAGGAAACAGATGTGTGCATTGCATTCATGCATAGAAAATCCGGGAATTTTCGCGCTTTAAAGTAAAAACACATAACTGAAGTTTCACTTGACCTTGGTGGAATTGAAGTAGCTCATCAAGTCAAGCGCTATAAACCTCAATGTGATTTTGTTAAAACCTTGTTTTGGGTAGAGATGAATTGATCTCAAGGGTTAGAGCCAATGGAATTAAAATCAACACAAAAACTTATTAATTAAGGATCAACTACCTGATCTTGTTAAAGATCACAACAGGATATTCCTTGCCATAACATATGAATATCCATTTAAGTGTAAATCAAGTAACCATAATTGGAGAAACTATTCTTCACTTATTTCTTCCATGTCTTAAACTAATCCATGATCCTACCATGAATCTCATGGTATTTATTTTACTTCATTCTTGGAAGCAAGACAAGGAGATAAACTCTAGAAATATATAATCCTCTCTACTACATATTAATATACCTCAAACCTAGAGAAGTGAGAGTTCTATGTTACTTATTAGAGGATCAATGATAAACCTTGAACTAAACCTTGAATATACATCCATGTATTCAAATCATCATCTCAGAGAAACCCTAGGATATTATTGAAGACATTTCCTAGAGAGAGCACCCAGATATGTTAAACATGGATATTGGTGACCACATCATTATCTCTAGAGAATAACCTTAGGTTAGCATTGAAGTCCTTTCCAAATGAGAGAGTCCATTCATATCAATCCTAGCTTTACCTAATTGAGAATAGAGGACAACCTTTGAACTAAAGTATTAGGTTGTAAACCATTTCCCTTGGAGTGGTGTGATAACCTAATATCACATGGAATAATACCATATCCATGAATTGATAAAGTAAGGAGGAGATTAATTCAACCAAGATAGCCAAATGGAGATTGAGCCTAGATACCTAAGGAGATATTAGGAGAACACCCTAAACCCTAGAATAATCCATTCCTATATAAGAGAGCTCAAGATATGGTGTTACACTCAAGTTAGTTGAGGCAACACTTGTACTTGAGGGAAAGAACTATCCATATATTCAGATGAGTAAATCATCATTCCTTAAGAAGAACTCTAAGTGGATATCTCAGGCATTCTCCTGGGATATTAACTATAGAGGCAACCATAGCCATGTCCACCCAAGAAAATATAATAGAAGGATTATACCCTAGTTGGTCAAGATACTGCTTGATCATGGAAGTGAGAACCCATTTCATGAGAGATAACTTAGGAAGCCAAACCTTGATCATTATGAATGGAGTAATGATCATAAACCCTTAGAATTTGAGGTAGAAGATATTAAGAACAAGTTGATCATGCCCAAACCATGATCATGCTCTTAAGGTATGTGAGGATGAGTTAAACCCTAATAGGATAAGTAGATATCATTCACCACATGGAATTATAGGGAGGTAACTAGTAAGCAACCCTATGCTTATATCCTAACTTTAACTTGTGAACCACTTGGTGATCACAAGTAGAATTCTACCACATATACATTCCACATATTCTTCACCTAAGAAACATAAGCAAAACCTTAGAGTAAAACTCCATACTTAAATGGTGAGAAATCATCCATTCATATGACCAAAGTTAACTATAAAAAGAACTATAATCAATATAGTTACTTCAATGATAAATTGAGGATAATAATAGAAGCTAATTGGTAGAAGATAAAACCACTTCCCAAATCCTTAGTAATTAGAGAAGCACATGAAATATTAAGCAAGTAACCACTTTATCATGGTTAGGGGAGATTAAACCCTAGTACATGCAATATGGAGTCCTCTCATCTATACAACCTAGAATTAAATCTCAACCCTAGTTTGAGCATCATATGGGTGATCACAACTAAAACCTAAGCCACAATTGAGAGTTAAACCCTTTGCCAGTAGGTGAATATAATTAGAACCTAGAATTTCTCACTAGCTAAACCATATGATTAAACCCATGTTGGTGATCAACCACTTGTACTTGCAACCAAGACCAAACCATGATGTGGGTAATATCTACTCTTGATATTTCAAGGTGTATGAAGATATAATACTAGTGCTAACCTTGAAATGGGGTTATAATCAAACCTACAATATCTTAATAAATAAGTGTTCACAGAAAATCATGTATAAGAAACCAAGACTTCCTAATGATCAATAAAATGCTTTGAATAGAAATTACCCACTCTAAATAATTCAGAAGAGATTTATAACCAAGAAGCAAAAGGAATTTTAAAGAACACATAAATGCATACCTAAATGGAAATTTAATCCAAATATCAATACTAATTAATAAACCACTGTTATAGTACCATATTCATTTTCTAATACACCACTAAAGTGTTTGAAGAATCTTGAGCTAATCCTTGTATAATTCAAATGAGCAATACCTGCAAAATAGAAAAGCAGTCAAGATTTGAATTAAAACAGAATTCCAAAATAGAAAATTAAAACAGAAAAAAGAAAATAGAAAAGGGAGAAGAGATGGACTTACCTGCCGCTGCAGCCCAACCAGGGAAGCCCAGGAGCAGCCCAGAGTCAACCCAGCAGCTGGAGCCCAGCAGCAGCCGTTGAGAAACCCACCATGGGCCAAACCACAGCCCAAACCAGCCCAGGATATCTTTCCGCTGGATAAGACCGAAGAGGAGAGCTCGCCGTCTTCGTCTTCGTCTCTGCCTCGCTCGGACGCACGGGAGCGAGACACCGCGACGGGGAGGCCACGTCCCGCAGTCGCCGCCGCCGTTATTGACTGCCAGCACATGCCGGAGACCCTATAAAGCGCCGCGGAAGCCTCCATTTTCCCTCTCTCTGCTCCATTCCCTCTCTGTGCTGAAACCCTAGCTCGCCGGCCTCCGCTCACCGCCGGCGATTATGGCATCCCCAAGCCCCGCCGAGGATACTCCTATCACCGCCATCTTCTCCTCGTTCCCCTCGTCGACGCGTGCAAGCTGGGAAGGCCCGGTTAGGGAGAATTTGGCCATTCTCTCCGGTCACCGCCGCCACTGCCATGGACGATATCGTCGCCGTCCGGCCATCTCAGCCTTGCCTGAGCATCTCTGCGCAACGAGGGTGAGCTCGCGCTTCTCCCGAGCCCTTTATTTAGCCTCAGCATGCACCGTAGCTAGCCACCGCCGTAGTCCGCCGTGCGCCGCCATGTTTGAGCTCGCCGGAGCTTGCTCCGACGACCATTTGCTGGGGGCGCCGATGCTATTCTTCTCAGCACCCCGAGCTGCGGCTACTGAGCCCAGCCAATCGTCCTCGCGCGGCCAGAATCGAGGCCGCCGTCGCCAATTTCCGCCGGCCACTGTGAGCCCTGGACATGAACTCGATTTTGACTCAGTCAAGCCTACGTGGCAGCCAACGTGGCACAGCCCCACCCGTCAGTCTCTGTGTGTAAACTAGCCCGTGTGTGTCTAGTCATTTTCTGTTTTAATTTAAATTCAATAATTACTGCAACTTTGCAAATTTATATAAAATTCATAATAACTCAAAAAAATGAAAATAAGATAGTAAAATTCTTAGAAAAGTAAACTCTATCCAATAAAAATATAATATGAAATTTTTATTTTTAATAAAAATTTAATTATTTAATACTTATTATTTAAGCCTTAATTCTAAATTCAATTAAAATTCAATAATTAGTAAAAATTTCTAAAAGTAAATAAAAACCAGTAAATAAATGAAGAAAACATTAAAACTAACTTTCTTTATTTGTTATTTTGTTAAAACATTATTAGAGAGATTTAAACCCTGATTAATAATTACCCTAATTATTAATTATTTAAAAAAATGATAAATGCCAAATTCAATATTAGTTTTATTTAGAGGTTATTAATAACTTCAAATTCAAAATGAAGTTATTAACTTATGAACTAAATAGTAATTATGCAACCCTAGTTCCATAGGGTAGAAAATTAGGAACTCATCATTCCATGTGTAATCCTAAAACCCTAATTCCATTTAGAACTTAGTTCCATTATTACATGTGAACCCTAAATTGCTTCTAACCTAAACCCTAGGTTAGAACATGTGATCATGATACTGTCCTGTTTAAATCATAGAGCCATGATTAGCAACTAAAAACATACCTATGTCCACCTAAAATAATAGAGGCCCATCTCTAATACATTGGTATTACAAGTGTTCATGCTTAGCTGATCAAATAGGACCAACCCTAGATCCTATCTTCTGAGACACCAAGCTTAGTTATCCATGCTTAGCATCACACCAATGTGATGAACCTCAGGAGCAACTATGCCAAATCTTGAGCATTACCTAACCATATTCCACTAAACCCTACTAGTATTGGATATTTATCAACCATCCTATTCAGGAGCCAATTACTCTTTACTTAATCGAACCAATAGTAAAACCTAGACCACTTCAACCCTAATTGATATACTTCTTATTAATTAAGAAGTATGTTCTTCAAAAGTTATTCTTTTGAAGAAAATAAGGAATCATCATCAACCCTGCTCATAAGGACCTATAAACCCTAGCCTAGCTATCACTAGCAAGATGAACCAATCTTGATAGCAACCTTGTATGAATACTTGCTTAGGATGCCTAGGTCGAACTCAGCCTTACCAGCCCTAGGTGTCGATGAATCCAACATTATTGGGATCCATTTAATCCTTACTCTTGAAACCAATTGGAACCATAGAACACCATAGAACCCACAAACCTAATTATCATACTTGTTCTTTATTAAGGATTATGTTCTTCAAAAGTTATTCTTTTGAGGTATATAACAAGTAATCATCAACCATGCACTATAGGACTTAAAATTGACAACTGCTCTTTACTTAGTATACAACTACTATTCCCTGGTGTGTATGATTGTTAATATGCATTTTACCACTTGCTTATGATTCTAAAACAACACAACCCTGAATAAGAACCTTGTTTGTTTCTCACTCTAAAAGTGCAACAAACCCTGAACAAATCATATCAACTCACTAATCTTGAATCATCGGGGTTAGGTTACGCTTAGAGCGATTGCATCTCATATAAATGCATTATTGCATCCTTGGCAATTTTAAACATCGTCCCACCGGACGATGATGCTATTTCAATTTGAGTTATTATGTATCAAGACCTTGACTGCATAATCTTGCCCAAGAAAGGCAAGTTCATCGCTTGCTCATGTCATTTGAGTATTTTTACCAAATTACTTGCAAAGTACTATGTTTATCACTATTGCATAAAAAGACAAAACCACTATTTTCATAACTATGAATATGACTATGTGGTGGGCAATGGAACCATGGATTGTGTTGATATGGTGGAGGTTCCATTGCAAGGGTTTATATCCATCTAGGATTAAACAACAAATGTCGTCCGTGATTCTTGTGCCGTAATACCCGTGTTAACCATAAGATCCGAGTGGGACGGAGTAGTCAAAAGTGTTTCCGCCTCTCGTTCATCAACGGATGCGCTTTACCGTAGTACACTTGTGATCCGAGGGGCAAGCGGTGAGGCTGGGAGTCCTAAGTCCCCACGGCATAGTCCGTAGTACACTTGTCGCCGCAGGAGCAAGATGGTGAGGCTGGGAGTCCTAAGTCCCCACGGATTGCGGTCTATGATGGGTTGCACCACGGCGAAGGAGTTTGGTTCGATCCCAAACTGTCGTCGTGGTCGGGGTCCACCCATGAGTGGGAATAATGGGACCGACGAGGACCCAGGGTCGGGGTATGCAACAAAGGGTGGGTGTTCGAGGTAGCGGAGGAACATGATTGACTAGGACCTTATACCGGGCCTCACACCAAAGGAAGTGTGGACGAGAACTTAAGCTCGGTTTGCACCAAGGTTAAGATCTCTTATGGGTAAAGCAACACACCTCGCAGAGTGTAACGAATCGTGACCAGTCACTCCCGTTCCGGATATGGAACTACGAACGCCGCCGGAAAGGAACTCCATGAAGTTCTAGTCAACCGGTGAAGGCTGACGGACATAGTTCTTTCGAATAAAAGCAACCTTTTGAAGAAATGATTATGAAAACCTGCATTGGTATTAGACTTTCCGGTCTAATGCCGTAGCTAGTGCATTAAACACCTCTTTCCTATAATGAACTTGTTGAGTACGCTCGTACTCATCCCACTCTTAAATCCCCTGCTTAGGTATGGAGGCATCAAAGGAGGATCTACAGCAACTCGAAGGCCGAGGAGTCAACAACTACTTCAAGAGACAGACCATGTCAGAGAGTCGATACCACATTCAACAAGGAGAAAACCTAGATTAGCAATAGAAAGGAACTAGCTTCCTAAACCTAGCTCCTATTTAGCTAGAATCTATTCTTAGCCTCTATAGCTAGTTAGGTACTCTACAAGTAGAGTTCGTGATCGGATTAGACTACGAGTTGTTCTTCTGGAATTTATTTGTGTGTTACCTCATTGTAAAGTAGGAGGTCGTGCTGATCTTCTGTAACAGAGTCGGAGTTGTGATTCTATAGACATGCCTTGGACCCGCATATGTTTCGTTGTACCACTCTGAGCAATATAATACTAGTGGAACGGTGTTTCATTGGTGTTATATCAGACTTGCATACTACACCATGCAGTGGTATGCCGGGTCACCACAGGAAAAGAGTGCGTCTGAAAACTCGCGGGCGTTTTAGTACATTGTATGTTCACAGAGGAGACTATATTTCGGCATCTAAGCATAGAAACGCCGGAGCTGCGCCTCGTTCCAAGGGTTTGGCTCAGCAATCCCCGTCATCTTGTCCTTGATTCTGTATGCTCCTCCTTCGATTGCCTCTGTGACGATGTAAGGTCCAAGCCACGGTGACTCAAGTTTTTCATGGCTTTTTTGATTTAGTCGTAAGACCAAGTCCCCAACTTGGAATGATCTTGGTCGCAATCGTCGACTGTGGTAGTTTTTCGTGTTCGTTGGTATTTGGCGACTCGTGACAATACTTCGTCTAGAGCTTCGTCAAGTGCGTCGACATCATCCTCCAAAGCTCTTCTCGAAGTTTCTTCATCATATTCTGAACTCTTGGAGAATCATGCTCTATTTCTATCGGGACTGCCTCAGCTCCATGGACCAGAAAAACGGCGTCTCGTCGCCGTGTTTGGTGTTGTTCGAATACTCCACAACACACTTGGCAACTCCTCCGCCAAGTATGCCGAGCTTTTTCCAATGGTCCTAACACGCTTCTTCCATTGCAGATGATGCCATTGGCTTTCTCGACTTGACCGTTGGTCTGTGGATGCAACGACGCAAAACTCAATTTGATGCCCACTTCTTCGCAATACGCTTTGAACTCCTTGGATGTGAAATTGCTGCCATTGTCTGTGACGATGCTACGGGGAACTCCAAATCGAAAAACAATGCTTTTCACAAACTTGATTGCCGACGCTCCGTCCGGTGAATTTATCGGCTTTGCTTCTATCCACTTGTAAATTTGTCGACAGCAACGAGCATATACTCATATCCTCCCGGCGAAGCTTTGTGTAGTTTTCCCACCATATCAAGACCCCATTGAGCAAAGGGCCAAGACAATGGGATTGGCATCGTTCACGAGAGTGAGGTTTGGCGGCAAATCTGGCACGCGTCGCAAGTTCGCACTATTTCCTTCACGTCCTCAATTCGTTAACCAATAAAATCCTGCCTCAAGACTTTAGCCGCGATAGCTCGGTTTGCGTGATGCCCACATATTCCTTCATGTACATCTTTCAGATGATCCTTCCTTCTTCTATGTGACACATCTCGTAGCACACCAAATACTTGTACAACTCCCCTTTATCACAAGAAAGCTTAGATCGTCCGATTACTCGCCTTGCTTCAACCGGATCGTCGGGTATTGTTTTCCTTAAGATGTATGATATGTACGCCGCATCCATGGAATTTGCACCATCATGACTAGCTCCTGTTCCTCTTCTTCTTCTTCTTCTTCTTCTAATGATTCTTTGGTGACACTCGAATGTTTTTCTTCCTTCTCCTTCTTCTTTGTTTTCATTGGCTTTGTTGATCTCTCGCTTATTTCTTCCCAAAACACGCCCGGAGGGATGAGACATTGCGACCCGATGTTTGCAAGAACATCGGCTTCATCATTGCGAACCTCCTGATGTGGTTTACCTCGCATCCATCAAACAGCCTTTTCTAGCTCATTATACATCTCCTTGTATGCTATCATACTCTCGACTGCATCACATTGATTCATAACTTGCTGACTAACTGTGAGTCACCAAAGATTTTCAGTCGAGTTGCACCGCAAGCTTTCACCATCTTCATCCCGTGTATGAGAGCCTCATATTCTCGCTTCATTGTTGGACGCGTTTGGGAACGTCATCCGTAAGACATACTTCAATTTGTCGCTTCAGGTGATACTAGTATCACACCTGCCCATCGCCTTCTAATCTTTTGGACCCATCAAAGTTCATAGTCCAGGTTCTCAATAAATCTGAGGCCCCGTGTTTTGTAGCTCCATCCATTCTGCGATGAAATCCGGTAGGACTTGCGACTTTATTGCTTTTCTTTTTTCATACGTGATGTCCCGAGGGAAAGCTCTATTCCCCAAAGGGAGACACGACCCGTAGCTTCGGGTTGTTTAGTATATTTGACAGAGGAGCTTCATTGACCACTATTATCGGGTGCGCCAAAAAATAGTGTCGCAATTTTCTTGTCGAAATACTCCATACACTAACTTCGGTATTGGGGTACTGCGTTTTGAAGGCGACAATACTTCGATGAAATACACCGCCTCTGTACCCATGGAGCTTTCCTTCTTCCTCTCTCTCACCAGAGTCGTGGTCGACCACCTGAGGCGTGGCGCTATGTATAAGAGGAGAGGTTCTTCTCTTTAGGCGCCACCAAGATTGGTGGTGTCGAAATTGTGCGCTTGAGATTCTCGAAAGCTCTATCTCGCTTCCTCGTTCCATTGAAATTTCTCCACTGTTTGATCAATGCATAGCGGTGCTTTTCCCAATTGGCGACGAATCCGCTAAAGCCGACTCGCCCCGTCACCGTTGTATTTCTTTCAATTTTGTCTTTCATAGTTACGATGGCCTGTATTTTCTCCGGATTGGCTTCAATCTCTCTTGCCATTAAGAACCCGAGAAGTTCTCCAGAACACCAAAAGAGCACTTTGTCTGGTTCAGCTTGCGAACTTGTCGAGGTTGTTGAAGGTTTCTTTCAAATCTTCGATCAGTGTTTCCCCTTTTTGATGTTATCACGACATCATCAATATATACTTGTACATTTTTTCCAATCTGTGTTGCAAGGCACTTCTGCATCATCCGTTGATATGTTGCTCCCGCGTTTTTCAAACCAAAGGGCATTGTTCTATAAACAGAACACGCCGTAAGGTGTTATGAACGCTGTCTTAGCTTCATCATCTTTTTTTAATCTGATATGGTTATAACCGAGTACGCGTCCAAGAAGGAAAGACGTTCACATCGCCGTGGAGTCGATGATTTGATCGATCCTTGGGAGGGAAAGTGATCCTTAGGATGTTGTTTATTGAGACACGTAAAGTCGACACACATGCGAAGGAATTTCGTGTTTTTCTTCGGCACCATCACCGTGTTAGCTACCCACGTGGCTTCGTAGATATCTCTTTTATAAAACCAGCATCTTTGAGTCGATCTATTTCGATAACATAGCTTTGCGGTTTGGTTTCGAAAAATGCCGCAAAGGTTGTTTGATTGGTCTCGCGAGAGGATCCAAGTTGAGGTGGTGCTCTGGCAAGTTCCCTGGTACTCCTGGCATGTCACCTGGACACCATGCAAAGATTTTCCAATGCTCACGGAGGAACTCGACGAGCGCGCTTTCCTATGCGAGATCCATGTTTGCTGCAATGGATGTCATTTTCTTAGGGTCTCTCGTGGATCACACTCTTTGAATCCTTGCGTGATTGAAGGTTGGTTCCTTGAGTGACCTCGCATCCGGCAACACATCATAATCGTGAGCCTTGGCACCATATATTCTCGCTTGCATCCCGAAAGTTTCGACTCGATGAAAATCCTTGTCGCACTTATCGCCTAGTGCAAAACTTCCCTTTATTGTGATTGGTCCCTTAGGTCCAGCAACCTCCATAACAAGTACGTGTAATGAGGTACCGCCATAAACCTGGCATATGCTGGACGTCCTAACAAAGAGTGATATTGCGACGGGAAATCCACAACTTCAAACTCCAGATTCTCTATCATGTAGTTCTCTCGGGTCCCAAACTGAACGTCGAGATTGATCTTGCCCGGATAACTTGGCTTTTCGGTGTGATCCCATGGAAACGTATCGCTTGGTTTTAGGTTTGCCAGGATATGTTCATCTTCTCAATGTATCTCGCATACATAAGGTTTTCCGCCACCATCTATAAAAACTCTCGACACATCAAAACCAAACATTATAAGATAAGATAAGTGCAATTGCCCTCGAGGAACTTGCTCTGTGATCCGCAATTGTGAAGCCAATGTCTTGTCCCGACCAATTTAGGTACTCGATGTTGGTGGAGGCATCTTCTCTGCCATGAACACTTGCCGCGAAATTACCTTCTGCTCTGGATGGCCTAGCTTTCTCAATCATCGAGACCGCACCATTGGAGTTGGGATCAACATATGGAGGTGGATGTGGTGCTGCCGCTAATCTGATGCCGATTTTCGTCCGTAATTGCGGGAGGAGGTGGGAGGTGGATCTCACTCCTTGGCCCCGGGGGTTTCTGCTCATTGCCCGGGCATTTGCAATTCCCGCGCTCGCAACATTGCCCGAAAATTGCGGCATTTTTGGAGATGTCCCGATTGCCTCTTTCCGTTGTTGTCGAGATAGAAGTGCATCCGACACGGTCCGTTCATCATTTCTGAGACACATAAGGTCTTTGAAACCTTGGTCCACTATTTTGTCTGTTACCACGGAAATCACCTCTATTGTCGCCTTGTTGCTCATTACTCTTTTGGTAGTCATCTCGACTATTCCCTCCAGAGTTTCTCGAAAACCTGCCGATATGTGGCCAGGAGCATCATTATTGTAGAACTGGCGAGAAAATCGCCTTCTATTTTGAAAATTTCGACCGCGATCCTCTTCTGGCGACCTATGTCGCTTATTATATATCGATCTTCTCCATCCGCCCACTTGTTTGCTATCTCCATTAATGCCGATATTGTCTTAGGATTAGTTCTTCCTAAGTCTTCGACGAAATCTCCTCGTCGAATTCCCGCCACGAACGCGTCTATTGCTCTCGTCAGATATATCTTCCGCCGAGTTTTTAATAATGTTCCACCTCGTATATATTTTCTCATCGATTGTCGTGCCGCCGCACGCCTCGCCTCTTCCAACGACGCGGCTTGTGGGATCGGAAATTCCTCACGAAGATATCCTCAAAACTATCCCACTGTCGATGGAACCTGGGGAAGTTTCTTTATCCAAGATCGCGCGGCACCACTCAAGTGAACTTGGATACTTTGCATGGCTGTTGCTCTGGTTCCTCCTATCAGCTTCACCATCTCGAGGTAATCTACGAGCCAATCCTCGGGATCCTCAGCAGCGTGGGTACTCAACAGGATTAAAGTTTGTATCTAATATTTACTGAAATCTGTTCAGAAATAAATTATATATAAATTCTGAAATCATCTTTCGTACAATCTTTTAAAAATTAACATATAGAAATTCAGTTCATTTTTGTCAGACATATTCCAATTTTTGTTTTTGTCACACAAATATGATTCACACATATTCTAGGTATATTTATTTTTTCAAAATAGTTACTGTTTGTTTCAGATTTATTCATAAAATACCTTCAAAATTTTGTGAGCAACTCAAACCAACCTACCATGGTTATTTTTGGTCAAAGTATGGGCTCAATATTCAGCAACATATTGGTATCAAAGAAATATGGAAAATATTACGTATATTTACTGAATTTGTGCCGATCTAAATATGTTTCAGAAATCAAACATTTGGATTACAGATAACAGTGGTATGTGTTATTTCTCATAAAACGAACAAGATATGTTTCAAGTATGACATCAGTAACAAGATATGTTTCAAGTATGACACCAGTAACAAGATATGTTTCTAAGTATGGTCAGGTAACATCTTGGTATCAAAAGAACTAGACACATATTTCATTCATTTCTGAAGATTTGGGTCATACGATAATGTGGTCACTAACGCATTTGTTTAACATTTTTAGGTAGCCAATTAGATTAGCTAGAGGCTGGCAATAAACCAGAAATCCATGTGCGAGGAAAACATTACAGGCAAACAACACCAGGGAAAATGAAAGGAAGAGAGGAATTCAACAACAAACAAGGAAGACGAGCAGATCCCGGCTGAGAGGGAGACAAAAAAGATTACACGCGAACTCCATGCCGCCCGCCTAGCCTGGATCCGCGCCACCGCCTCCGTTCTCGCCTCGAAAGTCCACCGGACCACAGCCTGCCCTCGCCACCGTCGCCAGTCGTGACACAAGCTCGTTGCTCCTCCGCTGCAGCGCTGCAGCTGCCTCACAGCCGGAACGCCGGCGCCCTCCCGCCACCCGGAGGTGCCTCACGGCCGGAATGCCGGCTCGCTCTCGCTGCCCAAACTCGAGCACTCCGTCAAGCTGCTGCACAGTCGCCGCTTTTTCTGGATCGAGATGCAGGGAGAGGATAAATGAGAGAGAGCGTCACGGACAGGTGGGCTGTGTAGGTTATACTGTGTATGTAGAGGACCAAACTTAGATGCTTCCTTCATTTAATACTAATAAAGAACTGCATATACACTTAAAGTTTGCTCGCATCTTCTCGCAGAATCGAACGGCGGTTTCAGCACCGGTAGTTACCGGCTCCGCTAGAAAATCCGCACCCCGAGCTTCTTGCTTTTCTCATACTTCAGCTCGATTTCCCAGTGTATCTCGTTCCGATTAATAGCTCTTCATTAGACATCGACATAAGTAGTATCTACATGTAAAATAGAACTCGATTTTCCTTTCATTTCTTGCGACACGGGAGATGCCACTATTTATAAGTGAGAGTTGGCATAATTATTAAGTACCCGACCTATAAATTTACTCGATCATCAACCAGCCAACTATACACATTGCATGGGCTTTATTTGTAATGAGTGGATGTGCCACTTTATAGACCGAACAATGTGCATTTTTCATACAACACACATGAATAGCATTACATTGCATTCTTCATGTTTATTTTTAAGCTTAGAACGGTTCAGCCGGTACTCGCTGACGTGGCAAGTTAGACCCTAGATGGTTGACGCAACTACTTTTTCTCCTTTCCCCGTAGTTGCAACGGCTTCGCCTAGACTCCAACCCGACTATCGGTGACCTAGTTGACGCCCTTGTACAGGGTTGTGCCCACATGGGGAGAAAGGCTTCACTAGGGAGGTTGGATGAGCTCGTTGTTGCAGCCCGTGCCCGTGTTGAAAGCTCTGAGCTGCGCCAATGTGGCCACTCCAACAAGCAAATTGTGGTGACCCTGCATACCACTGCATGTTGTAGTATGCCAGTCGTTGATATAACATTCACGAAGTACCATTTCGCAAATATTACATCCCTCAGAGTAGTACAACAGAACATAGCAGGGTCCATAACTCATTCATACATTATTACAAACCAAATGTACATGTCATCTTGGAGCTCCTCCTGGGTCCAAAGAGGTTTACTCCTGGGTTCGAGGTGAACCCAACTTAGCTTACAATATAAGAGTTTCACTAGACTTAACATTTATTCTCTCGAGCAAAGTATTAAGAGTTCGCGCTGCTCGGCTTCTACTACTAATGCTGGTACTTCTAGGCTTGGTCTCCTCCGGAAGCCTCCGGTTCCGTAGACTATGAGGTAGTCTACACCTTCAATACCTCCAGAGGTCTGTTCTTCATAGCCGATGAAGTCGGCTCCTTCAGGGTTGTTGTCTCCTCCCGCATGATCTCAGCTCTAAGGATTTAAGAATGGTATGAGTACGAGCGTACTCAACAAGTTCATATTAGGAAAGAGGTGTTTAATGCACTAACTACGACCACCAGAAAGTCTGATACCATGCAAGTTTTGATAACCATTTCTTCAAAAGGTTGTTTTTATTCGGAAGAACTATGTCCGTCACCCTCACCGGTTGACTAGAACTTCATGGAGTTCCTTTCAAGCTGTCATAGTTCCAAATCCCTAACAAGGAGTGATCGGTCACGATTCGTTACACTCGCAGAGGTGTGTTTCTTTACCCGTAAGAGATCTTAACCTTGGTGCCAACCGCAAATTTTCCCCCACACACTTCCTTTGGTGTGAGGCCCGATAAGGTCCTAGTCAATCATGTTCCTCCGCTACCTCGAACACCCACCCTTTGTTGCATACCCCGACCCTGGGTCCTCGTCGGTCCCATTATTCCCACTCACGGGTGGACCCACCACGACGACACTTTGGGATCGAACCAAACTCCTTCGCCGTAGCCGCAACCCATCATAGACCGCAATACCGTGGGGACTTAGGACTCCCCAGCCTCACCATCTTGCTCTCGGGCGACAAGTGTACTACGGACTATGCCGTGGGGACTTAGACTCCCCGCCTCACCAGCTTGCCCTCGGATCACAAGTGTACTACGGTAAAGCGCATCCGTTGATGAACGAGAGGTGGAAACACTTTTGACTACTCCGTCCCATTCCGATCTTATGGTGAACACGGTTTATACGGCACAAGAATCACTGGACGACATTTGTTGTTTAATCCTAGATGGATATATACCTTGCAATGGAACCTCCACCATATCAACACAATCCATGGTTCCATTGCCCACCACATAGTCATATTCATAGTTATGAAAATAGTAGTTTTGTTTTTTATGCAATAGTGATAAACATAGTACTTTGCAAGTAATTTGGTAAAAATACTCAAATGACATGAGCAAGCGATGAACTTGCCTGAATACTGCAAAGTGTTGCAGTTGGATGGTGTGGACTGACCCTTGTCCTCTTGTTCTGAAAAATAGCATCATTGTCCGATAAGGGCAATGGTTAAAGAAGCAATTATGCATGATTCCATTTTTAGGGTTTGTTCCCCTTTCTGTTTATTATTTTTTTGGTAGAAGGTTTATACTAAGAATAATTTGGGGATACTTGTTTAGGGAAAAATACAACCTTGAAATGTTGTCAAGGTGTTTTTTTTGAGGTCCAAATTTATTAATGGACTTAATTTTGATTTTAGAAAATAATATGTGATTCAAATGATTATTTAAATCAATATATTAAGACTTATTCTTGATTATCTCCAAAAATTCTTTTTCATATTTTATTTAGATAGGGAATTTTATGCTGATCAATTTTCATATTTTTAATTATTTTTTTAGAGCTGTTAAATAATTATAGTGATTTTCCAAAGTTTATGCATTTTAATAAAATTTGTGAAATGGCAGAATGCTCCGGGCCCCACCTGTCAGTGGCCCAATGGCTAGACTAGCTCGGGTCCAACCGACCCGAGCGGTCGGTCGCTCACTTCCTCTCCACGCGCGTCCTAACCCTAATCCTCTCCCTTGCTCTGCGACTCGCGCCGCCTCCGCCGTCGCCGACTAATCCGACCAACCCGGCGGCCGCGCCGGCGAGATGCGCGCATGATCCGTCGTTCAACCGCGTTTCGATCCACCGCGCCGATCTCGTGCTTCTGCCTCGTCGCGTCCCCTTCGCCTCGTCGCCCGTCGTGGTGTCGGGCGAGCTGGTCGCCGCCGACGCGCCCGGTGCCGAGGCCGTGTGCCTCGCCGTGCCTCGCCGGAGCTTCGCGCGGCGATCGCCGCGTGGCCATGGCTTGCGCCGCCGTGGCCAGGCGTGCCGCCGCACCGCCATGGGACGCGCCGCGCAGCTCCAGGTTAGTACGCCTCCATCATCTCCCTTCTTACCTCCTCCTATGCTATGCTCTAGTCCCCAGCCTGCCTCTCCTCATGGAGATGCCGGCACTGCCATTGCTGTGCTTGGCTTACTGCTGTCGCCACAGATCCTAGCTTGATGTGTTGTGCTGTTCTTGCTCAATTGCTCACTGTGCTCCCTAGCTATTTCTGTTCATTGTAAACTCTGGCTGTGGTCCTCCTCATGGCTCATGATATCCAGGATGCTCATGACCTACTGGCATGCCCCTATTCTTTTTACTATCATTTGGGCATATTGTGTGTGCTTAATCGTGTCCTAGGCTTGATCTTGGTGGTTAATTATTGCATACTTGCAAGTGCTAGTGCCCTGGATATAATTATGGAGCTCTATTCATTTATCTGTGATGCAATTGTTCAATTATTTGGTTCATACATGATGCCAGTAATGCCTAGCATGCCCTGGCATGCTCTAACCAACTCCTGATGATCATATGATCATCAGTTGCTTGCAAACGCTGTTGTGTCTGTAGCTCATGCTACTCAACTGTGATGTGTGTGTGCACACAGGTTTGCTCTGTGTGCTGGTGCTGGTTTAAACCTCACATGTTGCTTGCAATGATCCATTGGATCATCGCAGGCTCTGATGCTTTGATTATTTGTATTGTTCACTTATCTATATTGCCTGGATTTACTGAAATGGATAAGTGATGTGAACTGCTTGCAGTGGATCATCCAATTAATTGTGACAGGGCTAGATGGATGCCAACACTTGTTGTGTACCCTAGCCCTCCTTTTGAACCCATCTGGGTGATGATATCTGTGCAAGGCTGATTGGTTTGGCTATTCTAGGGTTTGAGGTGACCCTGGCAGAACTTGTGCTGCCCTAGGGTAGCTCCCCTATTTGTTGGTTGGCTGTGATTTGGTGGATCTCTCACTGGAAGTAACCATGGGTTTTTCCAGTACCTTTGTGTTGACAACAGAATAGACAGGATCTGTCTAATATCTGATGGCTTGCTTGGCTTTGTGTGCTGGATGATTTTGGAATGGCTAGATAGGGATTAATCCAGGTTGGATTTCTCTGGTATGTCACTTTGTTGACATGCCAATGTTCCCCTTGGAATCTCTCTCTGTCTATTCTCTAGTTTGCTTGCACCAAAAGGCTTAATAGCCAGATGATGATACAAACTGGGTTTCATACCCACCTTGCTTCTGTGATGCAAGTGTATGCTTATTTATGAACAAAACAGAGTTTTGCTCAGGTTCTTTTATGTATACCTCACTCCAGCTCCTAGAAATTGAGTGTTGGTGTAGAGGATTGCTTCTGTTGTGCTTGGTTGATTTACTTGCCCTGCTCCTCCTGGTGATCTTGTGAGGCTTGATTCAATGTTGTTGTGAGTGAGCAGATTGAACAGCAGCTGTTCATGTGTTCTTGAGTTCTTGTGTTCTTACCAGTGAAGCCTGCCGATGGTTATGGCTTAGGGTTTGGTGTGAAAAGCTTATATGTGGTGTCCCCTTTCTTTCCCTGGTCGACAGCTTGGCCTGGCTCATTTTGTGACTCACCGCCTGTGTGTGTGTGCTGCATGCACACTGCTGTGTGAGCAGCCTAGCTGTGTGTGTGTGCACATCCTTGGTATCTGGTTTGAATCTTGGCTGAGGATGGATCAGCTCGGCAGCTTGGTCATATCCTCAACCCTTTTATTTGATTTCTGACGCCAAGTGGCATTGCCACTTGGCATAACACTTGTTTTATTTTTGTTTTGTGTTTGTGTGCAGGGAATCAACAATTGATCAATATGAACATGAAGATCAACAAGTGAAGGATCACATTGTAGTTTAGGATTTATTTTCATTACTTGTAATTTTCTTTATCTTTTATTATTCAAGCAATTCTTGTATTGTGTTGTAATATTCATTTATTTACTTGTGAATATTGTAAAGACAATGTAATTTGTGTGTTGATCAATAAAGCTCAAGGTTTCTCTAATGAGCTTCATTTATTGTAATTGTTCAACTTGTTTATTATTAATTATTTACCTAATGAATTTCCTCAATTGAATTATTTAGGGTAATTATTTAAGGTTTGAATTTGAAATTCAAATTCAAACTTGGTTTGAATTCAACCATGTCATATTATTTAGAATTCAATCATGCAACTCTCCCTCTCTTCTCAAAACCCTAAACTAGTGAAATGAGATGCAAGTTTGTCGCACTCTCGAAACCCTAACCCCGTAAGGTGTCGAGAGAGAAACTTGTTCCCTTCGATGCCTTTTTGTTTAAAAGCGCGAAATTTCCCGAATTTACAATGCAATGCACATCCCTTTCTAAAATCTACCCTCGTCGTCACTAAACCTGGGACATTACAGCCTTTCCCCCTTAAAGAAAACTTCGTCCCGGTTGTGGTTGTAATACCTGAATGTTCTGGGTATGTTTTCCTCAGTCCTCCTCTTTCCCAGTGGCTCTCTCTGGATGATGCTTCCATTGTATCTTGCAATACTTGATCGCCTTATTTCTGAGTTGTTTCGCTCTCCTCGAGAATCTTGGTCGGCTTCTCGATATAGGTCGATCTGGTTGTAACTCGAGCTCGCATGGATACTGCTCATCCGGGGTCTTTAAGCATTTTCTGAGTTGTGATACATGGAATACATTGTGAACTTGAGCTAGCCTTCCTGGTAGATGCAATTCAAAGGCCTAACCTCGGTTCTGACTCAGTATCTTGAAGGGTCCAATGTATCTAGGGCTCAACTTTCCTTTCACTCCGAATCTCTGTAGACCTTTCATTGGACTCACCTTAAGATATACCATATCTCCAACTTGTGGCTCCCAAGTCCTTCTCTTTTGGTCTGCATAGCTCTTTTGTCGACTTTGAGCTATCTTAAGTCTGCTTCTTATGATGTCAATGATGTGTTGCTTTTCCTTGACATAATCTGGGTTGAACTCCTTGATCCAGCTTCGTACCAACATATCGGTGATCTACACTTTCTTCCATACAAAGCTTCGAATGGTGCCATCTTGATACTGCTTTGATAGCTATTGTTGTATGAGAATTCTGCTAATGGTAGGTGTTCTTCCCATGATCCTCCGAAATCTAGGGCACAAGCCCTAAGCATGTCCTCCAAGATCTGGTTAGTTCTCTCGGTTTGTCCACCTATCTGGGGATGATAAGCGGTACTATAGTCCAATTTGGATCCTAGAGCTTCATGTAGTTGCTTCCAGAATGCTGATGTGAACACGGATCCTCGATCTCGACACGATCTTCTTGGGCACTCCATGTTTACTCACGATCTCTTTGATGTAAAGATCGATGAGTTTCTCTCCTTTGTCTTGCTGATTTACCGCTAAGAAGTGTGCACTTTTCGTCAACCGGTCCACGATTACCCATATCATGTCCTTCTTTTTATTGGTCATGGGTAGTCCGGTGATGAAATCCATTCCTATCTCCTCCCATTTCCATTCTGGAATAGGTAAAGGTTGTAACTTTCCTGCCGGACTGATGTTCGGCCTTCACTCTTTGGCAAGTATGACATTCAGCCACATACTGTGCTATTTCTCTCTTCATGTTGTTCCACCAGAATAGCTCCTTTAAATCCATGTACATCTTTGTACTTCCCGATGGATAGAGTATGGTGTTTGATGAGCTTCCGGAGTATTACTTCCTTGATCTCAGCAATATCCGGAACACAAATCCTCTTCCTGGAACCATAATGATCCCATCTCTCCACGGTGAAATTCTGATGGTCTTCCTTCTTCAATCCTCCTCATCTCCTCCACGATGAATGGATCATCTAGTTGGCCCATAATTATTTCATTCTTGAGGTTGACATTCATCTCATCGCTACTTGTAAAGCGGATAGTCCTTCGTGAGCTTCTTTCTCCCAAAGTTGTATTTGGGCTTGGCTTATTTCCTTCTTCAACTCTGGTGAAATTTCTGGTTCTAGTCCGCCAAGTACTTTTCTACTCAAGGCATCTGCTACAACATTAGCCTTTCCTGGAGTATAATTGATGGTCAGATCATAGTCCTTGATCAACTCAAGCCATCTTTTCTGCCTCATATTGAGTTCCTTTTGAGTGAAGAAGTACTTGAGACTCTTATGATCGTATAGAGCTCACACTTTGCTCCATAAAGAAAATGTCTCCAAGTCTTAAGTGCAAAAACAACTGCTGCTAGTTCTAAGTCATGAGTTGGATAGTTCACTTCATGAGGTCTGAGTTGCCTCGATCCATAAGATATTACTTTTCGGTCCTGCATGAGTACACATCCCAAACCATGTTTGGATGCATCGCAGTACACGGTGTAATCCTTGCCATCTTCCGGAACTGCTAACACCGGTGTTGTGGTGAGTTTTTCTTTCAGGGTTTGGAAACTCTTCTCACACTCATCGACCACACAAAAGGTGTGTTCTTCCTAAGCAGCTTGGTCATTGGTCCCGCTATCTTGGAGAATCCTTTAATGAATCTTCGATAGTATCCTGCCATTCCCAAGAATCCTCGGATTTCCTTGACATTCTTGGGTGCTTCCCAGTCCAAAACCGAGGCTACTTTGCTTGGGTTTACTGCTATCCCATCCTTGCTAATGACATGACCAAGAAATTCTACTTGATCAAGCCAAAACTCACATTTACTGAACTTGGCGTACAGTTGGTGTTCTCTTAGTGTTTGCAACACTATCCTGAGGTGTTCAGCATGTTCAGCTTTGTCCTTGGAATAGATCAAGATATCATCGATGAATACGATGACAAACTTGTCGAGACATGGCATGAAGATCTTATTCATGAGATTCATGAATATTGCTGGGGCATTGGTTAATCCAAAAGGTACTACGAGATACTCATGATGTCCGTATCTCGAAACAAAGGCTGTTTTCGGAACGTCTTCTTTCTTGATCTTTATCTGGTGATAACCGGATCTTAGATCAATCTTGGAAAAGACTCCCGCGCCTCTAACTTGATCAAAAAGATCTTGGATTCTAGGAAGTGGGTACTTGTTCTTGATGGTAACATTGTTCAGATTCCTGTAGTCTCCGCACATCCGTCGACCTCCATCTCTTTTATCCACAAATATCACAGGTGATCCCCATGGTGAGACACTCTCCTGTATGAATCCTTTCTGTTCTAGGTCATCCAATTGTTCCTTGAGTTCCTTCAACTCTTTAGGCCCCATCTTGTATGGTGCTTTAGCAATCGGAGTTGTTCCTGGAATTAGGTCGATAGTAAATTCTATCTCCCTATCTCGGTGGCATTCCAGTAATTCCTTAGGAAACACATCCTGGAATTCATTTACTACAGTATATCTTCTAACTTCACCTCCTTCATGTTGTTCAACTTCAACTCCACTTCAATCTGAGTATGCTTATCACCTTGGTAAATGATTCTATCTCCACCCGGGCTTTTCAAGGATACTGTTTTGTGGGTACAATCTATAAGTGCGCCATTTTCCTCTAACCAGTTCATACCAAGAATGACATCAATGTCCTTCATCGGTAAAATGAACAGGTCTGCGTCAAACGCACACTTATTGATCATGATGACTTGTCCAGGTTTAGTGTGGGTTACTAATATCGTTCCCCCCGCAGAAAGTATGGTTATGGGTTTATCTAATTTATTGCATCTAATCCCATGTTTGATGATGAATTGCCGGGAAATGAAGGATGTAGTTGCACCAGATCAAAAAGTACTTTGCCAGGATGAGTGAGTATCTGAGCGTACCTATCACCGCCGGTCGAGTTGACCACCTCCTCCGATCGGTACAGTTCAACTTGTCGAAGGGCTTCTTATTCTTCCGCCCCTCCTGTTTCCTCGATTTCCTCCTCCTCCAGATTGACCTCCTCCGGTATTCCTCTTGGGGCAGTCTTTCAGCATATGCCCCTCCGGCGACACCCAAAGCATATTATCTTAGGTTTACGACACTCTGTTGAAAGATGTCCCTTCATTCCACGATACGACAAACAGTCTGGTTTGCCCGTTGGAATCCTTGGTTCTTGCACTCGAAAAGTGTCCTCGAAGTCCGCAGCTTCGACAAACTATCCGGTTTGCAGTCTGAAACGCTTGGTTCCTCCTACCGTAGTAGTTGTTGTTGTTGTTGTTGTACCTTGGTTTAAAACTCAAACTCATGTTTGGCTTGTTGCTGCCAAACCTCTTAGGTTCAAACTTGGCCTTCTTCCTCTTCTCCTCCTGCTTGCTTGAAGTCATCTTCCAGGGTGATGGCCGCATCCACCAATTCCGGAACTCTGTCTCATCATTCTGAGTCGCACTTTGAAGGGGACTTAATCCCTCAAGAACCTCTTTCTTCTTCTTGTCCTCTATTGACCTCCTCAACGGCATACCGAGACAATTTTGAGAACTCTCTGACATAGGTCAGAATAGCATTGTCCTTCTGCTCAAGACTCTCAAATTCTCGACGCTTTAACTCCACAATACTTTCAGGGACATTGGATTCCCTGAACTTCCTCTTGAACTCTTCCCAGTAAATACTTCTCTGCCGGATACACGGCTACTATATTGTCCCACCATGATGCGGCGTCCACACACAAGTGTGTAGCATAACGGACCTTCTCCAGGTCGTTGCAACCAACGTATTGAGCTTTCGCCCGTGTCCATAAGCCTCTTCCGTCCATTGGCTCAAGCGCGTAAGCAAAAGATATTGGCTTGGTATTCTGGAAGTCTAGTGACTCCCTGATTCTCGGTCTCTCAACCCTATTCTGTGCAAGAATCCTGTGTTAATCTTCTGCGTTGCTCTTCCGTTCTCTGTTTGCACCAGGACAAAGTTCTGCTGCGTCATGGGTGGTGGTGGTATAAACACCTGTCGTCTGCCTCCGCCATGCCTCATTGCCAGCCCGTACTGCGTTCTTTCACTCCCGACATGAGTTCCCGGAGTCACCCACAAGATGATACTCATAATTACTCCATGCGCAAGTTTTCGAGCTCAACATTGTGCACAGAACTAGTCACGCAATGGAAATCAAGAAGCAAATCCAAATCATACAAAACATATACCCTGTATATACATACATAAGTGGTCTTATTACAATACTCAAGTCGAGGTGAGTATGCAAACTCACTTATTAAAGTATATGTACAAATTTATACAAATATTACAAACTATAATACACGTGGTACTTGTGTATTATAGCCACGCCTCCCTTGGTGGACTTCTAATCGGTCTTCACTCCCGGTACATCCCAGGCTTCCATCCGGTCGAACGTGTCGTCCTCCTGATAGACCCTGGAACATAAGGTCTCCCCGTTGGCTTGTAATCCGAATCCGATGATGATCCTAAGGAGAAATCAGTGTTCACAAACTGATCATTGAGTGCATCATAGTCCACCCATCGGGTGTACTCTCCTGTAGCCACACCATAAGGGTTTCCAAAACCCATACCCGTCTCAACTTGGGTCGGATATCCTTCATCTACTCCTTCATTACTAGGATAGCTCTGGTTCTGGGTTGTTGCGTCATCATTCATCTCCCCACCATAATACTCAGTAGTACTATGGGTTCCAGTATCACATCCCCAACGCCAACCCCTGAATTCTCAATAGGAGTCTCGGAACGCTGCATGTTTCCGATTCCTCTCCGCCCTCGTATCCCCCATAGGAACTACCCGTGTTCCCAGTGTAAGGTGTAGTTTCACGTGCAAGTGGATCAATACTGATGTAGTCACCACCTGAATAAACCGGTGTCTGCACCACATTCTCCATAGGTTCTTTTCCCCATCTCCTCCTTGGGCTCAGTGAACTCTTCTAGCATTGTATCAATTGCTCCCATCAAATGACGGTTCAACTGAAATAACAATGATAGCAAGCTACGGCTATTGTCCATGTATTTTGCCGCTTCATGGTTTGCGTCTGGATTTAAAATGATCCAGCATGAGATCTTCCTCTTCCTCCAGGTGAGGAATGTGGGTTCGAACCCATAAGCTCTTTCGTCTTATGTTCCCGATGTCTATGGCTCTCATAACAGCAATATGATAGGCTGTGTTGATGGTTCAAGCCTTCCGGGGGCATAACTACGCTCATTCCCAATGATTCGGGAAGTCGTAGCCCTACTCTACACTTTTACTGGTCCATCATAGAACCAGATTTCGTCACTTGAATTTGGGGATCGCACCCAATTCCAAGAACATGGCACGTAGGATGTCTGCAAGTCCTCCGTCGTATTCACTCAAGTTTGAAGTCTTCACTTTCACATTTCGTCCCGGGCGTGAACTTGCCATTGTTGGCTGTAGAAATAGAGAGAATATAAGATTAGTATTAATAATGCATCATAATAGAGATAATAAAGAATTATCGCACTAAAACATATGATTGTTATATTCTCAAGTGAATATACACCATATTTTTAGAGAATTCTTTACTAGTCCTATTTGACTCCTAACGTTTTCGTCCCATTTACTAGGTTCCAACCTAAGGTCAAAGCTTTTGCTCTGATACCAACTGTGGTGACCCTGCATACCACTGCATGTTGTAGTATGCCGTCGTTGATATAACATTCACGAAGTACCATTTCGCAAATATTACATCCCTCAGAGTAGTACAACAGAACATAGCAGGGTCCATAACTCATTCATACATTATTACAAACCAAATGTACATGTCATCTTGGAGCTCCTCCTGGGTCCAAAGAGGTTTACTCCTGGGTTCGAGGTGAACCCAACTTAGCTTACAATATAAGAGTTTCACTAGACTTAACATTTATTCTCTCGAGCAGCTAAGTATTAGAGTTCGCGCTGCTCGGCTTCTACTACTAATGCTGGGTACTTCTAGGCTTGGTCTCCTCCTAAGCCTCCCCGCCCGTAGACTATGAGGTAGTCTACACCTTCAATACCTCCAGAGAGGTCTGGTTCTTCATAGCCGATGAAGTCGGCTCCTTTTGTTGTTGTTGTCCTCCTCCGATGATTCAGACCTAAGGGGATTTAAGAATGGTATGAGTACGAGCGTACTCAACAAGTTCATATTAGGAAAGAGGTGTTTAATGCACTAACTACGGTACTGACCAGAAAGTCTGATACCATGCAGGTTTTGATAACCATTTCTTCAAAAGGTTGTTTTTATTCGGAAGAACTATGTCCGTCAGCCTTCACCGGTTGACTAGAACTTCATGGAGTTCCTTTCCCAGCGTCGCAGATCCAAATCCCGGAACAAGGAGGACGGGTCACGATTCACACTCTGAGGTGTGTTTCTTTACCCATAAGAGATCTTAACCTTGGTGCCAACCGGCAGCTTTCCCACACTTCCTTTGGTGTGAGGCCCCGTATAAGGTCCTAGTCAATCATGTTCCTCCGCTACCTCGAACACCCACCCTTTGTTGCATACCCACCCCGGGTCCTCGTCGGTCCCATTATTCCCACTCACGGTGGACCCACCACGACGAGTTGGGATCGAACCAAACTCCTTCGCCTAGCGCAACCCATCATAGACCGCAATACCGTGGGGACTTAGGACTCCCCACCACCATCTTGCTCCGCGGCGACAAGTGTACTACGGACTATGCCGTGGGGACTTAGGACTCACCTCACCAGCTTGCCCCCTGGATCACAAGTGTACTACGGTAAAGCGCATCCGTTGATGAACGAGAGGTGGAAACACTTTTGACTACTCCGTCCCATTCCGGATCTTATGGTGAACACGGTTTATACGGCACAAGAATCACTGGACGACATTTGTTGTTTAATCCTAGATGGATATAAACCCTTGCAATGGAACCTCCACCATATCAACACAATCCATGGTTCCATTGCCCACCACATAGTCATATTCATAGTTATGAAAATAGTAGTTTTGTTTTTTATGCAATAGTGATAAACATAGTACTTTGCAAGTAATTTGGTAAAAATACTCAAATGACATGAGCAAGCGATGAACTTGCTGAACACTGCAAAGTGTTGCGGTGGATGGTGGACTGACCCTTGTCCTCTTGTTCTCAAAAATAGCATCATTGTCCGATAAGGGCAATGGTTAAAGAAGCAATTATGCATGATTCCAGTTTTAGGGTTTGTTCCCCCCTTTCTCGGTGTTTATTATTTTTTTGGTAGAAGGTTTATACTAAGAATAATTTGGGGATACTTGTTTAGGGAAAAATACAACCTTGAAATGTTGTCAAGGTGTTTTTTTTGAGGTCCAAATTTATTAATGGACTTAATTTTGATTTTAGAAAATAATATGTGATTCAAATGATTATTTAAATCAATATATTAAGACTTATTCTTGATTATCTCCAAAAATTCTTTTTCATATTTTATTTAGATAGGGAATTTTATGCTGATCAATTTTCATATTTTTAATTATTTTTTTAGAGCTGTTAAATAATTATAGTGATTTTCCAAAGTTTATGCATTTTAATAGAATTTGTGAAATGGCAGAAATGCCCTGGGCCCCACCTGTCGGGCCCCGGTTTGGCTAGACCAGCTCGGGTCCAACCGACCCGAGCGGTCGGTCGCTCACTCCCCGCGCCGCCTCGTCCTAACCCTAATCCTCTCCCTTGCTGCGACTCGCGTCGCCTCCGCCGTCGCCGAATTCCGACCTACTCGGCGGTCGCCGCCGCGAGATGCGGCGCATCGATCCGCCGTTCAACGGCGCGATCCACCGCGCCGATCGTTCGCCGCTTCCTCGTCGCGTCCCCGCCTCGCTCGTCGTGGTGTCTGGGGCGAGTTGGTCGCCGCCACGCCCTGGTGCCGAGGCCGTGTGCCTCGCCGTGCTGTGTTGGAGCTCCGCGCGCGACCGCCTGCTTGGCCATGGCCGCCGTGGCCAGCCGTGCCGCCGTACCGCCATGGTGACGCCGCGCGCAGCTCCAGGTTAGTACGCCTCCATCATCTCCCTTCTTACCTCCTCCTATGTATGCTAGTTCTAGTCCCACTTCTCCTCATGGAGATGCCGGACCGCCATGCTGCTGTTGTGCTTGGCTTACTCGTCGCCACGATCCTAGCTTGATGTGCGTGTCGTTCTTGCTCAATTGCTCACCGTGCTCCCTAGCTATTTCTCATTGTAAACTCTGCGTGGTCCTCCTGTGATTGCTCATGAGCATCCAGTGATGCTCATGACCTACTGGCATGCCCCTATTCTTTTTACTATCATTTGGGCATACTGTGTGTGCTTAATCGTGTCCTAGGCTTGATCTTGGTGGTTAATTATTGCATACTTGCAAGTGCTAGTGCCCTGGATATAATTATGGAGCTCTATTCATTTATCTGTGATGCAATTGTTCAATTATTTGGTTCATACATGATGCCAGTAATGCCTTAGCATGCCCTGGCATGCTCTAACCAACTCCTGATGATCATATGATCATCGCTGTTTGCAAATACTGTGTTGTGTCTGTAGCTCATGCTACTCAACCTGTGATGTGTGTGTGTCACACAGTTTGCTCGGTGTGTGTGGTGGTTTAAACCTCTGTTGCTTGCAATGATCCATTGGATCATCAGAAGGCTCTGATGCTTTGATTATTTGTATTGTTCACTTATCTATATTGCCTGGATTTACTGAAATGGATAAGTGATGTGAACTGCTTGCAGTGGTGATCATCCAATTAATTGTGACAGGGCTAGATGGATGCCAACACTTGTTGTGTACCCTAGCCCTCCTTTTGAACCCATCTGGGTGATGATATCTGTGCAAGGCTGATTGGTTTGGCTATTCTAGGGTTTGAGGTGACCCTGGCAGAACTTGTGCTGCCCTAGGTAGCTCCCCTATTTGTTGGTTGGCTGTGATTTGGTGGATCTCTCATTGAAGTAACCATGCTGGTTTTTCCAGTACCTTTGCTGACAACAGGAATAGACAGGATCTGTCTAATATCTGATGGCTTGCTTGGCTTTGTGTGCTGGATGATTTTGGAATGGCTAGATAGGGATTAATCCAGGTTGGATTTCTCTGGTATGTCACTTTGTTGACATGCCAATGTTCCCCTTGGAATCTCTCTCTGTCTATTCTCTAGTTTGCTTGCACCAAAAGGCTTAATAGCCAGATGATGATACAAACTGGGTTTCATACCCACCTTGCTTCTGTGATGCAAGTGTATGCTTATTTATGAACAAAACAGAGTTTTGCTCAGGTTCTTTTATGTATACCTCACTCCAGCTCCTAGAAATTGAGTGTTGGTGTAGAGGATTGCTTCTGTGTTGTGCTTGTGGTTGATTTACTTGCCCTGCTCCTCCTGGTGATCTTGTGAGGCTTGATTCAGTGTTGTTGTGAGTGAGCAGATTGAACAGCAGGGCTGTTCATGTGTTCTTGAGTTCTTGTGTTCTTACCAGTGAAGCCTGCCGATGGTTATGACTTAGGGTTTGGCTGTGAAAAGCTTATATGTGGTGTCCCCTTTCTTTCCCTGGTCGACAGCTTGGCCTGGCTCATTTTGTGACTCACGCCTGTGTGTGTGTGTCTGCATGCACACTGCAGGTGAGCAGCCTAGCTGTGTGTGTGTGCACATCCTTGGTATCTGGTTTGAATCTTGGCTGAGGATGGATCAGCTCGGCAGCTTGGTCATATCCTCAACCCTTTTATTTGATTTCTGACCTGCCAAGTGGCATTGCCACTTGGCATAACACTTGTTTTATTTTTGTTTTGTGTTTGTGTGCAGGGAATCAACAATTGATCAATATGAACATGAAGATCAACAAGTGAAGGATCACATTGTAGTTTAGGATTTATTTTCATTACTTGTAATTTTCTTTATCTTTTATTATTCAAGCAATTCTTGTATTGTGTTGTAATATTCATTTATTTACTTGTGAATATTGTAAAGACAATGTAATTTGTGTGTTGATCAATAAAGCTCAAGGTTTCTCTAATGAGCTTCATTTATTGTAATTGTTCAACTTGTTTATTATTAATTATTTACTTAATGAATTTCCTCAATTGAATTATTTAGGGTAATTATTTAAGGTTTGAATTTGAAATTCAAATTCAAACTTGGTTTGAATTCAACCATGTCATATTATTTAGAATTCAATCATGCAACTCTCCCCTCTCTTCTCAAAACCCTAAACTAGTGAAATGAGATGCAAGTTTGTCGCACTCTCGAAACCCTAACCCTGTAAGGTGTCGAGAGAGAAACTTGTTCCCCTTCGATGCAGTTTTTGTTTAAAAGCGCGAAATTTCCCCAGAATTTACAATGCAATGCACATCCCTTTCTAAAATCTACCCCTCGGTCGTCACTAAACCTGGGACATTACACAAATGCTGTCATGGGAAGCAACATTGTTGTGAGCCAACCACCGGACGATTTTCTTGGAGCCGAGGAGCACCTCCGATACGACTCCATCGAGCTCGACAATCCAAACAACGAACACATCGACGAAGACACGAGACCTTCGTTGCGGTTATTAATTTTGTCGTCGTTGCGGCCATCCCCAAGTACATCGGGTCGGCGAACCATTCTCGTCTTGTCATCCCGCTTCTCCTCACAGAAGTAATCGACCCCGAAGGCCCCCAATTTGTCGGCACCATGCATTTCTTCTCCGTCTCCGATCGGGAGCCACCGCCCATGGATCTTCCTCACAAGCTGCTCTTACCACGATGTTCCTGCTCTGCCGCCATTGCGTATGGTGAGCGCCTCCATGCTCCCCGCTGCTGACGTGCCTTGCGGGGTCGCACCGCCGCCAAGTTGAAATGCCTAGCCACCGGGCCTCGATGGTAGGTTTGACCGGAAGAAAGTTACGGGATGGGAAAAGGGAAAAAATAGAAAAATATATAAATATGCTTGTGGGTCCATGATGCGCGTAGATGTACACATCCGTTGGGAACCCCAAGAGGAAGGTATGATGCGCACAGTGACAAGTTTTCCCTCAGAAAGAAACCAAGGTTATCGAACCAGTAGGAGCCAAGAAGCACGTGAAGGTTGTTGGTGGAGGAATGTAGTGCGGCGCAACACCAGTGAAACCGGCACAACGTGGAACCTGCACAACACAATCAAAGTACTTTGTCCCAACGTAATGTGAGGTTGTCACTCACCTTTGAAAACAAAGGATTAAGCGTATCGAGTGGAAGATGGTGTTTGTTTGCAAAGAACAAAAAACAGAGAATGTATTCAGATGTAAAAGAATGGACCGGGTCCACAGTTCACTAGAGGTGTCTCTCCAATAAAATAACTAACATGGGGTGAACAAATTACAAGTGAGCAATTGACAAATAAAGATTCAATACATATCAACGATGATTACTATGTGATTTAATCGGGGCATTACGACAAAGTACATAGACCGCTATCCAGCATGCATCTATGCCTAAATAATTCACCTTCGGTTATCATCCGAACCCCTTCCGGTATTAAGTTGTAAACAATGATAATTGCATTAAGTATGGTGCGTAATGTAATCAACACAAATATCCTTAGATAAAGCATCAATGTTTTATCCTAGCAACAGGACATCCACAACCTTAGAACTTGTCACTGTCCCCATTAAATGGAGGCATGAACCCACTATCGAGCATAATTACTCCCTCTTGGAGTTACAAGTATCAACTTGGCCGAGCCTCTAGCAACGGAGAGCATGCAAGAACATAAACAACACATATATGATAGATTGATAATCAACTTAACATAATATTCTATATTCATCGGATCTCGCCAAACACAACATGTAGCATTACAAATAGATGATCTTGATCATGTTAGGCAGCTCACAAGATCTATAACAATGAAAGCACAAGCGGAGAAGACAACCATCTAGCTACCGCTATGGACCCATAGTCCAAGGATGAACTACTCACGCATCAATCCGGAGGCGGGCATGATGATGTAGAGCCCCTCCGTGATGATTCCCCTCTCCGGGTGCAGGCGATCTCCGAATCCCCGAGATGGGATTCGCGACGGCGGCGTCTCGGAAGGTTTTCCGTATCGTGGCTCTCGCACGGGGTTTGCGACGGAGGCTTTAAGTAGGCGGAAGGGTAGGTCGGCACACGAGGCACAACAGGGCCGCGGGCCAAGACTGGGCCGCGCCGCCTAGCGTCGTCGCGTACTCGTTTGCTCTTCGGACTTCCAGCTTCTGTAAAAATAGGCCCGGGCGTTGATTTCGTCCAATTCCGAGAATATTTCCTTACTAGGATTTCTGAAACCAAAAACAGGAATGGCACTTCGCATCTTGTTAATAGGTTAGTGCCGGAAAATGTATAATAATGCTGTAAAGTATGTATAAAACATTCAAGTATTGTAATAAAAATAGCATGGAACATAAGAAATTATAGATATGTTTGAGACGTATCAGTCCAACGTCGTGATTGTCGTTTTCTTGGTGTTGCAAACATGTCTAGGGTTTGGGGTGGGACGGGATTCATAAGTTAAGAGTGCCGATTTTGGGGGATTCAAAGTTCAAGGTTTCATTTAGCTAAATCCTATAAGTTCAAGATTTATTTTGAACTTTTTGCTATGAAGTGGATGATTTTCTTCATGAACTCAACGTATGACTTATATGCGATGCACATGCCTGGCATTAGATTGCATTCATGGAAGGTGGCTTTCAGTGGATGATATCAGTATGAGCAACAAAGATTGTTGGGATTCATATTTTTTTTCTAACTGAGTTTCTTACCCCTTTCCATTTCATACAAAACAGAAATACAAAGTTCAACAGGAAAAAAAAAGTGAGGGGCGAGTTGAAGCACTAATAGGAAACCCACTTCGACATCTTTTGATCTCGAAAAGCACCACTATAGGGCAAAAACCTATTACCACCTATACTCAACCAAATCCTTAGGATTACAACCCAAAGACACCCACAACATGGGAGAACAACCAAGCCAGGATTCCACCATTACCAGCAACACCTCAAAACCAAAAAGAAGTTCCCACCAAACTTTTGACCTCAAAATCACAGCAATCAGTCGCCGATCATACCTCCGCCACCATTGGAGATTCCGCGGCTATTGTTGGACCCTAGCACCATAGACTCCGCTACGCTTCGACCCAAACCTACCGGCGACGGGTCTCGTTCCGCTCGACAGAAGTTAGCTTTCCTTTAAAATGATTTTAGATCACATATAACACAAGCTACGTGATTTGGGATCGATTGGGAGCTATTTTCTATAAGAGGATTGATCGATCGGTTCTTCGTCGTTGTATGCCTGCGATAGATTTAAAGCCTAGAAAGAAGACGCGTTGGCATCATGTTTTTCTATTTTTTTACAGAGAGCCAGCTACTGTTCCACAAACTGTGGTAGTACCCCCGAGATTTTCTTGCACGAGTACTACCAAGAAGGGTCCGAGAGATCAAATCAGTTTTAACTTTTATAAGTGTATCTACTTGAGCAGGGGTGACCCGGGCTGCTGTAAATGCGGGTAGTTGGCATCACTATTAGTACATATGCAGTCCACCGCCGCGGCGCTACCCTCTCATATCCACCATCGTAGCCGCGCTATCCTCTCTCGTCTCCACCACCGCCGCCGCGCCATCCTATCCTCTCCACCAGAACAATGTCGTTGCGGCTCCGTACGATGTACTCATGCTTGGCCACAACGGCCGCGCGCCAACTGCGGCGCATCAACCACCACTGCAGCCGCAGCCGCCGCACCCCGACACCGACTACAGCTCTGACAACACAGACGACCCACGCTTCGAGGTGTGGGACGAGGCGTACATCGCCGATGCAGAAACTGAGGCGACGGAGGAGGCGGCGCAGTGGGGCGAGCTGCCGCAGGCCCCCGCCGACCCGGAGCAGGCGGCGATCCTAACGTCCTTGAACGCGCAGCGCTTTCGTAGGCTGGAGGAGGAGGAGCGCGAGTTCATCAACGACGCGAACTTCAAACACGCCGTCGAGATCTCGCGCCAGCGAGCGGCCACGGAGGAGGCGGGACGCCTCCTCATGGCGGCGGAGCGACAAAATCTCATCAAGCTGAACGCTCATCGCCACGCCGAGACGTTCTCCCGCGAGCAAGCGAGGGTCGCCCGGAACGAGGCGTCTCGGCGATGGCTGGCAGTGCTGAGGGGACATCACCGCCGGCAAGCTCCTGTGACACCGGCCGCCATGTTCCACTGCCAGATGCGCGAAGCAAGGGCGGAGAGATGGGCACGGACGCATGCGGCAAAGGGGAAGAACGACGACGAGGCAGGGCCCTCGCGCCCCAACCGGCCAGTAGATTATTGTTAAGTTTAAGTTTTATTTAGGTTTAAATTCAAGTAACTTTTATATAAATTTCGTATAAATTTCGTATAAATTTTGATTTTAAAATGTCATTCTAAATTCAAATTTCTATTGGGATGCCGTATGAAGGGGCGTCGGTGTGCAAACATCATCCTCAAATAGAGGATGTTCTGCCGACGGGCCTGCCGGCGATTATTTAGAGCGCGCAAGCGAAGATGCTCTAAATAAGGTATGGCCTGAACAATGCACGGGGGCTCGGCGCCGTTCGGATCCATAAAGACAGAGGTTGTCGGGAATGGGAGGCGAGAGCTGGGTGGCAGAAGCTCGAGTGAGTGAAGTCTTCGTGTCGTACAGATTTTGTACTACCCCGTAGAAAACTCAGCGCTCCATATGAAAGAAGAGACATTCCTCCAAACTAGTAATGGAGCACGTGCAATGCATTTGTCAACTAATGCACATAACTCAATTGAATATTTTTATATTTAAGTTTCATTATGTTTACAAACAGTTATAAGCTATTAGGACATGTAAAAAGGATCAGGACATCACCATGAATTCAATAGACTTTCACCCTTCTATAGCTGTTTGAAATCACGTTCAGACATTGTTTGACTCGCAGGGGAACAAATTCTGTTGGACATCACACAGCCATGTATCCGCACATGTAGCTCACTCGAGCGCTGGTCAATAGTTTTATCTTGGGTGGAAGTGTTGCCATTAAAATTAATGATGATGTGGGCAAATATTTTCAGACCAAGAAAGAACTAAGACAGGGAGATCCATTATCGCCAGTGCTATTTAATATAGTGGCTGATATGCTTGTTGTTCTGATTGAACGTGCAAAGTCAGAGGGCCAGATTGAAGGGGTTATTCCTCATCTTGTTGATGGAGGTTTATCCATTCTTCAATATGCCGACGATACAATTATTTTTATGGATCATGACATAGACAAGGCTCGAACCTGAAGTTAATTCTTTATGCGTTCGAGCTTTTGTCGGGTCTAAAAATAAATTTCCATAAAAGTGAATTGTTTTGTTTTGGTGAGGCCAAAGACCATGTTGCAGATTATGCTGAGCTTTTCGGCTGTGACCAAGGCCAGTTTCCAATTAGGTACTTGGGAATTCCGATTCACTATCGGAGACTTACCAATGCTGAATGGAAATTGGTTGAGGAAAGACTTCAGATCAGATTAAATAGCTGGAAAGGTAAACTACTGTCTCTGGGAGGAAGATTAGTACTCATAAATGCGGTACTAAGTAATATGGTACTTTATATGATATCTTTCTTCCAACTTCTCATAGGAGTCTTAAAACGATTGTATTATTTCCGATCAAGATTCTTCTGGCAAGGGGATAGTGAGAAGCGTAAATATCGACCGGCTAAATGGAGTGTGCTGTGTCGGCCCAAAGATCATGGAGGACTTGGTATTCAAGACCTCCAGGTCAAGAATAGGGCACTCCTCGGTAAATGGTTGTACAAACTACTTACTGAAGAGGGCATATGGCAAACACTCCTCAAGAGGAAGTATATTGGCTCAAAGGCTATGTCTCAGGTTCTTTGGAAACCAGGAGATTCGCATTTTTGGGCTGGTCTTATGGAAACAAAGAAGTTTTTCTTTCCATATGGATCCTTCTCTATTAAGGATGGGTCGGAAATTCGTTTCTGGGAGGATAAATGGTTGGGTAATACCACACTCCGAGAACAATATCCGGCATTGTACAATATAGTACGCCACAAAAGCGATACTATCGCTAAGGTATTGGAAACTTTCCCACCAAATGTGGATTTTAGAAGAAGTCTCATCGGTCCCAGACAAACCTCTTGGCAAGAATTGTTACAGCGTCTTGAGTCAATTCAATTGACGCAGGGACCTGATGTATTTCGATGGAATCTTACCGGGAATGGTTCATTCTCAGTGGCTTCAATGTACAATGCTCTCATTCAACCTGAGTTACCGGTCGATAATAATTCAAAAATCTGGAAGATGAAGATACCACTCAGAACAAAAATCTTTGCTTGGTATCTTCGTCGGGGGGTTATTCTTACTAAAGATAATCTTGCCAAACGCAACTGGCATGGAAGTAAAAAGTGTGTCTTCTGTCATCAGGACGAGACTATTAAACACTTATTCTTCCAATGTAAGTTTGCTAGGTCTATATGGTCAGCTGTCCAAAATAGGGTCCACCTTATACCCACCTCGTAATGTTGCCAATTTATTTGGTAACTGGCTCAATGGCGTGGATGTTAGGTTTAAACGTCTTATTAGGATGGGAGCGATTGCAATAATTTGGTTGCTATGGCTGTGTAGAAATGACAAGATTTTCAATAACATCTCTTCTTCTTTTCTACAGGTCATCTACCGGTGCACTACTATGCTTCGTTCATGGATACCTCTGCAGCGACTGGAGCACCGGGACCTCTTTACGGAGGTGTCTTCACGATTGGAGGATACGGCGAGGGATATTTTCTCCCAACATGGGTGGCAGCGTGACTTCCGGCTAGATCCTCCTAGCTAGTCTTTTATTGCTCTATGAACTCTGTTTTATCTTTGAACACCATTTGTGGATTTGTAACGGATCTTTGTGCGGCTGTGTGCATCTTAGTTATGCAGAGGCCGGGTATATTGCGCAAGTAATAAAATGCCCATTTTCGAAAAAATGTAGCTCACTCGAGCTCCGCCTTAGTATTGGTGACATTCGACGTAAGTGACCACGACAGCCACGTCCCGCCATGTCCCTGGCTGATTGTGGCGAACATAATAACGGACCGGCACCGTTGACGAGCTTCATCATTTTGTAGCGGTTCAGCTCGAATTCCCAGCGCATCTCATTCCGATCAATAGCTTTTACACCAGACACCGACACAAGATTCTAGTACATGTAAAGCACACAACTCGATTTTTCTTCATGTTTTGCGGCACCAGAAGCCACTATTTATAAGTGAGAGTTGGCATGATCATTATTTGCAATAAGTGGATGAATGGCTTTATGAACTGAACAATGTACAACTTTCATACGATGCACATGCCTAGCATTACATTGCATTGCATTCATCGAAGATGGCTTTCCATGGATGATATAAATATCAGCAATAAGGACAATGGGGATTCATATATATGAGACATTAGCTTATAAATTAAGAAATAGACGCACAATAAAAACCAATACATTACTTACTCGGTCATAAAAGTAGGGTTGAAAATGCATCTAGATCCTTTCTACGTTGGTTTAAATGATTAACTGCAAATGATTAAGAGACTAACGTGATGGGAGTATACACGGGAAATTAGTCCCAGCTAGTTGGTTTAACCACAAGGAAATCGACTCCTGAAAATAAAGTGAAGAATGTATGGTCTAAAATCGAAGACGAGTAGTGTTTCTGAAGAGTCAATAGGAGTGGTGTTGATGAATCTGAAGACTTAGAAGAAATCCCAAAGATGCAGGGTTTTTCTAAAGATTCAGAGTTGTAGGAAAAGCCATACTATAAAGAGGTGTTAGATCTTCAAGAAAGAAAATGAAACTTAACTATCACCATACATTATCAATCTGCTCCGATTTCTCACTATCCTAAATAAAATAAAATGCAAACAAAAGATCACAACAGTTGGGAAGAACTTGATAATACCAATGCCAATGGCAGACCATGGTCAGTTTGAACAATGGCAAAAAATGTCACATGAGAAGAAGATTTTCGGTCCCAGAATACCTCCCTTTTCACCTTTTCTTGGCCGGCGACGTTACCTGTACTACAGGTGCAATCATCGCCAACATCCTGCTCACCCTGCCTTCGCACCCTATCCTGAATCGAGCCTATACGCTCGTTCTCACCCCTCCGCTTACGGGAAAGGGGCAGTGAGTAACAACTGTCAAACATGCTTTTGGTAAAAAAAAACTATCAAATAGACTTCAACCATGGTAAGGGGTGGAAGAGGCGGGATAAACTAGTGCGACCGCGGGCACCAACTCCCTTTAATAGGGAAGAAATCTCGCAATAGTTGATGTTATGCTCGAATAGTTTTAATCGTCATATTTTGTCTAGTCGTGTATGTTCTATATTATTGCAATAAATTTACCATGTCAACACATGATGGAACTAATCAGTATGTTCGGTGTGCAAAAAAGGGGGGCAAAGAAGTACCAAAATGAGAAACCTGGAAGTACGACGGTAAAATGGGAACCGTAACCAAACTAACAACTTCCTGCCCACCCCCTCCCTACCTTAAAAACTCCCGATTCATCGTCTTTGGCCTGCTCTCTGGAGGAAATCGAAACAACACTAAGCCGTGAACCCTCATCTTGCAGCCAAAAATGAGTTGTTTTTTATCCTTCCATGTCCATGATTGTGGTGAACTATGATAAACCTATTGTTGGAAGAACATGAGTAAGGCCAACACACTTACAAAATTTTCAAAATTATCATTCGTGTTCTATATCATGGCAAAGAAAAAAACACAAAGTTTAATTTATTCATCTCAAAACATCAGTCTTACGTTAGAGTTGTATGTATTTATACTATCTACGTACCCGTACTTTCCCACGGAAATAAAAAAATGCCAGCTTGATGTTTAACAAATACTTGTATCGACATTCAACATTATATCTTGCAAAGTACATGTCGCATAAGTTTTCTTCTTCTAAAGTAACCTTCCTTATGTAAGCTGAGATTTCCAAACTTTCATAAATCATAGTTTCTTTTTTTTTTTACTTCTCAATCATAAACAAATCATATATTTCCCAATTCCTCTCTTTCTTGTCTTCCTTTCCACAAATGGGGTGGTGTCAAAGGAGGTGGGATGAATGAATGTGGCAAAATAGGTCTAGTGGTTTCAAATATGTTAGGGTGATCGTACAAGATAAAAAAGTGCGATGAACCACCGCCACTAGCTATCTGTTAATACTTCCTCTATCCACACAAAAATGGCGTATGAATTTAATCAAAATTCAAAGCTATATGGAAGGGAATATCAACAACTACACTATTGAATATATAAATTACGATAATATATCTCACGAGGGTTCTATTTGATCTTCATATTTCTGGATATATGCATGGTTAAACATAGAAAGCTTTGAATTCTTACTACATTCGTATGTCATGTACTTCTGGATGGAGGGATTAGTAAGAAGATAGTCAACTTAATACTTAAGCTAGGCATATCACCAGTAATGTTAGACAAGATCCTAGGTGTTGGTACACATAACATGTTGTAAGAAACTTAGCATTTTAGACAACGTAGGCGTATTATTACTTTGTTAGATTAAGCGAATGTTATAGACAATAACTAAAGGTAATTGTACGTATGATATGATGTAGGCGACTTATCTCAATTGGTCGGTAAAATAGAATATTGTTGGATAAATATTTGTACATGTGTTATGTTGTAGGAAACTTAGCATCCATGGTAGGTAATTTAGAAGAATCTTCGTATGAAAGTGAAATTTCTCCAAATAAACATTTTGCACAAACATATTGACACATATTGCTCTCCAAGGCTTCACATCGGTGGTAAGCTACGAGGTCTGCAACATCAGCCGTATTAGTACAACATTCGCCTTGCAACCGACAATGATTTACTTTTTATCCTGCCATGTCCATGGTTGTAGTGAACATGATAACTTGAGTAGTTTGTGTCACTTCAACTCGAAGTCCCAATGCATCTCATTCCAAGTCGTATGTCCTACACCACACATGGACAAGAGTGCCTACATGTGAAGCAGAACTTCATGCCCCTTCCTGTTTCATGATACAAAAGAAGACAATATTTATAAGCGATAGTTCGATCAGTCATTATGTATCCAAACTATACATTGACTCGATCATCAACCAACCAACCACATAGAGTGTATGAGCTTCATTTGTAATAAATAGATGAATCGCTTCATGAACCAAACAATGTTACAAATTTCATAAGATACACATGCGCAGCATTACCATGCCATAGCCCAAGGTGGCTTTCCAGGGATGATGCCAGTGCGAGCAATAGATCGAGATGAATGTGGTTCATATAAATGGGAAATTGCTCGAGTTCTAACCATCTTTCTTGCTCTAGGTTGTTGTTGTTATCTTCTGCATTAGTGCAACAAATTTGCCTCGATGAATCATTTTTGTTATGTTATGTCGGCCCATTCATTTTTATTGACCGAAGGACCAAGGTTGAAGAAAAAGGACCGAACTGAGAAGCCCGGAAGCAACGGGGGGTAAAACGGAGAACCGCAACGACACTAACGACCACCTCTCCCTTCCCTTTCTTTCCCACACTCGAGTCGTCGTCTCTCTGCTCCGGTCTCCGGAGAAAAGCGAAACAGCACCCAGCAGCCAACCCCACACGCCAATTCGGAATCCTTTCCCCCTTCCGCCTCCCACCTCCGGCGCATCGTCCCCCGCGATCCCGCCTCGCCGCCTGCGTCCCCCGATCGTCCACCTTCCTGCCGAGGTAAGTCTCGTCTCGGCTCGCGCCCAATTCAGCTCCTAATCGCTCGGCTTCCGGGGACGGGCCGCACTGGTTTTAATTGATTGCTTGCTGGTTTCTTGCGCGATTAGGAGTTGGATAGTCGGCTTTCGCGTCACGGTTTGGGCCGTTGTTGCGATTAGGATGTGGAATTTTGGAGGGAGCCAGCGATCGAGTATATTGGATGGACTTTGGAGATGCTTCTGCGTTTGTACGGGAAAAGCTTAAATCTAGGTCATGGTATAGCTGTTTTGAGTGAAATGGGTAGATTTCACAGTTTAGTAGGGAGAAAAAATCGGTTATTTATAGCAATTTTTTTGCGGGGATATTCATAGCAATTTTTTGCGGGGGTATTTATAGCAATTTTTGGTTCCTTGTTGTAGAAAGAAGTAACTTCTACTATCTATATATATATAGCCTAGAGTTACGTGTGGTGCGTGTGTCTGATAGCTCATTTCAAAGGCTCAGTTATATTGTTGTGGTCGCCAGGGCTAGCGGGCGCGCAGAAGAGGACATTTCCTGCGGGAGGAGGATGCGCAACTAATCTGGAGCAGCATCTCAGATTGCATCATTCTATCTTTTGACATGGCTGAGGGGGCAAGGTTTCATGGTATAATTGGCGGTGGTGGCAGAAAGGAGATGCAAGGAAACCAGTTCGACGGCTTCAACAACATGCCCTACTATCACAAGATCGAGGAAGGCTCCCACATGTCGGTGGACAGCACCGACAACTACAACCTGTCCAACTATGCCGGTGGCTCCGTCACCATGATGTCGGTGGGTGGCGACAGCAGCGTGGCCTCGAACGAGTCCCGCACCGTCATACTTAAGCACCCGGGCCTCCGTGATGCCCCGACCGCGAGCTACTCGGTCGGCAGTAGCGTCTTCCGCCCCAACCGTGTGGCCGCGCACACGCTCAACGAGGATGCCTTGGCTAGGGTCTTGATGGACCCGAACCATCCGACGGAGATACTTAGTAAGTACCAGCAGTGGGCCATTGATCTGGGGAGGTTGGACATGGGGGTTCCTTTCGCGCAAGGGGCCTTTGGGAAGCTGTACAGGGGGACATACATTGGCGAGGATGTTGCCATTAAGCTGCTGGAGAAGCCTGACAACGACACGGAGAGAGCGCAATCATTGGAACAGCAGTTTGTGCAAGAAGTTATGATGTTGTCCACGCTGAGGCACCCGAACATTGTAAGGTTCATAGGGGCTTGCAGGAAGTCAATCGTGTGGTGCATTGTTACTGAGTATGCAAAAGGTGGCTCAGTCAGGCAGTTCCTGGCAAGAAGACAGAACAAGCTGGTACCTCTGAGGCTGGCTGTCAAACAAGCGTTGGATGTAGCTCGGGGAATGGCCTATGTGCATGCCTTGGGATTTATACACAGGGATCTAAAGTCAGATAATCTTCTGATTGCGGCAGACAGGTCCATTAAGATTGCCGACTTTGGAGTTGCTCGTATCGAAGTGAAAACAGAGGGGATGACACCAGAGACAGGAACCTATCGCTGGATGGCACCGTAAGTTCCTTGCCTCTCTGTTTTCTTATGTAGATATTTTATCTTAATATATTTTAATTAATGGTGTTTGACATTTAACTTATGTTCACATGCCAAAATCTGTATTTGAAAAATTCATTGAGGAACATTCAGCTATTTGTCAATAATCTGTTACCGCATAGTGGCATTTGCTAACTCTGACTATGCAGAGTTCTTATGTTTCACAATACACCTTAATTTGTCATTTGACTAACAGCCTTCTGTTGCATCCATGAAATGATTTCTACTGTAACATGGTTCCAGTCTCTTGTCGATACAAAGTATGGTCCGACATAATTCAAATCGAGGTATTTCTGAGTTGGCAATTTTTTGGGGCTACAGAAAAAAGTGTATTTTTGCAATTAGGTATACATATCCTCTGTGGACACGATATTCGTAAAAAAGGGCTATAGGAAAAAGACAAATTTTGGCCAAAAATATAAGATTTTTTTCATATATACAGCCACAATTTTTTTTAATTTCTATAGCCCAAAACAGAATTCCTTTAAACATATGTGTAGGTATCAGTGGAAAAAAATGATTTTCTGAAATTCAAAAGTACAAATTTCGATTTTTTAAAAATCTGGGCACTCTCGTGCCTGGGTGCTGCAAAGCCTCGTTCATGAGCTAGTGGTTTATGTGTGTGCAGGGAAATGATTCAGCATCGACCTTACGATCATAAAGTTGATGTCTACAGCTTCGGGATCGTCCTGTGGGAGCTTATAACTGGCATGCTTCCTTTCACAAACATGACAGCAGTTCAGGCTGCTTTTGCTGTCGTAAACAAGGGTGCTCGTCCTGTGATCCCACAAGATTGCCTACCTTGCCTGAGCCACATCATGATGCGCTGCTGGGACGCGAATCCTGAGGTCCGCCCACCATTTACTGAGATCGTCAGCATGCTTCAGAACGCGGAGGTGGAGGTCATGAGCCATGTCCGTAAAGGACGCTTCCGCTGCTGTGTTGCTGAACCCATGACCACCGACTGAGATTATAGCAGGGTAGATGATCGCACCGGGGATTAGAGAACAAAAGCAGGGAAGAATCGAGAATGAGGCGATCTCATTGAATTCAGTGGTGCCTAGTAGGCTTTATCAGTGTGCATTCTATCTTGTGTAAGTTGCGCACCTCAAGTAAATGTAATCTCTTCTGAAATATCAATGTCGCTGTGTATGCTAACAAGATCTAATGGAGCTTTCATATGTTAATATAATTTTTATTTGCTCTTCTAGTAACCCAAGTTTGTGCTCCTCATCTGCACCTTCAGTATTAATCTTTATTTTGGCCTTGTTCGGTGCCTGTTATTTGGAGATTGTAGCCATTGTTTGCATGCCCCAGATTTCATATGATTCCTACTTGGTTGGTCACCTGCCAATTGAATCAGTCACTGTCACTTGGTCCAAATTTATGTTCCAAAGTGTCTGATGCTGTTTGAGAAATTTTAACATATGAGCAAGTGGGCTGGCGGTTTCTATTTGGACTCCACACCTTGTTGAGCTGTTCTGACTTCTGACTCAATATCAGCCACATACTGGCTTGATCCAGGGAGATTTATATCAACAACAAAGGCAAGATGGTTCTGCATCTCTGTGTACGAGCTGTCTGATTTGTTTGCTCTCAGGAGACAAGATCGTTTTCTTTACCTGAAATTATATGATTGATTAATCTGTTTTGATGTATGTGTGTGCACGTTTCTAGAGAGAATAGAATAATCGTAATTTAAATTGAGGATAAGTCAAATTAGGCTGTTCTTTTCTCACTTCGCAACAAGACAATTGGGTTTTATTTGCACAACAAATATCACATCATCATACACCTCTTCTAGTTATTTGCTGCAATTCCAATGGAAATTACAAGCGCAATGGCTGATCAGGGAGAGCAAAAAAATTATATAAGTCAACACGTCATAAGACAAATCATGTCCAGATTTATCAGTAAGACTTTCCAAAAGAACCAACAATTGACAGCAGGGTTGTAGAATAGTATACATGTAACATTAGCACTCTAGTAGGTTGATAGGAGCAGTTCTTGCATAAGCTCTTGCTGCCGATCCAACTTGGCAATGGCTCATCCGTTTCACGCATCAATTCATCTGGTTTAGACCAAAGAAAGTGGACTCGTAGCCATTGCTGCTGCCGTCTAAGGTAAAACGGACAAGCTGAGACGACGGCGCCATAGGCTGGTGCCCTTCAACGAAGGACGCCGACGCAGAGCTCCCTCCATGTGATGGAGGCAGGCCCCTGCTGTTTTGGGTGGCACCGGTGAACTGGACGAGGCAAGATGCTTGCAGTACAGGATCAGGTAATCCACAAGAACTAGCTGACAGAAGAGAGAGAGCACGCTGAAGATCCGGTGCTCCACCTAATTTTGAAGCAGATAAAGATGAGTCCGGACCTGCAGAATCAATCAATCAGTCAGTCAATCAATGAATTGAAAGGATTCTCTCATCAAAGAATGGCCAGTGAAGAACATCCAAGTATTGATAGCAGAGATATTTGCAAATATGAATGCAAAAGGTGTGGCTCATATGCATTTGATATATACTTCAAGAACTATTGAGCAGTACTGCTGGCAAGCAAACTGCGGTACATTTGGTAGTATGTAACTCGTTACCCATGTTGAAAAAGCAGTATATTGCCCACCTTTCCTGGCCAGCTTAAGCTTTTGGTTTAATTGGTTGGAGCATGAAACTCAGCAGTCCATTATTTACTATTATGGACCTTCGAAAATGGAAATGTAAAAATTTGGGAGTTCCTAAGATGACTTCTGCATATTATCTAAGATCTACAGATTTTGTAGCTTCAAATGTGCGATGATTAGAGAATTTTTGTATCAAAATTTGGATGTCCAGGACTAACGTAACTGTGGAACTATACGTATCAGCTATACAAAAAATCCAGGTGCAAGTTATTCAAATATAATATGGTAGTTAAAGCCGTCAGCGGAAAATTATGATGTAGCTCATCAGGAGCAGAAAAAAGAACTGAAGTCAAATTAACGCAGGCAGAACAACTCTACAAAGCACAAATGTTGTCCCATAATATTGCATAAGCCTTTCTTTTTCTCTAAGACTACATTTCATTTAATCATTCTTTTTCCTGATTCTTAAACCATGCCATCACTAATTTGGATCCAGGACCATTTCTTATGAACCATTCGACCCAAGATTTACAACGACATCTATCAATGATGATATTTTTTCCAGGGGACAAATTTCCGGAGAAGAGTTCCTACATGTAAATCCTGTTTCGAAGCTATAAATGCTGGTGAGAAGCAGGAGTTCAAAGTGCATTTTGCCTTGTAAGATCCGCATGTCATACCGATGAGTCAAGGCCAACAAGTATCTCCCAAAGTTTGAGTGGGTCGGACCCTTTTGGACCAGAGTTTTGCATCTTTGATTGAAAGGATTTTCTTAGGAATTTTATACAATTGTAATACTCAGGAAATTTTCCTATGCTGGTCCTGATTTGCAGGATTTGTAATCCATATGAGTTTTTTTCCTATGGGTGTACTCCATTTCAAAAGGAATTTCCATTGACTCAAATCACTTGGAATGATTCCTACATTTTCCCTATGTGCATCAAACATCCTTTAGGTACTGTGGGACACAAGATGGCATGGCATTGCACTTTTTTTTGGAATCTTGCAATTCAAACATCTAACACTTTCTACATAAGAAAATACGCTGAAGCACCTAAGAAAACAGATTGCATGCAGTTTCTTCATTGATGTCAACATTTCAGCAATAGCAAGAAAATGATTGACAAACCATACCTTTCATTGATAATAGCCCATCTATGTCATGACTCAGTGTTGGAACAGCATGAGGTAGACGAGATTTATCCAGATGGACTTGTCCATTGATTGATACTTCTCTTATTTCCTTTACTTGTGGGAGCTTGAAGTCAGACGGGCTGTTCCATGGAGAAATGGCAAACGGCCTTACATGGCTAAGCGGAGCTTTGTCCCAAACAAAGCTTATTTGCCGTCTATCATCTGTAATGAGAAATAACAAAAGCATTTAATTTCACAAACGATATAAGAAAGTACAAGACTTACTGAAGATAATTTCTGACTAATCACGGTATAAACGAAAGATGAAACCCGTGCCTAGCTCAAACTCAATTTCATGAATAAGTTCAACTTATAAGCATAAAACAGAAATCTCAATGCTATGAGACAAGCAAGGGTTTTTTTTGTTGTTGCAAATCTTGCATAATTACCCACTTAATGTATGGATAAATTACCAAATATCAACGATGATGGCAGCCTTGCCGGTGCAAAGGAGAATGCATCTGGCTGTTGCTTCCGGCGCCGAGCATTGTGATCCGACAGTCGCCTCCGGCAGCTCCTCTTCTTCAGGTCAAACTCCGTCAGTGGATGGAACCTTGATCACCAAAACCCAAGCAATCAGCAAAACCACACACTACATAAGCTACTTATATAGTGCTAATCGCCATCCAAAACTATACACAGAAGATAAATCTTCACACAGTAATTGAATCACAGTAGCCACTGCACAACAGAATTTCATTCCAAAACTGCACAGACACAGGACAAGTGCCATGCCAAAACCGGAAACACGCATGGCGCAACCATTCACCCATGTAGTACGGTTCTCCACAGGTAGACAGTACTATAATCATGGGAAGGAAGCATCTTCGCTTCCCAAATCGGGAAACAAGCCGTACGAAGACGATGTAACCAGAAGACTAAAGCACCAAGATTGTGAGATACAAAAAAGACAGAAGCTTGCACGGATTAATCAGCCGACTAAGCACGCAATTATAGCATAGCGCGATGCATCCTGGTTTAAGGAATCGGGTGAATTTAAAAATAGGTACGAGCTTGTTGAAGCTCCGCGCTTCGGAAATTCCAGGAATGAGAGGCACACGCAAAGTCGCGCAAAAGCAATCGCAGAAAGGTGCGAGCTTGAGAACCTTTGAATAGAGAGCAATCGGAAGGACGGGAAAATCGCAGCTCCGGCGAGGAGGCAAACAGAGTGCAAGAACACGACTCCGGCGAACAAACTCGGAACGTCAGGAAACACCCACCGGCTGCACTGCTGGCAGAAGCGGCGCTCCTGGCCGGCGACGATGACGCGGGGAGACTTGGTGTGGGCCTCGCAGACGCGGTGCTTCCGGTGGTACTCCTTGGCGGCGCGGAGCTCGACGCCGCAGCCCTCCACCTGGCACCTTGCGTTTCCTCCACCTCCTCCTCCGCCGCTTCCCTCCTCCCCCACCGTCACCTTGGCCCGCTTCTCCTTCCCGCGCCTCCCTGCTGCCTCGCCCGAGGAGCCCGGCGCGGCGGCATCGGCCCAGTCCCAGAGGAGGTGAGCCGGGGAGGACGGGGTGGGCTTCGAGGCCGTCCACTCCATCTTGGTTGGTCAGCTTGGGATTTGGGGATCGAAGAGGAGATGAACAGTGTGGACTGTGCAGGAGAAGAAGCGAAGAAGCAGAGATGGGGAAGAGACTTGGAATAGAAAAATGAAGTCTTTTTCCAGTGTTGGGTCCCTTTTCTCTCTCATCTTCTTTCCTTTCTTGTTCTTTTCCTCTATTTTTTGCTCCATTTTTTATGATAGAGTTCCTATAAGTGGATTGTCGAATTGTTTAGGATGCTCTATCTCCTTAATATTAACTGGTTTTTAGAATAATTCTTTAAATGAAACAAATATTACATGCAAAAAAGGATATTATTTATTTCTAGGTCACTACAAATTTCTATAAGTATATCCAAGTGCCAGGGTAACTAGCGCTGACATGCGCGTAGTTGTTTTTTGACCGCGAAACTAGAAATGCAAGTGGGCCAAGATTAGGATACCCTCTACCTTCTTTGGTTTTAAAAATGAACTAACAAATTTGGTTGACATCATCATTTTAGTTTAATTTTAAAGGATACCCTAATGTTGCACGACTTGCATCTATACGTGAAACGACAACGTCATCACACTTCCTCCCCACACCCTAGTTCTTCCTTGCCGCCGGCTACTCCTCCTTCATTGCCCGAGTGAACCAATGACGGCCGAACCGCATGCCTCTACCACCCGTAGCCTCTGTCGCACATGTGTCGTATCTCAGCCCCGTTCTCTCACATATCTGCCTCTACCGATAGGACCATGTGTCGGTGCAGTGGTGGGGCATGCTAGATGCGGGCCTGCCGGGAGCAGAGAATGCACTGTGCAAGAACGATTTGTTTTCCAAAAAAATGGGACAACATCCCATCCTCATCCACCTCAACCATATATTACTTACACACTAGAAACTATTGTATCATTCTAATAAATAATTGTACATTATATCAAGGCTGCAACTTTGATGTCATGGTATATGCAAATTAAAGCCACTACCAATTAAAAAATATTTTAGACAACGGATAATTGCCAAAACATAGGAAACAAATCTTAAACTACGGTCATACAAATCAACCAATATAAAAAAAAACTTTATAGAACATACAATTATCTAAGATCACATGTAACTCATTTAATCCAATGTGTTCCCACTTTTTGATGTCTTCTTATCTGCTAGCTGGAGCTAGTGAGCACCCATTTCACAAGAGCTTGGCGCGAGAGGCTGATCGTTGGATGAGCACAAAAAGGCAAGAAAAAAACAGTGTAAGAATGCATTTTGTTTGCATTATCATGAACGTCCAGTTGATAGAATTGTCAAAAAACATGGTTTAAGTACGTAATTGTACATAGTGACCAACATAAATTATGAGTTTCTTAATTTAATAGCATGATCAACAAATGATATTTTATGTTTGTAGCCATCATGTATGACGGTTGTGCCGACAGGAGTGCACTGAGGAGAAAAAGGAGAAAAACGTTATACAATCACATCCAGAAGAGGATGAGTGATTACTGATTAATCGTCATCTGGCCGAAGTGGTTCATCACCAGTGTACCATCAATGTACTGTGAAGAGAACATGTGCTCACGTTTGGAGGAGCATATATACACACTAGTCTATTGAATGCCGACATACCAGATGATTTTGAAAATTCGTCTCTTCTCTTGATCAAAGTCTTCAGTGAACAGTGTAGCGCCTACGTTGCGGAAATTGGTGTTTATTGTTTAGAGTTGCAAGAAATGGATCTTGCATAAGATTTTTTATTATTGAAGGAGGAAGACCCCTGGCCTCATGTAGAAAGATATGTATGTATATTATGCATTAAAAACCTCCACAAAATTGTTTAGAAACTGTACATGCTTGAAACAAGATGTATAGTCGTATGGTATAGGAGTTGCGCTATTTGACCCCCAGGATGCAGAATAGTTATTCTACACCCACCCTCTATCTTTGCAACCGTAAATGATTTTTATGTCACATAAATTTTTTCTTACTTCAGTAGTGGAATAGAACATAAGAAAAAACAGAATAAAATTTGCAATACCATTGAAGTTTGCAAAATAAAATTTGACACATCCGATAATACCTTAGTGGCTAGGCAAACAAATTGAGTGGCTCTTACAGAATTGAGAAAGAACACTTACTTAGTATTATTGATATACTTGATCTATAGGCCGAAACAACTCCTCTTCACGACAATGAAAGGAAGTCTATGCGCGATGTTCAAGATGAGCTCACCAAGCTGAGGCGGGAGGAGGGGCGCCAGGGGCGAAGGTTAAATATATTCAAGAGGGTGGGGATAATACTGAATACTTTCCTCCAAATTGATAATGGCAAACATAGAAGAAAGAAAAAAAATAGCCTGAACAAGATGAAGGGACGATAATAGTCCAAGAAAACCTAAAAAGTTACATACATGTGTCGTGTTCATGAGACGGAGGATACCGAGGGTTTGCACCCCCTTTTTTGTTCGGCAAGTGGGCACTAGGCGCTACAAACGGGATCAAGCAAAATACGAACACACCGAATTTTCCCCCAGGTTTATGGCGCAAGATGCGAAACCCCTAGGTTGTCTTTCGAGTTAGCATGCTTTTTTGGGAAACAAAATTCCTTGTTTTCTTTCGAGTTAACATGATTAAAACAAGAAGGTTGTCTGATCTTCTTGATGGATGAACAACTTACACAGGGAGCTGAGACTCCCTCTCCTTTTGCCTCTGATACAGCCTTTTTTCCCTCCTTTCTCCAAGCCTCTCTTCTCTAAAAAATACCTTCTCTTCTCCAAAGAACACCCTCTATTTTTTTCCTATCAGCACTAGTTCCTTCTTTTATATTATATAAGGGGAAACCACAAAGGGTTGTGCATGCAACGCAAGTGGCAGCCAATGACGCCACCGGCAAGGAGGGCAAACCGCTGCCCAAAGCCCATGTGCTCAGGTCAGTGTCTAAGGGACGCCTTCGATCCGTCTTGTCGACATGCACCCTCCACCACCAGTGCAGAGGCTACCGCTCCTCCACTGCATCAAAGCTACCAGGTGGTTGACATGCACTCCCGGGATGGGACACGTCGCATCTCCCGGGAACCTATGGTGGGTGGCTGATACAAGCATTTTACATCGTCAATATAGTGACTTATATGATTGGTTTTGAATTATATTTGCCATGATCCATCATTATTTATGCCTTTTTAGTTGATTTATGGGATTTCCCTACAAAGTCCCTTCCATTGGTATTTAATTTCTTGGAGGGAGAAAACCTCTTTTTTCGTATTTTGTTGTTTCAGTGACCTTCTGAACGCATAAAAATAAAAGGAAAAAAAATACTTGATCAGTTTTTCATCAAGAGAAAGACAGTGGGCAAAGAAGCATGAGAGGGAATCCACAAGGGCCAAACGAGACCAGATGCGCACCCTCCTCAGTAGGGCACGCCACCTAGGCCCGTCTTGGCCTCGAGTGTCGTCTCGGTCCCTCATTTTTACAAATTCCTCTGCCTTGCTAGAAAATGTACGCCATATTTTTCCCAAGATTTACAGAGGTGGGAACGGAGGCGAAAGTCCTCTCCTACTCCAGGAGAGGGCAGATCCTGCACCATCAGAGCCTCCGGTGAGGGGCAAAATCAACGCCATCGTCATCCCCACTCCTCCTTGGCATAGGGGGAGGCCTCTCCATCAGCACCATCATCGTCACCATCTCCATCTCCAAGATCCACCTCGATACCCTCATAGTTTGTGATTGATTAAACCCCATATATTGTTTAAGTGTTATTTGCATGTTTGTGATTGACAACTTGTGTTTATTTGGTGGAGATATTATATCTTTAGATTGTGTTGTAATCCATATGCCTCTAATCCATGTCATGTTTGGTACTTGTGAGTAGATACCCATGTTCCCGAGGGCATAGGATGAATTGGCTATGATTTCCATATAATACACAATGAGTATTTGGTCAAGTTTTTAACCTAGTTTGATGTGTTTCTATGATGGTTTTATGCGAATGTTGACTGCATATTAATTCACCTATATGGGCTCATAGGGTTGCACTATGATGTAATGATGAGGGTTGGAAGGGACGGAATGACAAGAAACCGTCTTCCAATACTACGAGTTGCATTAGAGGGGTTTATGTCGGGGTCAATGAACTAACTGCTATGGTGGGATATTTATGTCTTAATGATTCCTATACTTGTTCATAAAAATGGCTCTATGGTCCATCGTAAGGGGTGTATTTGCTCATATCTACGGCTGCACCTAATTTAGGCTCCGCCCTAACGGAATGAAACTTGACAAGATATTCACCATGTTGTGTAGAAATCTAAATGCTAAGTAAATACATGCCGCCCTTGGGAACGTTTGTCACATATAAATTCACACACACACGCACGCGCGCGCGCACACACACACACACACACTTGAGCTTTTCCTCTTGTTGCATAGAGAATTGGGCTTTCTCCCATTGAGAGCATTTACTTATTTCTATTTACTTTCAATACTTTATTTTATTGTAAACTACAAACCCAAAACACCAAAACCACTGCGCCGTTTTATTGTTTTACTTGTCAAACTTACTAACCAATACCTTCAGCTCCTCGTGGGTTCGAACCTTTATTATTGAAAAGTACTACGACTGATCTCCTGCACTTGGAAGCCATCAAGACACTTTTCTAGCGCTGTTGTCGGGGAGCGTCGCGCTATTGGTAAGTTCTTTGGTAAGGAAACTTCTATTGTTTTTCTATTTACTATTTGTTTTATCATGGCTTTCTTAGGCCGCGAGGATATGAAACTAACTCTATATGAATATGTTCATGTTGTCGGGAAAAAGGTTGAAACCCCTCCTAAACCAAAAGTGGCATATCAAATCCCTATTGGTATTGCCAAAAAAAGGCTATGAAACTAACTTTTGCGGGGGATACGTCTCCGACGTATCGATAATTTCTTATGTTCCATGCTACTTTATTGATGATACCTACATGTTTTATGCACACTTTATGTCATATTCGTGCATTTTCTGAACTAACCTATTAACAAGATGCCGAAGTGCCGGTTCCTGTTTTGTTTTTGGTTTCAAATCCTAGTAACGAAATATTCTCGGAATTGGACGAAATCAACGCCCAGTTCCTATTTTGCCGGAAGCATCCGAACACCCGAGAGCCGCGAGGGGGCCGTGGGCCCAGACGACAGAGTGGCGCGCCGGCGGGCCGCGCCACCCTATGGTGTCGTCGCCCCTTCGACCTTCTGACGCCGCCTCTTCGCCTATTTAAAGGTCCCTGACCTAAAACCTCGAGACAAAGAAGCCACGGTACGCGAAACCTTCCAGAGCCGCCGCCATCGCGAAGCCAAGATCTGGGGGACAGGAGTCTCTTCCGCACCTGGAGCGGGGAAGTGCCCCGGAAGGCTCCTCCATCGACACCGCTGCCATCTCCACCGCCATCTTCATCAACGCTGCTGCTCCCATGAGGAGGGAGTAGTTCTCCATCGAGGCTCGGGGCTGTACCGGTAGCAATGTGGTTCATCTCTCTCCTATGTACTTCAATACAATAATCTCATGAGCTGCCTTACATGATTGAGATTCATATGATGATGCTTGTAATCTAGATGTCATTATGCTAGTCAAGTGAGTTTTACTTATGTGATCTCCGGAGACTCCTTGTCCCACGTGTGTAAAGGTGACAGTGTGTGCACCGTGTGGGTCTCTTAGGCTATATTTCACAAATACTTTATGAATGTCATAGTGAAGTGCTTATTTATATCTCTTTATGATTGCAATGTGTTTTGTATCACAATTTATCTATGTGCTACTCTAGTGATGTTATTAAAGTAGTTTATTCCTCCTGCACGATGTAATGGTGACAGTGTGTGCATCCGTGTTAGTACTTGGCGTAGGCTATGATTATGATCTCTTGTAGATTATGAAGTTAACTATCGCTATGATGGTATTGATGTGATCTATTCCTCCTACATGATGTGAAGGTGACAGTGTGCATGCTATGTTAGTACTTGGTTTAGTCATTGATGACCCACAAGTATAGGGGATCGCAACAGTCTTCGAGGGAAGTAAAACCCAAATTTATTGATTCGACACAAGGGGAGGTAAAGAATACTTATAAGCCTTAACAACCGAGTTGTCAATTCAGCTGCACTGAAAAGCACTAGTAACAGGGTGATGTGAAAGTAAGATAATATGAGAGCAATAGTAACGTAACACACAGGTAATAGCAATATGAGAGCAATGGCACCAGAAAATAATTGACATGTAGAACGGGTATATGATGATGAAAGATGGACCGGGTTCCCATCTACACTAGTGGCAACTCTCCAATAACAAGTGTTGGGTGAACAAATTACGTTGGGCAATTGATAGGATTGATAAGGCATTAAGAAAGAACATCAATTTATTAATCATGTAGGCATGTTTTCCATATTTAGTCGTACGTGCTCGCAATGAGAAACTTGCACAACATCTATTGTCCTACCAGCCGGTGGCAGCCGGGCCTCAAGGGAATCTACTGGATATTAAGGTACTCCTTTTAATAGAGCACCGGAGCAAAGCATTAACACTCCGTGAAAACATGTGTCCCTCACATCACCGCCATCCCTCCGGTTGTCCCGATTTGTCACTTCGCCTTTGGTTCCGGATAACATGTGCATACAACTTGTAGATACAATCTAAGCAATAATTATAGAGCTCAAATCTAAGATCATGCCACTCGGGCCCTAGTGACAAGCATTAAGCATAACAAGATTGCAGCAACAATAACTTCACAAACTTTATAGATAGACTAATCATAATGTATCATCCATCGGATCCCAACAAACACAACACCGATTACATCAGATGAATCTCAATCATGTAAGGCAGCTCATGAGATCATTGTATTGAAGTACATGGGGGAGAATACCAACTAGCTACAGCTAGAACCCGTAGTCCATGGGGGAACTACTCACGGAGCATGATGGAGGCGATGGCGTTGATGGAGATGGCTTCCGGGGCACCCCGTCCCGAGGTGCCGGGACAGAGACTTCTGTCCCCGAATTGGAGTTTCGCGATGGTGGCGGCGCCCTGAGTCTTTCTGGAGTTTTGTCAAGTGGTACGGTATTTTTAGGTCACGAGGGGTTAAATAGGCGAAGAGGCGGCGAGGGGTGGGTGGGCTCACCACACCCGGCGCGCCCTCCTTGGCCGCGCCGCCGTGGTGTGGGCCCCCGGCCCCTCTCCGGCCTCTGTCCTGGTCCGTCTCGGTGAATTATGATGTTTGGTCTTCGTCGAATTCCGAGAATATTGCCCGAACAGCCTTTCTGAACCAAAAACAAGAAATGGACTAGGGCATCTCGTTAATAGGTTAGTTCAAAAAATGCATAAAAACATCATAAAGTGCAAGCAAAACATGTAAGTATTGTCATAAAACAAGCATGGAACGATAGAAATTATGGATACGTCGGGGACGTATCACCCCAAAGTTCTGCGTCCCGAGGTAAACGATAAAAATAATAATTTCTGTAGTGACATGCTACTTACATAACCTTGATCATACTATTACAAAGCATATGAAATGAATGAAGTGACTCAAGGCAATGATCTATAGTTGCTAACAAATAGATAACATATAGCAAAACTTTTCATGAAGAGTACTTTCAAGACAAGTATCAAAAGTTTTGCACAAGAGTTTACTCATAAAGCAATAAGTTCAAAGTAAAGGCATCGAAGCAACACAAGGGAAGATATAAGTTTCAGCGGTTGCTTTCAACTTGTAACATGCATATCTCATGGATAATTGTCAACACAAAGTAATATGATGAATGCAAATAAGTATGTAAGAATCAATGCACAGTTGACACAAGTGTTTGCTTCTAAGATGGAAGGAAGTAGGTAAACTGACTCAACATAAAGTAAAAGAATGGCCCTTCAAAGAGGAAAGCATCGATTGCTATATTTGTGCTAGAGCTTTGGTTTTGAAAACATAAAGAGAGCATAAAAGTAAAGTTTTGAGAGGTGTTTGTTGTTGTCAACGAATGGTAGTGGGCACTCTAACCCCCTTGCTACACAAACCTTCAAGAGCGGCTCCCATGAATTATTTTTATTTTTGGGTGGCACTCCTTCCAACCTTTCTTTCACAAACCATGGCTAACCGAATCCTCGGGCCCGCCAACAATCTCATACCATGAAGGAGTGCCCTTTTATTTTAGTTTTATTATGATGACACTCCTCCCCACCTTTGCTTACACAAGCCATGGCTAACCGAATCCTCGGGTGCCGTCCAACAATCACATATCATGGAGGAGTGTCTATTTTTGTTAATTAATTTGGGACTGGGAATCCCATTGCCAGCTCTTTTTGCAAAATTATTGGATAAGCGGATGAAGCCACTAGTCCATTGGTGAAAGTTGCCCAACAAGATTGAAAGATAAACACCACATACTTCCTCATGAGCTATAAAACATTGACACAAATCAGAGGTAATAAATTTTGAATTGTTTAAATGTAGCACTCAAGCAATTTACTTTGGAATGGCAGAAAATACCACATAGTAGGTAGGTATTGTGGACACAGATGGCATAGGTTTTGGCTCAAGGTTTTGGATGCACGAGAAGTATTCCCTCTCGATACAAGGCTTAGGCTAGCAAGGTTATTTGAAGCAAACACAAGTATGAACCGGTACAGCAAAACTTACATAAGAACATATTGCAAGCATTATAATACTCTACATTGTCTTCCTTGTTGCTCAAACACTTTTACCAGAAAATATCTAGACCTTAAGAGAGACCAATCATGCAAACCAATTTTAACAAGCTCTACGGTAGTTCTCCACTAATAGGTTTGAACTACATGAAAAAACTTAATCATGATCTACTTGAGAGCTCAAAACAATTTCCAAGTGTCAAATTATTCAAGATATTATGAGACATTTTCTATTTCCAACCAAATACCAATAAGTATTGTAGCTTCCAACTTTTATCATTGAACATTAAAAGTAAAGCGAAGAACAAGTGTTCATATGAAAAAGCGGAGCGTGTCTCTCCCACACAAGGATTGCTAGGATCCGAATTTATTTAAACACAAACAAAAATAAAAAGCACAGACGCTCCAAGTAAAGCACATATGATGTGACCGAATAAAAATATAGTTTCAATAGAAGAAACCTGATAAGTTGATGAAGAAGGGGATGCCTTGGGCATCCCCAAGCTTAGACGCTTGAGTCTCCTTGAAATATGCAGGTATGAACCACGGAGGCATCCCCAAGCTTAGACTTTTCACTCTTCTTGATCATATATCATCCTCCTCTTGACCCTTGAAAACTTCCTTCACACCAAACTTCTCATAAACTTCATTAGAGGGGTTAGTACTCAAAAAACTTGAATCCACCTTTGTCCTATAGTGGCACATTGCAAGAACTCAATAAAACATTAGCTACAGCCCTCTACGTCTAGAAAACCTCGCTTAAAGTCCACAAGAGACAATGCAAAAAACAGAGACAGAATCTGCCAAAACAGAACAGCCAGTAAACACGAATTTTAAAATGGTACTTCCGTTGCTCAAATCAGAAAACTCAAAACTAATGAAAGTTGCGTACATATCTGAGGATCACGCACGTAAATTGGCAGATTTTTCTGAGTTTCCTACAGAGAAATAAGCCCAGATTCGTGACAGATAGAAATCTGTTTCTGCGCAGAAATCCAAATCTAGTATCAACCTTCGATTAGAGGCTTCACTTGGCACAACAAAACACAAAACTAAGATAAGGAGAGGTTGCTACAGTAGTAAACAACTTCCAAGACACAAATATAAAAATTACTGTAGCAAAATAACACATGGGTTATCTCCCAAGAAGTTCTTTTCTTTATAGCCATTAAGATGGGCTCAGTTTTAATGATGCACTCGCAAGAAATAGTATTTGAAGCAAAAGAGAGCATCAAAAGCAAATTCAAAACACATTTAAGTCTCACATGCTTCCTATGAAAAGGAATCTTGTAAATAAACAAGTTCATGAAGAGCAAAGTAACAAGCAAAGGAAGATAGAACAAGTGTAGCTTCAAAAATTTAAGCATATAGAGAGGTGTTTTAGCACCATGAAAATTTCTACTACCATATTTTCCTCTCTCATAATAATTTTCAGTAGCTTCATGAATAAACTCAACAATATAACTATCACATGCAGCATACTTTTCATGATTTCCAAACACATAATTTTTATCAAGTTCAAGAATAGTGGAATTAAAACTTTCAAACTTACTTTTATTAATAATATAACAAGGTAGTTGATCAATCTCAAGAGATATGGGACTCCTAAATAAAGTCAATACTTCTCCCATCCCATTTTCATTAGTAGCACAATTAATATTGTCAAGTAACATAGGACCATCATCTAGAGCTTTATCGTAAACATTTGCCAAGCAAAATTCTTTAGTACCATGCATTTCAACATCAGGCACAAACAAAGCATTATCATAAGATTTATCAAAGTAGCATGGATTATCATAAATAACAGTAGCATAATCATTCTCACAAGTATTACTCATAGGTACTATTTCAAGAGAATCCACAGGAACATAACATTCAACCTCTTCCGGTAAGCATGGAGGACAATCAAATAGTGTAAGAGATAAAGAGTTACTCTCATTAGAAGGTTGACATGGGTAGCTAATCCATTCTTCCTCCTTTTGTTCGTCGCTCTCTTCTTCTTTTTCATCCAATGAGCTTTCAAGTTCATCAATTTCCTCCTCTTTTTCATCCAATGAGCTTTCAGGTTCATCAATTTCTTCTTCCACGGTTCCTGCAAATTGTGAGTGCATTCTTGTGCATTAATGTGTCTCTCTTTATAATCAAGGATATAAGGATTCCTACTGTAGCATTCTATGCAAGAATTAAGGATAGTAGAGACATAATCTTTAAGGCCCTTACAAACAACACAAGTTTCATAATTCTCAACCATGAAGGATTCTATCTCGGAGGTTCCCATAAATAAGACAAATTGTTCTACCTCTTCGAACCCATAATGAATATAGAAATTCCGATTATAGTTCTTAATTAAAAATTCCTCACTAAAGCCACATTGAAATTTAAGATGTTTAGTATCCTGTTGAGAGCAACAGTTTATATTATGGCGTTCAAGCAAGATTTCAGCAATTGTATTCAATTTTTCTATCATAGCACTCATATTTTACCAGTTCTTGATTCTCTATAATTATTATAACATTCTATAAGCTCCAAGTAGGTTGTTGGTTCTCCCATAACAGTAGTTTTTAATTTTTAGGTTTTTCAAATTTTTATGGATTTTCGGGTATATAGGGAAAATAAAACAAGACAAAAATAAACTAGACAAAAGTAAACTAAGCAAAGTAAAACTAGACAGAAATAAACTAGCAAGACAAAATAAAATAAAAGCGAGAGAGAGGTAGAGTGTACTCCCAGGTGAACTTATGAGTAGAGCTATGCCTCCCCGGCAACGGCGCCAAAAATAGTCTTGATGACCCACAAGTATAGGGGATCGCAACAGTCTTCGAGGGAAGTAAAACCCAAATTTATTGATTCGACACAAGGGAGGTAAAGAATACTTATAAGCCTTAACAATGAGTTGTCAATTCAGCACTGAAAAGCACTAGTAACGGGTGATGTGAAAGTAGCAAGAATATGAGAGCAATAGTAACAGTAACACAGCGAATAGCAATATGAGAGCAATGGCACCAGAAAATAGTTGACATGTAGAACAGGTATATGATGATGAAAGATGGACCGGGGTTCCCAGCTATCTACACTAGTGGCAACTCTCCAATAACAAGTGTTGGGTGAACAAATTACAGTTGGGCAATTGATAGGATTGATAAGGCATTAAGAAAGAACATCAATTTATTAATCATGTAGGCATGTGTTTTCCATATTTAGTCGTACGTGCTCGCAATGAGAAACTTGCACAACATCTATTGTCCTACCAGCCGGTGGCAGGGCCTCAAGGGAATCTACTGGATATTAAGGTACTCCTTTTAATAGAGCACCGGAGCAAAGCATTAACACTCCGTGAAAACATGTGTCCCTCACATCACCGCCATCCCCTCCGGTTGTCCCGATTTACTTTGGGGCCTTTGGTTCCGGACAGTGACATGTGCATACAACTTGTAGATACAATCTAAGCAATAATTATAGAGCTCAAATCTAAGATCATGCCACTCGGGCCCTAGTGACAAGCATTAAGCATAACAAGATTGCAGCAACAATAACTTCACAAACTTTATAGATAGACTAATCATAATGTATCATCCATCGGATCCCAACAAACACAACACCGATTACATCAGATGAATCTCAATCATGTAAGGCAGCTCATGAGATCATTGTATTGAAGTACATGGGGAGAGAATACCAACTAGCTACAGCTAGAACCCGTAGTCCATGGGGGAACTACTCACGGAGCATGATGGAGGCGATGGCGTTGATGGAGATGGCTTCCGGGCACTTCCCCGTCCGGCAGGTGCCGGGACAGAGACTTGTCCCCGAATTGAGTTTGCGATGGTGGCGCCCGGAGTCTTTCCGAGTTTCGTCAAGTGGTACGGTGTTTTTAGGTCACGAGGGTTAAATAGGCGAAGAGGCGGCGAGGGGGTGCGAGGTGGGCTCACCACACCGGCGCGCCCTCCTTGGCCGCGCCGCCTGTGGTGCCCCCTGGCCCCTCTCCGCTCCCCTTCGGTGTCCTGGTCCGTCTCGGTGAATTATGATGTTTGGTCTTCGTTTCGTCGAATTCGAGAATATTGCCCGAACAGCCTTTCGGGAACCAAAAACAGACGGGAACTGCACTGTGGCATCTCGTTAATAGGTTAGTTCCGGAAAATGCATAAAAACATCATAAAGTGCAAGCAAAACATGTAAGTATTGTCATAAAACAAGCATGGAATGACAGAAATTATGGATACATCGGGGACGTATCAGTCATGTCGATCTTTCATGCACTCTAAGGTTATTTAAATATGAACATTGAATTGTGGAGCTTGTTAACTCCGGCATTGAGGGTTCGTGTAATCCTACGCAATGTGTTCATCATCCAACAAGAGAGTGTAGAGTATGCATTTATCTATTCTGTTATGTGATCAAAGTTGAGAGTGTCCACTAGTGAAAGTCTAATCCCTAGGCCTTGTTCCTAAATACGCTATCGCTGCTTGTTTTTGTTTCTTGAGTTACTGCGTTACTACGCTTGTTTACTTCTCGCAATATTACTACCATCAAGCACGCCAAGCTATTTTCGCGCCGTACTACTGCTCATATTCATTCATACCACTTGTATTTCACTATCTCTTCGCCGAACTAGTGCACCTATTAGGTGTGTTGGGGACACAAGAGACTTCTTGCTTTGTGGTTGGGTTGCATGAGAGGGATATCTTTGACCTCTTCCTCCCTGAGTTCGATAAACCTTGGGTAACCCACTTAAGGGAAACTTGCTGCTGTTCTACAAACCTCTGCTCTTGGAGGCCCAACACTGTCTACAAGAATAGAAGCTCCCGTAGACATCAGGATGAAAGCTAAACTGCTATGGGGCATTTACATTCCATTGAAGATCTATGTTATCTATTTAAACTTGTTGGCATTCCTCATGATGAAGTGAAAAGGAAGTTATTATATTTATCTCTTGCTGGTAATGCTCGCATATGGTTTAGATCTCTGGATGATAAATACCGCCTTGATTGGGAATATCTGAGGAAGGCTTTCTATCTCAAGTACTATACTCCTAAAGAAGCTTATGATGATCGTGTCATATTTATAACTTTTGGCCTCATGTTGGAGAAAGTTTTGCTCAAGCTTGGGAAGATTGAATGATCTCATTTGTAAGAAACAATTTCTATGTGAGATTACCTCAACATCTTACAGACTTTCTAGATAATTCCTCTGAAAGAAGTTTCACTAATAGAACTCAAAAAGAAGCAAAGGACTTATTGGATACCATTTCTAAAAATACCGATGCTTGGGATCATAAAGGTAATGAACCCTACATTGAATATGAATATTCATGTGTAGAGAACTTCTCTACGACTATATTAATTATTTAAAGAGATAAGTAATAGGTTTGGCCTTCATCCTCATGTTTTGGTAGAAGTTACTAAATATTTTTCTAACCATCTGAATGTCCCTAAAAAGGATTTGATGTTTATGTTGAGCCTTATAAATACTCTACAGTTGTTCCTAAAGTAGTGAAACGGGTTAATCAAGTATCATCTTTCAAAACTGAAGAATATGTTGAAACTCCTCCATATCCAAGCAGAGTAAAGGAAAATTTACTCACTACTGTTGCAAACAAGAGTGCTAGAAGATGTAGTGAACCATATGAACAAATTGAAGTTAAGCATCAAATTTTGGCCATTAAAAAATTGAATGAAGAAACTCCCTGTGATGATTATCTATGTGAAGATTCCACCAAAGTAATTCAAGGTGACACCACCAAAGTTGGTAAACCTATTATACCATTTGCTATTGGAACTTCATGCTATCATGGTCTATGTGATATTGTTGCAAGTATAAGTGTGATACCATATTATCTATATCTTGAAATCAAGCCCGACATTGATTCCATACACATGGAAGAGATAGATATAAATATCCAACTTGCTAATAAAGAGTATATTTGTCCTCTAGCTAGGTATGGTTAGAGATGTTGAAGTATTAGTTGAAAAGATCAAATACCCAACATATTTTATTGTGATTCGTTGCTCCCAAGATTCATTTTGTCTTATCATATTTTGTAGACCATTCTTACATACTATGGGTGCTGAAGTTTACCAAAAGAGAAGGTATTCATTAAATGCGTTGGTGAAAGACTAGAATTTGACTTTTCAAACTTTACTGATAAGCATTTAGAAAAAGAATAAAATTCAAAAGATACAGTGGAAACTCTTGCTTCTGTGGCATTCGCTTCATCTGACGCGATAGAAATATATGTACTTAATCAGGATGAGCCATTTAGTGATGAAGAGAAAGAAGTATTAGAAAAAAAATACTATTTCAGCAACTAGCACAACTACAGTTACATATTCCACCTGATGATCTAGGAGAATTACCCCTACCAAAAGAAGATCCTAGTTTTGAACTTTAACATTTGCCTAAAGATATGAAATATGCATTCTTTGGTGAGAACAAAATGTATCCTTTTATTATTAGTGCAAACCTTTCAATTGAAGAATAAACAAAGTTACTTGAAATGTTGAGAGATCATAGTGGGTATAAGCCCCGCTTTATGCATGCATAAAATTAACTTGGGAGAAGATGCAAATCATGTTGTTGACTATGAACGCCATCTTCATCCAAAAATGAAAGAAGTGGTAAGGTAAGAGGTAATCAAAATCACTGAGGCGGGTATTATCTATCTCGTAGTTGATAGTAAATGGTAAGTCATGTTCATTGTGTGCCTAAAAGGGTGGAATCACTATGGTTCCAAATGATGAAAATGAACTTTTGGCCCCACGTGTTCTTACTGATTATAGAATGTGCATTGATTTTAGAAAGATAAACAAAGCTACTCGTAAATACCATTATCCTTTGCCATTTATTGATCAGATGCTAGAAAGATTATCTTAACACTCACACTTTTGCTATCTAGATGGTTATTCAAGTTTCTCCTAGATTTCGGTGCACACAGATGATCAGGAAAAGACAACCTTCACATGTCCCTTCGGTACTTTTTCTTATAGGAGAATGCCATTCGGACAGTGCAATGCTCCTGCTACTTTTCAAAGATGCATGAATGCTATATTTTCTGATTATATTGAGAAAATAATGGAAGTATTCATCGATGACTTTTCTGTGTATGGTACTGATGCATGTAAAATGCATACATGAACTTTATCCTTTATCATATTGAATTCCCACATATTTGAAACATATATAATGATAATACCATGTTTTACATTGATTTATGGGGATTTACCAATGATCCCCTTTATTTAGTTTATAACTCTGCAGAACAGGAATTCCCTGTTTCGCGTATTTTTCACTTTCAGAGACCTATACGAAGTCAAATTGACCTGGGATTTTTGGAGTGTCACTTTTTCATCGGGAGAAGCACCCTGGAACCTGGAAGCACACCTGGATGGGCCTAAGGCCCAAAAGAGGTCAGGTGGCATGCCCAAACATGTAGGGCGCGCCACCCACCCTCTTTCGACCATCGATCGTCCAATTGACTTGATTCGTTCGCCCACTGTCGTATTTTGACCTAAACATCACTATATATAGCTCCGGAGAGTTCTCGGGACGAGAGCGTCGTAGAAGACACAAACACGAAAACAGAGGGCAATGAAAATTGGAGGGGGAAACTCCGTCGGGATCACCTCCGGGGACTCCACCCACCCCCCTCCGGTGTGGTCATCTCAATCAACATCATCATCTCCATCACCATCTACAACAGCACCATCTTCATCTACCCCTTTTAATCTATTGGCAAACATGATATATGGTGCAATATATTGTTTACCCATGATCTATTGTATCTCTATGTTGATGTTTGACTAGTGACTTGTTCTTTGGAATTGTTATATAGTTTGTTGTTGGTTACATATAAGTATTTGCTATCTTCTATAATGATTTTTTGTGCTAATATATGTGTGCACACATATGTTGGGGAATGCATGAGGTTGTCACCGTTGCATGATGATAGAAGGAGTGACAACTAGAGCTTGACAGAAACCATGTCCCAATTGTTAGATTCATGTTGTATTAATTCATGGTTAATCAACGGGGGATATAACTATGGGGCCTTTAAAATTACAGCGGTGTTTGGACTTTATGTCTTAATAATTCCCTTGTATGTTCTTAATTGGCCTTGGGATCAATCATTAGTGGTGTAATTGCTCATGTTTATGGCAACACCTATCTATGACTCCTCTCTAGAAGAAACTACAAAAAGACTATATTTGTTCTTCACTAATTATGACAACCACACAAATGAAGATTGGGGATGCCCATGCAACCCAAGAAGAGAATCAAGAAGAACAAGAGGAGGAAGAATGGAGTAGCTATCCATCTCCAACTCCCAACAATGGTAGCACACAAATTCCTATGAACACGTCCCCTTCTTATAATATATATGATGATCCTCTATGTGATATAAGTTTGTATAATTTATGGGAGGATCATGATGGTGTAAAAGAAATAGATGATACCATAAGCTCATTAGATGATTTGTATTTATGTTGTGATTCTATTCACAACTATGCTATTGAGTCTACTTTTCATGCTTGCAAATATTATGAAAGAGGAAGAGATAAGAGCCCTTTTTATGTTTCCATGTTATTTAAAATTCAAGATAATGATCACTATATGCACTGGCTACCATTAAGTTGCTGTTATTTATTCATATATAAATTGCCAATGCATAGGAAGAGAGTTAGAATTAAAAGTTAATGGTTTCAAATCTTGAGGTGTGCTCCATATGCTTTCAAATAAAATTTAATTTGAGCACACCTTTATTTCATTATTGAATTGTAAAATAAATTTACTTATTATTACATAGAAATTATTTTATAAGTCTTAATAAAAATTAAAATAAACTATGGAAGAGTAAATGAGAAGGATGAGCAATGAAAAAACTATGTCTAATTAATTCCCTTGTTTGTTTGTCTTAATAATTCCCTTGTTTGTTCTTAATAGCAGTTACTTTATGTCTTAATAATTCCCTTGTTTGTTCTTAATTGGCTTTGGTATCAATCACTAGTGGTGTAATTTCTCATGTTTATGGATACACCTATCTATGGCTCTTCTCTAGAATAAACTATAAAAAGACTATCTTTGTGCTTCACTAATTATGACTACCACACAAATGAAGTAGCAATTTGCTAGAAACACTTACTCTCTTGAGTTACTTCCTTTTACTTCACTTTACTTCATCTCATTTTACTTTACTACACTTTACTTTTCTTGCATTAGTTTTACTTCTTGCATTTTAATTTCAGCACTTATAGTTTTATAGTAGAAACCTCTCCACACACACAAACACACTAGATCCTAGCTTTGCATAAAAGGCCATATAAGTGGGTTATAGGGCTTTAGAGAATAGATAGTTTGCCTTCATATCCTCGTGGGTTCGACACTCAAATACTTATCGAGTTGTACTACGGTGATCCCCTGCACTTGGGGGCTATCAATCACTAACTATGTTAAAGCTTTTGAAAAATGTCAACGCGTTGGAAACATTGGTAAGCGAAATGAAATATCTATGAACTATTCTCTGACTCTTGAACCATTTTGTGTATGTGGATTTGACTTTATGGGGCCATTTCCATCATCATAAACAAAACACACTCACATTTTGGTTGTAGTGGACTATGTTAGAAAGTGGGTGGAAGCAATTCCCACAAAAAGTGCAGATCATGCTACATCAATGAAGATGCTTAAAGATTCATATTTCCCCATGTTTAGAGTACCTAGATTTTTAATTACTGATGGTGGTTCTCACTTTATGCATGGAGTCTTTAGGAAAAATTTAGCTAAGTATGGTGTAAATCATAGGGTACCATCCCCATATCAGCCTCAAACTAGTGGTCAAGTTGAACTAAGTAATAAGGAAATCAAACACATTTTGGAAAAGACAGTCAATATTAGAGCTAGGTGTGATTGTCCAACCAAAATTAATGGTGCTTTGTGGGCTTATATAATTGCTTTTTTAAAATCCTATGGGTATGCCTCCTTGCAAAATGGTTTATGGTAAAGCATGTCACCTCCCCATAGAATTAGAATATAAAGCTAGATGGGCAGTTAAACAGATCAACTTTGATTTCAAAACTACTTGAGAGAAAAGAACTATAAAACTAAACTTGTTAGATGAATGGAGGAATGAAGCAAAGTGCTGGGATATTTAAAGAGAAAGTGAAGATTTGTCATGATAGAAAAATAAAGAGAAAGGAACTTAAAGTAGGAGATCAAGTATTATTGTTCAACTCTTATTTCAAGTTCTCTATAGGGAAGTTAGCATCGAAGTGGCAAGGTCCATTAGTTGTGCAGGAGGTGTATCACTCTAGAGCCATCCGTCTTCATGGAGACTACAAAGGTAAACCTCATGCTATTAATGGACAACATCTTAAACATTATAGTGCAGGTCAAAAGTTCGTTGGAATGGTGGAAGAGTTAAATCTCCAGAGTCTCGAGGCCATAATCGCAAAGAAATATCCCCTGCCAGATATCAGAAATAGATAAAAGTTAAGTTCAGGTGCGTAACGATCTCGAAATATCTTCATCTTTTTAGGAAAGTCATTATTTTTGGAAAGTAAAAGCGTGCAACGAAAGATTTGGATGAAACAGAGTCCTGAAGGGAGAAAAAGTCCAAGTTGCGCGCCACCATGGCTCTTTCGCCCCTCCGAAGTCCGTTTCGCCTCCGTATCGACTCTAGCTCTTTGCCTTACCCTAAAAACAGTCAATATGTACCCCTCTCTGCTGATCTAATCTCGCATCGAGTCTTTTCGAGCGAACATTGTTTTTTGTCCCTGTCTTTCTGATCTATCTCCATCAAAAGCCTTCACCATGTCCTCGGGATACTCCTACCAATGCTCCTCCATGCAAGAAGATGTGATGAGTTTTACGGTCTCAACCCCACATCCATGTGGAGGAGGAGCAAGAAGAGAAAGGACTACTCAGACAGGGAAGAAGAAGATGATGATGTGGGCGAACAAGAAGAAGAAGATGATGATGAGGATGAGGACGAAGAGGAGGGAGAATAATATCACAAGGACATCACCAACGATGTACACAAGGGGAAGCTTCATCCTCCTCCTGTACCCCTTGCTGTAGTGAGGGTGGTGCCCCCTCCTAAGAAGACGAGGTAAACTGCTCGCGTGATCACTGGCGGGAAAGCTCCTTGACAGTCTTGCTTCTAGAAATCATGATATTAATCTTCGCCGCAGGGAATGCATGAGAGTTCCGGCAGAGGATCTCCCAGGAGAGTGGGATCATCATCTCCCCAAGAGGAACGAGAGAGGATCAACCCTAGAGTGGAAACCTAGCAAGGAGAAGATTGAAGGGAAGCTTTGGGAAGATCTTGCTAAGTATACTGAGCAATTTCAGCAAGCATATGACCTCATGATGAGCATGCTCCAAGATCTTCAGATCCATCATGATCCGAAAGGCCAAGAGAAAGAGAAGAATAAATAAGATCTACATCAACACTCAAGCTTGGGGAAGTTTTATCTAGTCTTTTATGCCTTTTAGTTTATCATATTGCTTTTAGTCGTGATCTTTAGGTTGGTTTTTCTTTTATCTAGTAGGTTTCGATTTTCTCATAGCTTGAAAAGCTCTTAGAGCATTATCATTTATCCTTGTTGGTGGTTTTTGAATAAAGTATGAAGTATGGTGTCATCCATGATTATTTTGTTTGGAGATTTATGGGTAACACTCATGAAGATGTGTGCCTCATATCTAGAAGTTTCAGTTACATCTTTTCTTGAATTAGATTAACTTGAGTGTGTTGGACAAGAATACAACTTCTCAAACAAACAAAAACTTGCAACAAAGGAAAGATTCATGCAAGTGATGTTTACAAACAAAGAAAAAAAGAATAACTTGAATTTGGGGTAGAGATATGGTTTTGTAGAAAAATAGTTAGGAATAGACGAAGACAATGGGACATGAGATACTCTTGTATTACTTAGTAATCAACGAGTGAACTGAGGTTCATGGATATTTCAATACATATGCTCTACGAAAAGTGTAAAAGTGTATGAAAGGCAGGCACCCGGGGATTCAACTAGCCATGAAAAGTGAAAGACAAAGGTTGAGTAGAGCATATGACATGATTGAAATATCCATGAATAAGATTTATACTGGTTACGAAGAGGCAAGACCGTTAACTGATGCCATTTGAAAGATGGTGAAAGTGTTTGACAAAGTCGAACTTCATGTCTATCTTGTTTCTTAATAAACTCTCTTCTTTTGACTAGTTGTTCTATGAGAGTTTATCTTCATTGCAAAGGCAAGAGTAAAATCAAAGAGAGCAAGGTAAAAATCCATGCAAAGCAATATCAAAGGGAAAACATAAATTTGAGACTTGTTCAATTATCTAAAATGCAATGGTTGGTTTTGTTCAAAATAAAGTGGTAGTTAATAAAACTCCTATTTTATGCAGCCCACATTTGTATGGTTGTTAGTACATAGATATTTTAAGACAAGTGAATATGCATAATTTAATGATGTCATGCTCGTATTCTATTATCAACGATAAGCTCATTGATACATGATATGATCCATTCGCTTATTTGCTCAAGGACGAGCTAAGGTTTAAGCTTGGAGAGTTGATACATGCATTTTACATCATCAATATAGTGACTTATATGATTAGTTTTGAATGATATTTTCCATGATCCATCATTATTTTTGCCTTTTTAGTTGATTTATGGTAATTTCCTACAAAGTCCCTTCCATTGGTATTTAATTTATGGGAGGCAAAAAACCTCATGTCTGAAGGTGGCAACAAAGGCAGGGTGGAGAAGTTTCATCATTCCAAGAGGCACTATTTGTGCAGATATCTCATTTGTATAGCTAGGAACTGAATCTATGTTGTGATACATGTATACATGTCTTGTATGAAATGTACAATTAAATAAAAATAAGTTTTTCAATGTTGAGTTATGGCCTACTCTATATCTAGGTATTGGAAAAACGTCCGCGACACTTGCTGAAATCAAACGGCTGGTTGAAACAAACGTGTGCCACACACGCCTAAAAACAACGTCGTTTGCAATCTTCCAGTCGGCTGACGGTCTAGTACGGAATATCGTGTGCGATGGCGTGTCCCTTCGCACACGATTTCTTGAAGAGAACCATTTACGATATTTCACCCTGTCGCACCCCGCGTGCGTTGTTGAGGCTGATAGCCCATCGTTGCGTAGTGACGGTTAGGTTTATGTGTGCGACATCCTATTTCAGCCGTGTGCAACGACCCTATCTGTAATAGTGTACATCTAAAATTTTGTTCATAATTTTTTTTAAAGTTGTAAAAGTGAATTTTCGAATCCTATAAAATAAAGAGAGCACTGGAGCTCGGGAGGCAGAACTCCCTGCTTCTACTACGTGCTTGCAAATTTTAATACAAGGAAACGATCATTTTTGAGCCGTGAAAAATAAACAAATTGTGGTGCTCTTGATATTGAGTCTACACATTTTCCAAAAAAAACGTAGGTAAATCAGATAAAGTATGTTATCTAACTGGGGGTAAGCTAGCAATCCAGCTGTTATTAGAGTACTACTTAATTTTGTTTCTATACAGTTGAGAGGGGCTGGTGACCGGTGACTGGTGAGTGTGAGTGCCAGCTGCGTCTCCTTCTGCATAAAGAATGGAGGCCACAGGTCGTTTTCCTGCCTCACTTTTTCTTTTCTTTTCAGATTATTTTTCCTAACCCTTTTGATTGATAGAAAAGGAGAGATGGATGGATGATGATCGTGTGTGATGCAGTATGGAGGTGTCTATAACACGGACACTAGTTGTATTCACCAGAGGCATTGCATTATCTTGTAATGCCTGCTCCGTTTTATCTTCAAATTAATGCAAGTCAATGGGATTCTGGCTTAGTTAATGATTTGCAAGAACAAGTACAGTCTTTAATTTCTCACACGATGGAAAGCTATATGATCGAATGTCCTAGCCAGTTGTTTAACATAGACGGTAGACCTACAGCCTGCACTTGACGTCTACCACAGACGTCAGGTTCTCCAGAGGCATCAAATAGGAAGGGGAAAAAACCTCACCTTTTGACTGTTGGAAATAATCTAAACTTTGGGATGCATAAGTTTTGGTTAGTTTCCTAGTATCTCTGTGTTTGTCCTAATACTCGTTTGAGTCAGAGTAGATAAGGCTAATTCGTGTAGAAATTTGAGTAGTACAAGTCCACGTTGCATGCAAGGCAAGCTGAAAGGCAGCTGCCGTGTATGTACCTGGTGTTGCGTTCGTTTAGGTCTAGGAGTCCTAGTCAAGTTAGTTCAGGTAGCTGTGTTCTAGTCGAGTTAGATGGCATCTATTGCCGTGTGTGCGTCCAAGTAGAGTCTCAGTAGGAATAGGTTTAGCTGTTTGATTCCAAAAAATTTCGATTTTCTGTACAAGGATGATTCCAAATTTTGAGATATGTGTGTATAGATCTGTGTGTATGATAGTGTATTCAATGGGAATAAAATTCTAAACATTAGTAACCCAAATGCCAAAAGCTAAACTAAATTCTAATCAAACACTGAAAAATTATTTCAATAAAAACATATTTAAAATTATTCTAGCAAAAAAGTTAATTAAGGAAATTTGGTTATTAATAGTAATTATGTAATAAAACTGTTGGAAATAGTTAATTTCTTTCAAATAAGCATTTATACAACATCTTTAGTACCTAGGGGTATTCCAGACATTTCATTTCTAAAATCAACAGCAGCAGCTATAGAAAACGGTCCTGCCAAACATCAAATCTCTGCTTCCAACAGCTGTTTTTCACAGCTGCTTTTTCACAGCTCACCAGCTACAGCTGCTTCTCAAAAGGTGCAGCCCAAACAAACAGACCCTGAGTCGGTTGTGTGTTGCCTGGCCTTGTATAAATACACACCAGGATAGCTGTGTGAGTTGTACCGTGAAAAAAGAGAAAATAAAGAAAAAGAACGGGCACGACACGTGCCCTTGGCGATAAAATTTTCTTGTGTGTGTTTTCGTCTAGTTCATGTGATTGATTCGTGGGCGAGTCCCAACATTGACTATATCTGTAAAACTGAACTTTAGACGCCCCCTATTTTTATAAGATTTGAGAATTGAAAAATCCCGAGAGGTAAACAACAGCTTAGCACATATCAAAAACTCATCTTAATTCACGGAACTTTACTAGTTTTTTTTTTCCGAAATGGGAGCATTGCCCCAGCCTCTGCATCCAAAGGATGCACACAACTTTTTTTATTAGATTATTTTCAAGACTTTACAAAAGGAATACAAAGATCAATTCGAAGCCACCTTCCTAGCGACAACTCGCTAAACCTATAACAAACGATGAAGGGGGTGTTAAAAATAGAGCCACTACCCTAAAAAATGGGGAGAATTTCACTTTCCGGCCTCTGCACCAACTAGAGATGCACACAACCATTTGGCATGAGTATTAAGATTTTTAATCTTGATTAAAATTAAAGCATAGTTCTCAAGATAAATTGCATGAGTACCAGGACCATACCAGCCTGGGCCTCAAGTATAAATAGTAACCTAAATTCGCTTCCATGAGGATTTGAACTCAGGTGCTGGACTTGAACTTTACTCGTAACTAAAAGAATTAAAGACTTTTTTTAACTAGTAGTGAATAAACGAAGATACCGTACCTAAATATAGAACAAGTTATGTCCCTAAATGCTTCTATGGGCATGCATATAGCTAGGCTTTTACGCACCTCTGAAGTATTGGTTTTGCTCGCCAATGATATCCAAAGTGAATTGACACTAAAGATTCATTAGATAATTTAAGTTCATTTGTTGATGAATGTTCAAATATCCTTTTTGGGGGACCCCTTCTTAGATATCTATTATAGATTCTGCTGTTCTTTAAAAGGGTATTTCCAAAATAAGGGGAGAAAAAAAGATTGCACATATATAATAAAAGTTAATAAACACTAAATTTTCTTGTACACCATATCATTTTACTAAAAATAAAATCCATTAATATACTTTTTAATGATGGGATCAGGTAAGTGCAAGCTAAAATGCCATGGATCCATCTTTTCAAAGGCAAGCATTTGACAAAAATATTTTTGACTTGTAGAGACAAATAGAAAATAGCTCCTAGATCACATAAAGGGCGGCCCTCATATTTATAAACGTGAATCTTAATAATTTGTTCTCATTCATCTTCTAGTTTTCTTAGTATTGAAGCATCCACTCCCTAATTTAGTATGACACATATTTGAAGAAATATATCTACTAAGTTATTTTTCATAACTTAATTTTAGGATATTCAGACAAATATGCCAAAATTTCAATAATTTGGAAGACAATAAATCATCGTAGTTAATAGAAGAATCTTCATTCGCATATGTATTAGCAAGTTTAACCATTTTAAGATCCCAATCTTCGGCCTCTCTAATGGAGAGCAATGTGAGTAAAGGTGAACTTCTGTTTCTTGGATTCACCCAACAAATATTTTCTGGTAGAGCTTAAATATTGGGAGAAAAATTACAATTAATAGCTTTGTTTCTTCATGGTACATAACTTTTATTCCGGTAAGGTTGCAAAATGTATCCTAATCTACCCATAATTCTCATTAATTTATTTACATTTCCATCATATCTTCGAGTTGATCTCCCTTTTCTTATTTGATCATTGATTTCTCCCAAGTGCAAGAGATAGTTATAACACGTCTCAGTGTGAAAGTATAGGGTATTGAACCTCCGGAGCAAGAATGGGTAAAGTAATTTATTCTCTCAAACTAGAATATCACAATTCTATTTTTTGATGCACTAAACAATTACGAAACTATAGTTATAGATTTATTGCTTGAAATTAAAATGCGAAAACAATAAATGTAAAGAAGCTATTTTCAGGGATGGCCCATTCCTCCAAATTGCAAGAGGACAAGCCGAAGTTTTACTCTTATGTAGAAAGCGGACCTAGGATCATGGGTTCACTTGATTTCTTCCCCTCTCTTTCTCTCCAATAATAACGGTGGTATTATATAAAGCACAATTATGAGCAATGGACCCTACACAAGTGTCATGTTATATAGTGAAACATGTCCTATTATCAACACACGCCTAAGCATGCACTGTTAATACTTTCCTAAGCAAGTGGGTCCTTCACATGCTTAGATTTAAATGGCTACACTTTTAAGTGACGACATAGAATATTGCCTCAAGTTTCATGGCATATAGTTGAGAACTACAATACCCTTGATGCACACTCCGAGGTCATGAGCTTCAAGTACTTCGGTCTCTTTTAATCCCTAGATATGCGGCTACCATATGATGAGGTTGCTCTTACTATCGACTGATGCTATTATTTTCACTTAGCTGCACCTTTCCGCCACCAGACCATCTAACAGACACCATACTCTCATATTATACTGCAAGGCTTCTAACACAGAAGAATCACATAGATTAATTCTAGGGTTAATCCATAATTAGGTTCACCCAGGTACATGAGGATCTACACTCTTAGTGAGTGATCCCAAGGCCACGTCCATCAGGAATCAAGTGATGTACTAAGACTAATATACAACCACCACATAAAGTTTCCAGATACCCATAATTTTCCTATAACATGCATCAAAAGAACTAGTTCATGGTTTTTGTCATCTTTGGCCAACCTGCATCCACTTCAAAAAGCTATAGTGAAATTCTATCGTATATATATGCAACGACATGACAAGATGCATCTATAAATATATCTTAATAAAAATAAGTTCATCAAATCATAAGTAAGGATCCACCATGGGAACTATATCTATAGTGGCATAATCATCCATGTAGGGCATCTCATATGGTCTAATACAAACTAGAGCACATGGAGAGATTGATTAGGTTACTACCAAAAACTCATAGTACAAGGATTAGACTACTCCTCCTTCATGGTGGAGAGAAATAAGGGGGCGATGGGAATGAGGAGAGCCAGACAAAGGAAATCCTCGCAACTCCCCTCCCCCCTCCAATTCTACTCTTGCGGTGGACTACAGACTCTCTACTTTTGTGTTTCTCCATCGGGATCCATCTGTCGTGAAAAAATTCTCCGGAGGTATATATAGATAGTTTTAGGTCAAAACAAAGGCGATAGGATGAAAAGCAATGCAACTGGTGCCTCGAGGCACCAGTTCCCTATGCTGGTGCATCCAGGGAAGGCGTCCACGTCGTGGGCCCCCATTCTCATCATGTTGGGCCGAGAGGTCCTACTTTCTCTTGTTGGATTTTTGTCGAAATTTCCAAAACTATTTTTTTTACTTTGCCGTTTCTTGAGTTCTGCAGCCCTCTAGAAGTCAAAAACATTAACAAGATGTTTTTCTCTTTCAAGAGTTAAATGCCAAAATAATGGGATTTCCTGCAAAATTTCATAAATCATTAAGATTTGTGGTATTAACTCCTAATATGGTGCAAATATGTTGTATATTAACTTAAATATCACAGATGCATTTCCAACGTATCAATCAGGGAAATTTATTTTCAATAACTTCCAACTTATCCATAGATAAAGACATATTATTTCCAAAATAACTATTTTATCATAAAATTTGGCACTATGGTTCTATCATGTCATCACTAGGTATGTTGACTTGTTGAGGATAATCTTACTTATTTTGCATACACTTTATCAAAAGCATCACCAAAGAAAAAATCTTCATTTTAGTTTCTCCTAAGAAAGGATAATCTCCTAAGAAAATTCCTCCTAGAATAAAATTGATGATACATTTAAACCAAGTACTCGTGTCAACATAAACTTTTCCACGTAAGATATGCATAGGGTACTTTATGGGCGGTTCATTATGCTTTTAGTTTTAAACCAAACCTATTTCAAAGTTCATTCTCTCTTTGTTTCAAACTCAGAATTTCCATTTTGTAAATACAAGAGCTCCTAGAAAGGCATTCTTGGTGACTAAAATATAGATAGAATAAACGATTTGTTTGTGTTTTTGGTTTGGTAATAAAAGCAACAATTTAGATGCAGCTAAAGGAACTAAATGTATATAGGATTATTACTAATAAAAATAAACACAAAGATGTGTGAACTAAATAAAATGTAAGGCCTATAAGGATGAGCCTAACTCAAACCTCCTGAACAACCCTTATTGCTAGGGATGTTCAGCTTCGTAATTTACCTCCTTGACAACGACACAAAGGTTTGTAGGACAACAGTTGGGCCACCTAGCACAGAGGTTTGTAGGACAACAGAAGGAGCATAAAATGGGGATCTAGTATGCATCTAGAAATAACATCTAATTTAGTTCATAAACGGAAGTCTCCATCATCGCGATGTCTGGCATCAACGCGAAGATGTGGTCATCCCTGAGCAAATCCGTATGTCATGATCATCTTGTTGTTGGTTCATGTGCTTGTGTCCTATCCAATATTGATAGATGTGTTAGTGCAATACTTCGTACATAGCAACCCTGACACTAATCTCCATCCTATAACAATAACAGGATAAACCACTCCCTTTTTACCGTTCAAGTGAGGCAGTCGAAGGAAGTACCAACAAAGACGCATGTGCTTTAACCTTTGGTCACTAAGTTAATTACACCCTGGTTTCGCTCCATCTAATGCACACCGTTCTCTCTATTCTACCCTCATCATAATATGGTCAAAATAAAACAAAAAATGGAGATCTAGTATGCATCTAGAAATAACATCTAATTCAATTCATAAACGGAAGTCTCCATCATCGCGATGTCTGGCATCAACGCGAAGATGTGGTCATCCCTGAGCAAATCCGTATGTCATGATCATCTTGCTGTTGGTTCATGTGTTTGTGTCCTATCCAATATCGTAGATGTGTTAGTGCAATACTTCGTACAAACTCACATGTATGCGTACATATCAATACATATTCGCATTGTTTTCATGGTATTAACATGAATCAAAATAATTTGGAAATAGCTAGTAATTATTTTAACACCTAATAGGTTGGAAGAGATTCCACGAACCTTGTGTACTGAAAAGTGAGAACCTAGGATAGTTGAATGAATTGTGGCTAAGGCCATGCCGGTCGTGAGATGTTCCGCGAAACGCTACTCGTCATTGACCTATGGGAAGAAATACCAAAGCATGAAAGGATTAGCGAGAACAATTGGCTTCAAGGAGTAGACCACGGGTACATCAAGATAGAAATGTAGCAAGGCCATCTCTAGTTCAGACAACACTGTCTTCATTGTCTAGACACTGCCACCAAAGGACGCGAAAAACTAACAAAGAGATACCTAAACCACATGCCTAACATTGACCCGCGGTTTTCCCCCTTCCTTCGGACGCCAAATCTACCATTGAAAGGGCGGCCATCAAAGTTTTAGTACTAAAGTGTAACCGATTGACCGTCGGCTATAGTTTCTTCCCGTTGAATCCGCTGTTGACTTACTTTATTTTTTTTTAGTACAAAGAGAACTCTAGTCTTCTCGAGAACTAATGAACTATGCTTCTCCCTCCGATTCATAATAAGTATCACGATTTTTGTTTAAATTAGCTTAAATTTAAACTAAACCCTGGCACAGAAAGACAACGACAAAGGTACTTCGGAATTCATGGGCATTTGAGCTAATGTAAATAGGCAACCAACGAGTTGTCGATGGAGCAATTATAGCCATGAATTGAATTTAATTGGATCGTGACCAGAGAAGAAAGAGCCAACACAAACTGGGCCACCTATCTCTGTCATCGTTTGGTGCCGGGCCACGTCTCATAACACCAGCAGTCCATTTTTTATCAATTGCAACAGGACAAAAATGCAACGGGAAACCTTTATTGAAAATCCAATGAAAAGAAGAGAAAAATAACAGGAAAGGGATAACCCAATAAGCACGCGACTCATGTAAATTCACCGAAGTTCACTGGTCCGAGGTCATTTGGTCAGCTGTGGAGAATGTAGCTTTGCTCGGCTTCGGTGCGATCTTACAGTCAGAGTATGCTCAGCTTCAGGGAACAAAAGCATGATCCAGATCACCAAATGTCTCTTCTGAGATTTCTGCTCTCTGTCTTACTACATACATGCGTCTTCTCCGTGATGGTTGCACTGCTTAACTGAAGAAATGAGCTGAGCTTTATCGAAAAAAAGAAGAAATGAGCTGAGACTGTCTTAACACCAGGTACTTCAAATCAAGGTGATTACCTTACCTTGATAACATGACCTCGTCAGATGGTCAGACAAGTGGCCCATTATTAGATGAGACACTGCATAATAATGCTCACGTGCTTTGATCATTAAGTAGGTAGCTTCATGTTTTGCATTGCAGGGCATGAAGCAGGAGAGCATGCCCATTTGTGGTTGAAGAGACGCGCCACCTTCCAGTTCTCGGTTGCATTCAGGTGCCAACTGACAACCGAAAATAGCAGTAGTACATCGTGTCAGACCTACAGGGGAACGCCTCGCGCTACAGGCCTACAGTAGCAATTCAATATTGTTGCCGCCCTTCGTGCCAGCAACTGAATTTTTTTCTTCCATATGAAGCAAACTGCTCCGGGTTCCACTATCATTAGATAGATGACGGAACAATGTCTGTCTTGATCCCAGAAAGAGATGCCCTCTAAAGAGCAAAACAAAAGAAAACGAAAACGAAGACAAAAAAAACTACAGGAAAACGTTAATAAGCACTCAGCTAATACCTCCCACATTCACCTGAATATTACAACCAGCACCGAAACATTCCGAGACATAAACCTCCCAAACCTACAGAAAGAGCTTTTAACAGCTACATACATCAGTCATCAACTCTTCCTTTTCATCCAACGCAAGGCCCAGTTCCCTGACAACGACGAAGACGGTCGCCATCATCCTTCAGCAGTATGAGATATGAGTGCGCAGCCAACCCACCCAGGTTCGAGTTTCAAGAGGATCGAATTAAACGAGGTGTTATCTAGCGCGTATAAATCCGCTGCTGGAGAGGTCTCATCATCTATCTAACAACGTATAGCCAAAGGAGGGAATCTTTCCCCGTTGGTCAATGTATTAGATGACTCCTACACAAAGCTTGGATCCCCAACCACATGAATGTTTGTTTTCCCCCTAAAACATTTAGCAACCCACCTTACGTATTGAGTGAAATTGCCATCCCTACCAGGAAACCCAATCGATAAGCTAACAATTGACCAAATGTATTTGGCTGCAGGACATAACAAAGATAACTGATGAATAATCTCCAATTCATCACAAACCTACACTAAGATCACCCTGCCACCCCATTTTTTTCCATGTTATCTTTAGTTGCAAAAGCATTATCACAAATCACACAGAGCCATACTTTAATTTTGGGGGGTTTTTTTAAGTCCACAAATATTTAACTTTTGGAGGAATTTCGTAAGTGAATGTAAGTGTATAGATATCCTACATCGTACTTTCATATTTTTTTGGACCAACCGCTTCGGTAGATGCAATTCAACAACTTTCAAGTTGCAACCAGATGTTTAGGATTCAAGACCCAATTGAGGCAATAAGTAATTGTGGTCTTGCCCCATGATGACTCCAAAGCAACATAGATTTGGACCGGCGGAATTTGAGTACAATGATGGCCCTATCTCTTCATATGGGCTTTTGTTTCTACTTATTGATGCATACAAGTATAATATGTTATATTCGAGGTCTTGGTTCACGTATCCCATACTACAACTTAGAAAATATTTGTTTGCCTTATTTTCTCCAGGTTTAGGCCTTATCGAGCCACATTTAAGAGGGAGAGATGGATGTTGGAGTATTTTTCGCAGTCTAGATGAGAAAAATTGCTTGCCTTCATTGGGCCACTTTTAGGCCTTATCGAGACATATGTGACATAGGTGTTGAGTTATAAGCGCATTTCTTTCTTTTCTCCGTCATCTTATGCTTACGATCAAGTTGGCTTAGTGCATTCAATTATACATGGTATATAGTAGAGTAAAAAGATTTTGAGTTTAAGACCCAACTGCGGCAGTTGAAGACCCAACTGCGGCAGTTGAAGACCCAACTTTCGATCCGTGTTTAGCCCTGAGGGGGCCTTTTTTATTCCCAAATCACAAGCCAATGGATGTAGGCCACGGAGCAAGAGCTTATTGTTCCACGAGATGTCGAGATGCATGTCGCATGTCTGATAGCTCGAGCTTTCTCAAGGTCATGGTTTGTCTCCACCTCCTTTTCTTTCAGAATTTCGAGTTTCCTTTATGGGGAGAACTAGCAAGTAGACGAGCGCTCGGTAGGGGAGCGCGTTGACGCGCGTTCGACTCAGGCATGATGCCTTGACATCCCCTTTTTATGTCTTTTACAGTTACTTTTGGTGAAGACATGTTGTAATTTGACATTGGTTTAAAATATTTCATTTTGAATATTTCTAAGAGCGCAATAAGTGGTGAAAACATTTCGAAACTGGGATGCTTACTTCGCAGAAAGGAAAATCTTGTTGCTCGCGTTTTCAGCGATTTTTTCACTGAGGCTTTTGCCGCCTAAGAAGACTGAAGATCCAGCCCGGCCCATCATTTGTATGATCTGTCTTACTGCTCTAATTTCCTAGGCCCAAGTTCATGGACCTGGAAATATAGAAGTATGTGAATGATCATTGGGGATTAGACCCAGTTCACACATAAAGGTATGCACTTCACGCCTGAGGTGAAGTTGGCCCATAAACACCAAAAACCTGGCATGGGCAACTTCCATAAAAAAACACAAACTGTGATTGCATTATTTGGGGATGATGAAGTTCAGCCTTGCGTTATAGACTTCTCGGGGGAAAACAATATCCAGTTTCCCCTTTTTATTACACATAAGCATCTAGGCTGTAAACGAAAAACACTCTCAGCAAGCGAAACGAGAATGTTTCACCAAAAGCAATGGAAAACGAGGTTACCCCGGTTGTAAAGAAAAATCATCCAAAGCAGCTCGAGTCAAAGAGAGCATGGTCACACACACACTCAAGTTTCAGCAAGGGGCAACAGAAAGTACAGCTACGAATGGCCACTTTGGGAAGGGATTAGCATTTCTTTTCAACCATGGAGAGTGATCGACCACCCATGGCATGGGAGTTACATCAAAGTCGACAGGAATGGACTCTTCAGACACCGAAATCTCACAGCCGTGAGTCGTCACAGAGGCCATCCCAGGTATGTAGCGTGGGTGAAAGGTAAAAGGGAAAGTGAAAGAGAAAACGACCATCGTTCTTGACCGGAGACCAGAAGACCGGCGGCCGGCCGGCCGACCAGATCGCTCTGGTTTCAACGCTTGCGTTTACACAGGTGTGTGAGCTCTGAAACTGGTTTGCTGTTAGATGTTCATCCGACGACACGTATCCCACACGAAGGCAAAGCTACATGTATCTTATAGATTAACAGTTAGGATGTTCATCCGGCGATTTAAAAAATCCTCGAAACAAGCTTTCATCCGCTATATTAATATAGCAACCACACGGTACAACTAGGGTCTCAGCACAAGCACGCCCAAACAAAACCGGAAAGAAAGAAAAAAAAGTTAGCAATATAGGATCGACGAAAACGACCCGCCACAGCTGTGCCCTCCGGAGAATTCCCACCACGAGTTCCTCGCACTTCGGAACTCCACATACCAAGGAGCACCTTCAGGAAGGGATGCGACAACGACGAAGCTGCTGCCCGGACTAGTTCTAGGGTTTCCCACGATACGTGGAGGGGTGTGGGAAAGGGGTATATCTAGCTCCCTTCAAGAAGGAAAGGTGGATCCCGTGGGTGTCAACTTGTCGGTGTCGATCATCCAGCAAGGATTTCTCCCGAAGCCCAAAAAAAATGTCCCCGGACACTCCAATGTGCTCCACCAAGCTCGCTGCCCACCAACTTGTGCCACCACGGTCTTGGAATCACCACCGTCGTCTCACCGTGAATACTGTAACGCGGCTAATAGGAACGAGAAAATATAGCTAGGAACAAGGGGCGTCTGAATAGCAGCCACACGGGAGGGCACAACCTCCACCGCTATTGGCGGTAACCGACCGGACGCATCAACTGGAGCAGACCAGGACCGGACGAGCCTTGGAGGGCTCATGGAGCTCCTCTCGCTGCGCTGCAAAAGGCGCGCCGTCGCTCATACCACCCCCTGAGCAAGCCAGCCTCTTAGAGCATCTCCAACAGTCGTGCTAATTTTCGGCGTTGTAAAAGCGCTTTGCATCACGCTCCATCTGTGTTTCGCGCGTGAGGCCATATTCTCCTCCGACAGAAGCTCTAAATTTTGGAGCTGTAAAACTGGGTAGTTGTTTCTGCGCGCGATTTGTACCGCGCGCTCTTTCTGGCGCGGTAGATATAGTGCACGAGATAACACTTTTGCAGCGCGCTCCACTTTACAGCACCAGTTGCGGCATTTGTTGGAGCATCAATTTACGCCTCTCTCGTGCTAAACTAATCGCTTTTTTTGATACAACGCTGGATACATCGTGTGTTGGAGATGCTCTTACCATCGGAGAAGGCACCGACACTGACAGACATGGCCTGCGAAGACCCAGATCTAGACCCGGAGGGCATAGATAACAACCACCGCACCAACCCGCTGCCAACGGGCCGCATCGATGTCACCGCGTCACCAGGAACCACGCCATCCGGAAGGATCCGGCGCCACTGGAACACCATCGGCCTAGGAGCACTGTCTTCGGCTGGATGAGAACCTCGCGCCTCCCCTGCTAGGCACGGGTAAGGGTGAGGCCGCTGCCGGCGGCACCACATGGGCTTTGCCCGGCGGCCAGCGCTGACGTCAGCGGAGGGGGAGGGGGAGATGAGGAGAGGGAGGCGGCTCGCTCGGGAGATGAGGAAAGGTTTTTTTTTCTTTCCAATGAGCTGCCTCTCAAATCCTGAATATATTTGTTAGGTGATCGACGTTTTCAAAAATAACTCTTGCCGCTGCAGGATCTTAAGGAAAACACTAAATCTTGAGTTAGCAATCTTAAGGAAAGCTCTAAATCTTGATTTAGCAATTCCAAGTTTTGATATTGATGCTTGAAGCTAATATATCACGCTTTCAGCTCGTTACAACACATTAGGATAACTTGCAGCATCTTGCTAAACAAAGTCTAATTGAGAAAGAAAAAAACATGTGAAAAGCATAACATCTGCGATTGGGTTGAAAATAGAGTAATAAGTTTCGTGCAATTTGGCAAAGAAATAATATGAGTTACAAGTAGTTACAGAGCTTTTTAAACTCAGGGGCGAAGCCAAGATTTAAGCAGATGAGAGATTCCATGTGTAAGACCGATGCCAAACTTGAAGTCGATAAAATTACTAGACGAAGAATCTCTAAAACTCTAGGTATCCAAAGTACAAACTCTAGGTTCCCTTGGTCTTCTACCTCTCCGCTCCTACTTAATTAAGTTGGGAGAACATAGCTGTGTCACTCAATGCTTGCTTTATGTCATCCATGTAGTAGAGGCAAGATCACTGGTATGATCCGCACTTTATCTAAGATACAAAATAACTGCCTGAGCGGACCCTCGGGAACTCTTGATTAGTTGCTAATGATCATCATTGTTCAAAGATGACACTACGAAAGTGCAAAAGGAAAAGCGAAGGATCGACATATTAGACACTTCGGTAGATTTCCTTCCGGAAAGGCTTTCAGAGCGTGTTTTCGTTCACCACTAGGCACTAGTGTATGGGAGCCATTGACAAACAAATCAACCATGTTCACACGCAATGTTTGGCTCATGTATAGTGTGTATCCATTCCTTTGGGAGATTAAATAGTCTCTACATCATGATTAGAAATTAAAGTTCGGAATGCCACATGTAAGGCTGGAACACAAGCTTTAGTTTGTTCATACATACATTTGTTTACCCGGTTGCAATATACGGGCTATGCACCTAACCTCCTCTCCCCCGCGCCGGCGGCGCCGGGGCCCAGCCACCGGAGCCCTCACCTCATCCTCCCTAGGGCGCCCCCCTCCCCCGTCGCCGTCGCCGGAAGCGCTGCCGGGCAAAGCCCTGCGGCGTGGCGGCGGCGGCCGTTCCTCTCGCCCCCACGACCGGAGGGCACGGCGGCGGCGTCCGGCCAGGCTTCTCCTTGATGCGGCGGCGCAGGGGCGACGGCCATGGCGTCGATCTGCATGCAGCGGCCGAGCGGCGGCTGTGAAGATCGGGTCCAATCTAGGTCCGTTTTGGCCGGGGCGGGCGTCGATCTGCATGTCGTGGCTCTGCCTCCTCGGCAGTGAGGCGTTGGGCATCTCTCGCGTCATGAGGAAACCTGGGGCAGCAGCCCCGCGCATGGTGGTGGTGGTCATCTTCTTCGTCGGAGGTGGTCGGCCAGGCCGGTAGTCCTGTCTGGGGGATCATGGGATCTCACACAGTTCTCCGGCAATGGTGATCTAGTCCGGGGTGTCATGGCGGCCGGTGAAAACTGAGCCTCGACCTCGGTCTTGGCGGATGATGGCGGCGTCGATCGACGTCGTTACCTTGTCAAAGGCGTCATCTTTGCCCGTCTTGGCACTACACTCGGCGAGTTGGGGATGCGCGACTGCCGGTGAAAACCTTGCTCCGACCTCGGTTGGCGGACGATGGCGACGTGTCGCGCCGCTACCTCTTGAAGGCATCGTCGTCGCAGCTGCGGTCTCTCACTCGTGCGCTCCGGAAATCCTAGGTCCGGTCTCCCGGATCGGACGATGGCGGCGCGCCCTGCGTCGTTCTACCTCTAGGGGCATTGTTTTTGGAGCAGCTGCTGGATGTTGGCGGATGTCGGTGGAGTGGTATTCATCTACCACATTGTTGGCGCTGAGTCTCAGTGGCATGGTGATGCAGGGTATCGACGATAGATGCGGGATGATGTATGTGTGCAAGATGGTGGAGCCGTATGGCGTCATGGTGGCATCGATGGCAGGTCTTGCAAGGTTAATGCGAGGATCTCTCTTGAAGATGGAGTCGAAGAAGACGGCGATAGCAACTTCTGTGGCGTGTGCGTTGGCGTGCGTTGAGAGTCTGCTCGACTGGATGTGCTTCTCACCTGCTATTGGACGGTTTGGGAAGGCATTTAGTTTTTTAGATGATGTGAGTTGGTGTATTGTCACCCTCTTCATCCCATTGTAGGTATAGTAAGGTTGCTTCGAGATTGATCTTTTGTATTGTTCTTATAAGGTTTTGTGAATAATCTAATAAAAAAGCGGTGTGCATCCTTTGGATGCAGAAGCTGGGGCGATATTTCCCCCATTTCGAAAAAAAATTATTCATACATGCATGGTACGTATTTAATCATGTGAGGACAAAGATGACCATTTTATGCTAATAATATGTTAATGATTAATTTGCAGTAACAATATTGGTTTATCAAATATAATAGAACACAAATAAGTGTAATTTCTTTGCAATAGGTGATGGTATTAATCACGATAAAGGAGGAAATACTATAGGAAAACGTCAAGGTGCCGACAGCTAAAAGTTGTGCCGGCGGCTTTTTATCGGGCCGTCGGCACAAGTTCTAAACAGACCAAACCGCCAAGAAGGTTGTCGGCACAGAAAAGCATGTGCCGACGGCAACCGTCGGCACAGAAAAAGGCAATCGGCAGATGCATGGGCTGGCAGTCGGCACAGGTCCTCCGCCGTGATGGCGAGAAAAACGGAGTTAGGGGGTAGGCTCTAAATCCACGCACCCCCCCGTGTGGATTGATATCGTCTTTTCAGTTTTCGAAAAATAAAATAAAATGATAGAAAATTCAAAAAATAAAATCCTCCGAGATGGCCTTGTGTATGGCATCTAGATTTAAGACCAAATATAAAATATTAATTTTGACATTTTTTGCAAAAAAAATTATTTCTCGGTAAAATGACATTATCTTTGCATACGACGTCGAAAAAAGTATAATATATCAAAATGATCGTCTCACAAAGTTACATCCGAATTCACCAGGGGGTTTACCCGGTTGCCATTTTTTAAATTCTCAAAATTCCAAAGGGATGGAGCACAAATAAGTAATTACTTTGCAATAGGTGATGGTATTAATCACAATAAAGGAGGAAGTTAACAACTCTCATGCGCATGACTTTTGTTGTGAACTATATATATTCATGGTTTCCAACCTTCCACCACGAACTTGTATCTCGAACATATCTGAGAACTGATTCATGGGGTTTAGTAGAGAACTTAAGAGTCAAATTTGGGTCAGGGCACACGCTTTATGTTGGGTGTTTGGAATTTTCGAAAAGATAACAATTGTTCATAACAAAATAATAGTTTCCAATTTCTCGCAGGTTTCATATCGATACAAATTGAATTTTTATGGGATGCTCTCTTGTATGTGTGTATGCGAGGGAGTCTCTAGTCTCAGGGGCCAACAACTTGTAGATGATATCACAAACTATGTTCAACCATCAATGTTTATTGCTGTTGCTCTAGCCCTAGAGTAACACATTTTATTTCCTTCTAAAGGAATTGAATTTTCGCGGTTATTAAAATGGTTGTGTGCATCCGTCGATGCAATTGCCGGAGGTCCTAAATCCTTTTTTGAAAAAAATGTGTACATCTATAACATAGATAGAGCATCATGAAAAAGATGAAAACGGACACTTAAAGGAGTTTGCCTCTTAGTTTTTTTTTACTTGCTAGCTAACTAACTATGCTTAGAATCTTAGACCAGTAGCTAATTAGGGTTTGCATGATGCATGAGTGCTAGTAAAGGTGAACCTTCCTAATAATTAAGGGAAGTGTTGTCCTTGTCGACCTACCTAAGGGGCATCTACGAATGTGTGCTTGAAATGTAAGCTAACATAGTCTAGTGGATATGATTTTTTGGCTTAATTAATAATCCATCCAGCTAAAGGTTAAATTCCAACTTTACTTAGCGTACCATAGCGTTTTATTAAGCGTCAACTTGCTTTTGCACGTGACCTCTCATATTAATTTTGCCAGCTATATATATGTACTCCCTCCGTTTCAGTTTACTAGTTTTATGCGTATCCCTAGATCGTCAATTTCATCAACTTAACATAAGATATATATTAAAAAAACCATTAGAAACTTTAGGTTATATATTTTCTAATGTTATAATTTTGTGTTATATAATTTACATTGTATAGATCAAATTGACGACCTAGTTACATGTGCATGCATAGTAAACTTCTAGTGCATTATTTTATAGATACGTGAGTTTCTAGTGGTTAGTATGCCTCCGATCATAATTTGTACGATAAAGCACTGAACTTTACCCTGCTGTTGCTTTACGTCCTGTTTGAAATAGAGCACGAGAAGAAAAATTGGACAATTCGCTACATGTTCTGTAGATTGTATCCCAAACAAGTCATTTGGTTATGTGGGTTGTATTTTTATGTGCTTATCGTGTTACCGTACCTTGTAATTGATTCTGTATGATGTATCTATCATGTATTTATGTCGTTTGGTATATTATTCTGGTTATAATTGGCCAATGCAAGGCTAAGATTCTCCAAAACTACATGAAAGTTTATCTGAGAGACGTCACAGGTTTTTCATGCCTGAGATCCTTAAGTAGGTTAGTTGACTTTAATATATAAGTGTTGTCATTTCGCTCAGCATCCATGATAAAGACAAAACATGGTTATTTGGCAGACGGGATAAGGACTGCTAGCCACTAACTTTACATCGAACGAAATTGTGTATATGCTCAAACAGGGCTGCTACCTTATTGCGTTGTTCATGAGAATTTTATCTTTATTCTCCCACTTCCACGCAGAAAAGAATGCAGCTATTACTGATCATGAGAAAGTTACAAGCATTTTGAACCATGATGTTGATGTATGTTTTTTTTTTGTATCGCTATTATCTTAGAAACATAAACTGGGATCTTCATGCGGAACATAATGTTTCAAAACTTAAACAATGTATAAAACATAAATTAGTCTAGACATGTAGGAATAGCACTAATATTTAAAGTGTAGAAAGAGTCAATTGATGGGGTTCGTTGCATAGAAAACAAAAATTTTCCTACCGCAAAGCGAATAAAACCAACAGATCTAATCTATGGAACACCCAAGATCCAATCTACTAGATCTAAGCAACGAGATGGAGATGAGACTAACCCTCGAAGATTCCAAAGCCTACGAGATTAATCTCGTTGTTGGTGTAGACGATCGTCCCCGGTGCTGCAATCCGGCAGCACTTCCGTACTCGGTCGCGCGTACGGTGTCGATGAAGCTCCTTCCTCTCCCGTTCCAGCAGGCAGCGGAGGTGTGGTAGATCTCCTCCAACGTCCAGCAGCACGACGGCGTGGTGGTGGTGGTGGAGGAAGAAAAGGGGGCTTCGCCTAAGCCCGGGCAGCGTATGGTGGAGGGAGAGGCGAGGAGGAGGCAATGGGAGGATGGGGTGGCCGGCCACCCTCCCCTTTTATATCTGGCCGGGGTGGCCCCCTTCCCATCTAGGGTTAGGGGGCGGCCAAGGGGGAGAGGGGCTTTCCCTCCCCAAGTTGATCCCCCCGGGAAACCCTAGGGGTTGGCCGGCTGGGCCTTGGGGCCAAGTGCCCCTGGCCCATTAGGCCAGGGAGCATCCCCTCCCACGGTGGCCTCCCGGGTCGTGGCCCCATGGTGGAACCTTCCAGAACCTTCTAGAACCTTCCACCAACACCGGAATCCCGAACATTTCCGAAACCCAGAAATCAACTTCCCTTATATGAATCTTATTCTCCGGACTCTTCCGGACCTCCTGACATCCTGGATCACATCCGAGACTCCGAACAAACTTCGTCTCCATACCATACTCAAATCTACTTATGCGACATCGAACCTTAAAGCGTCACCCTACGGTTCGCGAACTATGCACATGGTCGAGACTCCTCTCCGAGCAATAACCAATAGCGGGATCCGAGATCCATAATGGCTCCCACATATTCAACGATGACTTAGTGATCGATTGAACCATTTACATACGATGCCAATTCCCTTTGTCTCGCGATATTTTACTTGTCCGAGGTTTGATCATCGGTATCTCCATACCTTGTTCAACCTCGTTACCGACAAGTACTCTTTACTCGTATGTGTCTCTTATGAACTATTCATATGCTTGCAAGCTAATTAGATGACATTCCACCGAGAGGGCCCAGTATATCTATCCGTCATCAGGATGGACAAATCCCACCGTTGATCCATATGCCTCAACTCACACTTTCCAAATACTTAATCCCACCTTTATTGTCACCCATTTACGCAATGACGTTTGATGTAATCAAAGTACCCTTTCGGTGTAAGTGATTTACATGATCTCATGGTCGAAGGATTAAGACAACTATGTATTGAAAGCTTATAGCAAATGAACTTAATGACTTGATCTTATGCTACGCTCATTTGGGTGTGTGTCCATTATATCATTCAACTAATGACATAACCTTGTTATTAATAACATCCAATGTTCATGATCACGAAACCATGATCATCTATTAATCAACAAGCTAGTTATACAAGAGGCTTACTAGGGACTCCTTGTTGTTTACATAACACACATGTATCAATGTTTCAGTTAATACAATTATAGCATGGTATATAAACATTTATCATAAACACAAAGATATTATAATAACCACTTTATTATTGCCTCTTGGGCATATCTCCAACAGTCTCCCACTTGCACTAGAGTCAATAATCTAGATTACATTGTAAGGTACCTAACACCCATGGCATTCTGGTGTTGGTCATGCTTTGCCCTTGGGAGAGCTTTAGTCAACGGATCTGCAACATTCAGATCCGTGTGTACTTTGCAAATCTCTACTTCACCATCTTCGATGTACTCGCGAATCGAATGGAAACGCAGCTTGATATGCTTCAGCTTCTTGTGTGACCTTGGTTCCTTTGCATTGGCGATGGCACCCGTGTTGTCACAAAAATGACTAGCGGGTCCAATGCACTAGGAACCACACCAAGCTCAACAATGAACCTCTTCATCCATACCGCTTCCGATGAAGCCTCCGAAGCCGCTATATATTCAGATTCTGTTGAAGATTTCGCCACCGTGCATTGCTTGGAACTGCTCCAGCTTACTGCGCACCATTCAATATAAACACGTACCCAGACTGAGACTTAGAGTCATCAGGATCGGTGTTCCAACTTGCATCGGTGTAACTGGTTACAACGAGCTCTTGGTCACCGCCATAACAAAGAAACATATCCTTAGTCCTTTTCAAGTACTTCAGATATTCTTGACCGCTGTCCAGTGTTCCATTCCGGATCACTTTGATATCTGCTGGTCAAACTAACAAGATGCGATATCCGGTCTAGTACACGGCATGTACATGATAGAGCCTACTGCCAAGCATAGGGATCTTGCTCATCCTCTCTCTTTCATCTGCCGTAGCCGGACCTTGAGTCTTACTCAGGACCTTACCCGGCAACATAGGCAAGAACCCTTTCTTGCTTTCATCCATTCTAAACTTCTTTAGAATCTTGTCCAGATATGTACTTTGTGAAAGGCCTATTAGGCGTCTTGATCTATCTCTATAAATCTTGATGCCTAAAATGTATGCTGCTTCACCAAGGTCTTTCATTGAAAAAGACTTATTCAAATAACCTTTAATGCTGCCTAAAAGTTCTATATCATTCCCAATCAATAATATGTCATCTACATATAATATTAGGAACCTACAGAGCTCCCACTCACTTTCTTGTAAATACAGGCCTCACCATGAGTCCGTATAAAACCAAAATCTTTGATCACTCTATCAAAGCGTAGGTTCCAACTCCGGATGCTTGCTTCAGTCCATAAATGGAACGCTGAAGTTTGCATACCTTGTCGCATTTTTAGGATCGACAAAACCTTTGGGTTGTACCATATACAACTCTTCCTCAATGTCACCATTAAGGAACGCCGTTTTGACATCCATCCCAAATCTCATAATCGAAAAATGCAGCTATTGCTAACAAAATCCTTACAGACTTTAGCTTCGCTACAGTGAGAAAGTCTCATCGTAGTCAACTCCTTGAATTTGTCGAAACCCTTTGCGACAAGTCGAGCTTTATAGACAGTAATATTACCATCAGCATCTGTTTTTCTCTTGAAGATCCATTTATTTCGACAGCCTTGCGGCTATCGTAAGTCTACCAAAGTCCATACTTTGTTATCATACATGGATCCCATTTCGATTTCATGGCATCTTGCCATTTGTTGGAATCGGGGCTCATCATCGCTTCTTCATACGTCGCAGGGTCCTCATCATTGTTGTCCACAATCATGACATTTAGACAGGGATCATACCAATCGAGTGGTACGTTCCCTCGTCGATCCGCGAGGTTCAGTAGCTTCCTCGTTCGAAGTTTCATGATCATCATCATTTGCTTCCTCTCCTATCGGTGTAGGCTGCACAGAACTTCTTCCGGCACTGCGCTACTCCGATCTATGAGAGAAGGTTCATCAACCTCGTCGAGTTCTACTTTTCTTCCAGTCACTTCTTTAGTGAGAAACTCCTTCTCAAGAAAGGATCCGTTCTTGGCAATAAAGATTTTGCCTTCGGATCTGTGATAGAAAGTATACCCAATTGTTTCTTTAGGGTATCCTATGAAGACGCATTTCTCCGCTTTGGGTTCTAGCTTGTCGGGTTGTAACTTCTTTACATAAGCATCGCAACCCCAAACTTTAAGGAACGACAGCTTAGGTTTCTTCCCAAACCATAATTCATACGGTGTCGTTTCAACGGATTTAGATGGTGCCCTATTTAAAGTGAATGCGGCTGTCTCTAAAGCATAGCCCCAAAACGATAATGGCAAATCGGTAAGAGACATCATAGAACGAACCATATCTAAGAGAGTTCGATTACGACGTTCGGACACACCATTGCGCCGTGGTGTTCGGCGGTGTCAATCTAGAAAGTATTCGCATTTCTTTAAATGCATGCCAAACTCATAACTCGATATTCGCCTCCGCGATCCTTGTAAACTTAATCTTCTTGTTACGTTGATTTTCTACTTCACTTTGGAATTCCTTGAACTTCTCAAAAGTCTCGGACTTGTGTTTCATAAAGTAAATATATCCATATCTACTCAGATCATCCGTGAAGGTTAGAACATAACGATAACCACCGCGATGCTACACTCATTGGTCCGCACATCGGTATGTATGATTTCCAATAAGTCGTAGCTCGCTCCATTGTACCAGAGTCTTAGTCATTTTTCCCATTAGACATGCTTCGCATCTGTCAAGTGACTCAAAGTCAAGTGACTCAAGAAGTCCATCGGAATGGAGTTTCTTCATGCGCTTCACTCCAATATGACCAAGACGACAGTGCCACATATAAGTAGAATTATCATTCAATTTAATTCGCTTAGCATCAATGTTATGAACATGTGTATCACTACTATCGAGATTTAACAAGAATAAACCATTCATCTCAGGTGCATGGCCATAAAAGACATTATTCATATAAATCGAACAACCATTATTCTCAGACTTAAACGAATAACCGTCTTGCATTAAACAAGATCCAGATATAATGTTCATGCTCAACGCAGTACCAAATAACAATTATTGAGGTTTAAAACTAATCCCGAAGGTAGATGTAGGGGAGCGTGCCGGCGATCACATCGACCTTGGATCCATTTCCAACGCGCATCGTCACCTCGTCCCTTGCCAGGCTTCGTTTATTCCGCAGTTCTGTTTCGAGTTACAAATGTGAGCAACCGAACCAGTATCAAATACCCAGGCACTACTACGAGAACCAGTAAGATAGACATCTATAACATGTATATCAAATATACCTTTCTTCTTGGCATGGCCGCTCTTGATCGGCCAAGTATTTGGGGCAGCTCCGCTTCCAGTGCCCCTTCCCCGGCGTAGTAGCACACAGTCTCAGGCTTAGGACCAGCCTTAGGCTTCTCAGGGCGCGCAACTTTCTTGCCGCCCTTCTTGAAGTTGCCCTTGTTAGGCTTGCCCTGCTTCTTGAAACGGTGGTCTTGTTGACCATCAACACTTGGTTCTCCTTCTTAATTTCTACTTCAGACTTCAGCATGGAGAAGAGTTCAGGTAACTCTTTGTTCATGTTCGCATGTTGTAGTTCATCACGAAGTTCTTGTAACTTGGTGGCAGTGATTGGAGGACACGATGAATACCCAGCTTGTTAGGGATCACAATCCCCAAGTCACTGAGCTTCTTCGCATGTCCGGACATGGCGAACATGTGCTCACTAACGGAGCTACCCTCTTCCATCATGCAGTTAAAGAACTGTTTCGAGGCCTCATAGCTCTCCACGGCCGCATGAGTCTCAAAGATAAGTTTGAGCTCACGCATCATCTCACATGGGTCGTGGTGCTCAAAACGCTTTTGGAGCTCTGCCTCTAACTGCACAGATGACACACTGAATTTCGGAGTACCGAGTTACCCGAGTCTCATAAACATTCTTTATGTCCTCGGACACTGCAGGAGGTGGTGGGGGACCTAGCGGTGCTTCGAGCACAAAATGCCTGCTCACGCCAGTGAGGAAAATCCTCACATGAGTTTCTTCACAGTGAGGAAATTTCCAAAACTATTTTTTTTACTTCAGTCCATAAATGGAACGCTGAAGTTTGCATACCTTGTCAGCATTTTTAGGATCGACAAAACCTTTGGGTTGTACCATATACAACTCTTCCTCAATGTCACCATTAAGGAACGCCGTTTTGACATCCATCTGCCAAATCTCATAATCGAAAAATGCAGCTATTGCTAACAAAATCCTCACAGACTTTAGCTTCGCTACAGGTGAGAAAGTCTCATCGTAGTCAACTCCTTGAATTTGTCGAAACCCTTTGCGACAAGTCGAGCTTTATAGACGTAATATTACCATCAGCATCTGTTTTTCTCTTGAAGATCCATTTATTCTCGACAGCCTTGCGGCTATCAGGTAAGTCTACCAAAGTCCATACTTTGTTATCATACATGGATCCCATTTCGGATTTCATGGCATCTTGCCATTTGTTGGAATCTGGGCTCATCATCGCTTCTTCATACGTCGCAGGGTCCTCATCATTGTTGTCCACAATCATGACATTTAGACAGGGATCATACCAATCAGGGTACGTTCCCTCGTCGATCCGCGAGGTTCAGTAGCTTCCTCGTTCGAAGTTTCATGATCATCATCATTTGCTTCCTCTCCTATCGGTGTAGGCTGCACAGGAACTTCTTCCGGCGCGCTACTCTGATCTATGAGAGAAGGTTCATCAACCTCGTCGAGTTCTACTTTTCTTCCAGTCACTTCTTTAGTGAGAAACTCCTTCTCAAGAAAGGATCCGTTCTTGGCAATAAAGATTTTGCCTTCGGATCTGTGATAGAAAGTATACCCAATTGTTTCTTTAGGGTATCCTATGAAGACGCATTTCTCCGCTTTGGGTTCTAGCTTGTCAGGTTGTAACTTCTTTACATAAGCATCGCAACCCCAAACTTTAAGGAACGACAGCTTAGGTTTCTTCCCAAACCATAATTCATACGGTGTCGTTTCAACGGATTTAGATGGTGCCCTATTTAAAGTGAATGCGGCTGTCTCTAAAGCATAGCCCCAAAACGATAATGGCAAATCGGTAAGAGACATCATAGAACGAACCATATCTAAGAGAGTTCGATTACGACGTTCGACACACCATTGCGCGTGGTGTTCCCGGCGGTGTCAATCGTGAAAGTATTCCGCATTTCTTTAAATGCATGCCAAACTCATAACTCAGATATTCGCCTCCGCGATCAGAACGCAGAAACTTAATCTTCTTGTTACGTTGATTTTCTACTTCACTTTGGAATTCCTTGAACTTCTCAAAGTCTCGGACTTGTGTTTCATAAAGTAAATATATCCATATCTACTCAGATCATCCGTGAAGGTTAGAACATAACGATAACCACCGCGCGATGCTACACTCATTGGTCCGCACACATCGGTATGTATGATTTCCAATAAGTCGTAGCTCGCTCCATTGTGCCAGAAAATGGAGTCTTAGTCATTTTTCCCATTAGACATGCTTCGCATCTGTCAAGTGACTCAAAGTCAAGTGACTCAAGAAGTCCATCGGAATGGAGTTTCTTCATGCGCTTCACTCCAATATGACCAAGACGACAGTGCCACATATAAGTAGAATTATCATTCAATTTAATTCGCTTAGCATCAATGTTATGAACATGTGTATCACTACTATCGAGATTTAACAAGAATAAACCATTCATCTCAGGTGCATGGCCATAAAAGACATTATTCATATAAATCGAACAACCATTATTCTCAGACTTAAACGAATAACCGTCTTGCATTAAACAAGATCCAGATATAATGTTCATGCTCAACGCAGGTACCAAATAACAATTATTGAGGTTTAAAACTAATCCCGAAGGTAGATGTAGGGGGAGCGTGCGACGGCGATCACATCGACCTTGGATCCATTTCCAACGCGCATCGTCACCTCGTCCCTTGCCAGGCTTCGTTTATTCCGCAGTTCCTGTTTCGAGTTACAAATGTGAGCAACCGAACCAGTATCAAATACCCAGGCACTACTACGAGAACCAGTAAGATAGACATCTATAACATGTATATCAAATATACCTTTCTTCTTGGCATGGCCGCTCTTCAGATCGGCCAAGTATTTGGGGCAGTTCCGCTTCCGTGCCCCTCCCCGGCAGTAGTAGCACACAGTCTCGGGCTTAGGACCAGCCTTAGGCTTCTCAGGAGGCGCCGCAACTTTCTTGCCGCCCTTCTTGAAGTTGCCCTTGTTAGGCTTGCCCTGCTTCTTGAAACTGGTGGTCTTGTTGACCATCAACACTTGGTTCTCCTTCTTAATTTCTACTTCAGCAGACTTCAGCATGGAGAAGAGTTCAGGTAACTCTTTGTTCATGTTCTGCATGTTGTAGTTCATCACGAAGTTCTTGTAACTTGGTGGCAGTGATTGGAGGACACGATGAATACCCAGCTTGTTAGGGATCACAATCCCCAAGTCACCGAGCTTCTTCGCATGTCCGGACATGGCGAACATGTGCTCACTAACGGAGCTACCCTCTTCCATCATGCAGTTAAAGAACTGTTTCGAGGCCTCATAGCTCTCCACGGCTGCATGAGTCTCAAAGATAAGTTTGAGCTCACGCATCATCTCACATGGGTCGTGGTGCTCAAAACGCTTTTGGAGCTCTGCCTCTAAACTGCACAGGATGACACACTGAATTTCGGAGTACTGAGTTACCCGAGTCTCATAAACATTCTTTATGTCCTCGGACACTGCAGGAGGTGGTGGGGGACCTAGCGGTGCTTCGAGCACAAAATGCCTGCTCACGCCAGTGAGGAAAATCCTCACATGACGGGACCAGTCGTGAAGTTGCTACCATTGCCCTTAAGCTTTTCTTTCTCTAGGAACTGGTTAAAATTGATGGAGGGCGCCATGATCTACAACATATTTGCAAAGAGTTTAGACTAAGTTTATGATAAAATGAGTTCAGTTTTAATTCTTAGATTAACTAGGTGAACTCCCACTCAAAACAACATCCCTCGCATTGTCTTAGTGATTACACGAACCAAATCCACTACACCAAGTCCGATCTTCACGAGAAAAGATGTAGTTTCAAAGGCGAACACTCAAAGTGTTCATCATATCATTCATATGACTCATGCTCTACCTTTCGGTATCCCGTGTTCCGAGACCATGTCTGTACATGCTAGGCTCGTCAAGGCAACCTTAGTATCCGCGTGTGCAAATCTGGCTTGCACCCGTTGTATGCACATGTAGAGTCTATCACACCCGATCATCACGAGATGCTTCGAAACGACAAGTCTTAGCAACGGTGCATACTAAGGATGAACACTTTATTATCTTGATATTTAGTGAGAGGGATCATCTTATAATGCTACCGTCGCGATCTAAGCAAAATAAGATGCATAAAAGGATTAACATCACATGCAATTCATAATGTGTGATATGATATGGCCTTTCTTCTTGTGCTTTTGATCTTCATCTCCAAAGCACGGACATGATCTCCATCATCACCAACATGGCGTCAAGGTCAGTGGCGCCGCTTCATGGTTGTCCATCACTTATAGCTACTATAACAACTACTTGGAATAAAGCTATTACATGATGAATAGACACGCAGTCTTTAACAAAAATTAAAAACAACCATTAGGCTCCTGGTTGCCATAATACATCAATGAACATCTCATACATCGAATATAATCATCATCACATAATGGCCATATCACATCACCAAACCCTGCAAAAACAAGTTAGACGCCTCTAATTTGGTTTGCATCTTTACGTGGTTTAGGGTTTTCGAGTAAGATCCAATCTACCTACGAACATGAACCACAACGGTGATACTAGTGTTGACAATAGAAGTGCAAATTACAATCTTCACTATGGTGGGAGACAGACACCCGCAAAGCCACTTATGCAATACAAGTTGCATGTCAAGCGTGGAGCAAGTCTCATGAGACGCGGTCATGTAAAGTTAGCCCGGGCTTCATCCCACCATCCCGCAAGAAGCAAAGTACACAAACTAAAGCAACAAAAGCATCACCGCCCACAAACCATTGTGTTCTACTCGTGCAAAGATCTATGCATAGACGTGGCTCGATACCACCGATGGGGTTCGTTGCATAGAAAACAAAAATTTTCCTACCGCAAAGCGAATAAAACCAACAGATCTAATCTATGGAACACCCAAGATCCAATCTACTAGATCTAAGCAACGAGATGGAGATGAGACTAACCCTCGAAGATTCCAAAGCCTACGAGATTAATCTCGTTGTTGGTGTAGACGATCGTCCCCGGTGCTGCAATCCGCAGCACTTCCGTACTCGGTCGCGCGTACGGTGTCGATGAAGCTCCTTCCTCTCCCGTTCCAGCGGGCAGCGGAGGTGTGGTAGATCTCCTCCAACGTCCAGCAGCACGACGGCGGTGGTGGTGGTGGAGGAAGAAAAGCAGGGCTTCGCCTAAGCCCGGAGCGTATGGTGGAGGGAGAGGCGGCCAGAGGAGGAGGCAATGGGAGGATGGGGTGGCCGGCCACCCCTCCCCTCTTTATATAGGGGCTGGCCGGCCAGGGTGGCCCCCTTCCCATCTAGGGTTAGGGGGCGGCGGCCAAGGGGGGCTTTCCCCCAAGTTGATCCCCCCAGGGAAACCCTAGGGGTTGGCCGGCCTGGGCCTTGGGGGCCATGCCCCTGGCCCATTAGGCCAGGGAGCATCCCTCGGCCCACTGGGCCCGGGTCGTGGGCCCCATGGTGGAACCTTCCGAACCTTCTAGAACCTTCCAGTCAACACCGGAATCCGAACATTTCCGAAACCCAGAAATCAACTTCCCTTATATGAATCTTATTCTCCGGACTCTTCCGGACCTCCTCGTGACATCCTGGATCACATCCGAGACTCCGAACAAACTTCGTCTCCATACCATACTCAAATCTACTTATGCGACATCGAACCTTAAGCGCGTCACCCTACGCGAACTATGCAGACATGGTCGAGACTCTCTCCGAGCAATAACCAATAGCGGGATCTGAGATCCATAATGGCTCCCACATATTCAACGATGACTTAGTGATCGATTGAACCATTTACATACGATGCCAATTCCCTTTGTCTCGCGATATTTTACTTGTCCGAGGTTTGATCATCGGTATCTCCATACCTTGTTCAACCTCGTTACCGACAAGTACTCTTTACTCGTACCGTGGTATGTGATCTCTTATGAACTATTCATATGCTTGCAAGCTAATTAGATGACATTCCACCGAGAGGGCCCAGAGTATATCTATCCGTCATCGGATGGACAAATCCCACTGTTGATCCATATGCCTCAACTCACACTTTCCAAATACTTAATCCCACCTTTATTGTCACCCATTTACGCAATGACGTTTGATGTAATCAAAGTACCCTTTCGGTGTAAGTGATTTACATGATCTCATGGTCGAAGGATTAAGACAACTATGTATTGAAAGCTTATAGCAAATGAACTTAATGACTTGATCTTATGCTACGCTCATTTGGGTGTGTGTCCATTATATCATTCAACTAATGACATAACCTTGTTATTAATAACATCCAATGTTCATGATCACGAAACCATGATCATCTATTAATCAACAAGCTAGTTATACAAGAGGCTTACTAGGGACTCCTTGTTGTTTACATAACACACATGTATCAATGTTTCAGTTAATACAATTATAGCATGGTATATAAACATTTATCATAAACACAAAGATATTATAATAACCACTTTATTATTGCCTCTTGGGCATATCTCCAACATCAATACCCTCTTTTTCCTAGAAAATAGGTCATGTTACTTTTTTTTTAGGATTTTCTAAAAAAAAAGCTCCCCTTAGCCTCTTCCCACCCCGATCTCCTACATTTAACCTTGCATGGAAGGCTTCAGGAGGGACACAACATTCCCGTTGATAGTGAGGTGTCTGTAGTGTCTTCGTCAATCTCAAGACCTGACCGCCAGCTCAGTCTTTCGAAAAAAAATTCTTTCGGAGGTGCTGATAAGGGTAGGGTGTGTGTGCTTGCATTTATAAGGGTTAGTATTTGCGCGTGTATATGAGTGTCTGTGTTTGTGCTCTTTTCTCAAAAACAAATTAGTTCACTAGACTTCAGTGTGCCTCGTAGCCTCATTTACATTTAGAGAGTTTGGAAGGGGTGAAACAAGCATGCTTTCACGAATAGGCTATGTTGAGGGAATTTCACTCTTCGTACACCGGGAGATGTTACAACAGGCTTACCACTTCACCGTAGACCCTAAAGATTCAACAACACCATCACCATAGGGAAAGAACTAGGCCTTTTTGTTCCACCCCCTTTACTCATTCACTATGTAAATAACTTTATATTCTCTAATTATTTGAATGGCAAACAACTCCCTTTCACTAATTTTTTCTTTGTATTGCTATGGATAACTCTATCGTTGATATCTAAAATTTTCGGCACTAGGAATCATGGCACCCACACTTTCTCTATCGATTTCTTATGGCGTAAGGAAAGCCACCAGAGAGTTACAATTGTCCAAATAACAACACATTTGGGGAATGTTTGAGAAGAATCTTTGCTTAATTGTCAAAGAAGGAAGCATCTATTCCCTTGCAGATAAAGAAAATGGCAGAGAGGGCAGCACACGGACGCTTTACAATGTTCTTACTCATCCTGTCTCCTTTTGGGGCCCACGGGAGGCTTGAAGACAAACCCTAGTATGTTTTGACCTTCCTAAACTCTCAACATTTTTGTTTGGATTTGGAGTTGGTGGCTTGTGACGTATGCATGCATGCATATACATGTAGAGGGGACAGTCTTCTGTCCTACTAAAGAGCTAGCTAGTGAGATATTGCATGAAGAAGAATTTATGCTCATTTGATTCGATGCAGCATATATCAACATCCATTGGAAGATCTTTTAAGAAATAAGAAAGAAAATCACATCATTCAAGTTTGGAGAAGTTAAAAATATAATAAAAATTGTTGGGACTACGTAGAGAGATTTGATCGATTCTGGTAATTTTTGTTAAAAAAAGCAGTTGTGGGCAAAAAAAATTTTGATGAATTCATCTCTCGTGGCCAACAGGCCCTAACAATTAAATCAGCTCCAAACAAAAGGGTATTTGAGACATTTCATACCTGAATGATCAACGGGGCCGGTTATCTGACATGCATCACAATAAACAAGGTCCCCGTCAGCAATATAAAGAAGAGAAAGGAACAAGCCAAAGACGCATGTCATGATGAGCAGCCAGCTCGCTTAGGTCCAATGATGGTTTGGTTACATCCTTTTTAGTCTCCAAACTGTCCGATGCTCGGGGCTCAATGTATTGCTAACTCTCACAAAATCGACGACCATTCATCTAGAGATGATTATAGAGTAATTATTAACTGCATGCAATTGTCTTTAAAGCAAAAAAATTTGGGAAATTGTACGTGACTATATTATTTCTGAAACATCGTCAAAATATATTATTTCTGAAAAGGATGTTTAGACTCTCTACATCAAAGGGATGCATATGACCTTTATTATTAATTATTTATTAAAAATGTGGCATGAACATACATCAAACAACTAGAAGCCGACGATCAGGGAAATCATGTCATCAGGGCCTTGTGCCCTAGACTCATAACAACGTTCTATCAGCTAGATCCGGGGGCATCACCGAGTCACTGTGGCGAGTTAGGAGCACACATCCGTCCAACAGACTCTCAACGCACACACACATGCACGCGCTCCAGGAGCCGTCACAAACTTACATATCGCCAACCTATTTTCAGGGCAGAGATCCGCATAGTCCTTGTCAGACTTGACGTCGATGCCTCCATGGCACTAAACAACACCATCGCCATGCACGCGTCTGTCATCACATGTATGTTGCCGAGTCTCCATTGCACTATGCCTCCGAGACCCTTCATCTTCAACTCAGAAGAAGCCACGCCGCTCAACCCATGGACCCCTCCAGGCAGCATCTTCTCCAAAAGGATGTCCCAAGAGGGAAAGCGGTGCCGACCGCAACCGTCATCCGATCCGAAAGACACAGATCTAGGCTTTTCCCGAGCATGGAGACAAGAACTACATCAACTACAACAACAATGGGAGCTGCTAGACGATGCCTCCATATGGAGGGAAAGACACTCAAAGCGCCACCATCGTCTGATCTAAGGATCTAGGGTTTCCCAGAGACTCATAAACCACTATATGACTTAGTACCTCTCCCACGAATGATGCATCCATTGAGATACAAGGCACCCAAAGGTGTCGCCGTCGTTGGCTCCGGCAGGAAATCCAAAAAAAAGTTTTCACCTTGGAGGTAACATGCGTTACCTAGTCGTGCTCACCTTTTCTCATTATCTACGTCGTCGCCATCTGGCAATCCTAGCACCGCACATGGCCTCAGCCACCACACAACAAGGGCGTCGACGGTGTGGCCGATAGCAACGACACGCCACCGCTGGTGCATTGTGTCGCCATAGCTGATCCGAGGCAGCCTCCCTGGGATACAAATTTGTCGAATCGGAGTGGGCGGACGTCCCTGGCACCTTTGGGAATTGGTGCATGATGTCACCGCAACTGAGGTCGGTAGTAGAGACGACATCGATGCATATGATGGCCTCCCGGCACACGTGATGACTTCTCTTTCGTGAGCCGCCCTAGTGGAGGACATGGGGTCAGGCAGCAGATTTGAGGATGTGGTAGGTTGCGGGGGAGGGGGCGCTGGTGGGCGGCATTCCTTGGGGTTGGGGCGGCGGTACCTGGGACAGTGGCAGAGGACGAATGAAAAGTATGGTATGGCGGAGTTGACAGCTAAGAGGAAAAAACGTGATCTAAATTGAAGCAATCGAGAGTTCCATACAAGATCTACCTGTAATGGAATCAGCAAGTCATAAACCTGAGTCTTCACGCTGATTCTAGCAACAAAATAGGTTAATGTCTTATGCTTTGGCGCTGGTTACAGCCAGAAAATTAATTAGGATGACCTGAGTATTAGTAGCAACGGCTGAAACAAGCTATGGCGGAAGCCATACCTTGCCAGAATGGGAGCTCCGCCACTGACCTGGGAGTCCTATGTGATATATATGTTCTTTGGATTCTTTTCCAAAAAAGAAGTCCTTTGAATTAGGTTGTGGAAATCAACACAACATGATTAATTGTAGGGTTACGTGAATTGGTATATAGATGCAGTGACCGGAATTCTAATTCCTCACTACCTTTGGCACAAGATGCATACATATACTTTTTTACGGAACTTTATGGCAATTCTTATCTTGGTCCGTATAAAATATGGTTTAGCTATAAATAAAATTAACTCTTTTTTGGCCTATACTTTGCACAAAAGTTCTTAGAGTTTGCACGTAACATATGACGTTTTTCGAAATGGACGTAACATATGACTATATATATGAGTATATAATACAAATATATCCTAACTTATTCGGCCAAGTACTAGCTAGGTTAGTTACCCATGTATATTCCTTGCTATTAATCCAGTAGCTAGCTTAGCTAGATCTTGTGGAGAACAATATAGCACACACCGCATTTGTCTCTGTTGTCGTACTAACAGATGCATGCACACAGCTTGTTTGTTTCTAATGCATGTCAAAAGAAGTGAAAAAGAGAGTACTAACCAATTATGTGGGGCCGTGTGAAGATAAAATGCTGCATAATCTGTTTAGACCAAGTTTGATAGTATAGCCAGCTGATAGCTATAAGAAATTAGCATGTCATCTATAGGCATTAAAGATTTACAAGTGTATTATACATAATCCACCTCACACTCTCATAGTGTCTAGTAGTGTTGCGGCTAGCGCTTGAATTTAGGACCTACTATTTCACTTTTTCATGTCTCTCCCCTGCACATAGTCAAAAATGACGTGAAAGCATGTTTATAGCATACGATTGTACTTCCTCTTAGACAGTTTAGTACGGCGTTCGAGGTTACTTCCCACGAGGTTCAGCCCATTGGCCTCATGGCCAGTCGTGTTGCCTTTGTAACCCAAGATTGACTCTAATGAGCATCTTGCATCTTCTCGTAGAGTTTTTGTCATTTCCTCTCCTTTTGGCAGTCCATCATCACCGATCCTTCTATACTTCTCCAAGTTAATTACTCCTCGCAGTACCGGAAAATCTGTCGCTGCCGTGCACCTAGATTTTGCCATGCGGCAACACACGGCAAAGAAAGCCTACAAAGCATGTGCATGGCATAGACAAACAGCACGACACATTAGTCGAAACCACATGGCAAACACAAAGCGCACGGCAAATCCTGTAGAAAGCGCACGGCACAACCTAGCGCACGGCAAATGATGAGAATGACGCACGGCAAAACCGGCCGCACGGAATACTGGCACACTAGGCCCACATCCACGGCCAATATAGCGTTGCATCCTAACGTAAAGGGTTTGCCGTGCGCATGCCGTCATGCACGGCAAACATTTTGCATTTCCGTATTTTCATTCGTCGCTATATTTTCCCGTGGAAATTTGATTTGAGCACGCGTTTGAGCTTGCGGACATGTTTGCAAAGTTTGCCGTGAGGCATCTTCTGAAAGGAACACACGGCAAACAACTATGCACGGCGCAGCGCCGGCACACGGCACAGAATAACTCACGGCGAAGCGCAGACACATGGCATAGATGGACTCACGACGAAGGCACGGCTCACGGCAAAACATAGGCGCGCGGCAAACGGCACGCAGGCGGCGCACGGTTAAGGAGCAGCTCACAACAGACTATGCCTCGGGCCTACCGTCTGGTTCCATCGACGGTGAGACGTCGTGAGGTACTTTACTTTGTTGTGTAGCTCAGCAAAGCACACGGCAGAATTTCTTCCGTGCGGGGCTGTCGATGCACACGACAAAGATCCTTTGCCGTGGCGTTTTCTGTTGTGTGCACTTTGCCGTGCGCAAGCTCACCGCAAAGACTTTCCCGTGTGTTTTAAGCGTTTTCCCCGTGTCCTGGGCACACGGCACATGCCTGTTTTCCGGTAGTGTCGAATGAGTAACCACGGTCCACGGGTGGGAGTGATTTGCCGAGGTTGTGATATGTGTTGATATCTTTAATCAAAGGGAGCTACTTGGATGCGTTGGATGTTGCTTTCACATGGCAGTTGATAAGTTGAGTGGCTCAGCCAGAGGAGGCTCCTTAGGGTGCAACATGTAATCTTCCAGTTTTTTTGTTCTAGTCCTTGTTATAATTTGTATTGTTATGAATTATGATCTAGTTTTTCACCTTTTTAATGAAATGGCAGAGCCCCCTCCTTTGCACCAAATGGCATACTTCATAATAAATAAACCAGTAGTGTTTTTTTGGTGGTAGCCAAATTTGGAAATGTTCGATTTGTAAAAGTTCTACATCTTTTATCAGGGATAAAAATATATTAAAAAACTATATTTCATGATAATTTTGTCATCAGTTTCGTCAAACATGTACTACCTTCATTCCTGAAAAGAAGGCCTATAATTTTCTTCTTCGGAAGTCAAAGAATGTAAAGCTTGATTAAGTTGTGAGGAAACAACATATACATTTTCTGTACCAAATGAGTGAAATTAGATAAATAAGGAAATATATTATTTTAGCTTCTGATACTTTTTCCGAAGACTTCGTGAAAATATACATGTTTGTCTTTTGGGAAAATTTTATACACCTTCTTTTCAGGAAATAATTATATATTATTGAAGTATACATTATATATCTGTCCTCCTATATGGTTAACATTTATGTGATCTAACCAAGATTTTGGTTTCATCTTTCCGGTCTTGAACTCCTAACAATTTCCATATTTATTTCATGCATTAGCTAGCTCACCAAAATGTTTATTAACTAAGCAAAGATATATAGGTAGCCCACTTATGAAAATTGCAATAATATAAAGGCCGTGTGCATCGCTTGATGCAGAGGCTGGCGCGGTTATGCTTGCATTTCGGGAAAAAAATCAGTCCTTCAACATGTACTTGAAGTGTATTGGTCATGTATATATTTTTTAGTATGATGTTATGTCTAGGATCCACTAGGTACGAGGCAGTGTGCTAGGAGAGAACCATTTTTTCAATACTCATGCATGTTTTATCCATCGAGTTGGTGCTACAAGATTCGGGTTGTGATGTTTTACCGAGTTTCGCAATGTTTTTTTTAGAACTGCAAGTAAACTGCATAGATTTGCATGCAATGAGAAAATTGCGCAAACCAGCAACTCTTGAGGTTGTTGTTGCACAAACCAGTGATTCAAATATTTTGTTGCACAAACCAGTGAATCTAGAGCTAACTGTTTGGCATGAGCTATAATGATCTGTTTATATTGTTTAACACTGTATTGGACAATGAGAGCCCACCTCATAGGTGACATGGCTGTGGCCTTGGCAAGTGAACCTCGCATACTAAAAAAAAAATCAAAAGCCTGGAGCAAGCTGGATAGTTTGCGTGCCAAAATAATCGTATTGTCCCGCCGAGACTAAGTAGAATGATAGAGTATAAAATTTAAAAATATTTCTCTGCAAAAAACACAAACTTAGAAACTAAAATCTGAATGATTCACTAGTACAGATCCAGCCATCCGAGGAGGTTCCCTACCATAGTACCATGTCGATGACGGTTATCTATTCGGTCTCCCGAGGTAGTTGCTTATTTTTTGCAGACAGTTTTCCAGGCCGCCTCGGATGTGCTCCTGTGATCGGGATTTTCTTTGGACCGCTTCCAAAAATCCATTCTTCAGAGTTGGTGACATAATCGACCGCCTGTGCACACACTGTTGGCTAGATATACGGCTCGCCTTTACATCTCCGGGACGCCCCTACGGACGTCCCGGAGAGATTGGAGTCGGTGTAAAAAACCAAACCGCCTCTAAGCGGCAATGACGACCGAATAATCTACCTGCATCTGCTATATATTGGTTGTCCTAATTTCGGCGGGCTACCCATGTTTTCGCAGTTGTTGTCTGCACCGTCAGACCATCTGAATATTATCACACCGCTCTAGTGAATAAGCCGGAGCAAACCCAATTGAGCAACGGTGGGTGGCGATTCCAGTGAAAAATGGCCGTTGTTTCTGGATTTTCGAATTTTTTCAGACAGTTGAATTACAACTAGCCGTTGTAGACTAAATCAAGACTCGAACCCGATTTTTATTTGAACATCAAGTCGCGCTATATTTTAAACCAGTACCTAGATGTGGTTTTTATTTGTCGGCTCCTCAAAAGAATAAAATCTCTAGGCGGGCGCATTTCTTGGCTACCCCTCAATCAACCAAACGGGGGTTTTATTTTCCACCGCCTCCAAAAATTCTTTTATTGCCGGCGGGCTAACCGCCTCTAAAATTATTGGAGAAAGGTTTTAATTTCGAGCAACTCCAAAATATATTTTATTGAAGGCGGTTAATTTCTTAGTGGCGCCTACTTAAAGAAAACCTCCCATGGGGAAACGTTTGAATCATGTCCATCTAATAGCCGTTTTAATCCTCTGTGGGTGTTTAAGTGCATAATTTTTTAATTAGAGCTCTTTGCAACCAATTACCCCTAGAGTTACTGGTTTGTGCAACCAAATATTTAATTCACTGGTCTGTGCAATAATGACCCCAAGAGTTTCTGGTTTGTGCAATTTTCTCGCACGCAATAAAACTTGGTAAATTAATCTACGCTAGATAGAACATTTCTTCCAAATTTTTCCTAATCATACCAGACTAAGCTCCTTGTGATCGACCAATTGAGCTAAAAGAGTTAACATTGGCAACAACATGATTGGAATTTCGAATCAAGTTTATGCATGACAAATCACAATAACTAAAAAAACACAGCTGATCTAGCTAGTACTATATATCTTCTTCCGATATTATTTTATCATAGGTACATCTATGAACAGTGTAGATACTCAGATAGTACCACTACACCCATAAAAATCATCGTCCAGTGTACGTACGTATCAGTGTATCACTACACTAGGCAACTTCAAAAGACCCCACGTCTCTCATCTTTTTCTAAAGGAAGGGGGAGGCGGAGCCTTGGAGCTGAGCTGCTTTTCTGCGCGCCAGGATAGAATATCACCCATGGGGGCTTTGTAGGTGAAGACTCCTGGAGAGAGAGAGAAGAAAGAGATGGGGGAGAAAAAAGAAGCAAATTAAAGCCACACACCTCCAACCAAGCAAGCAATAGAAAGAGAAAGCCAAGAAAGAAGACATCACCCAACGCAAACCTAGATAGACCAGCACCACGTACCAGCACAAGGACAACAAGAAGAAGGTCGCCTCCTCGTTGCGCGGGAGGCGAACGATCGAACCCTATTCTTTGTGCTTGAATCTCCAATCCAATCCGCTAGAGGCTTAATTCGGGAGATCTAGAGAGAGAAAGAGAGGGTGGAGGTGAGAAGAGAATAGAAGAAGAATGTTCTCTTCCAAGAAGGCCACTAGCAGCAGCAGCGCTGGAGCGGTGGCGGTGCAGAGCTCCAACGTGAACGAGAGAGGGGGCATCTGCGTGCAGGGCGATTCAGGCCTCGTGCTCACCACCGACCCCAAGCCCCGCCTCCGGTGGACCGTCGAGCTCCACGAGCGCTTCGTCGACGCCGTCGCCCAGCTCGGAGGCCCCGACAGTACGACTCCATAAGCCTTCATGTACTATGGTTAATTCGATCATATAACTGAGAATTTTGCGTTTGATTTAGAGGCGACACCCAAGAGTATTATGAGGGTCATGGGAGTCAAGGGGCTCACTCTTTACCACCTCAAGAGCCACCTTCAGGTGCGTTTTAAGTGTGTTGTTGCACCCTCTTGTTAGGGTTAGGTTTAATCTCTCTCTCTCTCTCTCTCTCTCTGTGTACCTCTCTCCCTCTCTCATGCTGACTAATCCGTATGGTTTTCGCATGAACAGAAATTCAGGTTGGGGAAGCAGCCACACAAGGACTTCAACGATCATGCTGTTAAGGATGGTAAGAGAGACAGTTCATGCAACAACAAAAAAAAAGCTGACTTGTTCTCCCTTCTCGTGCAATTCAGTTGTGCAGATAAATTTGGCATCTCCAATATAGCATTTTCCAACTGCATCTATATGGTCTGTCATATCTTCGTGTTACTGAAATGTTGCTCAAATTTTCGCAGCTGCAGCAGCAATGGAGATGCATAGAAACGCGGCCTCTTCTTCAGGCATGATGGGTAGAAACATGAACGAGTAGGTTAATTAATGAATATAAGCAGTAAAATTTACTTTGTGTTCACTCATATCCCAATTATGAAGCTTTTCATGCATATGCTCAAGTAGTCTCCTGACCCTTTCACCTTTCGCAATTCCCATCTTGTGGATCTTAATTTCAGCCGCAACGTGCACATGAACGAGGCCATCAGAATGCAAATGGAGGTGCAAAGAAGGCTGCATGAGCAACTTGAGGTGATTAATCAACCAAGAATCAAAGTATGCATGGATCTATGGATCCAAAAATATCGTGAATTTCTCATCAAGTTCATATTTGCCCTCCTTTTAAAAGCATTAGGAAGTTTACTCAACTCCACTTTTATTCCCATGCTACTCCTCATGCTCATCTACTTTAGTTACATGCATGCAATGCAATGCAGCAATGGACGTTCTTATACAAAGCTTAATTACCTACTCAATTAGCACTAACCGTATTGCTTTATACTAGTACTAATTAGCTAATGCATGCATGGATATGGGAATTGGCATGCAGGTGCAGAAGCACCTCCAAATGAGGATTGAAGCCCAGGGAAAGTACATGCAGTCCATCCTGGAGAAAGCATACCAGAGCCTCTCGTCCGGCGACGTCGCAGTGAACCCTGCCGGAGGGTACAAATCCCTAGGCAGCCACGGTGGTGTCCTCGACGTGTGCTCCATCAAGGACATTAGCACAGCTTCCATGGGCTTCCCGTCTCTGCAGGACCTGCACCTCTACGGAGGCGGGCACCTAGACCTGCAGCAGCAGCATGCGCCAATGGAGAGCTTCTTCTCGTGCAGCGACGGCGGTGGCGGCCTTGGGTCGTTGGGGAAGAAGAGGTCCGGCCAGTATGCCGGTGGAAAGAGCCCCATGCTGTGGGGCGACGATGACGACGAGGATGAAAAGGACGACCAGCTCCTCCAGATGGCGCCGCCGATGATGGACGACATGGACTCCATCGCCGGCGTGTACGACGCAAAGTCGATGATGACCATGTCCGGCGACTCGGCAGGAAGCAGGGGCTACGACGGCAGTGCGGGGTCTAAGCTTGAGAGGCCATCGCCGCGGCGGCTGCACATGGGAGGCCAGAGCCCGTCGGTTATCTACGGGTAATGAAATGAACCAAACAATGGAGTTAAGTTAACTAGAGCTTTTTGTTTAACAGGTGCATGTGGCTAAATAAGTATAGCTTAAGTGCATGGACTTAAAATGGGAAACTATAGAAGAAATTACGCGTCATTGGTCGATCAGGGTGATCTTACGGATATAGTGATGCATCACACTTGTCTATGGTGATGCTCAAGGTCTAACTAAGATGATCTGTTATGTAATTGTACGTGTTCTTATTTAAATACGATGGGTGTAATTAAATGTGTAACCTAATTATTTTGGCAATCTTGCATTCTGAGAATGCATATGTAAGTTTACACTGATCCTGGGGCATTGTATGTATATCGGTACAAACATGTTTTTTTTTTTTTTTTTGCGAATGACAAACATGTTAATTAGTGGAACTCGCCTATACTTGTACTAGTTGTATGTGCGGAGCAAGGGTTTTTTTCTCGGTTAATAATTTTTACCGGAGGGCACCGGAATTAACGGTAACCGCGAAATCTCGGAAATCTCGGGAATTTACCGAACGAATTAATTCAAACAAATTTTGAATTTGAATTTTTTTGAACCTTAAAATAAAAATAAAACAATACTCTGTACACTATAAGGCTCGCTAGGCAGAGCGGCTAGGCCAGAGTTCTTTTAACAGGCCAGGCGCGGGTTCGAATGCCATGGAAGACATGTTACTTTTTTGATAAATTACCTAACAAATTAAGTAACCTTGGTAAAATAAAAATTCGTTGTGCGTGAAAATCGAACCCGCGACCTAGTAAGGTTAGAGGCTGAACCTTACCACCACACTACACCGCTCTATGCGTAAGTAAAATCGTTCGTACGTTAGTTAACTCCGTTTTTTCTGAAGTACAAATTCAAATGTAACCGAATTTTTTTGTCCGGTTTTCGGGGAGATTTCGGAAATCTCGGCCGAGAAAAAAATCCCTGGTGCGGAGTAGTTGTTAATCTATACTTATTGGTTGGGTCGGGAAACATGTGTATATTTCTGAATTCTAGCACATTTGTTGTATGACTTAAGGTGAAAATGTGACTTCAAATCTTGCCCTCGTATCAACATTCTTTTTAGAAAAGGGTTAGCAAACAACCCTGCTATTGCAAGATTTTATATGTTGCCTTCGTATCAAAAGTTATAATAAGATGGTAAAAACATATAATAAAGTTGTATCTATGCATACAGATGTCCAAACCAAATTATTTCAAATCCAAAAAATTGACTAAATATAAAGAATATGTGTTCACATTCATGCGGCTAGATAATGCCGAGTATATATACATATTATTGCTGATGTACAACCTCGTCGATTTAGAAACAATAATCCATTCGATGACCGATGAATAAAATCTGCTCCCTCCGATTTGGGGTCTTAGTTTAAATTTGTACTACTACCTCCATACCAGTTTATATGGGTATTACACATTTTGAGAAAGAAATTTGACTATAAATTTGGTCAAAAAATATGAGATATATGCCACAAAATTTATACCATTGGTTCATATTTAAAAGAAGTTTCCAATAGTACAATTTTTGTGATATATATCTTATATTTTATTGACCAATAGTAGTTAGATTTTTTTTCTCGAAATATGTAATACCCCTATAAACCGGCGTGGAGGGAGTACTCCCTTAATAAAACCATGACACTTATTATGGATCATAGGGAATAACATATATGTATCTGCGCCACTACTATAGGTAATATATATAATTTTCCTTATCTTAAAAATTGTACCACACGAAGAATCCTATGTTTTGAACTATAATTTAACATGTATTCGAAAGCATGCATGGTTTCTAAAATACGATTCAACATGCATCCTCGTGAAAATCAGCATGCAAAGATGAGATGCTAATTTGTAAATTGATCCTGAAAAGCCATTACAAACGGAGGCGAACTGTAGAACCAGAGTATTATGTGGAATCATTGAAATTGAATTGGAGCAAAGCCAGGGCACGAAGACTATATTACTACTGATGTCTAAGGATTAAAACAATGTACATGCACTCAGTACCTGAGGTGTGGGCTTAACAGAAATTAAGATTCTACATCTACAGTATATAAAGAGGAAAGATGAAAAAGGGAAGGAGATGAAAAGAAAGTGTGGGTTGGGATGCTAATAGTTCATGCACGCAAGGGATGTGTATTTCACAATTTGCTTTGAATTATAACCGAGTAGCAAATGATCTCCTAAGTAAGCCATAGAACATATATTCTCTCTGTTGTAATTTTGTCTAGTTGCTCCTCCTAAACCCTATCCGCTGCGTCTCTTCCAACCGATTGTCTCCTCTAGCCTCGGCCAGCGACCGTAGGGTCTCGGCCTCCTCTGCTTGCCACTCTAGCGATGGGAGGGGTGCGAACCTCGGACCTATGCTCGGCGTTGTAGTTAGGTCCCTAAAGTTAGGGCGTGTGCATGCAATGGTGGCGATGTGCGGAACTAGAATAAGGTGTCCCCGTCTCCTCATCGACCTTGTCAGCGGTGATCCCGCTAGAGGCATTGAGGAGGATGGGGAATCCGCCTGTCGTGTTGCTCCCTTGGAGTACTGGATATTGCTTTGTCTGCGTGTGTGGTAGTTTGTCTTAGTGGTGTTGTCCTCGGGCACTAGTCTTGACTGTTGAAGTATAAATGCATTGCCTAATCTCTTCCATCAGATCGGTCTTTTGGTTGCATTGGTTAGAGCATGCAGTTCTATATGGTATCAGAGCCAAGAGGTCTTGAGTTCAAGACCCGGCTGGCGCAATATAAAATAAAATATTGCAGCCCACTTTCGGTCCACGTTTAGGCCTGAGGGAGCCACACGTGAGGGGGAGTGTTGAAGTATAAATGCATTGCCTAATCTCTTCCATCAGATCGGTCTTTTGGTTGCATTGGTTAGAGCATGCAGTTCTATATTGACCGTCAATGGTTGGCTAGCCTCAGTAATGGCTGGCCAGACCTAGAGCGTCCCTCATGCCCTTTCCTGCATTTTCTTCTTCGAGCAATAATTTTCTTCGCAAATCACGACCTTCTCCAACATCTTCTGGTTTGCATCGGCGACTTCCTGACTCTACAACCATGTTATCCTGACTATGGTGGTGTTCCAGAGATCAAAAGGTGCCGCTGAGCTCGGCTGATGGCCTGCTGCTGGTGGATTCAGGAGGAAGAAAGGCATCAATAGCCCCAAGATGTTGGATGTTATTTTCAGTTTATGTAAGGAATTGTTATGCTTAGCATATCGGCTTTTCGCAAATAAAAATTTACTCGAGAGATTTTTGTATAGTTAATTCAGGAATGCGTTTATCAATGCGTGCATAATGAAATGCATGATTCGGGCATTTGGATAGAAATCCAACACACAAGAAAAATACAAATTAACACGGAAAAACTCCAAATATGGGCATTTAGATAGAAATTCGGAACATGCCCGAGAAAAAAGAGACTCAATCAATGTGAATGAGTGTAAGAAACTGTTTTACCGGATGCAAAAATTCCAACACAATTGGTTCCGGTCCATAGGAGCCTGATTACACCAATCGTTTGATCTAGAAGTTATCTATAAGAATAAAATGCAATGAAGTAAGTCTTGTATAACTCATACATAATATTTTGGCCAAATCAACATTTTTTTAGATAAACAGCTATGCAGTGACCCACAACGACCAGACTACAACAGTAATAGATAGAGAAAAACTAAAACTGAAACTGGACCAACAAAGGAGACACTACCAAGTTGACCTACTAGAAAATAAGAATTTGCCCTCGATCGGGTTAATGCATCAGGAAGCGACCTCTGCTTGCAAACACCCACAACCTAGCTTCACTTTTTGATCTGACCAATGACTTGCTGCACCGGTTTGAATATGCTTTCAAATACTCTTCCGTCCTCTCTCCATATGCTCGAGAAAGTTAGGATTATAAGGGAATTCAGACGTTTCTGATCTTTTTTCTGAAGGAGATCTCTCGACTGCTTTCACCAGTTTCGGAGGCTCGATCGGGTTAGCAGCATGAACTATTTGCAGAAAACCTCACCCGATGCAAGAAGTGAAACCCAAGTAATTCCAACGACCGTGCAGCTAACGAACAAATCCTTCGTGTCTTCTTCAGCCAAATTCCAGTAAAAGCATCGTTGGAAGTCCGCATTTTTTTCCAGAGCAGCCCATATTCTCTCTCGGGCAATTGGCATTTCAATCGCATGTACATGTACTATTCATATACCAATCTTGTCCGGGTGTGGTAAAAAGGGAAAACAACAGACGTAGATGCAGTTTATACCCAGTAACATAGGAGTATACTCTCTTTATAGGTGGTCGATAGATATGTGATGCACGGGGAGATTTCAAGGAAGCTTCTTCTGGAACCCTACCGGGAGTATACCGCAGCAGCAGGAGCAAGTTCCAAAAGCCACTGCAGCAGTCCTAGCACTAGATCAAGGGCACAACTTCCAAGGGAAATCATCTTGGGTTTCACCAAAGCAGGTCGCCTGCAGGCCAGGCCCTCTGGTGGCCTCGGGTTCAGCCTTGTCGGTGGGTCCCCTGCGCAAGAGACAAGCAGCCTTTTGCCCTTTGGAGGTGAAAGGCAAAGGTAGCGCAGCCAACTGTTTGACGGGAGGAGATCAAGGAAGGAAGCTTCGTTTATTCCTTCCTCCTGCTACTCTACTCTACTCTTTCTACTCCTGAAGCTGATCGATCGGTGTAGCAGGAGCGTATACCATACGGTTTGCTGGCTGGCCCACCTGCCTGCCTGCCCAGGGGCCAGGGGCTGCGCTCGATCTGGCCTGGCTAGGTGTGCCTCGGTATGCGGGAAAGACGAGATACGACCCGGATACTCTCCGCTTTCGGTATTTGGTATCTCTTTTCGAAAATGTGAGAGATTATATCGGCTCATGCTAGTAGTATGAAACTGGTTTCGGCCAAATTCATGCGTCCCCAACAAGTTTAAGTTATTGCTCCCTCAGTATCGATGAACAAGACGAATCTTATCTTCCGTGTTTTTTCTTTAACCAAGAATAACTTCAAACAAATATATAAAGATTTTTGGTACTTTCTCCATCTAAAAATAGGTGTCTCAACTTTATTTGAGATATGGATGGAAATCTCTAACTAAAATGCATATAGATACATTCATATCTAGACAAAAGTGAGACACCTATTTTTAGACGGATGAAGTATAAAATTAGCATCGTTAGAAAGTGTTTTTCAATATAAATTCAACGGTGTCAATTACGTATAATACAATCAAGATTTTTTTGCTCATTTTCTCGGTCAAAGTTCCTCTTGAAATATGTGTGCACCTTATTCATTGAAACAGCGCAGTATCATTCAAAAACGGACCAAGCAACAACAACTTGCATCTTACATGCGCCGATATCGAGCACGCCACAACTTCTACCTTCTTTCTTAGGTATAAAAACAATATCGTCTCTTGTAGCCACCCGCTCATCCCCAACACATCCTGACATGATAGAGACCCTGAGCCAATACTTCTTATCGTACCCAACGGAGATGGCCCGCCGCGAAAGACTGAGTGTGCCATCGTCTGCGACAGGCAATTTACCATCTCCGAAAGCAAGCAACAAAACTTCCAGGTCATCTATGCTGGCGGTGCTAGCGGTGAGTACACCACCCTGTGGTAGTGACGATCCACCGGTGAGCCGGACGCTGATCTTCGCCTCCACGGCATGGTCGATGTGGTGAAATTCTAACTTTAGTGTGCTATGCTACGATATGAAATGTAGAGGCTGCTTTTTAAAGTCAAGACTAGGAAACTCAGGTCTATATCTTGAGACTCTATCGTGCCCTTAACTTTGAGCACGATCTCGATGTTCCCGGGGTCGATACAGGTCACAACAGCACGGGAGGGACCTGTGAGTGCTAGATAAGGATGCTGCACATGCGAGTGAAACAATTAATTCTTTTTTGAAATGGGGTGAGCCCTGGCCTATGCATCGGTTGACGCACACAGCCTTTTATTAATAAAGTAAATATTCAAACGTTTACAAATCAAGGATCAACGAGGATCGATACAAAAATCAACCACCGAAAAAAGAGAAACATTCTGAGCAAACTAGGTATCAAGTAATCTTTTAATAGGCCGCCAAGTAGCCTGGTAGAAAATATACTGGGCAACCATTCGAAGGCGGTTGTATCCAGAAACCATGTACTCTCGCTGGTCCTTCGGGAACAAGAAACGCCAAATCTGGATCCAGTGAATCATAGTGTGGATAACCTGCAAGAAATTAGTAGAGTCATTTCTATTAAAAATAATATCAATTCTGCAGTTCCAAATTGACCAACATAAAGCCGAAACACCAATGTGAATCCTACCTTTATCAGTTTTGTCAATTCCATTAAGCCAATTCCCAAACAAATTTGTGACATTGGATGGAGGTGAAATATTATATGCAGCAAAAACCACTCGCTAAATAAGCCTAGCAAAAGAACAAGAAATACACAAATGTTCAACTGATTCCTCAGCGTCACAGAAAGAGCATTTGTATTTCCCTGCCAATTCCTTTTTGCTAAATTATCACGAGTCAAGAGGACTTTCTTACTGAGGAACCACATACATCTTTTAATTTTTAGTGGGATTTTTATTTTCCAAAGATATTTACGAAGATATCTTGTATGCCCATTTAACATATCACCATACATTGATTTAACAGTGAATTTCCGTAAAGATGTTAGGTCCCAAACAAATTTATCTTGATCATCATTTAAATTTATCTCCATTAATCTTTGGCATAGATGTACCCATTGATCCCATTTATTACCAATCAGCATTCTCTGAAAACTAATATTTAACGGAGTTGAACTCATAACTTTTGCCACCGTATCATGCTTCCGATTGACTATGTTATATAACTGGGGATACTGGGATGCAAGGGTCTGGTCACCTAACCATCTATCTTCCTAAAAACGCACTCCTTCTCCGGAGCCTACCTCAAATTTTCCTCTACTAAAAAAACTACCTTTGACTTTCATTAGACCTTTCCAAAAGGGTGAATCAGTAGGCTTACTTTCAACCTCAGCCAAGGTTTTCTGCGAAAGGTACTTATTTTTAGTAATTGTTGCCATAGTCCTTCTTCAGAAAGAAGTTTAAACAACCATTTACTAAGTAAGCAAGAATTTTTTATCTCCAGAACTTCAATTCCAAGACCACCTTGTTCTTTAGGTCTGCAAATCAGATTCCACTTAGTTAACCTATATTTCTTTTTATTTCCCTCACATTGCCAAAAAAAACGTGATCGAAAAAAGTCTAATCTCTTCCTTGCCCCTTTAGGTAAATCAGAGAAGGATAACATAAACATATATAAACTAGAAAGAATAGAGTTAATTAATACTAGATGATCCCCATAAGATAATAATTTTCCAGCCCAACACCCTAGTTTTCTCTCAAATCTACCTTCCACGGGATTCCATTTAGAATTTTTTAACTTCCTATAATGGATCGGGATCCCCAAATATCTGAAAGGCAAAGAACCAGATTCACAGCAAACAATTGTTGTTTTTACTGTTTCTCTTCCTCTTTAGCCTTACCAAAGCAGAAGATCTCACTCTTATGAAAGTTAATTTTTAGTCCTGACAATTCTTCAAAGAAGCACAGTAGTAATTTAATATTTACAGCCTTCTCAAAGTCATGTTCCATGAAAAGTATCGTGTCATCGGCATCGTGCCAACATATCTAAAATAATGTTAAACTACATAGGTGACAACGGGTCACCCTGTCGAAGACCTTTCCTTGTTTGGAAATAATGACCAATATCATCATTAACCCTGATCGCAACACTTCCTCCCCTAACGAATTGGTCAATGAGTTGACACTATTTGGGATCAAAACCTTTCATGCGCATAACTTGTTGAAGAAAAGTCCATTTAAATTTATCATAGGCTTTCTCGAAATCAATTTTAAATATCACCCCATCCATTTTCTTCCTATGAAGTTCATTAATGGTTTCATGTAAGACAACTACTCCTTCAAGAATATGTCGTCCTGGCATGAATGCCGACTGTGTAGAACTAATAACTGTTTCAGCAACAGCATTAGCTCTAATAGTAGCAACTTTGGTAAATATTTTAAAACTAACATTGAGAAGACAGATTGGTCTATACTGCTGGATTTGAACCGCATTCTCCTTTTTAGGCAATAGGGTAATAACACCAAAGTTCAATTTGATCAACTGTAATTCCCCCGAATGTAGTTGATTGAACATTGACATTAAATCACCCTTGATAACTTCCCAAAAGATTTGGTAGAACTCAGCTGGAAAACCATCAGGTCCTGGAGATTTGTTTAACTCCATCTGAAAAATAGCATCCTTGACTTCCTTCTCAGTGAATTCAGCAACAAGGAATATATTCTCCTCTTGGGTTAATTGCGGAATATCATGTGTATACTCCTCACTCGGTGTGAGAGTAGAAGCAGTTGGCTCTCCAAACAACTTCTTTTAATATTCCGAAATATAAACTTGTAAATTTTCATCACTCACTATAGTTCCTTCCTCTTGTTCTAATTAAAATATTTTTTTCCTCCGATGTTTTCCATTTGCAATCAGATGAAAATATTTAGTATTATTCCCCCCCCCCCCCTTCGTAAATATGTTTTACCTTGGCTCTTCGTGGCCATTTAAATTCTTCATCTCTACGAAGTTTTGTGAGATCATCATTTGCTTTTCTTAACTTGGCTCTCTCATCATCATCTAGAGGAATTGACTCAGCTTTCAAGTCCAATTCATCTATTAATAAAAGTAATTGTTCTTTTTGTTTGTTATATTGACCACTTAAGATTTTTCCCAACCCCTTTAGAAAACGTCTCAAATGTCTGATTTTATTCTGCCATACGGCCATTGGAGTGAAACAATTAATTAAGTCAACACTAATGTTTCGTTGGCAAAATATGATAGGAAATAGAAACATGTGCAAAATACCTCCTCCGTGATGGTTTGGCAATTACTCCTTGCAAGGGAGTAGACAATATTACGCTTGCGGTCAAAGACCAAGACATCGCGCACGGTGACCATGCCAAACACCTCTAACGGCCACCGTAGACCCCCGCTTATTGATGTGATTTTGATAGAGGCGATCTGCAGGTTAGGTCTTGGGTAACTGTACTTGGAAGGATGGTCGGTTAAATACATAGGAGGGACAGGCGCTGCATCGATGTCATATGTACATGTAGTCGGTTATTATACACTGAAGTGGGGTAAAAATTAGTAGTAACATGCAATTAGGAGGCTGGATGCTTACTGATCTTGGGGGAGGACCACTCCCTGCAAGCGAAATAGTTCCCGGGGATCCAACCTGATTGTGGGCGTTTCTCTTGGTTAGGGTACCAGAATTCCTCTGATGAGCTCAGCCGGCTCAGGGCCATCTGTCGCTCGTCTCTCTTCCTCTTCTCCTCATCGTCTGCGGCCATGATAGATGTCTGATCGTCGATCAGATCTCCTCGTGCGTATGCGTTCTGGTGCTAGGTTTGGGTTTGGGATGTAGTGTGTATGGTATGGCAATGATATACGCGAACTTTTTTTTTTTGAAACGGGCAAAAAATCCTTTGCCTTATATTAATATAGGAGAAGCAAACAAGGCGATGGCAAGAGCTATAAAAGAAAAAGAGAAGGCAGGGAAAGAAAAACCCGCCTGGAAAGGAACAAAACAAAACACGTTCAGCCTAAAAGCTCCGCCAGGTTGTTCGCGCCGGCAAGGACCCAATCCTTTCCTTCTTCCCTGATCTTCTCCATGACAATCGAGGGCAAGAAAGATTTATTGTTGAAGACTCTCTCATTTCTCCATGACAATCGAGGCGCATCGTGAAGAGGTCTACCTCTCATTTCTCCATGACAATCGAGGCGCATCGTGAAGAGGTCTACCGGACTCAGACTCCGGGCCGTCCGTTGCAAATAGACTACATACAACCCAGACTCTTTGTTGGTGGGGTCCAAATTTACCACTATGGATTTGTACAGATTGCATCTCATTAATCAATCAAGGCTAGCTTAGCAAAAGTCTTAAATTGTGCAGCTGCCAACCAACTTGGTGTTGTTTGAAGATGATCGATCTGCCTGCTGTAGCAGCAACCGACCCGATAAACTTGTGAATCTCCATAGTCCTCGATGTGTTTCAGACGGTCTCCTTGCATGCCTGCGACTAGCTTGACCATCAGCTTAGAAACGAATTACGAACGGTGACAACATGAATCGCTACTACTCAATCCGTCTTAAAATATATTCTCATAACTATAGGTGTTTGGAACGGTAGCCAAAATTTCTGCGGATGAGGCCCGTGTTAATGTCATGGACATAGTATTTTCGCAAGCAGGTGATACTACAAGGCGCTAGCAGCATATTATTGATGATCTGTGAGAGGCCTTGCGATTCCTATATCAAACAAACATTGGCTCTCCCTCCGACCCTAAATGCTTGTCGCATGTTCAATGAACCTAAACAGACTTTTAGCCTATATTTTGCCTAAATTTGGGACAAGTATATGGGGCTGGAGAGAGTAGCACTTTAGAGGCGCTTGTTCTGTACTAAATGAACATCGCGATCACTATCTTTCTGAAATGGGAACATCGTGATAACTATGGATACTGAAGTTTTGAGATTAAGCCATGATAGCTATTGATACTGTAGTTTTGAGACGAAGCCACTATTTATGTTCCACGTCATTCATTTACAACTCATTACAACCTTTTTATTCTGCCGTGGCTTACTCTCTTTATTCCAGCCTTCTACTATGTTCTCCAGGAGCCTCCACGGTACACTCTTCTCTTACAACTCAGTATCCCCTCCCGTACTCAGACCTAGACCTGACAGCGCACCAGCAGCGTGGTTCAGGCACCAGCAAAGGCCAACGTCAAGCATCAACTCAGGTTGCCCATGCATACATACTTGATCTGCACCACGGTAAAGTAAATGAGCATCGATGATTGACGTGAAAGATAGCTTACGAATTTGTATACCAACCTCCAGGTAGTCATCCATGCCATATTTTGACCCCTCTCGCCCAAGGCCAGATTGCTTAACCCCACCAAATGGTGCTACCTGGAAATTATGTAAAATATATATATCGGTATGCTGTAGGACACAAAGCAATTTTGTTTCGTGCTTTCTTACCTCTGTCGAAATCAATCCCTCGTTCACACCGACAAGCCCGTACTCAAGAGCTTCGGAAACACGCCATGACCGAGGTATGCTCTTTGTAAACATGTATGCGGCTAACCCTGCAACATCACTGATGATGAGGCTACCATACTCGATGCAAAAAAGCACTATGAAATGGCCCCCAGTTTTCAGCATATTTAAAAAAGATAGCCCTAAACTGAGACTGGGACATCACTGAAATGAAATTGCTACTGCTAGGATTTCTTAAGATGAAACTCAACATTAGAGGGTCATACATCACAGATTATAGTTTCCAGTATCGATGTTGTATGATTCTCTACTAATGCTTACTGACTGAAGCATACTCTGCTGCAGCTTTTTGTTAAGGGCAGTATAAAAAAAGGGAGATGCGGAAAATGTCACAAGTGCGCTTGGGCCAGATAATGAACCTGCATTCGTGTCATTGGCTAACTGGATTGCTTCTTCCTCAGTTTTGAATGGTATAAGTGGTGCAACTGGACCAAAAACTTCTTCCCTGAAGCAAAAGATGACCTTGTCAAATCATCAAGACTGCAGATATGAACAAGATTGTAAACCGCAAAGGACTGGCCCAAGGATTTAACTGTTTCTTGACATAGAAGTAAAAACTATTCAGTGAAGAAAAGAGGGCTATGATGTATAAACTTGAACTCTACCTGAAAAGAAGCATCTCGCTGCTGACATTCCCTACCACAGTTGGCTCATAAAATGACATCCCGAGGCTGTGCCTTTTACCACCGAGTATGATATTGGCTCCCTACAGAAGAATTGAAGTGATACTTTACCACGCAGTTGCAAAGAATTATATTCATCAACTAAGGCATGGCCGCATGGGAACAAAGAAGGTGCTGGTCTTAACTGTAGCAAGCAAGGATCATAAATTCCAAGCTAAACCAAGCCACGGTTTCAATAACCAGAATTGTCCACGGAAAAAAGTTGCCACAAATATATATAGATATATGTTGGAGTTCTTAGGGTATATAAGTTAGATACCAGACAAGAATTGGTACAAAATCATGTTTTCTTGTGGGTGAAGCATTGGTACAGAATCATGTTTTCTTGTGGGTGGGGGGGTGGGGGCAGTTAGGTGGGGTTAACCAGAGTTCACCAAAGTTGCAGTCTCTCAACCAAGTGCTTTCTGGTGCATGGTTTTAGGAACCATGACAGACAATCCAGCTGGGGGCAGGAATTGGTCCAGTTATAGATCTTGGGACTCCCTTTTAATTTCAATAGAAAAAGTGGACGCCGTTATAGTGATTTGAGATTACCTTTGATGTAGCATCATCTACAAACTTCTCTACCTACAGGAGAAAAGGTAAACAAATAAAACATATGAAGACTGCTTTAGAGCAAAGACAGAAAAAGATGCCGAACAATCTTGAGAAATTACTGCAAGTGCAAGATGCGAACCTTTTGAACAGCAGCTTCATTGATTAGTGGACCCTGCACATGAAAGGAACTGTAAGATCTAAATGAGGTAGAAAAACAAGAGAACAGAGCAGATCACAAGCAAATCAAGCATTATTCATTATGATGCAACATGAAGGTGAACGGTAAGGGTATCTTTGGACCACGGGATTCTGAACACAAAAGAATAAGAGCAACGTAAGATTGAGATGTCATGGCTTGTGGAATCCGACAGGATACCGAAGTACAAGATTATGCAAAACTGGCTCTTTATGTGATCTAACCTAAAGAGAGAGAAGGTTCATCCGTTTATGCAAGACACAGTAAATTTGTTATGTGATCTAACCTAAAGAGATAGAAGGTTCATCCGTTTATGCAAGACACATTAAATTTGTTATGTGATCTAACCTCTTGCTACAAAAAATGAAGTGTCAGAAAGCAACCTAAGGAATTTCTGTAGTCTCCTTCCTTTGACCCAAAGGGATTTCATAAGAAAAAAATCCTATTGATTGAAGTCCTAAAAAATATCCTATGGAAGTCCTTCAATCCAAAGAGACCTAAGTACTGCAAAATTAGGTATTTTTATAGCTCAAATACATTGCATGAGAAAACATTGTTCAAGCACTTAAAACAAGAAACACCTAGCTTAAACTGTGTAGCTCAATATGTACCAGTCATGCTCAACACACTTACATACCTGAGATGTACTCTCTTCTAGCCCATTACCAACCTGCAAACTCTGAACAGCCTTGACAAATGCACTTGCAAATTTTTCGTAGATACCTATATATGCAAACCAACCCTCATTTTTTATCGGAACAAAGAGGCCCCAGTAACATCTACGTGACATAAGTGATCACTTTACCTTCCTGCACCAGTATCCTGTTTGCACATACACATGTCTGTCCACTGTTACGAAACTTGGCAGCAAGCTGTACACAAATGAAAATGGTGAATATGCATCTATCATAATTCAAAATGATACAAGTTGCCCATTTCAAGTTTTCAACAGCTACGTATGTTAGTAGAAGAAGTACAAAACGTGTTATATATGAAACAAATTTCAATTAGCCATTCTCAAAAAAATTCTTTGTCATATAGAGATGTTATTATACTCTAAAACAGTAATAGGGATAAGCTTTTATTTACTCTTGTTGTCTCAAACAGGTAATGCACTTTGGCATTAGGTTTTGTGTTTGAACTGAACTTTATTATAGCCATTTTGTCTTCGGTAACTGAGTGCCACTGGATGTATCTTCCTTCCATGCAAACAGAACCTTCCATGTAGTGAGGTGTGGACAGAACATAACTAAGGGTTAATAGTGTTTGAACTGGCAGTTGCAAAATAAGTTCTAGGCTGATAAGAATTAGGATGCTTGAACATATGCGTTTGGATCAGGGATTAGTGTTATCACTTGTCTCCCCTATGTGATTGAAGGATGGTCAATTGTGACCATAAGGCTATACGAACACGCTTATGGCAGGAGAATTTGTGATGGCGCGGGAACAGGGGAGGGGTCTACCATATGCACTACCCAATATGCTGGCAAGGCAGCTGCATTACCTAGTAGCTCAGTAAAAAGAGTCAAAAACTACATGTGCATACAATAACCCAAGAAAACAGAGCATTTACGAGTTTACATGTTAAAACCATAGCATTTATTATGTGAGTCTTAGACATTATGTAGAAATTCACCATAACTACGATGGTGTTCATCAAGCTCAAGAGCTAAAGATGATTTTAGTGGTCTGTATGGTAGTGGAAATACAAACAATGATCCCAAAAGAGTTGCAGAAGGGAGGAAAAGGTAGTTTTTACTTACACTGCCTTTAACAGCAACCTCAATATCTGCATCATCGAAAACAATGCAAGGTGCATTCCCACCAAGTTCCAAAGAAACCTACAGGAGAATTATTCTTGTGAGCGTCAGGTTGGGAGGTAGCACAATGAAGTGAAGCAATAAAAGCTGTGCAGAAACATTCCCAATAAGAAATAAAGAAAAAAAATATGCATATATCATGAATAAAATTCCAACAAAAGATGACATCATGATGGCAAAGCAATATACTACTAACATGTGGTATGATGCTATTAATAGCCGCCATGCAGCAGTTAGGGTACTTAAAAGTGAGAACTCTATAAAGGGCATACCCAGTGCTCAAAGCTCCCACACATTGTGGGGTCTGAGGAAGGGTATTTCTAGGCAGCCTCTATATCCAACACATTTAAAGAATAAAATGCCATTATGAGTCTGGTTTTGAAACGAACAGGCCCAGAAAAGCACCACCAGGGTGGTTTCAGAAATTGGGTGGTTTTCAACTATTTTATTGTTTCACGTTGAGTCTGATTTTCTATATTTAATGTTTGGGATGCACCTAATAAGAAGTAATTAATAAACAAATTTCAGGCTGACTTGCCTGCACTAGATAGTATCTAGGGCCTAAATCGGATAAAAACTTTTCCTAAGAAATAAGGTTAGGGGCCAGTTACTCCTGGATTACTGAAATCTTTTGCACTCTTACATGTTCACCAAAAAATAGGATAGTTACTGCAATATTCGATCAAACCAAATCAACAGAGCAACGTATGGCAATCCGACATGCTCTAATACGAGACAGCTCTATGGATACACAAGAAATTCAAACTTCAGAGTATTTAACAGTGTTCAAACTCCAGGGCTCGCAGATGAAGAGTATTTTTTTCCCAATTAGTTTCTCAATACATACCTTTTTCACAGTATTTGCTGATCCGGCCATGAGTTTTTTACCTACAGCTGTTGATCCCGTGAATGTGATTTTTCTGACCTATAAAAGAAAACATTTTACCATGTAAAACACAATACTCCACTTAACATATATATAATAAAAATAAAAAATTGCAAAAGAAGAAGGAAATAAACCTGTGTACTCTGTGTTAGTGCATCACCTATCTCAGGAGCATTACCCATCACAACATTCAGCGCACCCTGGATAAAGGAATATGACCAAAATAGATGCCATGAATTTCAGATAACAATAACAGACAAATAACTTAGCACGTGGTGGTAAAAAATGGGAATTACAATGTAATCTAATGCACCTGAGACCTGGTCTTTTCCCTAATAAGTTTAGTAATCAAATTTGCTAGGTAACTGAGAACATAACGTGAGTAGCCGAGAACCTCTTCGGTTCTAAGTCCTTACTTTATCTTAGTCATTACAGAAAGTTAGGAATAATTCATTTGAAAAAAGAACTTTGACAAATGTAGTAATATTGAAACAGAATAGATAGTGATATGCAAATATGATTGGAATTGTAGAGAACTTGAGAGAATTACAGCAGGTATTCCAGCTTGAAGAGCAAGGTCTGCTGCAGCTAATGCTGTCAGAGGTGTGAACTCTGATGGCTTGACAACAACAGTGCATCCACAAGCCAATGCTGGTCCAACCTGAGCGTAACCATGGATAAGGAAATGCACAACCATAGTTACTTTTTATTTGAACATCTGAACAAATGGAGAAGTGTAATGTTTTGGTTCAAACCTTTCTGGTTATCATCGCTAAAGGAAAATTCCATGGTGTAATAGCTCCAACTACCCCAATAGGCTGTAGAAAATAATCGTTATGACATCATGGTTACCTCACATGTAAAAGTGACCATAGTAGACAAATATCAAACCACAAAAACATATGTTCAGTGCATCAGGTCAAGAAAACGTTCTGAGAAATTTGAGTAGCGGTCCAAAAGAATGAAAGGTGGAAAATGTACGAACTGATGGTGAAATTTTGAGTACCTATCAAGAAATTTTACTTGATAAAATGAAAGGTGGAAAATGTACAAACTAATGGTGAAATAATTTAAACAAATATAGAAGTAAAAGATTTATTGAGGTTTAAATGATTAAGACAAGGCGTGGGCATAATAAATTTTAAAAAGCCATTAGCATATTACCTGCTTCAGAACCAATATTCTGCGGTCAGCCAGGGTAGGTGGAATAACATCACCATATACACGTTTTGCTTCCTCAGCAAAATATTCTATGAAACTTGCACCATAATTTACCTGAATTCACGATTAGCAACAATCAGTCTACCAGCCTTTATGATGATAAGATCCAGCTAACTAATATCAGTGCACAATTTCACCAAGTACCTCCCCAAGGGCTTCTTTCATAGGCTTCCCCTGTTCCAGTGTCATGAGAAGTGCAAGTTCTTCCTTGTGTGAAATAAGTAGATCATGCCTTTGTTGAATATACATAGTGAGAAGAATAATCCAGGTGATACTACAAGATGTTCATGCTATTATTAACATTTAATTCGTACAAACTACCATTTTCTTAGTGCCTTGCTCCTTTCACTCGCAGTGAGTTTGCTCCAAGCTACAAAAGGAAAGGGTGAGAGTGAGCAGCAAAAACTAGAAGTAGTAAATGCAGAAGTACCTATAACCAAATATACAAAGAAAAAACAATTGCTTAGTCATACAAATACATATAGAAGGCGGGCGACAAAAAAAAGCAATCAATTGCTTAGTCATACAAATACTTATAGAAGGCAAGCGGCAAAACAAAGCAATCAATATGAGTGTCCTGCCAGGCATTAAAAATCATAACTAAACTTAATTAAGATAAGGAAGGTTTGCATCAAAGAGAGCGTGCATTAGATATTTTGAAATGAACATTTCCGAAACAACAATCATATATTCACCTCATTTGGAGACACTGTAGTGATCTTGATTTTTTATTGGATTTTTGTAGTTACCAAAAGTGACAGAATTAACCGTATTATATATCAATATAAATAGTAAGCCAAATAGGAAGCATTTTATGATATGCAGAAGATATTAGTTGATTGTGGAGACAACAGTCACACGTGAGCAAAGTTCACTTAACATTCCCTCCGGTGACAATCTTTGGCAGATGCAGAAGGAATTTCATTTGCATATATTAAGATTATGAGCATGTTCCAAGGTTTGACTATGACACTTGCAAAACATTATTTGATCAGCACCCAAGCATAAAAACTGAACTCAGTGACGTGTTAGACATACAATAAAACGTAGTGTTCGCGGAAGATATTGCATCAGATGTTTCTCTGTTGCCCATGCAGGCAACATTAGCAAGGACCTCGCCAGTTGCTGGATTTTGCACCTACGAGAACATAGATTAGAGAATTAATATAGTATAAACAGTGAGTAGAGGTATTCCAGTACCAGCATTTCATTGACTTTTCACACTGTCCAGTACACTTGACAGAAATAGCCTACACGGCAAACTGAGAAGAGGCAAGACCAGCTAAGTTCCAACACTATTTTCATGACTAATACAGTGGCATCAAAGGATCTGATTGGTAATACAGGACACAGCCATGCTAAAGAATCAAGATTAACCCCCATAGCCCCAACCGTTATCAGGCAAGAGGAAAATTCCAATAGCACTAACGTCCTAGGAATATTCAGAGCTCATAGATGCAGCACTAAGCGTATGCTGCTGTTTGAGCATCAATGACACTGGTGGAGCTTTTCCATCTCAACACTGGTTCATCAGCCTGTCAATAGTAGTCGGTGCCACAACATAATTTATGTACTCCTCTCGTCAGACTCCCTTGGTATTTTGGTAACCAGCACATGTTTACACGAAGTGCATAATCTGTTTAGCACACTCCACCAGAGAGTCTTACAGTGCCGCCCACAACCTGCTCGCCTGATTACCCCAGTGAGCAAACAGTGTGTTCACAAAGCTATAAGCACACACGACTAAAACGTACACGGGCAAAATCGCAGTCCAACAGCACGAACAGAGGATTCGGCACCAATATCCCAACTCCCACCCACCCCATGGCACACGGAATCACGGAGCACCAACCAGCAACCCCTGATTACCTCGAAGTAACCGCGCCAGCCAACAAGCTTCGCGGAAGCACCAATACGGTGTGATGGAGGGAGTGAAGAGTAGTTACCTCGAGGGTCTTCCCGTCGTAGGCGTCGACCCACTTGCCGCCGATGAGGCCTTGCGTCCTGAGCAGCCCCGCCGCCCGGATCTTCTCCATCGCCGCGGCCGCGTCCACGCTGCCCATCTGCTCACCTCACCCAGAAAACGAAACGAAAAAACTCGACGGACTGAGCACAACAGCACGGCAGTGATCCTCCCCGTGCCGGCGGGAGGGCGCGGGGTATGAAGGAGCGGAAAGGAGCGCAGGCGAGTGCGGTTGGGGGGAAAGAGGGCGTACGTGGCGGCGGCTGGTGAGGCGCGAGGAGGCCGCCGAGGAGGCGAGGATGTGGCGGGCGCCGAGCGCCGCCGCGCGTCGCATCGTCATCGACATCTGGAAGCGCCGGGGAAGGAGACGACGAGTCAGGCAGCGGGCCACCTCGTCAGACTGACGATTTGTTTTCCAAGATGAAAGCAAGTAGACCACGGGTACTGCACGAGCACTTTACACGTGGGGTGCTGAGCTGTGCAGATTTTGGAATTTTGAACGTTCAGTGATAGCGACCTCCCAACCTCGGCACTACATGCCTATGTGGTTTAAGAGGATGGCCAGTCGTGTCACTCAAACCGTTCCGGCGTCGGATCGAGCGAGATTTGGGGGACGAGTTTTGCGCGTTTGGGGACGTCGCTCTCCAACCGCGTCTCCCAAACATCGTCCCTCGTCAGAAATTTAAATAGTTTATATTTAAAAGATACTAGTACAAATACCCGTGCGTTGCTACGGCTGCGGGTTAAGCCGAGATTCACTGTTTTTTGGTGTCGATGGAGATGCTAAGATGAAGCAACTATGCAGGTCGTGACCCATTCTAGCCCATATGGGCCTTGATTGGTTTAAATTTTTAACGAAACAATCATACACACTACCTTCTCTGAACCAATCGTTTATTTACAAAAGAGAATTGATATTCTAAACTATTGCTTCCACTTCTTTGAACCATTGCATGTGCTATTCACAGATTCTGATTTTGTTTTGATACGACCGCCAATGCAATAGCAAATTAGCACAAGGCACTCAAATTGTGTGAACCGTCTCATGGCTCATGCAGATGATCTTCATGCATCAGCACCACAGCGATCAGCAATAGCACCAATTAGCACAAGCCGTACCATGACATGGAGTACAACGCCCGTACATGGACATTTCCTTTTTTTACACCATGGCAGAGGGAGCGTCTAGTGCAGAGCGGCGTGGGCTAAGCTCTGGGGTCGAAGCGGCGCACGGCTCCGGTTCACAGAGCAGGTGCTCAGGCAACAGTGCAGCGTCGTCTTGCCGTCGCAAAGCGAGCAGCTCGGCGCAGGAGAGGGTTCAACATCTCGTTGCAATCTGTATACCCAAATCGACCGCTCATCATATTCCCTCCATTGGATTTGAAGAAATTGCGAAATTGCAATGTGGATGCCCAAATCGACCGCTCTTCTTCATCCTTTCTTGTTGTATCTCAACGGAAATTCTTCTTGTTTCAGTGGAAGGAGAAGAGTAGTCCAAGAATAAGAGTACCTCTGCTGGCCGGGGAGATTTTCTCATGGTGCAACCCGTACGAGCCGTATATGCTGTAGACAACATCTTCGCTAGTATAATCTCGTCCAGGCCCACATGCCGTCGAGCATCCACGAGAACACGCTGGTGATGGTCGACACCATGCCGCTGATTTGACCAGCAGAAGTAGGTGAAGATGCGGCATCGAGTTCAAAGGAGCCTCGTTCTCCGTCGGTGTAGCAGTCGATGGGAAGGAGAGGAGCAGAGCGGCGTCAATCCGCGGCCCGAGCACGCGGAGAATCCTCAACGAATCACCATACCGCCAACCGCCGGAGACCCCAGCATTGGACGTTCTCTGGTGAGTCGCCTCCGGATCTTGGATCGGGGCTAGCCCGATTTGAAGCGCACGCAAAGGAGATGATCTATATGTAGGCTGATTTTCGTGGGAAGGGGGTCAGAAATTAAACGGAGATACCTTGGGATTAGATTAGATTTGATTTGGTGCAGGATCCAGGATAGAGACGGACGAACCCACGGACGTACGGGCGTCAACCTTTTTTTTTTTTTTGACGAACAACTTTGACTTAGCGGTGGCATTGCCAGTAAATTCGATTAAAATTATGGGCAATTCAAAAACGGACGAAAAAAGTGGGGAGAAACCTTACTTCCTTTATTAGTAGGTATAGATTGTTTCCGTCGAAGTCGTCGCGATCAGAGTAGCGGCGATCAAGTACTGGGCGCGCGATTATATTACAGACCGGTGGTGCAAGCTAAATTAGAAGAAGGGGTTGAGCGACACCGACGCATCCTGAGTCGATATAGGCCCGTCGATCACGATGAACTCGTCGTGATCTGCCAGGTGTGCATACTCCGTCGCCGACGCCGAGGCAGAGACCGACGTAGGTGTAGTAGCAGATGTTGTCGCAGACGCGTCTGCCGGCTCTTGCTCCGGGCTTGGGGTTGCTGCCGCTGCCGTTGCCTGGGCCGCCGCCTCGGACGCCGCCTCGGCCACCGCCATTTTGGCTCCGATGTCGTCGAGGATCTGGCCTTTGAAGAAGTTGTACGCCGCCCGCGTCCGGGGAGACATTCCTTTGTCGACGCTCTCAGCAGGGACATGTCGTCCCTGCGTTTCTTGAGCTCCATCTTCTCCTCTTGCCTCTTGAGCAGTCGCCCACCTTCGTCGGCTTTGTCGCGGGAGAGCAAGGTCGAGGAGACCTCGACGAGAGGGATCGACGGCATCTTCTGGACGTACGTCGGCGACCGGCCTTGGTAGCCTTGCCGATAGTCGCCTGATGTTGCCGAAGCGCATCAGATCAACGGCGTCTTTCCCCTTCGACAACGATTGGCGCTTCAACCGCCATTTCTCGTTCGTTTTGAGCTTGCTATAGCAATGCATCAGCGTGAAAGACTTATGCCCTTCCGAGTTCTTCCGGTACATATCCATGGCCTTGTCGAACTAACCAAAGGAAACACAATCAGATCGTCGAACAAAATATAGGCGCTACAGATTATCTAAGAAAGAGTCGTACCATGCCGCCGATGTCGATGCCGCTGTCGCCTCTGGTCTCGATCTCGCTATGGAACCCATGGAACATGTTCATCGACGCCTGGATGATAGTCCATCGCGTCGATATTGCCTTTTGGCTCCTCTTCATTGTAGCTTTGTTGTAGTCGTTGTTGATCACCTTGCGCTCATTGAACTCGGCCTTGATCCTTGATGCGTGCAGTTACACACGTCCGTTGGGAACCCCAAGAGGAAGGTGTGATGCGTATAGAAGCAAGTTTTCCCTCAGTATGAAACCAAGGTTATAGAACCATTAGGAGTCAAGGAACACGTGAAGGTTGTTGGTGAAGGAGTGTAGTGCGGCGCAACACCAGGGATTCCGGCGCCAACGTGGAACCTGCAGAACACAATCAAAGTACTTTGCCCAACGTAACAGTGAGGTTATCAATCTCACCGGCTTGCTGAAAACAAAGGATTAAACGTATGGTGGAAAATGATGTTTGTATGCGAAGAACAGTAGAGAACAAGTATTGCAGTAGATTGTATTCAGATGTAAAAGAATGGACCGGGTCCACAGTTCACTAGTGGTGTCTCTCCGATAAGATAACTAGCATGTTGGGTGAACAAATTACAGTTGGGCAATTGACAAATAGAGATGCACATACATATCATGATGACTACTATGAGATTTAATCAGGGCATTACGACAAAGTACATAGACCGCTATCCAGCATGCATCTATGCCTAAAAAGTCCACCTTCGGGTTAGCATCCGCACCCCCTCCAGTATTAAGTTGCAAACAACAGACAATTGCATTAAGTATGGTGCGTAATGTAATCAACACAAATATCCTTAGACAAAGCATTGATGTTTTATCCCTAGTGGCAACAGCACATCCGCAACCTTAGAACTTTGTCACTGTCAGATTCAATGGAGGCATGAACCCACTATCGAGCATAAATACTCCCTCTTGGAGTTACAAGTATCAACTTGGCCGAGCCTCTACTAGCAACGGAGAGCATGCAAGAACATAAACTACACATATATGATAGATTGATAATCAACTTGACATAGTATTCAATATTCATCGGATCCCAACAAACACAACATGTAGCATTACAAATAGACGATCTTGATCATGATAGGCAGCTCACAAGATCTAACATGATAGCATAATGAGGAGAAGCCAACCATCTAGCTACTGCTATGGACCCATAGTCCAAGGATGAACTACTCACGCATCAATCCGGAGGCGGGCATGATGATGTAGAGCCCTCCGGTGATGATTCCCCTCTCCGGCAGGTGCGGAGGTGATCTCCTGAATCCCCGAGATGGGATTGGCGGCGGCGGCGTCACAGTAAGGTTTTCCGTATCGTGGCTCTCGGTACAGGGGTTTTCGCGACGAAGGCTTTAAGTAGGCGGAAGGGTAGGGTTGGAGGCGGCGCGGGGACCCACACCATAGGCCGGCGCGGGCCCCATGCGGCCGCGCCGCCCTATGGGTACGGGCCCTCGTGGCCCCTTCGTATCTCCTTCAGTCTTCTGGAAGCTTCGTGGAAAAATAAGACCCTGGGCGTTGATTTCGTCCAATTCCGAGAATATTTCCTTTGTAGGATTTTTGAAACCAAAAATAGCAGAAAACAACAACTGGCTCTTCGGCATCTTGTTAATAGGTTAGTGCCGGAAAATGCATAATAATGATGTAAAGTATGTATAAAACATGTGAGTATTGTCATAAAAGTAGCATGGAACATAAGAAATTACTAGTTGAATGCCCGTGCGTTGCTACGGCTATTTAATTTATTTTCTTGTTAATAGATAATACATCCAAAATGTTAAACGTGTGTAGAAGGACACGGCTATATAAGAGTAATAACTCCAGCATATGCCCAAAGATGGTCATTTAGTATAATGGAATGTTATTTTTAGAAGGCTTGGCTGACCTTACATATCAGATATTGAACCCATATTATAAAGAATAGTGCCACATGGAGCCACCTATTAGTGATCCACCCTCTCACCCAAGGACAAGAAATCTCTTTCTAAATCACCTTATACAAATGTTCTGTCGGAGCTAACCATTTCAACTTCTTAATGTAAATTTTGGAAAAACTTGATTTTCTAACCTCTCATACCATCACAAAAAACACAGAAAAACATGATGAACAACAAAAACATTGATACTCCAATAAAAATGTTTGGAGTATAGAAAACCAAACATGATTCGGGAGTCAACAAAACATTGTAATTCGAATCTAGAGCTCCTTAGCTTCCCTCCACTAATATGGCCATTAACCGGTGACGACGACGTCTCATGTACCAGCGCCAACCACCGTAAAATCATCTTACTTGTAAAATTTGAGCAAAGCAGTACAATCTCTCATATACATACCATGTTAACCGGTGGCGACGGCATGCGCTAACTATTGTAAATAAGTGAACCATGAAGAAGAATACTCGCAACATCAATACTTAGAATAAAACCTGTCGCTTTTACAAAACAGAAGAACATAGAATTTTGAAATATAAAAATAAGATAGGTATATCACAGACACCACGATATAACCCACGCACACTGTATGTGCCTTCATGTGCAAAAGGAGATATCCAAAAAGAAAGGATCTACAGGACCTAAGCATCAAGCTGTAAGGTTTAATATAATATACTTGTATTTGATGTTACTAACAGTAAGCTATATTTTGGGCTAGTACTCCAATAAAAATATCAGTTCTGACAATGGCAAGTATGAATATGTGCACGTAGTACTTATTCCTTAAACAGAAACTGCCCATCTTAACTTGAGTTTATGCAAAATTGACACTAACAACCATTGCATTGATCAGTTTCAGAACAATATTTAACGATTATTTGGTACAGTAGCAGATAGATTATTATAAACCACGAGGTGTAATTCAACTCTTGCACTTGAAAACTTTGAGCTTGTACTTAAAATAGTCCAGAACAGCCAATGAAGTATTTTTAGTGGAAAGACCATAGAAGGAATTGCTTTGTTCCTCAGTAGATCTCACAGCATGCGTCATCACGCTCTGCATATATGTGAACTGCGAATCCGTGCGCCTGGCAGCTCGAGCAGCCACAAACGTCTTGAGCAGCGGCATGAAGGTGTATGTGTCCGAAACAACGCCCACCATACACCATGGCTAGTTAAAAGCACAACAAGAAATGTGAAAATTCAGAGCAGTCAGATTTCCTCGATCAGACACACCTTTGTCATCACGCGCGCAGTCTGATGTTAGGAACCTCCGCAATTGCAGCAACATTAGCCCATGTTCGCATCCTAGGACGCCCCAGGTTCCTTGTGGAACTAAGTACCAATCAGTCATCAACATAAACAGGCAGGGAATTAGTTTAAGTATCTAGTGTAAATTGGTTTTCACGTCTAATGCATCAATCATGTGGAACTTGAACTTTTGAGCTTACCTTCCTCAGATGAATTATGGGCCACTAACAACAAGCAAATATACTTCTAACTAAAGAATAATTTTCGAGGTGCCACTGGCAGTCCTAGCTCATCCTCCCGCATCAGATAATAATAAAAATGATTCATCGCAAATTAACATGGTCACATAGTTGTCAGTGAACTGTAGCCAGTCATGCAACCCTATCACGTACCAAGTCACAAATGACAAATGCGAGAAAGACATGCATAAATTGACAAAAGATACTACCTCCATACCGGATTAATGGGCAATTACGCATTTCGAGAAACAAGTTTAACTATAAATTTGGTCCATAAAATATGAGATATATGCCACAAAAATTATATATCTTATATTTTATTGATCAACTTAGTAGCCAAACTTGTTTCTCGAAGTACGTAATTGCCTATTAATCCCGTATGGAGGTAGTACTAAACATTGAGTTTGGATTCAGAACCCATGCATTGTTTTTATCATGTCAATTCATTCCCAAGGAAAGAAACACCAGGAATTCAGAATGACCTAATGCCAAGTTAAGAATGTTGTGCAAATTGCACTCTGCTGTGACATGGTAGATGCACTTGGAGTTCACTTACCTGGTGCATGTTTAATGGAACTGATGTAGTACAAGTTAAGATTGGGTTCCTCGTCTGGCTTAAGATATGACGGGACTGCAGCAGACTCAAACTCCATATCAGCTTCCAGACCATCGAGCTCGGCAATTTTCAAAGGACAGTATATCAAGAGAAATATCCAACTCTGCCATGGCAATACAGTGATAGAGACATGCCTTAGATAGGAAAGCCAAAGAAATGAACCTAAGCTGTTTATGACACAGAGCTATGTTGTTATCTTCTAAGACTAGTCATAGTGGGGAGTAACATATAGTAGTAACATGCACAAGTTACTACTCTATGTTACTACCTCCATAGTGAGAAGTAACATATGTGTAGTGTCATGCAAAATCATATTAATTAAGTTGTAGACTCATCTAATCTTGGAAAATGTGATGTTATGGTAACATAGCTAGTTACCACAAAGCTCTCTTTTCTCAATTAATGATGTGCCATGTCATCAAAATGCTTAGTTGGCATTGCATGTAGCTCTATGTTACTACTCAAGTTACTCCCACTATGAGTAGTCTAAGAGCACTAAGCTCCCAGGGTTGGGGGCTCCTGGGAGCGTTCCGTGGGTCGTCATCGCTGGGCCTACTAGGTGCAGTTGATTTTTGATCGGGACATGTGGCAGGTAGACGTGTCGCCCTTCTCTGTTGTACTCCATGGCGGTTCGTCACTCCTAAAAAAGGTTAGGCGGTTTGCATCTATTCCTTCTGGTCGCCCCTCCACACTGCTTCCCACCGCCTCCCTACCTCCGACGCCGCCGAGCACCCTCCCCTACCCATCCCCCCGCCCTGCTCTTTCACCTGTGGTTCCAGCCTCACCCCCAAGCCGCCTCCGCATCCCCACTCCCTTTTGGCCTCTGCGTCGACCTGGCTCCAACGCCCTGCGCCGCATCCCCACGCGCTCTCAGCCTCAGCATCCACTCAGACACATGACGCCCTGGTTCCAATACTGTCCCTGGCCACTGATGCACGCTGACCGTTGGGGCGCTCCTCCAGTCCTCCACTCGATCGCCGACGAGCCGAGCAACAGCGCCTGCATTGATCACTTCGATGTTGGCCGCTTCCTCCTGTCCACCTGTGGCACAAGGAGCACTAAAGTGGCAAGTCGGATCTCCCACTTCGAAGGTGCTACCCCCCACCCCCAATCGATTCCATGTGACTGTATTTTTACTTCTATGTGCATGAACTGCATATTCTTATCTTAGATAGGTTTACTTTTCTTGCCTCTTTATATGCGTTTTGTAGTTCAGTTCTTCAGAGTGTTAGAGCCCTGCAGGCTGTGATATTTGTGGTGGATTCATGTATTCAAAACTATGCACAAATAGGGCCTGAAACTTAAAGTTGTCGATGCCAGATTGAAAAGAAAATACACCGTTCACCTCATGGGGATTTCTGCATGACTCGGAGTCTATTTTGAAAATGAAGGAGCGGGGACTTTGAGGAGCGATGAAAGGACTCTAAAGTTCAGGCGCACCAATGTTTCTCAGTTGGTCAGGGATCCATATTTCCATGTCCTTAATTTGGAGTTTGGACGAGCAATAGGCCCATTACCTAGATCTATTGCAGGCACATCCTAGAGCAGCGTGAGGCACACATACACTGTTAGACAAGGACAAATTTCAGTAAGTAGGGGGAGAAAGTGTAAAATCTCGAACTAACCAGGGCTGACACACCGTTTGAAAAAAGGGATTTCTATTTTCGTGCCCTCAGTTCCTTAGTTGTACTCAGTTTTCCCCAGCTCCTTAGTTTTTCCTCAGTTTTACCCCCAAACGTTTGTCTGAAACCCGCAGAAGCAACTCGGACGGCAGGATTCCCGTTTAGTTGACCGTTCGTCACGTGTGGGGCCGCGTCGTGTGGGGCCGCGTCGTGTGGGCCAGCGTCGCGTGGGGCTGGTAGAAAGGGACCGCGTGGGACAGGACGAGAAGCGTTTGGTTGCACGTGAGCAGGAGCTGGGTTCTGTCTCTCTCGGCCCAAAATTGGCATTATTAAGTGCACCTTTTTCCCCTCTTTCTCTCTGTCCTTTTCACCAAATTAGTATAAAATCTAGAGAAGCTTGCATTTCTGACTTTCTTCAATTATTTGTGCCTTTTGGCCCTCGTTGTTTGCCCAATATGGCAGCAAATCTAGTACTCCCTCTGGTCCATATGTATGTAGTTAAATCTAGAAGCAAATCTCCAGGATAATGTACGATAAATTCACAGTCATAGTAAATCAAGAAAACTAAGTACGGCCAACAAAATATAGTAGACTAGGGATAGATAATCCCTAGATAATATGGATAGATAATAGGCTGCATACACAGCAGCCAACATAGTAACAGGTTCTTCACAGCACCATCATACTAACATAACAACAAGGGATCCCTAGCTAACAACAAAGGGATCCCAACAACAAACTAGGAGGCAGCAGCAGCAGCACACGTCCAGGGACTCCGCCTACCCCATCTGGCTCTGCCTCCACTTGTTGCTCTTGCTCCCCTTGGGAGCCTTGGGCTTGAGCGGAGGCATGCGGCCGGCGGAGATCTCCACCCGCTGCAAGCTGCGAAGGTTGATACGTCCAAAACGTATCTACTTTCCCGAACACTTTTGCTATTGTTTTGCCTCTAATTTGTGTATTTTGGATACAACTAACACGGACTAACGTTGTTTTCAGCAGAACTGCTCTGGTGTCTCGTTTTTGTGCAGAAATCCAACTTTCGGGAAAATCCTCGGAATTTCTTCGGATGGCCCTATTTTACCAAAATATTGACGGAGCCAGAAGGGCGAAGGAGGTGGAGGCCCGAGGCCCCACACCATAAGGCGGCGCGGCCCGGGGGGGCGCGGCCCTATGGTGTGGCCCCCTCGGCCGGCCTCCGACGCCCCCTTTGGACTACTTATCGGGTTCGACCTAAAACGCACGGAGAGAGGTCGACATCGCCAGAAACCCTCCGAGAGCCGCCACATCGCGAAACTCCGTCGCGGGAGCCGAGTCTCCGTTCGGCACTCCGGACGGGAATTGGAGGAGATCTTCACCGCCATCACCGCCAACGCCTCTCCATCAACCAGCAATGTTTCCCCCATCCATGTGTGAGTAATTCCCCCGCTGTAGGCTGAAGGGGATGGTAGGGATTGGATGAGATTGGTCATGTAATAGTCATAAGATTGTTAGGGCATAGTGCCTAGTATCCGTAGATGTCACTTTTATGATATTGTTGCAACTTGTTATGCTTAATGCTTGTCACTAGGGCCCGAGTGCCATGATCTCAGATCTGAACATGTTATTTATTCATGAAGATATTCGTTGTTTATGATCTTACCTGCAAGTTGTATACACATGTCGCTGTCCGGAACCAATGGCCCCGAAGTGACAGAAATCGGGAACCGGAGGGGATGGTAGTGATGTGAGGATCACATGTGTTCACGGAGTGTTAATGCTTTGCTCCGGTACTCTATTAAAAGGAGTACCTTAATATCCAGTAGTTTCCCTAGAGGGCTGCCACCGGCTGGTAGGACAGAAGATGTTGTGCAAGTTTCTCATTGCGAGCACGTACGACTAAATATGGAACACATGCCTATTGATTGATTAGTACTTGGATACCGTTTTATTATTATCTGCAAATGCCCATGCTTTGATTGTTACATGAGTTTCTCTCATCCATGCAACGCCCGTTAAATCCGTCCTGTGCCTACAGTATTTTAATCCTGCTGTTTACTATAATCACTACTGCCGTCTTTATTCCACTGCTTCTGTTATTTCACTATTTCCAGCCATAAAACTGTTACTTGATAAACTCTTGCGAGCAAGTCTGTTTCCAGGTGCAGCTGAATTGACAACTCCGCTGTTAAGGCTTTCAAGTATTCTTTGTCTCCCCTTGTGTCGAATCAATAAATTGGGTAATACTTCCCTCGAAGACTGTTGCGATCCCCTATACTTGTGGGTCATCAAGACTATTTTCTGCGCCGTTGCCGGGGAGCATAGCTTTATTTGGAAGTTCACTTGGATTGATATTGTTCGCTGCAAATTCTCCAATATGGGTAAAACTCGCGATACTAAGATCGCCATATTACCATCCACTACAAGAAAAGGTACAACTCGAGTACCTCCGCTGCTCTTGATTCACCATCTGTGATTGATAAACTTGTTTCACCGCCACATGCTTCGCGTGCTGGTACTTCTGCTGAATCTGAAAATTCTCATAATATTGATAATGTTTCTGCTGTGCTTGATGATAGTGGTTCATTGGGATCTTTTCTAGATGCTACAATTGCTAAGTCTAGACAAATTGAAAATACTGAAACTCCTAATGCTGCTACACCTGTTAATTCACCTGAGTCTGTTGATTATTCTAGTGATGATCTTGATGAAGATTATGTAGAGCTAGATGATGATTTTATTGAAAAATGCAATGCTACTACTGATGCAAGAAAAATTAAAAAGTTGCTTGCAGAACATGCTGTTAGATATAAACTATCTCCTGATCCTAAATTTGCCACATCTCCTATAAACATTAGGGATAAAGATTATGATTTTTCTCTTGATCTATCTCATATAGCTATTGTTGAGAAAACACCCTTTTGTGGTACTGAAAAAGAAAGTGCTGTTGAACACTTGACTGAGTTATCTACTCTTAGTGGCGTGTTTTCTGATGATGTCAAGATGCGTACTTATTTTGTCGCTAAAATTTTTCCGTTCTCATTAAAGGATGATGCTAAAACTTGGTATAATAATTTGCCTCCTGGTTCTATTAAAAGTCCAAAAGAATTGCTTGATGTTTTCTTCCGTAAATACTTTCCTGCTAGTGCTCAACATGCTGCTTTGCAGAGAATTTATAATTTTGACCAGGAAGATGGAGAGAAATTGCCTGAGGCTTGGGCGAGATTTTGTTCTCTTATTAGAGCTCAGCCTGACCATGATTTAGAAAAGCATGATTTACTTGATATATTTTATAGTGGACTAACTATTGAGTCTAGGGCATACCTGGATAGTTGTGCTGGTTGTGTTTTCAGGAAAAGAACTCCAGACGACGCTGAAGAATTATTGGCTAAAATAGGCCGGAATCATGATGATTGGTCTACACCTGAACCAACCCCGACACCGATAGTGAAGAAGAGGGGTATGATTAAATTAAATGATGAAGATATGAGGGAAGCCAAGAAGTCTCTTAAGGAGAAGGGTATTAAACCTGAAGATGTGAAGAATTTACCTCCTATAGAAGATATATGTGAGACGATTCCCCCTTCATCCATGATTGAGGTACACTCGCTTCAACACTTTACTAGAGAAGATATTCCGTATTCAAAATCTCCTGCTCAATGCTTAGATGAATTTGATAATTATATTGTTAAGCAAGAAAACTTTAATATGCGAGTAGAGAATCATTTAATGGAAAATTCCCGAGCTATTAGTGAATTGCATGGTATTGTGGAGAGAACCTCCAATGATGTTAAAATACTTGTTAAACATTTTCAAATGGTTCAAACTCAAATTGATCAACTTACTAAAGTGCAAAATGACTTGTTGGGAAATAATTCTAAAGAAAAACATGCTTGTGAAGTAACAACTAGAGGTGGTGCTTCTACCCAGGATCCTCTATATCCTGAAGGGCATCCCAAAAGAGTTGAACAAGATTCTCAACCAATTAAAACTAGTGCTCCATCTAAGAAAAAGAAAAAGAAACATAAGAATGTTGTAGAATCCTCTGAACCTGTTAATGATCCTAATAGTATTTCTATTTCTGATGCTGAAACTGAAAGTGGTAATGAACATGAGGAAGATAATGGTAAGAATGATACTCCTGATAAAGAAGAAATTGAAAAGGAACCTGAAAAGCCTGTTAAAAATAAAAAGTACACTAAAGAAGACTTTATTACTGAGAAGCATGGTAATGAAAGAGAACCTTGGGTTCAAAAGCAAATGCCTTTTCCTGCTAAGAAACTAAAATCAAAGGAGGAGGAACATTATAATAAATTTTGTGATTGGATGAAACCTTTATTTCTGCAAATCCCTTTGACTGATGCTATTAAATTGCCTCCTTATTCAAAGTATATGAAAGATATTGTTACTAACAAAAGGAAAGTCCCCAATGAGGAGATTTCTACTATGCTCGCTAATTACTCCTTCAATGGTAAGATTCCAAAGAAGTTGGGCGACCCAGGTATACCGACTATTCCTTGTTCCATCAAGAATAATTATGTTAGAACTGCTCTATGTGATTTGGGAGCAGGTGTGAGTGTGATGCCTTTTTCTCTTTATAAGAGACTTGATTTAGATAAATTGATACCAACTGATATATCTTTGCAAATGGCTGATAAATCTACTGCTATTCCTGTTGGTTTATGTGAAAATGTTCCTGTTCAAGTTACTCAGCATTGCTTGATATTAACTGATTTCGTTGTGTTGGAAATGCCTGAAGATGATAATATGTCCATTATTCTTGGAAGACCCTTTCTTAATACTGCAGGGGCTGTTATTGATTGCAATAAAGGCATGGTTACTTTCAATGTTGATGATAAGGAACACACTGTCTATTTTCCCAAGAGGATTGATAAAGTATGTGGAGTCAATACAATTTTTAATGTGAAAACTATCAAAGTGGGATCCATTGATTGTCCTATATATGAGCCTAAAGAAGAATATCAAACTCTTGTGATTGGATCCATATCAATTCAATATAAGGTAACATGATTGATTTGAGGTTTATTTCTTCTTATGTCATATAAAATTTATTTGGTAGCAAGACTTGATCAACCTTGTTAACAAGTATATTTTATTGCATAGGAGAGTTAAACAACACTTCTTTCTTTCTCTCTCCCTTCACCTATTTTACTTGCTGTAGCACTTTTATTTTGCAATATGCTTTAGTCATTTAAGATTTTAGAAATCATTTTACTGCGCAGTAATCATTAATTTAATACCCAGAAATGTGCATTTTTCAAAGTTCTCTAAAAATTACAAAAATTACACCGTTGGTCCTATTTTTCGACGAGGCACCTGGGAGCACCAGAGGATGACCTGTGGGGCACCAGGGGGTGCCACACCATAGGGCGGCGCGGCCAGCAAGGGGGCCGCGCCACCATGTGGTGTGGGCCACCCCTTGCCCCACTACACCATCTCTTCCTCCCAGCACCTTCTCTCTCCCGAAAAAACTCGTACCAAGTTTCTCTCACTCGTGTTTCTGCTCAAGAACTCGCGATTTTTCGATCTCCTTGCTCAGCCCAGATTTCTGTCTGAAATTTGGCACATTTACTCCTTGGTATGTGACTCCTTTGATTGTCCAATTAGAATTTCATTTGGTTGAGTATATCTTGAATATTTTGCTGCTGTAGATAACATGTTTAGTGAGCTTGCATGCTTGTTCTAAGTGGTAGAAATTAGTTTTGATGCATGTTTAGTACTCTAGCAAGTTCCTATAGTAGTTCCCTTCAATTACACACCTTGAAATCAAATTTTATAATGATTGTTGAAAATTTCAGAAAATGGAAGAAGGTGTGCCCCAATTGAACCAAGAAGAATTGGAAGTCCAGCAAGTTTCAAGAGTCAATCGTGAGGAGGGAGTATACCCCTCTTACTACCCATGCGTGGACTTTATGAGAAGTGCGGGGATTTTACAAGATGTGCAAACTCTAATCTCTCGTGCAGGGCTGAGTGGTTTTGTTGAAGGAGAGCCAAGACAATATGCAAAATTAACTATGTCTTTTGTGCAGGACTTCAAGTTCAATTGGTCGCGATCTGACCCCATGGTCCAGTATAAAATTTACAATAAAGCTGTCAACTTGCCATTTAGTGTTTTTTGTGCAGCAATTGGAGTACCGCAATGGGGATCCTGCGAGAAGATCAGGGGAACACCGCGGGAGCTCTCAGATCTTTATACAAGGATTTGTAATGGGAGGAGTCTCTCCAATGATGATGGTAAGATTAGTAGCATTCAACATCCAGCCATCCGCTACTTTGCCTATTTCATTACAAAGTGCGTCCTTGCAAGAAGGACCGGAGGTAAATTATCTGTCCCAGACTTGGCTTTCTTAGCTGCTGCTTTGCAACAGGATAGGACTTATAATTTGGGTGCTTTAATAGCTTGTAGACTTGCTACTAACCGTGAGAAAGGAGGAATTTGTGGAGGTCTTATCGCCTCTCGCTTATTAGCTATGCATGGTGTAGAACCTCACCATTTAGATATTCCGCTTTCTATAGAGAAGCTTGATGTGGTTTCCATGATTAGACATGAGTTTATTTCAGATGCATCTAGTTTGAACAACCTGCATTATAGGATAACTTTGTATAAGAAAAGTTGGAGTATAACTAAGAAAATTGAAAAACTAGTACGATTGCCTGCACCTGCTTTGTTTAACCTTGATGCCAGGAACGGGTGGTCGATCACAGAAAATGAGCTAAATGCATACATAGAAAGAGAAAGCCGTCGTGCGAGGGAAAATGTGGAGGAGACCGAGGAGCATCCCGACTCTTCATCCGATGCAGCAAGCTCCTCATATCAACATCATGGTCACGTGGAGCCTCCACGATATTCTTCTGCACAGGGGCCTTATTACCACTCCATGTATGATCCACCGGCGTGGAACCCCGACCCTCGTTGGGAATGAACTCCACTTAGGCCAAAAGCCTAAGCTTGGGGGGAGGTATACCGGCATCACTCATTCTTTGCATATTATGGTTGCTGGATACTTGTACATACTTGTTTAGTTTCTAGAGTGGTTTTCTAATGAGAGGGAGATGATATTTGGGGAAGTGCTGTCCAAAAACAGATTCTGTGCTGTTACCAAAAAAATTCGTACGCACAGCCAGAACGTTATTTTGAGTTGCCAATTTTTGAGCATGTTCCCCAGGTTGTTATCTAACTTTCATTAGTTGAACACTTTTTGGTCTGAGCAATGGAAGATTTTTGTTAAATTCGATTTCTGTACTGCTGTCAGGATTTGGCAGATTTCTGTCATCCTGCTTTTCTGTGTTTCTGTTAGTTTGCATTCTTTAGTTTTCGCTTTGTTTCTCTCCTAAAACACAAAAAGACCAAAAATATTTCTGTTGTTTCTCTTCACCATTTGTTTATTTGGTACCTTGCTCTTAGTTTGCTTTATTTGCTATCGTTAGTTTGCTATGAGAAAACCCAAAAAGATTTTGCTTTGTTTGCTTGTTTTCTTTCGTTCTTGTTTCTAATTCGAAAACACCAAAAATATTTGCTGTTCTTCTTTGGTTTGTAAAGTTCATCATGAGTTCAATGGTCTTCGGTGGCTGGAGCGTGGTTTTCATTTTATATTATCCAAGCTACACAAGTGAAAAGGCAATAATGACGATCTACGACAATCTGATTGTGGTGAGAGGCTGGTATGAACTCTATTTGCTTTCATTTTTGTACATATACTCATCCATATGAGCATGCTTAGTTGGTTCATGTGAGGTATATGTTATTTGAGAAAGTCTAGTAGCTCATGATCTCTCATGTTTAGTTCCAATTTATTAATATGAGTAGCATGTCATGGATGTTTGCTTGCATTGTTTTATTCATAAGTAAGTATGGCATTGTGGTATCCTCCTCTGAATAACTCATTTATATCGACTTGGCACATGCTCACGCATGCATATGACTGAACAAAAAGTCAATTAAGCCTCGATGATTTATATTGCTTCAGAGTTATTGTATCACTTTTATGCCTCCGTTAATTTATTTTGCCGCAAGCATGATTATGACAGTTACTGCTCTCTTGATTTGTCGCTCCCTAGTCTTTTGCTAGCCTTCACTTGTACTGAGCGGTGACGCCGCTCGTGCTTCCAAACACCTGAAAACCAAGTTGTTCCATAAGTGTCCACCATAAATACCTATGCATGGCATTTCAAACCATTCCAAGTAAATTCTCATGCGCTACCTTTAAAACCTTCAAAATGCTTCTCAATTTGTGTTAATGTTTCATAGCTCATGAGGAAGTATGTGGTGTTTAGCTTTCGACCTTGTCATTTACTTTTGACGGACTCTCATATGGACTAGTGGCACATCCGCTTATCCAATAATTTTGCAAAAAGAGCTGGCAATGGGATTCCCAGTCCCAATTAATTAACTTAAATAGACACTCCTCCATGGTTTGTGATTGTTGGACGACACCCGAAGGATTCGGTTAGCCATGGCTTGTGTAAGCAAAGGTTGGGGGAGTGTCATCATCATAATAAAACTTAAATAAAAAGGCACTCCTTCATGGTATGTGATTGATGGCAGGCACCCGAGGATTCGGTTAGCCATGGTTTGTGAAAGAAAGGTTGGAAGGAGTGCCAACCAAAAATAAATAAATGGGAGCCGCTCTTGTGAGTCCGGTTGATGAGGTAGTTAGTGTACCCATTACCATTCGTTGACAACAACAAACACCTCTCAAAATAATTTTACTCCTGCTTTACAAATGAAAAGCTCTAGCGCATGTTAATCCCTGCTTCCCTCTGCGAAGGGTCAATCTTTTACTTTTATGTTGTGTCTCCATTCTTTCTTTGAGCACTATCTTGAGAGCACAACTGTCATTCTTAGTATAATATGCTTGTCTCAAAATATGATTGATTGTGGTATAACTTTGATGCTTTTATCTTTGACAATCACTACTTCTAGTCTTTCTATGAACTCAAGAGGTGCCTCGGCATTTATGTTTTGCCGATCAAATACAGGCAAGCGAGATACCACTTTATCATATTCTCTTATGAACATTGCAATCCTGCTTATATACATGATTCATGGTGCTTATTATTAATTGTTGGTACTTCTCCATGATTGACATAGCTGTTGGATGATCTTATTTGCATGTATCTCATTATGAACTGCTTAAGTATTAGCCATAGCATGAGAATATATACATCATATGAGCAAATGTGTTCGTGAAAGTTCTTTTATCGCTCAGTTGTTAACTGAATTGCTTGAGGACAAGCAATAAGCTAAGCTTGGGGGAGTTGATACGTCCAAAACGTATCTACTTTCCCGAACACTTTTGCTATTGTTTTGCCTCTAATTTGTGTATTTTGGATACAACTAACACGGACTAACGCTGTTTTAACTGCTCTGGTGTCTCGTTTTTGTGCAGAAATCCAACTTTCGGGAAAATCCTCGGAATTTCTTCAGATGGCCCTATTTTACCAAAATATTGACGGAGCCAGAAGGGCGAAGGAGGTGGAGGCCCGAGGGCCCCACACCATAAGGCGGCGCGGCCCAGGGGGCGCGGCCCTATGGTGTGGCCCCCTCGGCCGGCCTCCGACGCCCCCCTTTGGACTACTTATCGGGTTCGACCTAAAAACGCACGGAGAGGTCGACATCGCCAGAAACCCTCCAGAGAGCCGCCACATCGCGAAACTCCGTCGCGGGAGCCAGAAGTCTCCGTTCTGGCACTCCGCCGGACGGGGAATTGGAGGAGATCTTCACCGCCATCACCGCCAACGCCTCTCCATCAACCAGCAATGTTTCCCCCATCCATGTGTGAGTAATTCCCCCGCTGTAGGCTGAAGGGGATGGTAGGGATTGGATGAGATTGGTCATGTAATAGTCATAAGATTGTTAGGGCATAGTGCCTAGTATCCGTAGATGTCACTTTTATGATATTGTTGCAACTTGTTATGCTTAATGCTTGTCACTAGGGCCCGAGTGCCATGATCTCAGATCTGAACATGTTATTTATTCATGAAGATATTCGTTGTTTATGATCTTACCTGCAAGTTGTATACACATGTCGCTGTCCGGAACCAATGGCCCCGAAGTGACAGAAATCGGGACAACCGGAGGGGATGGTAGTGATGTGAGGATCACATGTGTTCACGGAGTGTTAATGCTTTGCTCCGGTACTCTATTAAAAGGAGTACCTTAATATCCAGTAGTTTCCCTAGAGGCCCGGCTGCCACCGGCTGGTAGGACAAAGATGTTGTGCAAGTTTCTCATTGCGAGCACGTACGACTAAATATGGAACACATGCCTATTGATTGATTAGTACTTGGATACCGTTTTATTATTATCTGCAAATGCCCATGCTTTGATTGTTACATGAGTTTCTCTCATCCATGCAACGCCCGTTAAATCCGTCCCTGTGCCTACAGTATTTTAATCCTGCTGTTTACTATAATCACTACTGCGTCTTTATTCCACTGCTGCTGTTATTTCACTATTTCCACTGCCATAAAACTGTTACTACCGATAAACTCTTGCGAGCAAGTCTGTTTCCAGGTGCAGCTGAATTGACAACTCCGCTGTTAAGGCTTTCAAGTATTCTTTGTCTCCCCTTGTGTCGAATCAATAAATTGGGTAATACTTCCCTCGAAGACTGTTGCGATCCCCTATACTTGTGGGTCATCAGAGGTGCATGCCGAGCGCCCTGTGCTTGGCGCGGAAGGAGTGGACGTTCACCGTCGTGCCGACGTTGGGGAAGGTGTTGCTGATGTTCTCAGCATGCGTGACGAGGCAGTTGAAGTCCGTGGCGCCGAGTCTCCTGGTGCAGAAGGGGCACCTGTACACCCCTTGGCGAAGTAGGAGATGTACTGGCCGACCTGCAGCCTCCGCAGCACTTGGCGAGTCTTGACGTCCTCCTCCTCTTCGTCGCTGCCGACGTCGCTGCCAGACATCTGATCCATATCAAACAGAAACTAGTGAATGAGTTGCAACGATGACTAACGTACATGATAACAAAGTTAAGAAAAACAGAGTCAGCCTCAGTTAGAGTGGACATGATTATATATCTACAGGGAAGGTGTTAGCGAACTAAAGCTCATGCACAACAGATTTGTACACAGCAATGGTTCGCTGAACCCTCCCTGTAAAAATTTGTGCCCAACCATTCATCATAGGCAAAGAAACAGATTCTAGATCTGAACTAGATCTGAACTTGAACACATTCGAGTTCATTTGCAAAATTAAACGGTTGATATCTTTTGATTAGTGCATAAAATAACTGATTGAGATCCCATGATTACTTGCATAAATTAACTGATTGAGATCCAATATTACTTGCATAAATTAACCGAACAGCCGAACCCCAAATCTTAAACGAAATCAAGAAGTGATCAAAACAAAATGGAATAAAATCGGCGCAAATATTAGCCCAATACTCATCCATCTACAGATCCATCTACACCAGCAAAAATAGGGTTCAAAAAGGAATGGGGAACAAAAAAGGAAGCAAACCGTAGTTACCTCGTTCCATGGGTCCTCCAGGGAGGTGTCGTAGGGGTTCGGGGGCGGGACGTACGGCACGGGGTCGTAGGGGTCGACCCATCCCGCCGGGATCTGACTGCCACCGGCGGCAGCAGCCTCCGATGCACCGGCGACGGCGGCGGCGGCGCGGGTCGTCGTCCGTAGAGGGGACGGCGCCGAAGATGGAGGCGTCGCGCTTTGAGCCCACCTCGACGATGGGATTGGCATTCTCCTTGTCCATCTCTACGGCGGAGGAAGAGGAAGAGGGAGAGGGAGAGGGTTTTTTGCTTTGGAGAAGATGATGGGACGTGAGAGAGTTGGCGATGCGTGAGCGAGTGAGAGTGACAGAGAGAGTGCGAGGAGGCGTCTATAAAGGCGAGGGGTGGTTAATGCGACCCGCGTCCTACGCGTGCACCGGTGCACGTCTGCACGTCTTGGACTTCTGCAACGCGACACGCGTCCACGATTGCACGTCTCGACTTCTCCACCGCGACCCGCGTCTACGCGTCAACAATTGCACGTGTCCTCGAGTCTAACCCTGGAAATTTAGATATACTCAGGTATACCCTCGAGTCTTATACTAGCATTTTTTGTGTGCTCAATTTTCCCCTCGAGTGCTAATACTGGCTAGTGCAATATACTCAGTTTTACCCTCAAGTGGCTGGTCAACAGAGAGTCAACAAATGGGATTAACTAGTTAAATGAGTCATTTAATGTGCAAAAAAATCCTAAAAAGAGTGGCACTTACTCATGGAGTCTTTACCACAAATTGCCACTTCTCAAATCATAGATAAATCATAGATAAATCAAGTTTTACCACAAATTGCCACTTCTCAAATCACCTAGTAGCTATGAAGGTGCATGGTTTTCCACAACAAGCCCTTCCCAAAACAGCTTCCCCCAAATCATACTTTGTCTAAATGAGGCCACAATTCTCACACTGATGTATATTGGTATTGCAAATAGTTTGAGGTAGGCCAAGATGGGTTTCATTGTACAAAACAAGCATTTTCCATTTTTTAAATCTCATATTTGAATCCCTTAGTCTATTTACTACTCAGGTGCCCTTGGTTTCTTGATAGTACTCAGTTTTGCCCTCTCTCTTCACAAATTCTCGCAGACGTGCATCATCGCCCTGATTGGTCTAGCCCATGTCACGCGGATCGTGCCCGCCGACCGTTGATCGTATGATATAGGGAACGGGCAGGATAACCCTCTCTCTCTCTGTTGGCGGTTAATTAGCTTCCACCCTCTAAGTATGCTGAAGGGCGGTTTTCTGTATTATTTTTCACGCGCTAAAAATTATAAACTATTTTAGGCGTTACTTTTCACGCAAAAAAATGATAAACCATCAACAATTTGTTGTAGCCATTACTTTTCACGCAAAAAAATGATAAACCATCACCGATTTGTTGTTGCCATTACTTTTCACGCAAAAAAATGATAAACCATCAACAATTTGTTGTAGCCATTACTTTTCACGCAAAAAAAATGATAAACCATCACCGATTTGTTGTTGCCATTACTTTTCACGCAAAAAATGATAAACCATCAACAATTTGTTGTAGCCATTACTTTTCACGCAAAAAAAATGATAAACCATCACCGATTTGTTGTTGCCATTACTTTTCACGCAAAAAAATGATAAACCATCAACAATTTGTTGTAGCCATTACTTTTCACGCAAAAAAATGATAAACCATCAACAATTTGTTGTAGCCATTACTTTTCACGCAAAAAATATGATAAACCATCACCGATTTGTTGTTGCCATTACTTTTCACGCAAAAAAAATGATAAACCATCACCTAATTTGTTACAAAAGCTGGTTTCAGTGAGACCTAACCAAGTTTGGCATACATGATGGCATACCTATAACAACAAGGAATATCTAAAAGGGAAAGTTTCAGAAAATTTGAAATTTAGGGTGAAATGATGCCATACATGATGTTGTTTTTCGAGGTTTTGACCTGAAAATCAATTGGGTATTATAAAGGGAAATAAAAAGTTCGAAAAATGTAAAAACGAAACAATCTATCTATCTATGTATAGAAGATCAGCTGTATGAAATTTGAGGTTATTTAGAGAAGGTAGAAAAAATCACCTTGTTAGAAAAGCTGGTTTCAGCGAGACGAAACGGCATGCGCTTAAGCAAAGTGATTTTTTCGAACATCTCCAAATGACCACAAATTTTCCATACATGATGCCATACGTGTAACAACAAGGAACCCTATCTAAAAAGTGTCAAAAAAGTTTGCCCAACCGTATAGCTAGCTCTATCAAAAAGAACCTCACCATGGCGCTAGTATAATTTTGGGATAGTTACAAACTTTCGTTACCTAACCTTCAACATGAAACTTGTTTCAAATTCATTTTGGCCTACGAGAAACAAATCCCAACTTGATTCGAGCACCACAGCCTCCAAACGATGCCGATGCCGATATCGGCATGGTCAGAACGGCTATGCTCGCCGCCACTGCTAGGTCAACGTCGGGATGCACCCTCAATCCCGTCCCCTCATTCGATCACTGACACACCAGAGATACCGCCGAGGCCAATGCCGAACGTACATGCTGATGCCAATGCCGAACATGCATGCACGCCGCTGTGGGCACGGCCACGCCGACCCGCTATGCTGGACGCCACAGACCGCCGCGAGGTCTTTCCCTTCGCCACCACACTCTCCTAGCACCCACCTATACACGCCAGAAAGGAGAGACACTAGTTTTCTCTACATTGCTCGTGTTCGTGTCCGACACGGTCAGTCAAAGTTTTGACGTAGTCTTCGATGTCGTCGACCATTTCTTCTCTTCTTTGCATGGTTAAACGCGTCTAGTTCATATCTATCTAATGCGTCTGGTCTCGCCTCATGCAGTTCATTGTGGACGTCGATCTCATCTCGGCACCCCGCATGCCACCTCCTCCGTGCCATCGCTGTAGAGCTCCATTTAAAAATCTAATCCTACCCGTGTATTGCCCCTTGTATCAGCGTCATGGTCCCACTTGTCATTCGATATACCGAAGCCCCACTCGTTCGCGTTTTGGTCAGGGATACAGCGATGCTTACGGTCAAACAAAGATGGATGGTCTGACGTGTCTTTGCGGGCTCTACGTGGCCCCACTAGTCAGAAGATAACGGTCAACCGTCGGGCAACTGGCCGTTACATCACGTGTGATGGTTTCAGACAAAGGTTTGGGTAAAACTGAGGAAAAACTAAGGAGCTGGGGAAAACTGAGTACAACTAAGGAACCGAGGGCACGAAAATAGAAATCCCTTGAAAAAAAGAGACAAGGGGCCTGGGGCGGGCGCAACTTAAAGAGAAGTCAGAAGTGCCTCACCAAATCAATCAACCAGTATGTGCCTATGGGTGAAGTCTAAATGAAGGAATTAACCAGTGTGCTCTTGGTAATTCTTCTTACTTCCATGACAGATGAATGGTACTCTGTATTCTTTAATTTTTGTGGCCTATTAACCTTGAATTTCTAGGATTTTGGCTTTATTTCATTAGAGGGAAAATCATTGCTTTGTGTTAGAAATTAGAATTGCAGAAATTATTTCAACAGTGTCTTGATATAGAGATGTCCAAGCCAGCACCTGAATCTATAATGTGCAATTTGATATGAAAAGTGAATACTAATCTGTTTAGTTTTTCGTTTAAGTATTTCATAGCATGAAGTTCCTTCAAATGCTGGAAGTACAAAGTAACTATCCTTATTGTTATTTATGAAGTATGATAAATAGTCTCCAGCATATGATATTTGTAAACTATATGCTTTGTAGTTTGTGCTAGCACTTCTTTTATCTGGAAATGAAAGTACACAAGAGTCAAATTAGGTAGCCAACTTGCTGGTGCATTTTTAATTTTACTCTTAAAAATTATTTAGGCCAGTTTAGACAGATTATGATATGTTGTATCTGTATGCACTTGCCCATTCTTTTTACTCACCAACGTTGGACATAGTGATTTTTTGTTTGTTTTTCACTAAACTTAATATGCATTAATTCAATATATAATCGATATACATATTAGAAAATAAGAATTCTGGCACAGGAAAGGAAACTTGTTATTTCTTTGCACTCAGTCTTGAAGTTCAGACAGCACTGATGCTGAGTTCAAATGTACAATATCTATATTTTATATTTATACTTGTTTGGTTGACGCGGAAGTGTTTCCCCACGCGGAGGAGGCTAAGGCGGAAGGCTAGCCCTGACCAGCGGGCACCCCGTCCACGGACGGTGCTTGGAGGAGCTCACCTGGGAGCATCCCTGAGGAGCAAAATGAGGCATGAGGACGAGCAGGTATGCCCACTCCATGCTTGCAGTGCCTACGTGAGTCTTCACAACATTACATCCAAGCAGAGTCTATAGATAAATGGATAAATCGACTTCCCTAAATCTTAACTGGTCAGTAAGTGTGACCAGAGCAAGTGGTTAATCCATTCCTGCAGAAAGAAACTAATTCATGCATGTACTACTAGCTAAATAGCTAAATGTTCCCAGTTTCATATCCCGCGACCTCACAAATCTCCGTTCTGAATTTCTCTCACCAAACTATTCTGAATTCAGTCAGGGTAGTACAACTTTGGCTATAATTACTTTTAATTTGGCTGAATATCATTTTGCTCGCCAAAAATGTTACTTCTGGTTCACCTGCATTCTGCAATATTAACACATTGCGTGTTCTAAGAAAATACACTGTAATTGAACTCAGAGAAAATAACCTGTCCTCTCTTAAGTCTTAACCGGTTCTTTTTTTCTTTTCCACTCACATATATGTTCCCTTATGGGTCTGGTTCTTTCGTCCTCCATGGTTGCAGTGTTTGATTTGGAGGAGTTCGTCCGCTGTTTCAGATTCCGCAGGGAGATGGGATGGCTGTGATGAGCGGTTGTGCTACAAATCATTCGAACAATGTGGCGGCGTGAACAACCGGTGGGCGGCGCCATGGCGCAAGGTTCTCAAAAGGTGAAGCTGCAACGAAGTGTGAGTTTTTTTTGTCATCTTTCTTGAAGCTTGGAACACTTCCATGTCCTGATTATCTAAAATACTAACCTTAATATTTTATCACTGGAGTACTATTAATTATTTACTAAACATTAAGGTTTTTCTGATTCCCTATATAATCCGATGGAAGATAGAGCTTTTTCTTACTAAACAATATGCTCTTGCTTGAATCCTTCTAGACCTGAAAAATATCTAGATTTTGAAAGTTTGATCATAAGTTACTGAAGAAATAAAATATATATTCTTATTGTTGATCATTGTAGATTTCCATTGTTCCATTAACAAGGAGGTGGATTACACTTCAGTGAGAGTTACTAGATGACTCTCCAGACACATCACATAGTTGTTTGTCCTTTCAAATTGCTTTCTGAAATGGGAATAAACGGTCCACTTGATGGGCAGCAAATGGTTAGGTCATAAATTTATTGAACTTAAGTCAGTGTTTGTTACTGCTTTTCACCTAGAATTTGTCTCCGGTGGCATATTATCAGATGCAGACATAGTTAGCATTGCATCTTTGTGTCTGATTTTCCTATTGTCCGCTCTTCTACTTGACACAGCGTTGCCGCCTTCCATGTGTCACAGCTTATCCTTTCTTGTTGTCGCATCTCCTCCTTTCGTGTTGTCGCCTCTGCCTATTCCCCTTGCTTGACACCGCGTAATCACCCTCCCCGTGTCACACCTTGCACCTCCGTGTTCTCGGCTCCACAGCCTTGGTTCACACAACATTGTCACCGACCCCATGTTGAACCCTCCGTTATCTCGTGTGCCTCTGTATATCAATATGAGTACGCATTTCCGATCTAATACATACTTTAGATGTTCAATACCACCTAGCTTTCCGCGTACACAATTAATCAGTCTTACAAACTTTTTTCCTCACTTATATGCTTGATCTGTATACTGCTTTTCAGGTATTGCAAGGACCAAGCAGGACAATACTGAAATATGTCACAACACGTATTAGCATGACGCTTCATGTACTATATCATTCAGGTTCAGATGATTTCTAAAGCTCAAAGCTCAGCAGATGCTACCAGCTTCACTTTGGTCATGACCTGATAATCTGCTGGCAGCTTCGCTTTGGTCATGACCCGATAAAAAATTGCGCTGGTAATTCTTATGGGCTTTCGTTCGCTGGATAGGTTGACTCAGACACAACAAGATATGTTGTACAAGAGTAAGTGCAAAGAGCATTAGTTTTTCAGATAGATTATTTCTTAATTTTTCTTGTGTGGGTGGAGGAATGAGATAAAAAATAGAACTGGAAGCAATTTGAGCCCTATATCATTGTGTTTGTGGGGTGGAGCATGAGATCTGAAATGGAACGTCGAATTAATTAATTCCAATCTGTGTGGATGCAACGAAAAAGGCGAAGTAGAAAAACGGGGTGGCAAAGCACCAGAGGTCGGTCGCACTCAACCCAGGGTTTTTTCTCTTTTTAGATTTCCGGAAATCGATCAATGATCAGAAATCGGCAAAGCACGCGAGGTTGGTTGCGCTCACCTCATTTTTTTCTCTCTTTGTTGAGATTGCTAGAAACCAACTGCGAAAATCTCGCCTAGGTAAAGTTGGTTGCTTCTAAAATAATTCAGAGGGCAAAAATTTCCATGTACTACACATCAGGCGAAAACCTGCGAGCCACAAAAGAAATACCTACAGGAGAATATGCACGCCACAAAAGTAAAAGTTGGTACGATAACGGCGCAGCACCGCGCGCAGGGTCCATCTAGTAGTCTATAACCATCCATGAAGAGGGAAGGGCCAACTACCAAAAGAGCAAAAAATAAAGCCATCTAAAGTTACAGAATTAGACCAAGAATGCTGAAATTACACCTCAACATCATCCATCCAGATTACAACGTAATATCATCCATCCAGATTACTACGTAATATGAAAACAAAATACTACTTGTGCCAACGTATTACCATCTTTATTACTATCAGGTAAAAGGGGACTCACAGATAGATGTTACAAATCTAGAATGAGGAAATATCACCATCGCCTCAGGCAATCACGCAATATAACATGATAATTGTTAGATGTATATATATGTATATTGTAGTTTCCCCATATGTTAGGGGGCTTTCTGCATATGTGCACATGTACATGTACTATATATTGTGGCCTTTGGCCCCCTGATAATATAACAAGCATATTGCCCTAACATGCTATCAGAGCAAATATTGATCCTCTAGTTTCCCCTGGCCGACGTTGCTTGTTCAATCTTCCGTCCGTCGCCCGATCAATTCCGGCCGATTTCGCCCGGCCGATCTCTGCTCCGTCCGATCTCTGCCCCGCGCCGATCTGTGCTCTGCGTGAGGCCGCCCGCCTGCCTGCTCCCGATCCGTCGCCAGGATCCCGTCGCCATCTCTCCTCCCGATCCCGCGTGAGGCCGCCCGCCAGGCTCCGCCAGGATTCCCCGCGTACGGCCGATCTAGTCTGTCCGGCCGATCTAGTTATCTAGTCTGTACGGCCGATCTAGTAGTCTCCTGCTTGGATCAATTTCGGCCGATCTAGTCTCCGTTTGGCTCTGCTCCCATCCGCTCCCTGCTCTCCGACGGCCCGTGCGTGGCCGTGCTCGTTGCTCTTGCTCTGCAGTTGACTTTCTTCTGAGGTTAAAAAAAAGCAAAAAAGAAAGGCAAAAAAAAAGGCAAAAAAAAGAGCAAAAAAAAAGCAAAAAAGAAAAAGAAAAAAAATTACTGTCGTCGGCTGTTGTTACCCGATGTCTTCTTCCGCTGATCCCGCCTTATCTTTGGGCCTCCCTGATGGGGTTCGTTGCATAGAAAACAAAAATTTTCCTACCGCAAAGCGAATAAAACCAACAGATCTAATCTATGGAACACCCAAGATCCAATCTACTAGATCTAAGCAACGAGATGGAGATGAGACTAACCCTCGAAGATTCCAAAGCCTACGAGATTAATCTCGTTGTTGGTGTAGACGATCGTCCCCGGTGCTGCAATCCGGCAGCACTTCCGTACTCGGTCGCGCGTACGGTGTCGATGAAGCTCCTTCCTCTCCCGTTCCAGCGGGCAGCGGAGGTGTGTAGATCTCCACGGAATCCCAGCAGCACGACGGCGTGGTGGTGGTGGTGGAGAAGATTTGCTGCAGGGCTTCGCCTAAGCCTGCACAACGTATGGAGGAGGAAGAGAGGGAGGCGGCTAGGGTTGAGGAAGAGGTAAAGTGGCCGGCCACCCCCTCCACTCTTTATATAGGGGGAGGGCCGGCCTAGGGTTTCCCCTGGCCCCACCTCCTTCCTTGGCCGGCGCCCCAAGGGGGGGTCTTCCCCCAAGTCTTCCCTCTATCTCTTCGTTTAAACCATTTAATCTTGAGATAGATTCTATCTCTAAATTTAAACCATTTAAATTAGAGATAGATCTTATCTCTAAGAGGGGGCCGGCCTGGGCCCACATGTCATAGTGGGCAGGCCCCACTATGCCATGTGGCGCCTATGTGGCCTCTCCCGGGGTGGTGGGCCCAGGTGGCCCTCTAGAACCTTCTAGAAGCTCCGGTCAAAACACCGGACTTTTTCCCGAACCCCGGAATTTGACTTCCCTTATATGAATCTTATTCTCCGGACAATTCCGAACCTCCTCGTGATGTCCTGGATCCCATCCGAGACTCCGAACAAAAACTTCGGACTCCATCTCATATTCCGAATCTACTTATGCGACATCGAACCTTAAGCGCGTCACCCTACGGTTCGCGAACTATGCGACATGGTCGAGACTCCTCTCCGAGCAATAACCAATAGCGGGATCTGGAGATCCATAATGGCTCCCACATATTCAACGATGACTTAGTGATCGATTGAACCATTTACATACGATGTCAATTCCCTTTGTCTCGCGATATTTTACTTGTCCGAGGTTTGATCATCGGTATCTCCATACCTTGTTCAACCTCGTTACCGACAAGTACTCTTTACTCGTGTGTATGTGATCTCTTATGAACTATTCATATGCTTGCAAGCTAATCAGATGACATTCCACCGAGAGGGCCCGAGTATATCTATCCGTCATCGGATGGACAAATCCCACTGTTGATCCATATGCCTCAACTCACACTTTCCAAATACTTAATCCCACCTTTATTGTCACCCATTTACGCAATGACGTTTGATGTAATCAAAGTACCCTTTCGGTGTAAGTGATTTACATGATCTCATGGTCGAAGGATTAAGACAACTATGTATCGAAAGCTTATAGCAAATGAACTTAATGACTTGATCTTATGCTACGCTCATTTGGGTGTGTGTCCATTATATCATTCAACTAATGACATAACCTTGTTATTAATAACATCCAATGTTCATGATCACGAAACCATGATCATCTATTAATCAACAAGCTAGTTATACAAGAGGCTTACTAGGGACTCCTTGTTGTTTACATAACACACATGTATCAATGTTTCGGTTAATACAATTATAGCATGGTATATAAACATTTATCATAAACACAAAGATATTATAATAACCACTTTATTATTGCCTCTTGGGCATATCTCCAACAGTCTCCCACTTGCACTAGAGTCAATAATCTAGATTACATTGTAAGGTACCTAACACCCATGGCATTCTGGTGTTGGTCATGCTTTGCCCTTGGGAGAGCTTTAGTCAACGGATCTGCAACATTCAGATCCGTGTGTACTTTGCAAATCTCTACTTCACCATCTTCGATGTACTCGCGAATCGAATGAAAACGCAGCTTGATATGCTTCAGCTTCTTGTGTGACCTTGGTTCCTTTGCATTGGCGATGGCACCCGTGTTGTCACAATAAATGACTAGCGGGTCCAATGCACTAGGAACCACACCAAGCTCAACAATGAACCTCTTCATCCATACCGCTTCCGATGAAGCCTCTGAAGCCGCTATATATTCAGATTCCGTTGAAGATTTCGCCACCGTGCATTGCTTGGAACTGCTCCAGCTTACTGCCGCACCATTCAATATAAACACGTACCCAGACTGAGACTTGGAGTCATCAGGGTCGGTGTTCCAACTTGCATCGGTGTAACTGGTTACAACGAGCTCTTGGTCACCGCCATAACAAAGAAACATATCCTTAGTCCTTTTCAAGTACTTCAGGATATTCTTGACCGCTGTCCAGTGTTCCATCCCTGGATCACTTTGATATCTGCTGGTCAAACTAACAGCATGTGCGATATCCGGTCTAGTACACAGCATGGCGTACATGATAGAGCCTACTGCCGAAGCATAGGGGATTTTGCTCATCCTCTCTCTTTCATCTGCCGTAGCCGGACCTTGGTCTTACTCAAGACCTTACCTGGCAACATAGGCAAGAACCCTTTCTTGCTTTCATCCATTCTAAACTTCTTTAGAATCTTGTCCAGATATGTACTTTGTGAAAGGCCTATTAGGCGTCTTGATCTATCTCTATAAATCTTGATGCCTAAAATGTATGCTGCTTCACCAAGGTCTTTCATTGAAAAAGACTTATTCAAATAACCTTTAATGCTGCCTAAAAGTTCTATATCATTCCCAATCAATAATATGTCATCTACATATAATATCGGGAATGCTAGAGCTCCCACTCACTTTCTTGTAAATACAGGCCTCACCATGAGTCCGTATAAAACCAAAATCTTTGATCACTCTATCAAAGCGTAGGTTCCAACTCCGGGATGCTTGCTTCAGTCCATAAATGGAACGCTGAAGTTTGCATACCTTGTCAGCATTTTTAGGATCGACAAAACCTTTGGGTTGTACCATATACAACTCTTCCTCAATGTCACCATTAAGGAACGCCGTTTTGACATCCATCTGCCAAATCTCATAATCGAAAAATGCAGCTATTGCTAACAAAATCCTCACAGACTTTAGCTTCGCTACAGGTGAGAAAGTCTCATCGTAGTCAACTCCTTGAATTTGTCGGAAACCCTTTGCGACAAGTCGAGCTTTATAGACAGTAATATTACCATCAGCATCTGTTTTTCTCTTGAAGATCCATTTATTCTCGACAGCCTTGCGGCTATCAGGTAAGTCTACCAAAGTCCATACTTTGTTATCATACATGGATCCCATTTCGGATTTCATGGCTTCTTGCCATTTGTTGGAATCTGGGCTCATCATCGCTTCTTCATACGTCGCAGGGTCCTCATCATTGTCGTCCACAATCATGACATTTAGACAGGGATCATACCAATCAGGAGTGGTACGTTCCCTCGTCGATCTGCGAGGTTCAGTAGCTTCCTCGTTCGAAGTTTCATGATCATCATCATTTGCTTCCTCTCCTATCGGTGTAGGCTGCACAGGAACTTCTTCCGGCACTGCGCTACTCTGATCTATGAGAGAAGGTTCATCAACCTCGTCGAGTTCTACTTTTCTTCCAGTCACTTCTTTAGTGAGAAACTCCTTCTCAAGAAAGGATCCGTTCTTGGCAACAAAGATTTTGCCTTCGGATCTGTGATAGAAAGTATACCCAATTGTTTCTTTAGGGTATCCTATGAAGACGCATTTCTCCGCTTTGGGTTCTAGCTTGTCAGGTTGTAACTTCTTTACATAAGCATCGCAACCCCAAACTTTAAGGAACGACAGCTTAGGTTTCTTTCCAAACCATAATTCATACGGTGTCGTTTCAACGGATTTAGATGGTGCCCTATTTAAAGTGAATGCGGCTGTCTCTAAAGCATAGCCCCAAAACGATAATGGCAAATCGGTAAGAGACATCATAGAACGAACCATATCTAAGAGAGTTCGATTACGACGTTCGGACACACCATTACGATGTGGTGTTCCCGGCGGTGTCAACTGTGAAAGTATTCCGCATTTCTTTAAATGCATGCCAAACTCATAACTCAGATATTCGCCTCCGCGATCAGAACGCAGAAACTTAATCTTCTTGTTACGTTGATTTTCTACTTCACTTTGGAATTCCTTGAACTTCTCAAAAGTCTCGGACTTGTGTTTCATAAAGTAAATATACCCATATCTACTCAGATCATCCGTGAAGGTTAGAACATAACGATAACCACCGCGCGATGCTACACTCATTGGTCCGCACACATCGGTATGTATGATTTCCAATAAGTCTGTAGCTCGCTCCATTGTGCCAGAAAATGGAGTCTTAGTCATTTTTCCCATTAGACATGCTTCGCATCTGTCAAGTGACTCAAAGTCAAGTGACTCAAGAAGTCCATCGGAATGGAGTTTCTTCATGCGCTTCACTCCAATATGACCAAGACGACAGTGCCACATATAAGTAGAATTATCATTCAATTTAATTCGCTTAGCATCAATGTTATGAACATGTGTATCACTACTATCGAGATTTAACAAGAATAAACCATTCATCTCAGGTGCATGGCCATAAAAGACATTACTCATATAAATCGAACAACCATTATTCTCAGACTTAAACGAATAACCGTCTTGCATCAAACAAGATCCAGATATAATGTTCATGCTCAACGCAGGTACCAAATAACAATTATTGAGGTTTAAAACTAATCCCGAAGGTAGATGTAGGGGGAGCGTGCCGACGGCGATCACATCGACCTTGGATCCATTTCCAACGCGCATCGTCACCTCGTCCCTTGCCAGGCTTCGTTTATTCCGCAGTTGTTTCGAGTTACAAATGTGAGCAACCGAACCAGTATCAAATACCCAGGCACTACTACGAGAACCAGTAAGATAGACATCTATAACATGTATATCAAATATACCTTTCTTCTTGGCATGGCCGCTCTTCAGATCGGCCAAGTATTTGGTGCAGTTCCGCTTCCAGTGCCCCTTCCCCTGGCAGTAGTAGCACACAGTCTCAGGCTTAGGACCAGCCTTAGGTTTCTCAGGAGGCGCTGCAACTTTCTTGCCGCCCTTCTTGAAGTTGCCCTTGTTAGGCTTGCCCTGCTTCTTGAAACTGGTGGTCTTGTTGACCATCAACACTTGGTTCTCCTTCTTAATTTCTACTTCAGCAGACTTCAGCATGGAGAAGAGTTCAGGTAACTCTTTGTTCATGTTCTGCATGTTGTAGTTCATCACGAAGTTCTTGTAACTTGGTGGCAGTGATTGGAGGACACGATGAATACCCAGCTTGTTAGGGATCACAATCCCCAAGTCATTGAGCTTCTTCGCATGTCCGGACATGGCGAACATGTGCTCACTAACGGAGCTGCCCTCTTCCATCATGCAGTTAAAGAACTGTTTCGAGGCCTCATAGCTCTCCACGGCTGCATGAGTCTCAAAGATAAGTTTGAGCTCACGCATCATCTCACATGGGTCGTGGTGCTCAAAACGCTTTTGGAGCTCTGCCTCTAAACTGCACAGGATGGCACACTGAATTTCGGAGTACCGAGTCACCCGAGTCTCATAAACATTCTTTATGTCCTCGGACACTGCAGGAGGTGGTGGGGGACCTAGCGGTGCTTCGAGCACAAATTGCATGCTCACGCCAGTGAGGAAAATCCTCACATGACGGGACCAGTCAGTGAAGTTGCTACCATTGCCCTTAAGCTTTTCTTTCTCTAGGAACTGGTTAAAATTGATGGAGGGGGCGCCATGATCTACAACATATTTGCAAAGAGTTTAGACTAAGTTTATGATAAAATGAGTTCAGTTTTAATTCTTAAATTAACTAGGTGAACTCCCACTCAAAACAACATCCCTCGCATTGTCTTAGTGATTACACGAACCAAATCCACTACACCAAGTCCGATCTTCACGAGAAAAGATGTAGTTTCAAAGGCGAACACTCAAAGTGTTCATCATATCATTCATATGACTCATGCTCTACCTTTCGGTATCCCGTGTTCCGAGACCATGTCTGTACATGCTAGGCTCGTCAAGGCAACCTTAGTATCCGCGTGTGCAAATCTGGCTTGCACCCGTTGTATGCACATGTAGAGTCTATCACACCCGATCATCACGAGATGCTTCGAAACGACAAGTCTTAGCAACGGTGCATACTAAGGATGAACACTTTATTATCTTGATATTTAGTGAGAGGGATCATCTTATAATGCTACCGTCGCGATCTAAGCAAAATAAGATGCATAAAAGGATTAACATCACATGCAATTCATAATGTGTGATATGATATGGCCTTTCTTCTTGTGCTTTTGATCTCCATCTCCAAAGCACGGACATGATCTCCATCATCACCAGCATGGCGTCAAGGTCAGTGGCGCCGCTTCATGGTTGTCCATCACTTATAGCTACTATAACAACTACTTGGAATAAAGCTATTACATGATGAATAGACACGCAGGTCTTTAACAAAAATTAAAGACAACCATTAGGCTCCTGCCGGTTGCCATAATACATCAATGAACATCTCATACATCGAATATAATCATCATCACATTATGGCCATATCACATCACCAAACCCTGCAAAAACAAGTTAGACGCCTCTAATTTGGTTTGCATCTTTTACGTGGTTTAGGGTTTTCGAGTAAGATCCAATCTACCTACGAACATGAACCACAACGGTGATACTAGTGTTGACAATAGAAGTGCAAATTACAATCTTCACTATGGTGGGAGAGACAGACACCCGCAAAGCCACTTATGCAATACAAGTTGCATGTCAAGCGTGGAGCAAGTCTCATGAGACGCGGTCATGTAAAGTTAGCCCGGGCCGCTTCATCCCACCATCCCGCAAGAAGCAAAGTACACAAACTAAAGCAACAAAAGCATCACCGCCCACAAACCATTGTGTTCTACTCGTGCAACAGATCTATGCATAGACGTGGCTCTGATACCACTGATGGGGTTCGTTGCATAGAAAACAAAAAATTTCCTACCGCAAAGCGAATAAAACCAACAGATCTAATCTATGGAACACCCAAGATCCAATCTACTAGATCTAAGCAACGAGATGGAGATGAGACTAACCCTCGAAGATTCCAAAGCCTACGAGATTAATCTCGTTGTTGGTGTAGACGATCGTCCCCGGTGCTGCAATCCGGCAGCACTTCCGTACTCGGTCGCGCGTACGGTGTCGATGAAGCTCCTTCCTCTCCCGTTCCAGCGGGCAGCGGAGGTGTAGTAGATCTCCACGGAATCCCAGCAGCACGACGGCGTGGTGGTGGTGGTGGAGAAGATTTGCTGCAGGGCTTCGCCTAAGCCTGCACAGCGTATGGAGGAGGAAGAGAGGGAGGCGGCTAGGGTTGAGGAAGAGGTTGGCCGGCCACCCCCTCCCCTCTTTATATAGGGGGAGGGGCCGGCCTAGGGTTTCCCCCTGGCCCCACCTCCTTCCTTGGCCGGCGCCCCAAGGGGGGAAGTCTTCCCCCCAAGTCTTCCCTCTATCTCTTCGTTTAAACCATTTAATCTTGAGATAGATTCTATCTCTAAATTTAAACCATTTAAATTAGAGATAGATCTTATCTCCAAGAGGGGGGCCGGCCTGGGCCCACATGTCATAGTGGGCAGGCCCCACTATGCCATGTGGCGCCTATGTGGCCTCTCCCGGGGTGGTGGGCCCACTGGTGGCCCTCTAGAACCTTCTAGAAGCTCCGGTCAAAACACCGGACTTTTTCCCGAACCCCGGAATTTGACTTCCTTATATGAATCTTATTCTCCGGACAATTCCGAACCTCCTCGTGATGTCCTGGATCCCATCCGAGACTCCGAACAAAAACTTCGGACTCCATCTCATATTTCGAATCTACTTATGCGACATCGAACCTTAAGCGCGTCACCCTACGGTTCGCGAACTATGCAGACATGGTCGAGACTCCTCTCCGAGCAATAACCAATAGCGGGATCTGGAGATCCATAATGGCTCCCACATATTCAACGATGACTTAGTGATCGATTGAACCATTTACATACGATGTCAATTCCCTTTGTCTCGCGATATTTTACTTGTCCGAGGTTTGATCATCGGTATCTCCATACCTTGTTCAACCTCGTTACCGACAAGTACTCTTTACTCGTACCGTGGTATGTGATATCTTATGAACTATTCATATGCTTGCAAGCTAATCAGATGACATTCCACCGAGAGGGCCCAGAGTATATCTATCCGTCATCAGATGGACAAATCCCACTGTTGATCCATATGCCTCAACTCACACTTTCCAAATACTTAATCCCACCTTTATTGTCACCCATTTACGCAATGACGTTTGATGTAATCAAAGTACCCTTTCGGTGTAAGTGATTTACATGATCTCATGGTCGAAGGATTAAGACAACTATGTATCGAAAGCTTATAGCAAATGAACTTAATGACTTGATCTTATGCTACGCTCATTTGGGTGTGTGTCCATTATATCATTCAACTAATGACATAACCTTGTTATTAATAACATCCAATGTTCATGATCACGAAACCATGATCATCTATTAATCAACAAGCTAGTTATACAAGAGGCTTACTAGGGACTCCTTGTTGTTTACATAACACACATGTATCAATGTTTCGGTTAATACAATTATAGCATGGTATATAAACATTTATCATAAACACAAAGATATTATAATAACCACTTTATTATTGCCTCTTGGGCATATCTCCAACACTCCCTTCGGTACTTGGTATTTGTCCGCTGCCTCCGTGTATGACGGCTAGCCATTCTTCGTCGCCGTTTGCGGCCTCTTCACGCGACTCTGCCCGCGCTTCACCGACTTTTGCGGCCTCTTCATGCGGCTCTGCCCGCGCTTCGCCGACTTCGTCTACGTCGGCCCGCCGCTCTACATCGACTTTTGCGGCCTCTTCCCGCGGTTATGGCCGCGCTTCGTCGACTCCGTCTACGTCGGCCTGCCGCTCTACATCGACTTTCGCGGCCTCTTCACGTGGTTATGACCGCGCTTTGCCGACTCTGTCTTCATCGGCGTGTTGCTCTCCGTCACCCCCTTTGGTGGCCTCTGTGCGTGTGGGTGATAGCTCCTCGTCGGCACCTGATTGTACGTCGACCTCTCCAGTCGCGCCCCTCTCTGCGCATGAGATAGCGCAGCTTCACCGCCTGCTTGATGCTTGGGATTCCAGTTTACGTCAGCAGCCTCGCGGTCCGAGTCTCCGCCCTCGTCCTCATTGCACCTACTGTGGCAAGGTTGGCCACACTTCCTCCATCTGTTGGACGCGGGTCCCAGTTTACGTCAGCAGTTCCAGGATCGTCAGCAGGCTGGCTCTTCAGGATCTTCTGCAGTTGCACTATCTGATCAGGACATTCTCAGGGGTCTTCGTGGTCTACTTGCTACCACAGACTCTTCCTTGCCGGGCGCTGCTGGTTCTGTGACTGGCTCTTCTGGCACTGCGCGACCACCGTTTCTACACAGTCAGGTACGTCCCCGTGGTATCTGGATTCTGGAGCTTCCTTTCATATGACCTCTGAGTCTTCTATTATGTCTGCTCTTCGGTCTCTTATTTCTCCTGTCCGTGTTGTCACGGCTGATGGTACCTCTATTCCTGTTTCTAGTAGAGGCACCCTTTCTACTCCCTCTTTCTCTGTCCCTGATGTTTCTCATGTTCCTCACCTTCAGATGAACCTTTTCTCTGCTAGCCAGCTCACCGATTCTGGTTGTCGCGTCATTCTTGACGCTGAGTCTTGTGCGGTTCAGGATCGTCGCACACAGGCCCTGGTTGGAGCTGGCCCTCGTAGCCGTAAGTCTCCGGGGCTTTGGGAGTTAGACTGGCTTCGTGTTCCTTCCGCTGCCACTCCATCTGCCAGTTCTCCTCCGGTTGTTGCCTCTGTCACCGGCTCTTTTCAGCAGTGGCATCATCGTCTTGGTCACCTTTGTGACTCTCGCCTGTCGTCTTTGGTTCATCGTGGCCTTCTAGGGTCTGTCTCTGGAGATGGGTCGTTACACTGTCAGGGTTGTAGGTTAGGCAAACAGATTCAGCTTCCTTATCCTACTAGTGTGTCTGTCTCTCAGCGACCGTTCGATTTAGTCCATTCAGATGTTTGGGGTCCGGCTCCCTTCGCTTCGAAAGGGGGCCATCGATACTATATCTTATTCATTGATGACTTTTCACGGTACACCTGGGTGTTTTTCATGCACTCTCGCAGTGAGGTGCTCTCTATTTATCAGCGTTTTGCGGCCATGGTCCGCACTCAGTATTCCTCACCCATTCGCGTGTTCCGTGCTGATTCTGCTGGTGAGTATATCTCCCAGCACCTTCGTGGTGTCCTTGCTGAGGAGGGCACCCTCGCTCAGTTTTCTTGTCCCGGCGCGCATGCTCAAAATGGCGTCGCCGAGCGTAAGCATCGTCATCTTCTTGAGACCACCCGTGCTATGATGATTGCTTCTTCTCTTCCGCCACATTTCTGGGCTGAGGCTGTTGCTACGTCGGCCCACCTCATTAACATTCAGCCTTCCGCTGCTCTACAGGGTGGCATTCCTCTCGAGCGTCTCTCTGGTGTTTCTCCAGACTACTCGACTCTTCGTTCATTTGGTTGCGTCTGCTATGTCCTTCTGCCTCCTCGCGAACGCACCAAACTGACCGCTCAGTCTGTTGAGTGTGTTTTTCTCGGATACAGTGATGAGCATAAGGGCTATCGCTGTTGGGACCCCGTTGGTCATCGGATGCGCATCTCTCGTGACGTCACGTTTGATGAGACGCGTCCCTTCTATCCTCGCCCCACCTCGGGTACTTACCCGGTGGATGATATCTCTTTTCTTCTTTTTCCGGATGCACCCCCTGCTGTCCCTCCTCCCCTCCCTCCTACTTCTGATGCGCCCCCTTCGGCGCCATCCTCTCGTTCGTCTAGTCCACCTAGTACTCCTCGTTCTCCGGCTTCGGCTCCTTCCGATGCTGTCCCTTCTTCCTCTTCTTCTGATGACTTGTCTTCTGCAGATGAGCTTCCCCCTTCACGGCCTGTTCGTCAGCGTCGTGCTCCAGCTCGTTACTCTCCTAGTCAGTATGGTCTCTCTGTCGTTTCCGAGCCGACTTCTTATCGGGATGCCGAGCGTCATCCTGAATGGCAGCTTGCCATGGCTGAGGAGATCGCTGCGCTTGAGCGCACTGGCACTTGGGATCTTGTTTCTCCCCCTTCTGGTGTTCGTCCCATCACGTGTAAGTGGGTCTATAAAATTAAGACTCGCTCTGATGGATCTCTTGAGCGCTATAAAGCGCGTCTTGTGGCTCGTGGTTTTCAGCAGGAGCACGGCCGTGACTATGATGAGACTTTTGCCCCTGTGGCTCATATGACTACTGTGCGTACCCTTCTTGTTGTTGCTTCTGTTCGCCGCTGGTCTGTCTCCCAGCTTGATGTTCAGAATGCTTTTCTTAATGGCGAGTTGAGTGAGGAGGTTTACATGCAGCCTCCTCCTGGGTATTCTGTTCCCGATGGGATGGTTTGTCGTCTTCGACGTTCTCTCTATGGTCTCAAACAGGCCCCTCGTGCCTGGTTTGAGCGCTTCGCCTCTGTGGTGACTGCTGCTGGTTTCTCTCCTAGTCTTCATGATCCAGCACTTTTCGTTCACACTTCTCCTCGTGGACGTACTCTTCTTCTTCTCTATGTTGATGATATGATCATTACTGGTGATGATCCTGAGTATATTGCCTTCGTCAAGGCTCGTCTTCGGGATCAGTTTCTTATGACTGATCTTGGTCCTCTTCGCTATTTTCTTGGCATTGAGGTTTCATCCACTTCTGATGGCTTTTCTATCTCTCAGGAAAAGTACATTCAGGATCTTCTTGCTCGTGCTGCTCTTGGGGATGAGCGCACGGTTCATACTCCTATGGAGCTGTTGCCTGCCAAAGCCCACCGGCGAGCAGTGGTTAAGCAACACGAAGAGCCGGGAGGCTTCCAAGGCGGCAGCGGGCCCTGGTCCCTCGACGTCGTCCCGCAAATGCTCCGGCACACGACCTGGCGGCTGCAGGGCGTGCCACCTGACCTATACCTGGCCAGGAAGGTGTGGATTGCTTCGATTAGTTCCTGCATGGCGACACGTAAACATTAAATACGAGCCCTATCGGCTCTCAGGTTGCCCTGAGCCGATCGCCCCATGGTTCATGTTGGATTTTCAATGACACGGGGCTCGCTTGATCAGTATAAAGCTAAACCAATCTACGACAGCTTAGGGTTTTCACCGTATGATCGGAACATCCTACGCGTAGTTGAGCCTAATAAACACGCAAGATAATGGAAAGCTAACCCTAAAAGAGGCCTAAAAACCAACGTTAAGTTAATTCCCGGAACATCCCTCTTAGAACTAGCAAACCATACCTAGCGCACTACCGGATCGTTCAACCCGTTTGTAAGGCCTAACCATACAGATATTAAACCAATCCTTGAAGGATCAAGGAGCAGCTATAACGGATCAGATCTACTAAACAATGAACAAGCAAGACGCTGCCCTTACACCTGGATAGGTGTAAGGGCAGCTAGATATTGAGGGACGGCACAACTAAGCAGATATGCGCAAGAAAAGCATCTATGCAGCCCCAAAACATCTACGATAAATAGTGCTACTCGACATCAACAATGCTTCAGACGAGCAACACAAGGTAAACGAATAAACGTTGTGCTGCCTAGATCGCAAGATGCGATCTAGGCAGCATGGTGCTTACCCGGGAGAAACCCTCGAAAGAAGGGGTGGCGATGCGCCTGATTTGTGTTTGTTGTGAACGTGATTGTCCTCCTTTTCCGATAACCCTAGATACATATTTATAGTCCAAGGGACTTTCTAATTTGGTCGTGCACCTAACCGTGCACGAGTTAAACTCTATCTTTTAATCTAAACTACAATGTGATCTACTATATTATAGATACATAGGCAATTAAGCCCAAACTCTTCGCGCAAGGCCGCTTCAAAGACGCTCCACGTGTATGTCCTTCAAGCCCATCTTCACTTACGGCCCATCTCCTGATTTGGCCAAAATGGTGATAACACATGCCCCCTGGTTTTGGTAATGATAATTTCAAAACCACTCTGTTTTTCCTTCGAGGGGTCATGTCGTGGCAGAGCAGAACCGTCGCAGTATTCTTCATCATGACGCCTTGCCTTCTCAACTTCTCTGCACGATTTGTGTTTTGGCAACTCCTAAACAATCGGCTCTTCCTTCGTTCTTTCTCCTCTGAGCAATCAGCTTCTAGTTAACTTGGCCGACAGTCAAAGTCAAACAACCCCCAAAAGAGCCGATGGTATCGCATCGGCCCCTTACCATAAAACACGAGCAAGGCCAACCCAATTGCCCTTCCAAACGGTAACCTGCGACCTCCGTCTGAAAAAGCAAACTCAGATCCCTAAAAGTGCTGCCCCAGCAACTCCAGGAACCTCAGATCTCAACCGCGTCGTCCCGACTCCGCAGCGCCTCCAATGGCGGAATCATCCAACGCCAATGCCATGGTCTCCGGTCTGAAGGTAATACCCCACCGCTTCTTCGCCATTTGGATCAATCTCAGGATTGAACAGAAGAACACCTGAATTAATGTTCTATTCCGTTACTAATTTTGGGTCTCCGACATCCTGCTGCCGCATCCCTCTCTCCCAAATTCCATGTGTCTTGGCCCCCGTTCTTCCGAGAGTCCCGCTCACTTAATCTCATGCGAGGCCAATAGGATCCCTTTTGTGAGCCAGGATTTAGATCTGACTTCTTGGGCTGACTGCCTGCGAGCCTGGCCTAATCCTCCCGAAGGTTGGGTGGCATGGTACAATCGAGTGTCCAAAACCCATTATGCTACCTGGGAAACGATAGGGATAGCCGATGCGTTGTCGTTATCATTGTCTCCTCTTGAAAAGAACGAGAACATTCTGAAAACCATCGGCTACTTTTGGTCTGATGCACTGAACTGCTTCATGTTCGGTCATGGCCCCATGACGCCCACTCTTCTGGATGTAGCCATGATTACAGGCCTGGATATTGCATCCCCAAGCCCCTCTGCCTTTAAGTTGCCAAAGGTCCCCTTCACCCTCTCCTCTAAAACAGAGTGTACAAGCTGGGGTGCCTACCTCAAGCGCTACATGAAAACCAAAGGCCCTGTAACCGAAAGAGAACACACGGCTTTCTTGAACTTCTGGCTGGAGCACTTCATATTCTGTGGTCCTTCACTCGCCCCAACCAAGAATTACCTTTCCCTGGCCTATGAACTTGCTAAAGGCACTCATCTCGGCCTTGGCAAACTATTCCTTGGGGAAGTCTATCGATCTCTCCAACTGATGTCAGTCAAACTGTTCTCTCAAAAGACAGTGAAAGGAGGTCCCTGGTGGTTTATTCAATTATGGGCTCAGCTGTACTTTCAGAACCAAATCCCAAACTTCCCACCTTTGGCCACCTGCACCTTTCCAGATGCTAACGGGAGGGAGATCCGATGCACTAGTTATGGTCAAGCTCTGTATGGCCTCCCAGGCAGCAGGCTAATCCCTAAGGAAGCAGCAGCGTGGTTCAAAATTTTCTTCCAAGGCTTGAGCAACCCCCTGTTCTTCCCTTACACCGAATCGGAGAACTTCGAGAATCCAGTCTCCTTCCGGTTAGACAGCTTTGCCGATGACGCTAGCACCCGGCACTTGTTCTCCATCATGATCCGCCCTTGTTTTCTCCCGGTCGGCATGAGTACCTCTAACCGGATCATCAAGCCCGGCTACGAGTCCTACCAACCGGTGGTAGTAGCTCGGCAACTTGGTCTCGGGCAAGTGCCTCCACACTTCTTTCTTCATCACCTGACAGCAAGCAGAGCTGCTGCTGACATCCTTACTGGCCAAAGATGCTACACCTTTTTTGACGCTCTAGCCATCCCAATTCCTCCGTTTCACCACCACTACCGATGGTTTCGAGACTTGGTGGACTATGTGGAAGACCCATGTCTTCAGAAGAGCTCTCGGACCGTCGCTGAAGCAGCTTGATGCAGAATATGTTCCTACACATTAGGTATTATTGCATAATAAATTTCTTGCGACCGTTCATAATGGTTGTCTGAAAACCTGGTTTTATCTCCTGGCAGGAACAAGATGGCCCAGAGCCCACGCAAACCGACGGTTCTCCCTTCACATTTCTTCCCCCAGCCCCGGTGGTACTCTTCTGCCGAAGCTCGCCCCCCTGAAGCAAGTTATAATGCAGGGCCAGCCGATTTCACCAAAATCGGCTTCCAAGAGTAAAGCATCCTCGGGGCCGGTTGCCCCCCGAGCCTCCAGCCAAGCGAGGAAGGCGGTGAGGAAAGTAGCTGCCAGGAAGACCCTAAAGCGCAAAACTCCCGTCCAAGAAAACTTGCACGTAAGCTAACCCGTGCCTTGATATTTATCCATCCTTCCAGTCCTTCGCAACACGCTTATGTTTCCTTTCACAGACTTCCACCGAAGAGAACTCCAGCGAGGATGCACAGTCTAGACAAAGGGACGCGAACCCGGGCAATTCCGAGAGATCCACCACACAGAGCCAGACGGACTCGCCCACGTCGGTTTCTAGGCAAAGGTCCACTCCCGAACCTGCTGCCACCCCAGCTCCGATCAAAACAGGGTCACGCGTGAAACGTCGCTGTGTCAAAAGGGCTCGCAACGACCCACAAGTTTCCTCGCCAAGCCAAGAGGTTTCAAATGTAATTACCTCACCAGCCCATGCCTCATGTCATCCCGTTGCTACTTGGGTCGACTCACCATCTCCTTTGCAGACTAATGAGACTTCTAGCGGGGACGTTGAAGAGGTATTGATGCCATCTGCCGCACTAGATCTGGCTGCTTCGACGGAAGTGGCTGACCAAGTGGCTAGCCTAGCCAAGCCTCCGGAAAAGCCGATTGTCACACCACCGGCCGCTCCTCTTACTTTGGGAGAGGTACACTCCACTCCTTTGTCTCTACCTTTTCCTGTGTTGTATACTCATGCCGTCCTTGTTCGTCTGTCAGGGATGTGATCTTTCAAGCTTGTTGACGTTTGATCCTGAATCCATCGAGCCAGCTACTTCCAAGGCAGGTGAAGAGCCGAGCCCTGGCACAGTCCATGGTCCGCTCCAGCGTCTCAAGGCTTTGCTATCCTCCTCAGTTGAGACCCTGGTTGAAAACCCCGAGGCAGTCACGGGCATCCTTGAAGAAATCCAGCCCCATCTCCCCGTGACACTACAGGTGAAGCTCTGGCCAGCCGTGACCCTGTCGGCCTTCAGGTCAAGAGTGCAGTCGGCGCGTCAAAGAATTACCCTTCGTCATGCCCAGCTCCCAATGAGAGCCGATATTGCAGATAAGTGTCGACAGCTCAATGAGAAAAAGGCTGCTCTGGACGCCAAGACTGATACTTCTGCCAATAGCGCTGAACTCGAGACCCTGCGAAGGGAACTGGAGAACCTTGAAGAGAGAGTTAGGATGACCAAGCGGCTTATCCAAGAGAAGGAAACCCTCATTGCTCGCTCTCGAGAGGAAGCGCAAGGCCTCACAGCCGATCTGAAAACTGATCTGGCTGAAATTCGTGCCCTGAGCAGTCAGCTGGTGACAGGCAAAGACGAGGACGACGAGGCTGAGATTGCCGAAGTGGATCGTATCCGTGCTGACGCCCTTCACGCTCTTGACGAATTCCTTCAGAAAAACCTCTCTGTGTAGACTAAAAAATGTTGTACTGAACTTGTGCCTTGTTGTACTTCTGGAGTCGATGGCTAAGCATCGGCTGTGCCGAAATTTTTGTATTTTTGATATTTTATTAGCCGATCGATTTAATGAATCGGCTTCCCCTGGGTACATACTTCATGGCCTTGTACCTTCTCCGTGTGTATGCCCCCCAAGCCGAATCCTTCAAGTGATTGAAGATATCGGCTTTTCAGCCAATTCAAGCTTGTCTCACCACGCACCACGCTAAATAGCACATCGGTGGACACGGGTGGTGGTGTAATGTTAGCCGATTGCTGGAATCGGCTCCCCTTGCGGTTGTCGGTCCGACTATTTACAAATGTTGAGATGTTACTGATGACCCACAAGTATAGGGGTGTATCGTAGTATCTTCGATAAGTAAGAATGTCGATCCCAACGAGGAGCAGAAGGTGTTGGCAGCAGTTTCGATGAAGGATTCACTGTAAATGCTCACAGACAAGTATTCAGGGGGTTTTGATATTGCAGATAAATAAAGTACAAGTAAATAAAATGCGAGAGAAATAATTGCAGCGAGTGGCCCAATCCTTTTTAGCACAAAGGACAAGCCGGTTTGTTTACTTATAATGACCAAACGTTCCCGAGGACACACGGGATTTTAGTCTAGTACTTTCGCTTCATGTGGTTTAATAATCTTCATTGTTTTGATAAGTGTTGTGTGGGTGAACCTATGCTAATGCACCGCCCTTCCTAGGACTAATACATACTTGTGATTATACCCCTTGCAAGCATCCGCAACTACAAGAAAGTAATTAAGATAAATCTAACCACAGCCTTAAACTCGAGATCCTGCGATCCCTCCTGCATCGATATACTAACGGGGGCCAGTTTGTCCTCCGGCAACCCCGCAATTAGCAACCGAATACAAGATGCACTCCCCTAGGCCCATAAATGGTGAAGTGTCGTGTAGTCGACGTTCACACGACACCACTAGAAGAATGACACCACAACTTAAATATCATAACATTGAATATTACTCAACCATAATTCACTACTAGCATTTAGACTTCACCCATGTCCTCAAGAACTAAACGAACTACTCACGAGACATCATATGGAATACAATCAGAGGTGATATGATGATGAATAACAATCTGAACATAAACCTTGGTTCAATGGTTTCACTCAATAGCATCTACAACAAGTATAGAATAACACCGGGAGAGTTTCCCCTATCAAACAATCAAGATTTAACCCGAATTGCTACAGCGATGACGAGGTGCAGCGGTGGTGATGGCGGTGTAGATGGTGGAGATGATGATGATGATGATGGAGATGATGTCCCGCTCGATGACGATGGCGATGGCGTCGATTTCCCCCTCCGGGAGGGAATTTCCCCGGCGGATTCCTGCCCGCCGGAGAGCTCTTTCTCTCTGGTGTTCTCCGCCCCGCGAGGCGGCTGTAACCCTTCGTGAGGATCCCTCCGTGGCTTAGGTTTTCGGGACGAAGGAGTACGCGAAGAAAAGGAGGCGAAAGGCTGTGGGGCCCCCAGCACAGGGTGGCGCGGCCGGCCTTGGGCCGCGCGCCCGTGGTCTGGGCCCACAGTGGCCCTCTCTGCTCCCCCTTTTGGCTCCCTCCGTCATCTGGAAAAATAGGAATTTACGTGAAATTCCCTTCCACAGTTGATCTTCCGAAATATTGCGTTCTGACGGTGCTTTTTCCAGCAGAATCCTGGCTCCGGTGCTTGATCCTCCAATGATGATGAAACATGCAAAATAGATGAAATAACATAAGTATTGTGTCCCAATATGAAATATATCAATGAATAACAGCAAATTATGATACAAAATAGTGATACAAATTGGACGTATCAACTCCCCCAAGCTTAGACCTCGCTTGTCCCCAAGCGAAACTGAGCTCGATAAACAAGACCACATGTTTATGGAGTGAAGAGTCGATAAATAAAATACGGACAAGAAGCATCATATTCATTCACACAAGACATTCTAGTAAACAACTTCCTCATATAACTCATCTCGAAATAAGTAAAGAGAAATCACAAGTAAAGGTGCATAAGAAATCATAGTTGGTAATGGCAAACTTTGTTCTTGGTCAGAGAACTACTAACGGATTGTACTTCTAAGCAAAGCTTTCATATTAGAATTTATAGCTGAGCCTTCATTTTTAAGCATAACAATCTCCTCATAATTATTGATAACTTCAAAGTCATATTCATTCAGATAAAATTGGTACTAAACAAGAAAGTATAAAAGACATGATTAACTGAATCATAGCATAAATGATTGGTTCACAACAACTCAATTGCTTGCTTGAGATAGAGGGAAATAGGTTTACTGACTCAACATAAAAGTAAAAGACAGGCCCTTCGCAGAGGGAAGCAGGGATTAAATCATGTGCTAGAGCTTTTCAAGTTTTGAAATCATATAAAGAGAATAAAAGTAAGATTTTGAGAGGTGCTTGTTGTTGTCAACGAATGGTAGCGGGCACTCTAACCCCCTTGCCAAACGAACCTTCAAAGAGCGGCTCCCATGAGGGACGGCATCTCTACCAGCAAGGTAGATCATCCCCCTTCTCTTTTGTTTACACATGTATTTTAGTTTTATTATGGGTGACACTCCCCCCAACCTTGGCTTTCTCAATCCATGGCTAACCGAATCCTCGGGTGCCTTCCAACATTCACATACCATGGAGGAGTGTCTATTGCAAAATTAAGTTGCTTACTGATGAATCAGAGCAAAACATGTGAAGAGAATTATTAATGAAAGTTATTAATTGGGGCTGGGAACCCCGTTGCCAGCTCTTATTGCAAAGTTATTGGATAAGCGGATGTGCCGCTAGTCCATTGGTGAAAGTCCGCCCAACAAGATTGAAAGATAAAACACCACATACTTCCTCATGAGCTATAAAACATTAACACAAATAAGGAGTAGTAGTTTGAATAATTTAAAGGTAGCACATGAAGTATTTACTTGGAATGGCAGAAAATACCATGTAGTAGGTAGGTATGGTGGACACAAATGGCATAGGTTTTGGTCTAAGGTTATGGATGTATGAGAAGCATTCCCTCTCGATACAGGTCTTTGGCTAGCAAGGTTTGATAGCAAGCAATAAAGGTTGAGGGAAACAAACAAATATACATATGATAGAAACAATCATGCATCTTTCTCATAAGCACAAGCAATTTTAACTTAAGAATACTAAGCATAGAGATAATGGAGTAATGTATCTAAGTGTATTTCTCTCTTCTATTAAACATCAAGATGTTGTTGCTATTGACCAATGCTAAGTTTGCCAAAACCAAATAGATTTACTTGATGCTCCCAAAGTGATATCAATACTCATGTCAAGAGTAATCATATAATGGAGATTGCAAACTAAAATAAGGTGTGCAAAAAGTAAATGATAAGACTTCTCATTAATATTCCATAACGATAACTCACACCAACGGATACATAGATAACTAACTAAGAGAGATACTTCCACATTGCATACTATTCCATATGATAACTTCCCTACTCATGATATGACACTATTTGATAGTAAAAGATAAAGGTGGTGATGTGATACCGCGGCACTCCCCCAAGCTTGGAACAAACCAAGGGGATGCCAATACCGATGATGAATTACTCCTTCGGCGATGGTGGTGATGAATTCTTGACAAGCTTCTCAATAAGCTCCTGGAGCTCGTCAATCCTGTATATGAGATTGCGAATCATCTCTGAATTGTGCTCGACGCGGTTAAGGAGTCTGTCCGACGGTGAGTCCCAACTCTTGGAGTTATTTCCCCACTCTTCAGCCTCAGGCTCCTTCTCTCCTGCAGTGTCAGAACGATTTATATCCCAATTACTCGGCAACACTACCTTGGGGGTCCTTTCAGTTTGACGATCGTAGATTAGATTGCGGTAAGGGTTGTAATGGCTCGGATAAGACGTCCTTGGAGCCAAGTAGTGACGTGGAACCGCTCCTCCGGTAGCGATTCGTGCACTCCTCTTGATGTTGGATGGACTTGATATCACGCCAATACTTGCGACGGTGGCTTGTTGGCGTTCCTGCGGAGCTTCCTCCACTTCTTCCTCATCCTCTCTTGCATCTTCTTTCTTCAGCTCCGGGTCTTGAATATTTTCCTTCAAAGGTTCCTTGTCCTTGTTGTTGGAGACCATGGTGCTTCTAGATCAAAACAAATCTGGCAGAAAACAGCTTGAAACAAAACACGACGAGAAAACGATATTACGGACCTCCAGGGGTCCGGGGGATTATATAGCAAATATTTTTACGACAAAAGGAAGGTTCAGGTCGAAAACGAATCGGAAAGGGGCAACGAGGCGGCCAGACCATAGGTCGGCGCGGGCCCAGGTCAGGCCGCGCCGGCCTATGGTGGCACCCCCTCGTGCGTCTTTTCCACTCCGTTTCGATTCCGTAATTTTTCATATTTTCCAAAAACAGCAAAAATAATGTTCGGAAAGGTAAACACGGACTTTTTATTACCTATACTGTTACCTATTCAAAGTCCAGTTCTGGCGGACTGTCAATTTGTCCCTTGATGAAAGCCTCCGGTGTTTCCACTTGAATAATATCAACATCAACATTATAAGAATCACCCGAGATATAATGCTTGAGTCTTTGTCCATTCACCACTTGTGTGGCATTGCCTTGGAGAGAGCTAATTTTAATTGCTCCTGAACGATACACCTCCTCAACAACATATGGTCCTTCCCACTTCGAGAGTAATTTCCCTGCAAAGAATCTGAGACGAGACCGATACAATAGAACTTGATCTCCAACATTAAATTCTCTTTTGATGATCCTTCTATCATGCCATTTCTTAACTTTTTCTTTAAAGAGTTTAGCATTTTCATAAGCTTCACTTCTCCATTCATCTAGAGAACTTAATTGCAACAACCTCTTATTACCGGCTAATTTAGGATCTTTATTTAATTCTCTAACAGCCCAATAAGCTTTGTGCTCCAGTTCTAGAGGTAAATGACAAGCTTTTCCATAAACCATTTTATAAGGTGACATTCCCATAGGATTTTTATAAGCAGTTCTATAAGCCCATAACGCTTCTTTCAATTTGCTAGGCCAATTCTTTCTAGATTTATTAACAGTCTTACCTAAGATAGCTTTAATCTCTCTATTTGATAATTCTACTTGACCGCTAGTTTGAGGGTGATAAGCGAAGCAATTCTATGATTAATGCCATACTTAGCAAGAGTTTTTCTAAAACCTCCATGAATGAAATGAGAACCTCCATCAGTCATAATATATCTAGGTACTCCAAATCTAGGAAATATAATATCTACAAGCATTTTTATAGAGGTCTCACCATCAGCACTTTTTGTAGGTATAGCTTCTACCCATTTAGTAACATAATCAACAACGACAAGTATATGAGTGTTACCGTCTGAAGAAGGGAAAGGACCCATGAAGTCGAATCCCCAACAATCGAATGGTTCAATAACAAGAGTATAATTCATAGGCATTTCATTGCGTCTGGAGATATTACCAACTCTTTGACATTCATCACAAGATAAAATAAATTTCCTTGCATCTTTGAAGAGTGTTGGCCAATAAAAACCTGATTGTAGAACCTTTGCGCGGTTCTATCTCCAGCGTGATGTCCTCCATAAACACTACCATGACATTTATTCAATATCTCCTGTTGTTCATATTCAGGAACACATCTTCGCATAATACCATCCACTCCTTCTTTATATAAGTGTGGGTCATCCCAAAAATAATGCCTCAAGTCATAAAAGAATTTCCTCCGTTGCTGAGCTGAAAAGGTTGGAGGCAAATACTTCGAAACAATAAAGTTAGCATAATCTGCATACCAAGGGCTCTCTCGCGAGCTCACCTTTATTACAGCCAATTGTTCATTTGGAAAACTATCATTAACAGGAACAGGATCATAAGCAATATTTTCCAATCTAGACAAATTATCAACAGGATTATCAGCACCTTTCCTATCTATAATATGTAAATCAAATTCTTGCAACAGAAGTACCCATCTAATAAGCCTTGGCTTAGCATCTTTCTTTGTCATAAGGTATCTAATTGCAGCATGATCAGTATGAATTGTAACTTTTGAATCAACAATATAAGGTCTAAACTTATCACAAGCAAAGACTACAGCTAACAATTCCTTTTCAGTTGTAGCATAATTTCTTTGAGCAGCATCAAGAGTCTTACTAGCATAATGAATAACATTTAATTTTTTATCTACCCGCTGTCCAAGAACAGCGCCTACAGCAAAATCACTAGCATCACACATAATTTCAAAAGGCAAATTCCAATCAGGAGGTTCGACTACAGGAGCAGTTGTTAAGGCTTTCTTTAGAGTTTCAAAAGCTTCCTTACAATCATCATCAAAAACAAAAGATACATCTTTTTGAAGAAGATTAGTAAGAGGCTTTGAAATTTTAGAGAAATCTTTAATAAATCTCCTATAAAACCCAACATGACCAAGAACACTACGAATACCTTTAACATCCCTCGGATAGGGCATCTTCTCAATTGCTTCAACTTTAGCTCTATCAACTTCAATACCTCTCTCGAAATTTTATGTCCCAATACAATTCCTTCATTAACCATAAAGTGGCATTTCTCCCAATTAAGAACAAGGTTAGTTTCTTCACATCTCTGCAAAACTTTATCGAGGTTTCGCAGGCAATTATCGAAAGAATTCCCATAGACAGAAAAATCATCCATGAATACCTCTACAATACTTTCGCAAAAACCATGAAAAATAGCAGACATGCATCTTTGAAAAGTAGCAGGAGCATTACATAAACCAAAAGGCATACGCCTATAAGCATAAGTTCCATAAGGACAAGTAAAAGTGGTTTTCTCTTGATCTTTAGCTTTAACAGCAATTTGTGAAAACCCAGAATAACCATCAAGAAAGCAAAAATGAGTATTTTTAGACAACCTCTCTAACATTTGATCAATAAAGGGTAAAGGGTAATGATCTTTCTTAGTAACTTTATTAACTTTTTGAAAATCAATGCACATTCTATAACCTACAACTATTCTTTGAGGAATAAGCTCATCATTATCATTAGGCACAACAGTCATTCCTCCTTTCTTAGGAACACAATGAACAGGACTAACCCATCTACTATCAGCAATAGGATATATAATACCAGCTTCAAGGAGTTTTAATACCTCGTTTCTTACCACTTCCTTCATCTTCGGAATTAGACGACGTTGATGTTCAACAACAGGCTTTGCATCATCTTCCATATTAATAGCATGTTGGCAAATAGAAGGAGAAATCCCTTTCAAATCATCAAGAGTATAGCCAATAGCTCCTCGATGTTTCTTCAATATTTCCAATAACCTTTCTTCCTCAATCTCTGAAAGCTTAGAACTAATAATAACAGGATATATTTTCTTATCATCAATATGAGCATATTTAAGATTATCAGGTAAAGGCTTTAAATCAAAAACAGGATCTTCCTTTGGTGGCGGTGTTGTACCCAAATCTTCCACTGGTAAATCATGCTTGAGAATAGGTTGGCGACGAAAAATTTCCTCAAGCTCATCTCTTTCTTTCCTAAAAGCTTCACTTTCACTATTCTCCAGATGTTGCTGCAAAGGATTATTAGGAACAAGAACAATAGATGCACACTGCTCCATTTTAAAATCATTACTAGGCAAGTCAGCTTTATAAGGAGTTTTAGTAAATTTAGAAAAGTTAAATTCATAAGGTTCACCAGCAAATCTAGTCAAAATTTTCTCTTTCTTACAATCTATAATAGCTCCACAAGTATTTAGAAAAGGTCTACCAAAAATGATAGGACAATGATCACTAGCAGCAGAACCAAGTACCAAAAAGTCAGCAGGATATTTAATCTTACCACATAGAACTTCCACATCTCGAACAATACCAATTGGAGAAATAGTTTCTCTATTAGCCAGATGAATAACCACATCAATATCTTCAAGTTCACAAGAACCAATTTCGTGCATAATCTCCGTGTAAAGTTCATAAGGAATAGCACTAACACTTGCACCAATATCACATAAACCATAATAGCAATGATCACCAATTCTAACAGATAGCATAGGAACACTAACTTGTTTGGATTTATTAGGATGTGAAACAATATTAGAAGCATCTTCACAGAAAATAATATGACCATCCTCCACATTTTCAGTCACAAGATCTTTAACTATAGCAACAGCAGGTTCAATTTTAATTTGTTCTTCAGGTTCTTTAGGTTTCTTTTCACTTTTATTAACCGCACTAGATATGAGTACTCCTTCATTTTAGCAGGGAAAGGAGTTTTTTCAATATAAGCTTCAGGAATAACATTATCAACAGTTTCAACCACTACACATTTGTTTACAGATGAATCAATTTTATCTTTATACGGTTCATGATACTTATCAAAATTCTTCTTAGGCAGTTCATAATGAGAGGCAAAAGCTCTATAAAGATTTGCAACAACTTGGGAATCAAGACCATATGTAGCACTCATATTACGAAATTTATCAGTATCCATAAAAGCTTCAATGCATTTATAATCATAAATTATACCTGATTCTCTATCTTTGTCGTTCTCCCATCCTTCAGTATTTTCTTGGATCCGATCAAGAAGGTCCCTTTTAAACTCTTCATTCTTGCGTGTAAATGATCCAGAACAAGAAGTATCCAGCAAGGTCTTGTCTTGAAAAGAAAGTCTTGCATAGAAATTATCAATAATAACATTACCAGGAAGCTCATGAATGGGGCATTTGAGCATTAAAGACTTCAATCTCCCCCAAGCTTGGGCGATACTCTCTCCATCATGAGGCCAAAAATTATATATGCGGTTCCGATCTTTGTGAATTTCACTTGGAGGATAAAATTTGGAATAGAATAAAGGCACAATGTCCTCCCAATCAATAGAATCACCATTCTTCAGCAATTTATACCAGTGCGCCGCTTTACCAGACAGCGATATAGTGAATAGTTTCTTCCTAACTTCATTCATAGAAATACCTGCACATTTGAATAACCCGCATAATTCATGCAAAAACAATAAATGATCACCAGGATGGACAGTTCCATCCCCTTCATAGCGGTTATCCATAACACGTTCAATAATTTTCATAGGTATTTTATATGGTACTACTTCCTCACCTGGCGCTTCATCCACTACCGTTGCAGTAGTAGTAGATTTCCCAAATAGAAATTGAAGAGAAGATCTCTCCATAATGATTTATAGCAGCAGGCAGAAATAAAATCAGCACAAACAGTAAATTTCCTTACCAATTCCGCTTACCAATAGCGCTTCACTCCCCGGCAACGGCGCCAGAAAATAGTCTTGATGACCCACAAGTATAGGGGGTGTATCGTAGTATCTTCGATAAGTAAGAATGTCGATCCCAACGAGGAGCAGAAGGTGTTGGCAGCAGTTTCGATGAAGGATTCACTGTAAATGCTCACAGACAAGTATTCAGGGGGTTTTGATATTGCAGATAAATAAAGTACAAGTAAATAAAATGCGAGAGAAATAATTGCAGCGAGTGGCCCAATCCTTTTTAGCACAAAGGACAAGCCGGTTTGTTTACTTATAATGACCAAACGTTCCTGAGGACACACGGGGATTTTAGTCTAGTACTTTCGCTTCATGTGGTTTAATAATCTTCATTGTTTTGATAAGTGTTGTGTGGGTGAACCTATGCTAATGCACCGCCCTTCCTAGGACTAATACATACTTGTGATTATACCCCTTGCAAGCATCCGCAACTACAAGAAAGTAATTAAGATAAATCTAACCACAGCCTTAAACTCTGAGATCCTGCGATCCCTCCTGCATCGATATACTAACGGGGGCTCAGGTTTCTGTCACTCCGGCAACCCCGCAATTAGCAACCGAATACAAGATGCACTCCCCTAGGCCCATAAATGGTGAAGTGTCATGTAGTCGACGTTCACACGACACCACTAGAAGAATGACACCACAACTTAAATATCATAACATTGAATATTACTCAACCATAATTCACTACTAGCATTTAGACTTCACCCATGTCCTCAAGAACTAAACGAACTACTCACGAGACATCATATGGAATACAATCAGAGGTGATATGATGATGAATAACAATCTGAACATAAACCTTGGTTCAATGGTTTCACTCAATAGCATCTACAACAAGTATAGAATAACACCGGGAGAGTTTCCCCTATCAAACAATCAAGATTTAACCCGAATTGCTACAGCGATGACGAGGTGCAGCGGTGGTGATGGCGGTGTAGATGGTGGAGATGATGATGATGATGATGGAGATGATGTCCCGCTCGATGACGATGGCGATGGCGTCGATTTCCCCCTCCGGGAAATTTCCCCGCGGATTCCTGCCCGCCGGAGAGCTCTTTCTCTCTGGTGTTCTCCGCCCCGCAGAGGCGGCTGTAACCCTCGTGAGGATCCCTCCGTGGCTTAGGTTTTCGGGACGAAGGAGTACGCGAAGAAAAGGAGGCGAAAGGGGCTGTGGGGCCCCCAGAGCACAGGGTGGCGCGGCCGGCCTTGGGCCGCGCCGCCCGTGGTCTGGGCCCACGTTGGCTCCTCTCTGCTCTTTTGGCTCCCTCCGTCATCTGGAAAAATAGGAATTTTGAAATTCCCTTCCACAGTTGATCTTCCGAAATATTGCGTTCTGACGGTGCTTTTTCCAGCAGAATCCTGGCTCCGGTGCTTGATCCTCCAATGATGATGAAACATGCAAAATAGATGAAATAACATAAGTATTGTGTCCCAATATGAAATATATCAATGAATAACAGCAAATTATGATACAAAATAGTGATGCAAATTGGACGTATCAACGCGCCATCGGCCATCCTTTTTCTCTACAGGTATTACATTGGAAATCCACTCCGCGTACCTGCATGGCCTGATAAACCCGGCGTCCAACAACTTCTTGATCTCCTTCTTGACTTCCTCAATCTCTTCTAGCTTGTCAGCTGATGTAAACCCATAGCTTTCCGTCGCCTGCTAAATCCATGTCGCGCACCGGCAGAAGGCATGTTGAGGTTGGCTTTAGCCGATCGCTAGAATCGGCCTCCGTTTCCATCGTAATGCTTACTGAGGATTCACCACTTTTCATCGTTTGGGGCCGATCGTGTGGATCGGCCTCCTCTTCCCCTTTGCCGCGGGAGCGACTGTTCTCGGGCTTATCCTCGTCATGGCGATCTGCGAGCCCTGCCATATTGATACCAAACGAGAAACCTGGCTCGCGTCCTATGCACTGGCTGAGATCGACCATGTTGACTTCCGGAAACGGCTGCGTATCAACTCTCATGGCAAACTGACCGAAGAGCAATCGGCCTTGTTCTATCGCCATCTGAATCTGTCCGCGAAGGACTTTGCAGTCGTTGGTGGCATGGGTGAACGTGTGATTTTGTGGCCTTCGGGTAACTTCAGCTGTTTCTCCTTCAGCAGCAGATCGAAAATTTGCTCAGTTTTGCTCAAATCGAAGTCGAACCCCTTCATAGGCCCTGGTTGCTTCACCCACTTGCAGGACACGGGTTTTGCCCCCCGAGTCCACTCAGCTACGGCGACCTCCTGATCTCCTGCAGAGTCTTCATCTTCGTCCGTTTCGATCAGGGCGACGCGCTTGTACTTGTCCTGGTACAATTCTGGATGGCGCTGTTCATATGCTGTCAACTTCTAAACCATGTGCGCCAGTGAATTGTACTCTGCTTGGAAGGTCACATCTTTGAGCGGCGCTGATAATCCTGCTACTGCCAGCTCGACTGCTTCCTTCTCAGTTAGGCGAACCGAATAACATCGGTTCCTGACGGTCCTGAACCTCTGGATGTACTCAGATACCGTCTCTCCTCGTCTCTGCCGAACTTGAGTCAGATCGGCAAGGCTAGCTTCCGTGGTTTCTGAATGGTATTGTTCATGGAATTGCTCTTCCAGCTGCTTCCACGTCCGAACCGAGTCTGGTAGCAACGAGGTGTACCACCCAAAGGCTGGACCCGTGAGCGACTGCGAGAAGAACCTCACACGTAGCTCGTCTGAAGCTGAGACCATGCCCAACTGTGCCAAGTATCGGCTCACATGCTCGATCGAGCTGGTTCCTTCTGATCCACTAAATTTTGTGAAGTCAGGGAGCCGATACTTAGGTGGCAGCGGGATCAGGTCGTAGTCGTTGGGATACGGCTTGGAATAGCCGATCATCCTCTTCTTCGGCAGTATGCCGAACTTGTCTCTCATGATGGCGGTGATCTCATCCACCGTAGGAGCTGCAGAAGCTGATCGTTCATAACTTGTACTGGTGGCATATTTAGTTAGCCACGCCTGTTTCTCAGCATCCGCTCCAGAACTGCTTCCTGCTCCAGCGACTCCTCCTGCCGTGGCAGTCCTTCCTGCCATAACCGGGTCATCCAGTCGTTGCAGTCCGGCACGTATGTGCACACGTATCCATGTGGAATCTCCTTGGGCGGCTCATACAGGAATTGGTAGTCGCCGGATCACCTCCATCTTGTAGACGGCGTACGCCGGTGAACCTTGTTGCTGTGGAGCTGCAAACGTGTGTTGCGGTGGTGGCCTTGTGTAGAGCGGTACCTCCCCTTGGTGAGTTCCTAGAGCAGGACCTGACGGAGAGTACTTGTGCTTCGTGACTTCTTGCACCACATTGAGCGCGACACGCTCCAGAGTATTCACCAAGCTCTCGCATGCCGATGAAGAGAGTGAGCAACGACATAATTGACTTCCTGTCGCAGGGCTCTGGTACGTTCGTCCGAAGGGAGAGATAGATCTAGGCCATCTAGCGCGCCTTCGGGTTGGAACCCTTTGAACTTGATCCCGTGCGAACGAGTTTTCTCAAAAGCGCCGATGAGATCGGCTTCCAGGATGGTCTTGAGCTCATCATATCTCTTCTTATGCTCAGGAGGCAGATCCTCATACTTGACTGGTTCTCCCGCAATCTGAGGTGCAGATGACGACATGGTTGTTGCGGAAGATTGTCCCAATGTCCCACCGGGCGCCAGAATGTGTTGCCTGCCAAAGCCCACCGGCGAGCAGTGGTTAAGCAACACGAAGAGCCGGAGGCTTCCAAGGCGGGCGGGCCCTGGTCCCTCGACGTCGTCCCGCAAATGCTCGGCACACGACCTGGCGGCTGCAAGGGCGTGCCACCTATACGGCCAGGAAGGTGTGGATTGCTTCGATTAGTTCCCTGCATGGCAGACACGTAAACATTAAATACGAGCCCTATCGGCTCTCAGGTTGCCCTGCGGATCGGCTCAAAGAGCCGATCGCCCCATGGTTCATGTTGGATTTTCAATGACATGGGGCTCCTGCTTGATCAGTATAAAGCTAAACCAATCTACGACAGCTTAGGGTTTTCACCGTATGATCGGAACATCCTACGCGTAGTTGAGCCTAATAAACACGCAAGATAATGGAAAGCTAACCCTAAAAGAGGCCTAAAAACCAACGTTAAGTTAATTCTCGGAACATCCCTCTTAGAACTAGCAAACCATACCTAGCGCACTACCGGATCGTTCAACCCGTTTGTAAGGCCTAACCATACAGATATTAAACCAATCCTTGAAGGATCAAGGAGCAGCTATAACGGATCAGATCTACTAAACAATGAACAAGCAAGATGCTGCCCTTACACCTGGATAGGTGTAAGGGCAGCTAGATATTGAGGGACGGCACAGCTAAGCAGATATGCGCAAGAAAAGCATCTATGCAAGCCCCAAAACATCTACGATAAATAGTGCTACTCGCCATCAACAACGCTTCAGTACGAGCAACACAAGGTAAACGAATAAACGTTGTGCTGCCTAGATCGCAAGATGCGATCTAGGCAGCATGGTGCTTACCCGGGAGAAACCCTCGAAAGAAGGGGTGGCGATGCGCCTGTGTTTGTTGTGAACGTGATTGTCCTCCTTTTCCGATAACCCTAGATACATATTTATAGTCCAAGGGACTTTCTAATTTGGTCGTGCACCTAACCGTGCACGAGTTAAACTCTATCTTTTAATCTAAACTACAATGCGATCTACTATATTACAGATACATAGGCAATTAAGCCCAAACTCTTCGCGCAAGGCCGCTTCAAAGATGCTCCACGTGTATGTCCTTCAAGCCCATCTTCACTTACGGCCCATCTCCTGATTTGGCCAAAATCTGGTGATAACACATGCCCCTGGTTTTGGTAATGATAATTTCAAAACCACTCTGTTTTTCCTTCGAAGGGTCATGTCGTGGCAGAGCATCGCAGTATTCTTCATCATGACGCCTTGCCTTCTCAACTTCTCTGCACGATTTGTGTTTTGGCAACTCCTAAACAATCGGCTCTTCCTTCGTTCTTTCTCCTCTGAGCAATCAACTTCTAGTTAACTTGGCCGACAGTCAAAGTCAAACAACCCCCAAAAGAGCCGATGGTATCGCATCGGCCCCTTACCATAAAACACGAGCAAGGCCAACCCAATTGCCCTTCCAAGTACGAGTTCTTGGCCTTGGACAATGGCAACAGCGGCACGCCGAATTCCTGCGCTGCAGAAAGCAAAGAAACCACCCATGAGTATCTAATCTCAAGAGGAGGGGCCAAAAAAAGGAAGCGGGATAGCTAAATAAACCTGGCCCAACTTAGCCAGGTGGTCCATGACGATGCGGCCATCGGAGCAGCAGCTGGTGGGCATGCCCGATGTAGGTCAGGCCATAGGGGCAGCCTGGAGGTGGCGAGGATGTTCGGGACGCCTTTGGCTATGAAGTTCCTCAATGGCAGGAGTTATATCTCGGCGGCGGGGGTTAGACATGGTAGGCTTGGGGTGGGCGGGAGGTAGAGGTCAGGGCGTCCGTGCAGGCTTGGTACGACCGGTGATGGAGCCGACGTGTGGCGGATCGGCAGCGAAGCGATCTGGTGGTGCTAGCGACCGATGGTGCTCTTGATTGCTGGAATATTTGTTTTCCTTCTGGACATATTTGTTTTCTTAAACTGCTGGACGTGATGGCTGGAGAGATTTTCTTTCTTGATTGCTGGACGCCGGACGTGTCTGTTTCCTTAATTATGGGGATTGGTTTAGATTGATACCAAAAACGGATTGTGGGGGGATTGCGTGAAACCTGTGCCGTTCGATGCAGATTTGATTAACGGGATGAAGGCAAAGTGCAAATTGCAAAGTGCAAAGGCAAGAAATTAAGAATCGTTTAGCTAAGGAGATCATCACGCGGGGCAACTCGTACCGCTGTGAGATAGGACGATGTATGAGTACTATGATTGAATGCAACGTTTCAAAAAAAAAATCTTTCTTTTCAGGTAAGAAATTCCTAAGGAAACCAAGTAAGGAAATGGCGTTGATTTTGTTTCCTAATTATTTGTCTCGTGATTGATTGACACCATGAGCGCTATAGATGGCTGTCAGATTGTTTCCTTATTAATTTGTAGCGTGATTAATTGTTTCCATGATTGTTGCGGAACTGATGTCAAATGGAGACCGTAGGATTATATTGGATGGACAGGATGTTTCGAATCTCCTTCACCAAACGCGTTGTATGACGTACGACCAACTCAAATATAATAGTAAAGATAGATACGTTTGAGACGTATCAAGCATCCCCAAGTTTAGTTCCTACTCGCCCTCGAGTAGGTAACGATAACAATGATAATTTCTGAAGTGACATGCTATCATAATCTTGATCAATACTATTATAAATCATATGAAGTGAATGAAGTGATTCGAAGCAATGGTAAAGACAATTATTAAACAACTGAATCATATAGCAAAGACTTTTCATGAATAGTACTTTCAAGACAAGCATCGATAAGACTTGCATAGGAGTTAACTCATAAGGCAATAAATTCTTAGTAGAGAGTTTTGAAGCAACACGATGATGCGCGTAGATGTACACGTCCGTTGGGAACCCCAAGAGGAAGGTATGATGCGCACAGCGGCAAGTTTTCCCTCAGAAAGAAACCAAGGTTATCGAACCAGTAGGAGCCAAGAAGCACGTGAAGGTTGTTGGTGGAGGAATGTAGTGCGGCGCAACAGTGAAACCGACGCCAACGTGGAACCTGCACAACACAATCAAAGTACTTTTCCCAAACGTAACAGTGAGGTTGTCAATCTCACCGGCTTGCTGAAAACAAAGAATTAAACGTATCGAGTGGAAGATGGTGTTTGTTTGCAAAGAACAGTAAAACAGTAGAATGTATTCAGATGTAAAAGAATGGACCGGGGTCCACAGTTCACTAGAGGTGTCTCTCCAATAAGATAACTAACATGCTGGGTGAACAAATTACAGGCGGGCAATTGACAAATAAAGATTCAATACATATCAATGATGATTACTATGTGATTTAATCAGGGCATTACGACAAAGTACATAGACCGCTATCCAGCATGCATCTATGCCTAAATAATCCACCTTCAGGTTATCATCCGAACCCCTTCCAGTATTAAGTTGTAAATAACAGATAATTGCATTAAGTATGTCGCGTAATGTAATCAACACAAATATCCTTAGACAAAGCATTGATGTTTTATCCCTAGTAGCAACAGCACATCCACAACCTTAGAACTGTCACGATCCCAGATTCAATGGAGGCATGAACCCACTATCGAGCATAATTACTCCCTCTTGGAGTTACAAGTATCAACTTGGCCAGAGCCTCTACTAGCAACGGAGAGCATGTAAGAACATAAACAACACATATATGATAGATTGATAATCAACTTAACATAGTATTCTATATTCATCGGATCCCGCCAAACACAACATGTAGCATTACAAATAGATGATCTTGATCATGTTAGGAAGCTCACAAGATCTAAACAATGATAGCACAAGCGGAGAAGACAACCATCTAGCTACTGCTATGGACCCATAGTCCAAGGATGAACTACTCACGCATCAATCCGGAGACGGGCATGATGATGTAGAGCCCCTCCGGTGATGATTCCTCTCCGGCAGGTGCCGGAGGCGATCTCCTGAATCCCCCGAGATGGGATTGGCGGCGGCGGCCTCTCAGTAATGTTTTCCGTATCCTGGCTCTCGGTACAGGGGGTTTCGCGACGAAGGCTATTTGTAGGCGGAAGGGTAGGTCAGGAGGCGACGCGAGGGGCCCAGACCACAGGGCTGCGCGGCCATGGCCTGGGCCGCGCCGCCCTGTTGTCTGGCCACCTCGTGGCCCCTCTTCCTTTCCCCCTCGGTCTTCTGGAAGCTTCGTGTAAAAATAGGACCCTGGGCGTTGATTTCGTCCAATTCCGAGAATATTTCCTTACTAGGATTTCTGAAACAAAAAAAGAAAAAACTGCACTTCGGCATCTTGTTAATAGGTTAGTGCCGGAAATGTATAATAATGATGTAAAGTATGTATAAAACATTCAAGTATTATCATAAAAGTAGCATGGAACATAAGAAATTATAGATACGTTTGAGACGTATCAAACACAAAGGAAGATATAAGTTTCAGCAGTTGCTTTCAACTTCAACATGTATATCTCATGGATAATTGTCAACACAAAGTAATATGAATGCAAATAAGCAAGTATGTAGGAATCAATGCACACAGTTGACACAAGTGTTTGCTTCTAAGATAGAAAGAAGTAGGTAAACTGACTCAACATAAAGTAAAAGAAAGACCCTTCGCAGAGGAAAGCAGGGATTAAATCATGTGCTAGAGCTTTTCAAGTTTTGAACTCATATAGAGAGCATAAAAGTAAAGTTTTGAGAGGTGTTTGTTGTTGTCAACGAATGGTAGTGGGTACTCTAACTACCTTATCAACCAGACTTTCAAGAGCGGCTCCCATGAAGGACGTTATTTCTACCACCAAGGTAGATCATCCCTCTTCTCTTTTGTTTACACATTTTATTATTATGGATGACACTCCTCCCCACCTTTTCTTTCTCAAGCCATGTCTAACCGAATCCTCGGGTGCCTTCCAACAATCTCATACCATGGAGGAGTGTCTTTTTTTTCTTTTTTCTTTTTGCAAAATTAAGTTGCTCGCTGATTGATCAGGGCAAAGCATGTGAAGAGAACTATTAATGTAAGTTAATTAGTTGGGGCTGGGAACCCCATTGCCAGCTCTTTTTGCAAAATTATTGGATAAGCGGATGAGCCACTAGTCCATTGTGAAAGTCTGTCCGAAGTAAATGACAAGATCGAAAGATAAAACACCACATACTTCCCCATGAGCTATAAAACATTGACACAAATAAGAGATAATAACTTTTGAATTGTTTAAAGGTAGCACATGAAGTATTTACTTGGAATGGCAGAAAAATACCATGTAGTAGGTAGGTATGGTGGACACAAATGGCATAGGTTTTGGCTCAAGAAGCATTTTCCTCTCAGTACAAGGCTTTGGCTAGCAAGGTTGTTTGAAGCAAACACAAGTATGAACCGGTACAGCAAAACTTACATAAGAACATATTGCAAGCATTATAAGACTCTACATTGTCTTCCTTATTGTTCAAACACTTCACCAGAAAATATCTAGACCTTAGAGAGACCAATCATGCAAACCAAATTTCAACAAGCTCTATGTAGTTCTTCATTAATAGGTGCAAAGTTCATGATGCAAGAGCTTAAACATGATCTAATTGAGCACAACAATTGCCAAGTATCAAATTATTCAAGACAATATACCAATTACCACATGCAGCATTTTCTGTTTCCAACCATATAACAATGAACGAAGCAGTTTTCGACCTTCACCATGAACATTAAAGCATAACTAAGAACACAAGTGTTTCATATGAAAAAGCGGAGCGTAATATCTCCAATACAAGGAATGCTAGGATCCGAGTTTATTCAAACAAAAACAAAAATAAAAGCAAACAGACGCTCCAAGTAAAGCACATATGATGTGACTGAATAAAAATATAGTTTCACTAGAGGTGACATGATAAGTTGTCGATGAAGAAGGGGATGCCTTGGGCATCCCCAAGCTTAGATGCTTGAGTCTTCTTGAAATGTGCAGGGATGAACCACGGGGTCATCCCCAAGCTTAGAATTTTCACTCTTCTTGATCATATTGTATCATCCTCCTCTCTTGATCCTTGAAAACTTCCTCCACACCAAACTCAAAATAAACTCATTAGAGGGTTAGTGCATAATCAAAAATTCATATATTCAGAGGTGACATAATCATTCTTAACACTTCTAGACATTGCACAAAGCTACTGAAAGTTAATGGAACAAAGAAATCCATCAAACATAGCAAAAGAGGCCATACGAAATAAAAGGCAGAATCTGTCAAAACAGAACAGTCCGTAAAGACGAATTTTCTGGGGCACTTAACTTGCTCAGATGAAAAAGCTCAAATTGAATGAAAGTTGCGTACATATCTGAGGATCACGCACGCAAATTGGCAGAATTTTCTGAGTTACGTACAGACGGGGCTGCTCAATTTAGTGACAGTAAGAAATCTGTTTCTGCGCAGTAATCCAAATCTAGTATCAACCCTACTATCAAAGACTTTACTTGGCACAACAATGCAATAAAATAAAGATAAGGAGAGGTTGCTACATTAGTAACAACTTCCAAGACTCAAATATAAAACAAAAGTGCAGAAGTAAAATGGTGGGTTGTCTCCCATAAGCGCTTTTCTTTAACGCTAGGCGCAGAAAGTGTGAATCAAGTATTATCAAGAGATGAAGCATCAACATCATAATCTTTCTTACAAACACAACTTGTTGCAGAGGGTACCTTAGATGCTCCATTATCTAAATTCTCCATAGTGGTACCAAGGGCTTTATCAATTTTAGGCTTATAATAATTCTTTGGCTTAGGCACCTTAGAGACATACATGAATTTTTGCTCCTTGCCCACATAAGCTTTCTCCTTAAATTTAAGAGAAGAAAAAGTCGAACCCAACGTTCCCATAGCTTCTTCAAGTTTGCCAATCCTATGGATTTGACTATCATGGATAACACAAGTTTCTAAAATAGCAATTCTTTCATCAATTCCTCCTAGGGATTTATCAAGTTTATCAATATTATCAAGTAATATTCCCAATTTAGTCTCAACACTTGGAAGATTTTTCTATGGCTTCCAACTTTTTCATTACATCCTCAAGAGAGATTTCAATTTTAGTTTCATTAACAGATGGTATTCCAACTAGGCTCTCAATAATGCAACTAGCCTCTAAAGCAGGAGTGCCTAGGAAATTACCCCCCGAAAGAGTATCAAGAACATACCTATTTCAGCTAGATATACCAACATAAAAATTCCTAAGGAGGATAATAGTGGAGTGTTTCTTAGTGCACCTATGATGAGCATCACTAATTCTATACCAAGCATCTTTAAAACTTTCTCCCCCTTGTTGCTTAAAAGAACGAACTTCAACTTCAGGATTACTCATTTTAGCAATAGTAAATAAAGCAAACTAAATACAGTAAAGTAAAACAAGTAACTAATTTTTTTATGTTTTTAATATAGAGATAGCAAACAAGGCAAGTAAACTAGTAACTAATTTTTTTTGTGTTTTTGATATAGAGAACAAACAAAGTAGTAAATAAAATAAAGTGAGCAAGACAAAAACAAAATAAAGCGATTGGATGTGAGAGACTCCCCTTGCAGCGTGTCTTGATCTTCCCGGCAACGGCGCCAGAAAAAGAGCTTGATGCGTGCAGTTACACACGTCCGTTGGGAACCCCAAGAGGAAGGTGTGATGCGTATAGAAGCAAGTTTTCCCTCAGTATGAAACCAAGGTTATCGAACCAGTAGGAGTCAAGGAACACGTGAAGGTTGTTGGTGAAGGAGTGTAGTGCGGCGCAACACCAGAGATTCCGGCGCCAACGTGGAACCTGCACAACACAATCAAAGTACTTTGCCCCAACGTAACAGTGAGGTTGTCAATCTCACCGGCTTGCTGAAAACAAAGGATTAAACGTATGGTGTGGAAAATGATGTTTGTATGCGAAGAACAGTAGAGAACAAGTATTGCAGTAGATTGTATTCAGATGTAAAAGAATGGACCGGGGTCCACAGTTCACTAGTGGTGTCTCTCCGATAAGATAACTAGCATGTTGGGTGAACAAATTACAGTTGGGCAATTGACAAATAGAGATGCACATACATATCATGATGACTACTATGAGATTTAATCAGGGCATTACGACAAAGTACATAGACCGCTATCCAACATGCATCTATACCTAAAGTCCACCTTCGGGTTAGCATCCGCACCCCCTCCAGTATTAAGTTGCAAACAACAGACAATTGCATTAAGTATGGTGCGTAATGTAATCAACACAAATATCCTTAGACAAATCATTGATGTTTTATCCCTAGTGGCAACAACACATCCACAACCTTAAAACTTTCTGTCACTGTCCCAGATTCAATGGAGGCATGAACCCACTATCGAGCATAAATACTCCCTCTTGGAGTTACAAGTATCAACTTGGCCAGAGCCTCTACTAGCAACGGAGAGCATGCAAGAACATAAAATACACATATATGATAGATTGATAATCAACTTGACATAGTATTCAATATTCATCGGATCCCAACAAACACAACATGTAGCATTACAAATAGACGATCTTGATCATGATAGGCAGCTCACAAGATCTAACATGATAGCACAATGAAGAGAAGACAACCATCTAGCTACTGCTATGGACCCATAGTCCAAGGATGAACTACTCACGCATCAATCCGGAGGCGGGCATGATGATGTAGAGCCCTCCGGTGATGATTCTCAGCGGGCTTGAGATGTGATCGGTGCTCGAAGACGTAAATCCGGGAAGGGTTTTAAAGGCTTTAAGGCGGAAGGGTAGGGAGGGCGGCGGGGGGCCCACACGGGGGGCGCGGGCGAGGCGGCGCGCCGCCCGGCCCGCCACTTTGGCCCCTTCGGTCTTCTGGAAGCTTCGTGGAAAAAAAGTAGGCGTTGATTTCGTCCAATTCCGAGCCTTTGTAGGATTTCTGAAACCAAAAACAGCAAAAAACAACAACTGGCTCTTCGGCATCTTGTTAATAGGTTAGTGCCGGAAAATGCATAATAATGATGTAAAGTATGTATAAAACATGTGAGTATTGTCATAAAAGTAGCATGAAACATAAGAAATTATAGATACGTTTGAGACGTATCAATCCTCGCCCAATACTTCCCATACTTTTGGTTGGCGCCGATGATGGAGTCATGGCTCACCGTCGCCACGACTCGCACAGACATTGATCCTCCAGAGGCATCCACTTGGGGCCTCGTGTGCCCGACGCATTCTTCTTCTTCTTCCTCACGCCGTCCGTGTCAACCTCCACGAGATCATCGGCATCCTCACCGGCACCCTCGTCGTCCTCTTTGTCGCCGCCCTCTCCGTCCTCGTCCTCGTCCTTGTCCTCCACCCCGTCCTCCTCCTCCTCCTCCTGCCCCTCCTCCTCCTCCTCCTCCTCCTCCTCAGCACCGGCGCCGTCGAATTCGAGCAGTCCCCTACGGCCAGTGAACGGGGCGCTGTCCGGACCGGGTCCTGGCTCGTATGCCGGGGAGTAGAAGACAAAGTTTGGGTTGAAGCTGCCATGCGGCAGCGTATCCTGGTAGTGCGGCGACAAGTTTGGCGTCACGCACCCGGGAGTGGCGGAGGGGCCGTCGTTGTAGAACCCGGATGTCGACGGAGAGACCACTCCCGGAACATACACCGGCGCCGACGTACTCCATGGGCTCGCGTTGGTGGCAGCGATACACCCGGCCAACGCGTGCTGGTATGCTCGCGCCGCCAACGCCTTCTTCTCCAGCTGCGCCGCCCTCCGTCCTTTCCGCTCCGCCATCGACCTCTTCCGGCGCAGACAGTCTTGATGCCACTGATCATCGGTCCAGCCTTCCGGCTTCTTCTTCGGAGCCGGCGCCTTCCGCGGCTTCGCGAACGGCGCCTTCGCCCCTTTCGTCTCATTGCCCGGCGGCTTCTTGGCCATTTTTTGGGGGGCTGTCGGCGGCGCCATGGAAGGGGAGAGCGTAGCGGCGGCGGGAGGAGCAGCGTAGCGATGGCGGGAGGGAGGAATGAATCGGCGGGATAGGTCAAATGTGTTGGGATGGCAGAAATGCGCGGCGGGAGAGGCGCGATGTGGCGGGAGAGGCGCGATTTGGCGGGAGAGGGGACGAATTTTTCCTGTGCCGTTGACGCATCGGTCCCGCCACTCCCCGCCTCGCTTTTCGTTGTGTCCGGCGTGCCCGGAGCGTCCCCTGTGTAGCTGGGACGGGCTCGGGGCGCCGGACACCGTATCGGCCGCGCCGGACAAAAAGAGGCTTTGGGGGACGCGGCTGGGACCTTTTTTTGTCCGGCCCGCTCCAAATCCCTTTGGATCACGGTTTGGGCGACGCGACTGAAGATGCTCTAAGTATGTTATTTTTCTACCGCTGCAAAAGTATAAGATTGTGTCTAAAAAAAGTTAGAAAGACTTTAAAGATTTACTTGTTTTTAAACTTTATCTTGCTACTGTTGAAGACGCTCGCGTAGTTCTACCATGTAATATTTGCTACACTAATTGAGAAAGATTTTCCGCGACGCAACAGTTATTCCATACCAACTTAGCTGCCCGGCGCTGTTATTGCGAACTTGCAAAATGGATATATTTATCATAGAGAGATTTGTTGTTCCCAACCCTGCTTCACCTTAATTATTATTTGAACTCATCCGAAATGCAGTGATTGAAAACCTTCCGAAGCAGTGCCATCATTAGTCTGCCCATTTTAGGGTCTATGGTGCTCACTAAACCTGCTATTGAACGGGATCAGACATAGGTCTTATATGATCTTGACCTTGAGTGTGTTTCACCATGCTCCACCAACTTTTCCAAACTGGCGAGGAAATAACCACGTTGATTAAGAAAGTCAAATGTTGAAAGAGTGGAACTAATTCTAATAGTACACTTCTCTTATGCCGCAACAGGCCGTCAGGTTGGTTTTCTGGGCGTCTGATACGTTTATTTTGCATCATCATTATTGGTACTTATATATTTAGTTTTCATTGTTATTTGCCATTATACATCATTATCTATGCATTTTTAGTCGATTTATGGGACTTTCCTATGAAGTCTCCTTCATTGGTATTTAATTTCTAGGAGGCAGAAAACCTCCTTTTTCGTATTTTATTTGTTTCGGGACTTTCTTGATCGCTAAAAATCGAGGGAAAAATACAGGATCAGTTTTTTACCCAGAGAAGGGCCGTAAGCGAAAGAAGCACGCGAGGGGAGCCACGAGGGCTGAACATACCCAGGTGGCGCGCCCAAACATGTAGGGCGCGCCACTCGAGGTCATTCGCACCTCGAACGTCACCTTGCCCCCCTATACCAGAGCCTCCGTTTCGCTCAAAAACCTAAACCATATTTTTCCCGAGATTTATTGAGGCGACGGTTGACATGGGTATACCCTTCGGGTACCCATTATTAGTATACCTGGCTCGGCCTAATATGGAGAAGACCCAATATGGAGAAGGCCCAACAAGGCAACCCGAAGAAGTAGTCGACTATGAGTCTTGTAAAACCCTAGGCTGGTTGCATATATAAAGCCAGCCAGGGCACCCGAAATACAGGAGAAGAGATAGGCCAACAGATAGACAGAATATAGACAACATAGCTCCGCTACGGCGGCACCCTGTACACATCTATGATCATATAGTGGATTGCTAGCAGCACGTAGGGATCCTCCACCGAGGGGACCCGAAGCTGGGTACGTCGTGTGCCTAATCTCGTCCTCGGAATCTTCATCGCCGCTCTCTCCCGAAACCCAAGTCTACAATAAGTAGGCATTGGCGAGGTGATCCCTCATCAATTGACGCCATCTGTGGGGAATCGCGGCGACTGGATTTGGTATCCGGGTGGGATCCTTCGTTTAGAACAGCAGCCAGATCGCATCGGATTTCTAATGTGCTTCTGTGTTGTCGCTTCCGTCAACAACAAAATCGCTCGTATATGCATTAGAGCTGACGGAATCAACGGTCGTCATCAATAATTGGCGCATAAATTTCCTCGACTACAACGATTCCATCATGATCGGGTCACGGCAACCATCTTCAACTCTAGCCGGAGTAGATCAAGATCGATTTGGGAACCCGACGAAGGCAAAAAAAAAAGCTGGCAGCAGGATGTGTGTACGCGGCCGCAGTTCCGTCGAGTACTAGGTGATGGCAATCTCCGTACCCGCTGCAATTCAACAGCTCAGATCGGATCAAGTCCCGAGGCTATTACCACGTATTGATCAAGTACAGAGGAAAAGGATCCCACAGATTTACATTGAAGCTGTTTTCTCGAGAATCAAAACCAGAGATCATACATGAATCTAATCCGGACACGGCAATACACCCGACGGGCACTTTTGTTTGCCCCCGCGGCATATAGTCTTGCATGCGGCTGGACAGACCAAAAGTAAAAAATTGGATGACTACCAGCGCACGACTCATTGTGATGGCTAGCTAGGTAACAATCGGTGCAGTCCAAGGAATTCAATAGCTCAGTGCTACCGTCGAGTTTCAAGAAGCGTATTCTTCAAAATCTGAAGATCCGATCATTATGCACTTCCAGAAAACAAAAGCTAAGTACTTCTGTAACCGTCTCTTACACGTATTTGCAATTTGCATTATTTGTTGTGTGATTCAACAACTGTTCATCTAGCGATAGCAGACAACACATCATCTTATCTGTAGTAAGAAAAATCACGGCATAGAAAATATAGATAGATCTTTACTCCGATTTTTTTTTCTAGTAATTTCAGATTCATCGGCAAACGATGACACTCAGTGGACTTATTTGGCCAACTATTTTTAGTTACCTACTCTTTGCAAAATTCATTTGGCCAACTATTTTCGGCTCGAGCTATTATTAGCGCCCGAGCTTGTGCACTACAGTACAATTGCAGGTCGAAACAAATCTTCGACTACTTTGTTCGGCCGACCGCGCCCGCCATTACGCTCTCGCACACTCGGGGGCTCACCCGTCGAGGATCCACCACACTGACTGCGTCCTCTTCGTCGACTACGTCCTCTTCATCGACTATGTCGGCCACATCAACTGTTTTCCGACCAGGCACTGCGCGACTACAACCGATTGTGTCCGCCGCACGACATGCTTACACGTCGGTTCCGTCGCAGCCGATAAAAAAGCTAAGTGTTTTTCTTCAAATAGTCAATTATTATTTACTTTCGCCACACCCGAATACTCGGGGGTTGCGCCATTACATTATTACATCCAATTCACCCAATGTCGTGGGCTACGCCATTACTTCGTTACTACAAATATAGTCGCGTACTTGGTGAATTTCTTTTCCTTCGGCTCTGGATATATCTTCTCCGGCTCAGTGGAATTATTTTCTCCGGCTCAGTGGAATTATTTTCTTCGACTCAGTGGATTTATCTTCTTCGGCTCAGTGGAATTATTTTCTCGGCTCAGTGGAATTATTTTCTTCGACTTAGTGGATTTATCTTCTTCGGCTCAGTGGATTTATCTTCTTCGGTTTACTGAATTGGTTTTCTTCGGGTTATTATTGGTTCACTCTTATACAATATTACCCGATGTGTTTCCGGGTCAACGGATCCATCTTCTATGGTTATTACTGGAACAATTTTCTTCGGGTCAATGGATGTATCCTCTATGATATCAGCGGATTCATCTTCTATGGTTATTACTGGATTCTTCGGTTCAATGGATTCATCCTTTATGATATCGGCGGATTCATCTTCAATATATGCTTGATGGCACAATCTTCAATATGGATTCATCTCAAATATTTCATCTTGGATTCATCTACATTGACTTTATCTCTCATGGCGTAATCTTCAATGGCTTAATATTCAAATGGCTTTACCTTCAATGGGGTCGACAATTTCAACGGATTCTCTAGTGGAAGTCAAAAATAGGCTACATATTCATGGAGCAAATACTCGGGGGCTCGACAACAACTTCGCCCCTGAGCATAATTACAACATATTCCAGGCGACCACGACTTCTTCATCAATGATTTGGAACCGTCATTACCATCAACCTCGATACATGCAGTATAACACTCGGGAGCTCGACAACGAATTTGTCGCATGTCACAATTGCGGCACTGCGTCTAAGTAACAATCATGATATCACCACATCAGTGCTCGGGGGCTCGGCTATTTCTTCATTAACAATTTCGCGGCATCCACTTTTGCTATTTGGTGGTTTCTACTTTGGCTAGATTTCTTATCTACACTCGAAGACTTCATCATGCATCGACTTCGTCGTGTCCAAAAAGCTAAGTGTTCTTTTATTTTTCACAAAGTTGATTATCGTTTACTTTCGTCGCACCCGACAGTTGGGGGCTGCGCGGCATATATTCACTTTACATATCATCGAATCTGAGCATCTGACACCGCATGCGAAAAAGAGAGTCAAGGGAAAGATAGAAAAAGTTTGTTTATTTGTGCAGGAGAAAGCAAAATTCAAAGTATATATGAGAGAACCCGACAAAATTGTCTACAGGGAGAACTCGATGAAATTGTTTTCAAGAAAGAACAGGACCCGAAGAATTATCTTCAAGGAGGTCCCGAAGAATTATCTTCAAGGAGGTCCCGAAGAATTATCTTCAAGGAGATCCCGAAGAATTATCTTCAAGGAGGTCCCGAAGAATTATCTTCAAGGAGGTCTCGAAGAATTATCTTCAAGGAGGTCCCGAAAAATTATCTTCAAGGAGGTCCCGAAAAATTATCTTCAAGGAGGTCTCGAAGAATTATCTTCAAGGAGGTCCCGAAAAATTATCTTCAAGGAGGTCTCGAAGAATTGTCCTCAAAGAGGACCCGAAGAATTGTCCTTAGGGAGGACCCGAAGAATTGTCCTCAAAGAGGAACCGAAGAAATTTTCCTGAAGGAGGAACTCGAAGAAATTTTCATCAAGGAGGAACCAAAAAAAAGGTGAACAAAGCTTCGGGTTCATTGACTCGTCATATTGTTCCGAGCAAGAGCATCGGTGATGTACCCGACAATATAGAAGAACGCAATATATTCGGCTGTCTCATCACACCCGAGAAAAATATAGAAGAGCCCGCAAAATGGGTCATTGCATCAGCCGAACAAGGCACTCGACAATATATTCTCAGAGCGCTAAAAGTCGCGAATAATCTCTGAATGCCGCAAAACTTTGCGAAGGTAAGACCCCGGATCCGTTCTGAGCGCGTGGCACCGTCTCTGACGTTTGCTACTTTTTTCCGTATCAACAGATACGAAGAAAAATCTAACGAACACGTTAGGTACCCGATAAAATATGACTGGGACTCGACAGAATGGTAAGACCTTAAGCGGCACCTGTCGAAGTTAACACCAGTATCCCGAGATCATGTCCAGGGACGTGATCTTGAAGTAGGTTTTTGCGGATTGCCACTAGAGCAGTTAACTAGTACCTGATCCGTCAGATGAACTAGCCCCAACTACCATTATCCATGTACAATATAGATATGGATAGCAACGGCTTGAAGTCGATAAAAAGAGGGGCTGCACCCAGAAATATAGTTAAGTTATTTATCGAGTAGTACAACTTGAGTCTATGCCCAGGTGCAAGCACCTGCCCATAGGCTCGGGGGCTACTCTTATCGAGAGCATTGTTCACCCTCTCAATAAGATACAAGAAAGAGGAAAAATTGTGGAGTCGATTAAAAGCAAGTTGAGCCTACACCCAAGTGCAAACACTTGGCTGTAGCCTCGGGGGCTACTCCCATCGGGAGCGCTGGTCGCGCACCCGATAGAAAAATAACTTCGACAGCATCTACGACAATCAAGCTTTGTAGACTCAACTCGATTCTACGATTCGAATGGAGCCTACTCCCATCGGGAGCCCATGGATTTCATCAAGTCCTCCAGAAATATAGTTAAGTTCTTCATCGAGTAGTACAACTTGAGTCTATGCCCAAGTGCAAGCACTTGCCCATAGACTCGGGGGCTACTCCCATCGGGAGCGCTGCCGCGCACCCGATAGAAAATAATTTCGAGACATCATCTACGCTACACATGATCTTCGACATGGACCTCGCCTTGTATTTCTTCGACTTCGGAGATGGTTATGCTTGGAGTCTCTACGCAAGTCTTCGACTTCCCTAGACACTCGGGGCTACTGACATGGGTATACCCTTCGGGTACCCATTATTAGTATACCTGGCTCGGCCCAATATGGAGAAGACCCAATATGGAGAAGGCCCAACAAGGCAACCCGAAGAAGTAGTCGACTAGGACTCTTGTAAAACCCTAGGCTGGTTGCATATATAAAGCCAGCCAGGGCACCCGAAATACAGGAGAAGAGATAGGCCAACAGATAGACAGAATATAGACAACATAGCTTCGCTTACGGTGGCACCCTGTAAACACATCTATTATCATATAGTGGATTGCTAGTAGCACGTAGGGATCCTCCACCGAGGGGACCCGAAGCTGGGTACGTCGTGTGCCTAATCTCGTCCCCGGAATCTCCATCGCCGCTCTCTCCCGAAACCCAAGTCTACAATACGTAGGCATTGACGAGGTGATCCCTCGACAACGGTGGAGGCGAAAGTCCTCTCCTACTCCTGGAGAGGGCAGATCCTGCTGCACCTGTGCCTCCGGTGAAGGGGAAATCGACGCCATCGATATCCTCACTCCGCCTTGGCTTGGGAGGAGGCATCTCCATCAACATCTACATCAGCACCATCATCACTACCATCTCCATCTACGAGATCGACGTCATCACCATCATAGTTTGTGTTAAATTGAACCCGAATATTATTTTTGTAGTGTTGTTGCATGTTTGTGATTGGTAATTTGTCATTATTTGGTGGGGGGTTATATATTCAGATTGTGTTGTAATCATTATACCCCTGTCCATATCATGTTTGACACTTGTGAGTAGTTCTCCACGTTCTTGAGGGCATATGATGATCTGGCTATGATTCTATATGATGTGCAATGAGTATTTGGTCAAGTTTTATGTCTTTTATGTTGTTCTATGATGGCTTTATGCGAACGTCGACTGCATATTACTTCACATGTACGGGCACATAGCGCTTCATTTTAATGTAATGCATTAGTGTTGGAAGGGACGGATTGACAGAAACCGTTTTCCAACACTATGGGTTGCATTAGAGGGGTTCATGTCGTCGTGGTGAACAGATAGATGCCATAGGTAGGATTATCTTAGGGCTAATGTGCACCGAGGGATCCGGAGGAGGGGGAGATGAAGAACACACACACTCGATGACACAAGGTTTTACCCAGCTTCGGGACCCTCGTGAGGAGGTAACACCCATACTCCTGCCTGTCTGAGATGTATAAGCATACTACGAGCTACAATGGTGATCTCCAAGCTCTAAGTTAGAGGTAGAAGATGAAGTTATATTGAGGGATAAACCCTAGAATGATAGAGTGATGAAGCATCCCATGCAAGGGAGTGCTACCTCTCCTTATATAGTGGAGAGGTAGCTTACAAGAGAAGGAGCCCCAGCATGGGCTGATAGTGGGAATCTTTGCTTACGTCGAGCCGGCCTTGGATCGTAACTTTGACTTTGGGCCCGTGATGTCCTTCTATTTTCTCTGTGGCGCTGACCATTGTTGCCTCCTTCGTCATCAGCGTGCTCTGGCCACTGTTGGAACTTAGTGATGCTCTCGTCATGAGGAGATCCTCTGTATCCCCTCCGTGTCTGGTAGTGACACGACCGGATCTTTGACTCCAGGACCGGCATATGACCATTAGCCCTATGCCGGATCCCTATCCCGGATTTATCTGAACATGCCGGACCTCCGTCCTTCGTCCCTCTTGACAAGTTCCGGCTTAACTTGAACCTTCAGCTTAAGGTACGCCGGTATTCTCACGCCGGCATAGTCATGCCGGTATCCTAGATCTTACAATCCGGCTGACCTTTAATCCGGTCACCATCATTTTAAGTGATAACCAACTTATCCGGATTACTCATGTAAACCGGTAACTAGTCGCCTGACTTAGGCATAGCCATGCTCTTGACCTACCAGGGGTCATCCCCCGACATTAGTCCCCAAAGCTGGTGTGGTCCAGCGGTGCCAGCTGATGGGCCGCAACAGGTTCACTGCAAAAATTAAACTTTCGTACCGGGTTAATCATCCCGGTTTCATTTTAATCTGGTGGCTTCTCTGCTGATAAACTTTCAATCCGGCACGGATTTTAAGCTAGAGCTTTCATCTTGTGCTCAGTTTCAATCCGGAGTTCTCTTCCAGATTACTTCCCGCCATCAGGCACCAACATGCATCAAGAATATGTCGTAACTCACAATTGTCAGGGACATGCGACACTGTTAAGTTGTCAGGGCGGTCAAATCGCCACAAGCTAATGAGTAGCCCCTCTATGGTAACCGTGCGCAGTTAATGCACACCGCAGCGATCCCTGTGGCCCTCGGTGTGGCCGCATACACGCGTGTAACTGATGCGCCACACAAGAAGTTAGTGGGATCGTGGGCGCACCAGATCCGCGCCCCACGATCTCACCGAGGCTATAAATACCACCTTGATTGTTAATTTCTCTTTTTACTCCCCACTTCGTCTTCCTTCTCCGCATTCATCGACGCCAAAGCCCCTCGAACGCTCCTGACACCGCTGTTCATCTTCCTCAACTGTTTCTGCATCCGCTCCGGCGCCGCCACCGTCGAGCATCTTGATACGTCTCCGTCGTATCGATAATTTCTTATGTTCCATGCCACTTTATTGATGATATCTACATGTTTTATACACATTATATGTCATTATTATGCGTTTTCCGGAACTAACCTATTGACGAGATGCCGAAAGGCCAGTTCTTTTTTTGCTTTTTGGTTTCAGAAATCCTAGTAACGAAATATTCTCGGAATCGGACGAAATCACCGCCCAAGTTCCTATTTTCCCGGAAGCTTCCAGAGCACCGGAGGAGGATGAGAGGGGAGCCAGGGGGCCCCACACCACACCCCGGCGCGGGCCAGGGGGGGGGGCGCGCCCCCCTAGGGTGTGGGCACCCCGTGGCCCCTCCGACTCCCTCTCTTCGCCTATTTAGGCCTCCCTGACCTAAAAACCCCGACGGAGACCACGATACGGAGAAAAACCTTCCAGAGCCGCCGCCATCGCGAAATCAAGATTCGGGGGACAGAAGTCTCTGTTCCACGCCGCCGGGACGGGAATTGCCCGGAAGCCGTCTCCACCGCCATCTTCACCGCCATCGCTGTTCCCATGATGAGGAGGGAGTAGTTCTCCCCGGGGCTGAGGGCTCTACCGTAGCTATGTGGTTAATCTCTCTCGTACTCCAATACAATGATCTCATGAGCTGCCTTACATGATTGAGATCCATATGATGAGCTTTGTATCGCTACTAGTTGTGTGCTACTCATGTGATGTTATTAAAGTAGTTCTATTCCTCCTACTTGGTGTAAAGGTGATTAGTGTGTGCACCCTGTGGTTCTTGTCGTAGGCTATGATCACGATCTCTTGTAGATTGTGGAGTTAATTATCATTATGATAGTATTAATGTGATCTATTCCTCCTTCATAGTGTAATATGGACAGCGTATGCACTATGTTAGTTCTTGGTTTATTTTGCAATGATCTATTATGCTCTAAGGTTACTTAAATATGAACATGGAATTGTGGAGCTTGTTAACTCCGGCATTGAGGGTTCGTGTAATCCTACGCAATGATGTTCATTATCAAACAAGAGTGTATGTAGCACATATGAGAAGAAGTATTTATTATGCGATCAATGTTGAGAGTGTCCACTAGTGAAAGTATGATCCCTAGGCCTTGTTTCCAATACTGAAAACACCGTTTATTTACTGTTTTGTTGCATGTTTATTCGCTGCCATATTTTATTCAGATTGCTATTACCACTCATATACATCCATATTACTTGTATTTCACTATCTCTTCGCCGAACTAGTGCACCTATACACTGACAAGTGTATTTGGTGTGTTGGGGACACAAGAGACTTCTTGCTTTGTGATTACGGGGTTGCTTGAGAGGGATATCTTTGACCTCTTCCTCCACGAGTTCGATAAACCTTGGGTGATCCACTTAAGGGAAACTTGCTGCTGTTCTACAAACCTCTACTCTTGGAGGCCCAACACTGTCTACAAGAATAGAAGCTCCCGTAGACATCAAGCACTTTTATGGCGCCGTTGCGGGGAGGAAAGGTAAAGGCACTCATACTTCAGTTCCAGGTAGTACTTTTCTGCGCCATTGTGTGTGTGCTCGAAGCTATTTCCTTTAGACTCTGCAATTGCATCTTTTTGTTTCTTGTTTTTATTTTCACTAGTTAGGCATAATGGACAACAAAGAGCTTTTTATTCTATTTCCTGATTTAAGACATGGATGGTTTGATGCGAAAATTAAAAAACCTATGGAACCTTATTTACATGATAGTAGCAATGTTATTAGTATGAATGCAATTACTGCTAATGCTATGAAGAAGTCTAAGCTTGGGGAAGCTGGTTTACATAAAAATAATCTTTTTAGCTCCTCCGCTTTGGAAGAAATATTTTGTTCTGATAATGCTTTATCTCCCATATGCGATAACTTTAATGATGCTTCTGATATTTTAAATCCACCTGCTGAAAGTATTCCGTATAAAATACCTATGAAAATTATTGAACGTGTTATGGATAACCGCTATGAAGGGGATGGAACTGTCCATCCTGGAGATCATTTACTTTTTTTGCATGAATTATGCGGGTTATTCAAGTGTGCAGGTATTTCAATTGAAGCGGCGCATTGGTATAAACTATTGAAGGACGGGCGCTCTCTTGATTGGAAGGATATTGTGCCTCTATTTTATTCCAAGTTCTATCCTCCAAGTGAAATTCACAAAGATCGAAACCATATATATAATTTTTGGCCTCATGATGGAGAGAGTATTGCCCAAGCATGGGAGAGATTGAAGACTTTAATGCTCAAATGCCCCAATCATGAGCTTCCAGGTAATATCATCATTGATAATTTCTATGCAAGACTTTCTTTTCAAGATAAGACCTTGCTGGATACTACTTGTTCTGGATCATTCACGAGCAATAAAGAAGAGTTTAAAAGGGACCTTCTTGATCGGATTAAGGAGAACGCTGAAGATTGGGAGAACGACAAAGGTAAAGAGTCAGGTATAAATTATGATTATAAATGCATTGAAACTTTTATGAATACTGATAAATTTCGAAATATGAGTGCTACTTATGGTCTTGACTCTCAAGTTGCTGCAAATCTTTATAAAGCTTTTGCTTCTCACATTGAATTGCCTAGGAAGAATTTTGATAAGTATCATGAACCTTTTAAAGACGCTTGCATGAAGAATGAAATTGTTGTTAATAATTGCAATAAGCGTGCTCAAACTCCTAAGAATGCTATTTCCTATAAGCATGTTAATTTTTGTGGAATACATAGACCTTGTGGAATTAATCAAATAGAAGATGAATATTGTATCCATCACAGGAAATGAAAAAACTAGAAAGTGGTCTAGAGCTCTAGATGATCTTGGAGAAAAAGTGTGTGCCCTCTATCCTTTTATTTGTGAACTTTGCCATAGAGTTGGTCATTTTAATTTTCAATGCTCCTCCAATGATAATTCAAACCCCATGAGTGCTGCAAATTTGTATTGTGATGATGAAATTATTCCTAATCAGCATGATGAACTTACCTTATTTTTGAAGTGTGAAGAGTTATCAAGAAAAATTTCTTTGTTAAATATTAACGATCTTGATATTGATGATGTCCTGCATGGTTGTCTTTCTTATTGCATTAATAATTGCCATACAAATACTTACATACAGAATATTTTAGAAGATGACACCTTGCCAAAATATGATAGGACCGCTGTGTGTTTTCAACTAATTAATGAAAAGGAGGGATCCTCCCAAGTTTCTTCTATTGTTTCTAAAAGTAAATCAGGTTATGCGGACAAGCCACCCTTCAAGCCTCTTCCTCCTAAAGAAGGGAATGAGGAGAAGGAAGAGAAGAAGAAGAAGAAGAAGAAGAAGAAGAAGAAGAAGAGAATAAAAAGAAAGAGGTAACGGCGTATCCCCGCGTGAATGAGATAACGCTAGGTAACCGTAAGTATGTTGCTCCTAATGATTATTATGATAATGAATCTGAGTACGATGATCTTCCTATACCCTTTACCCATATTAGTGATCATGATTTGGATGAGCACGCTGCCTTTGATATTGAAAATCTCTTTGGTACTGATTATGAAATTAATGATGATAGCATTATTCATGTCCCCTTAAACGATGATATTGAAAGCTCTAAGCTTGGGGATGTTGTGCTTGAAGATCCTGTATTTGAGACATCTACTTTTAGTGAAAATGATGATATTACATATTCAGGTTTAGATAATTGCTATAGAGATGTATATGACACATGTTACAATTATCCTTATGAAACTTGTCATAGTTATGATGGGCTTGCCAAAAAAAATTCTTTTAATATGCAACTTGTTTACCATGTTCAAATTCTTGACAATAATCTTGCTCCGATTACTATTAGTGAGAATAACTCTTCCTATGCCAAAATTAATGATACTTCTATGCATATGAACCATGATAAGAATGTTTTAAGTGACGGGTATATTGTGGATTTCATCAATGATGCTACTGAAAGTTATTATGAGAGAGGGAAATATGGTTATATGCATCTTAATAATATTAAGTTTCCCCTCTTTATGTTGAGAATCTTTAAGTTACTCGTGTTTTATCCTCTTATGCTTGCCACTTTGCTCTTCATGAATTCATTTGTGTATAAGATTTTTTTGCATAGGAAGCATGTTAGGCTCAAATGTGTTTTGAATTGCCTCTTGAAGCTCTCTTTTGCTTCAAATACTATTTCTTGCGGGTGCATCATTAAAATTGCTAAGCCCATCTTAATGGCTATAAAGAAAGAACTTCTTGGGAGATAACCCATGTGTTATTTTGCTACAGTACTTTGTTTTATATTTGTGTCTTGGAAGTTGTTTACTACTGTAGCAACCTCTCCTTATCATGTTTTTGTGCCAAGTAAAGTTTCTATGTCAAAGTTGATGTTATATTTGGGATCGCTGCGCAGAAACAGCATTGCTGACTGTCACGAATCTGGGCACAGTTTTCTGTAGAAAATTCGAAAAAATCTGCCAATTTACGAGCGTGATCCTCAGATATGTACGCAACTTTCATTAGTTTTGAGTTTTTCCATTTGAGCAAGTCTGGTGCCATCTTTAAATTCGTCTTTACGGACTGTTCTGTTTTTGACAGATTCTGCCTTTTATTTCGCATTGCCTCTTTTGCTATGTTGGATTCATTTCTTTGATCCATTAATGTCCAGTAGCTTTATGCAATGTCCAGAAGTGAAAAGAATGTTTGTGTCACCTATGAACATGTGAATTTTTGATTATGCACTAACCCTCTAATGAGTTTGCTTGAAGTTTGGTGTGAAGGAAGTTTTCAAGGGTCGAGAGAGGAGGATGATATACTACGATCAAGAAGAATGAAAAGTCTAAGCTTGGGGATGCCCGGTGGTTCATCCCTGCATATTTCAAGAAGACTCAAGCATCTAAGCTTGGGGATGCCCAAGGCATCCCCTTCTTCATCGACAAAGTATCAGTTCCTTCTCTTGAAACTATATTTTTATTCAGTCACATCTTGTGTTCTTTACTTGGAGCGTCGTATGTTTTTGTTTTTGTTGTTATTTTCATTCTCTGAATAAGTTCATCCTTGTGTGGGAGAGAGACACGCTCCGCTGGTTCGTATGAACACATGTGTTCTTAGCTTTTAATTTTCATGGCGAAGGTTGAAACTGCTTCGTTAATTGTTATATGGTTGGAAACGGGAAATGCTACATGTAGTAATTGGTATAATGTTTTGAATAATGTGAAACTTGGCAATTGTTGTGCTCATATAGATCTTGTTTAAGCTCTTGCATCATGTACCTTGTACCCATTAATGAATAATTACATAGAGCTTGTTAAAATTTGGTTTGCATGATTGGTCTCTCTAAGTCTAGATATTTTCTGGTTGAGGTGTTTGAACAACAAGGAGACGATGTAAAGTCTTATAATGCTTACAATATGTTTATATGTGAGTCTTGCTGCACCATTTCATACTTGAGTTTGCTTCAAATAACCTTGCTAGCCTAAACCTTGTATCGAGAGGGAATACTTCTCATGCATCCAAATACTTGAGCCAATATTCATGCCATTTGTGTCCACCATACCTACCTACTACATGGTATTTCTCCGCCATTCCAAAGTAAATTGCTTGAGTGCTACCTTTAAACCATTCAAAATTTATCACCTCTGATTTGTGTCAATGTTTTATAGCTCATGAGGAAGTATGTGGTGTTTATCTTTCAATCTTGTTGGGCAACTTTCACCAATGGACTAGTGGCTTCATCCGCTTATCCAATAATTTTGCAAAAAGAGCTGGCAATGGGATTCCCAGTCCCAAATTAATTAACAAAAATAGACACTCCTCCATGGTATGTGATTGTTGGACGGCACCCGAAGGATTCGGTTAGCCATGGCTTGAGAAAGCAAAGGTGGGGAGGAGTGTCATCATAATAAAACTAAAATAAAAAGGCACTCCTTCATGGTATGAGATTGTTGGCAGGCACCCGAGGATTCGGTTAGCCATGGTTTGAGAAAGAAAGGTTGGAAGGAGTGCCACCCAAAAATAAAGTAAAATGGGAGCCGCTCTTTGAAGGTTTGTTTGGCAAGGGGGTTAGAGTACCCGCTACCATTCGTTGATCGACAACAACAAACACTCCTCAAAACTTTACTTTTATGCTCTCTATATGTTTTCAAAATCAAAGCTCTAGCACAAATATAGCAATCGATGCTTTCCTCTTTGAAGGACCATTCTTTTACTTTATTGTTGAGTCAGTTTACCTATTCTTTCTATCTTAGAAGCAAACACTTGTGTGAACTGTGTGCATTGATTCTTACATGTTTACCTATTGCACTTGTTATATTACTTTGTGTTGACAATTATCCATGAGATATACATGTTAAAGTTGAAAGCAACCGCTGAAACTTATATCTTCCTTTGTGTTGTTTCAAAGCTTTCTACTAAGAATTTATTGCTTATGAGTTAACTCTTATGCAAGACTCATTGATGCTTGTCTTGAAAGTATTATTCATGAAAAGTCTTTGTTATGTGATTCATTTGTTTACTCATTATCTTCATCATTGCTTCGAATCTCTGCATTTATCTCATATGCTTACAATAGTATGATCAAGGTTATGATGGCATGTCACTTCAGAAATTATCTTTGTTATCGTTTTACCTGCTCGGGACGAGCAGAACTAAGCTTGGGGATGCTGATACGTCTCCGTCGTATCGATAATTTCTTATGTTCCATGCCACTTTATTGATGATATCTACATGTTTTATACACATTATATGTCATTATTATGCGTTTTCCGGAACTAACCTATTGACGAGATGCCGAAAGGCCTGTTTTCTGCTGTTTTTGGTTTCGAAATCCTAGTAACGAAATATTCTCGGAATCGGACGAAATCACCGCCCAAGTTCCTATTTTTCCCGGAAGCTTCCAGACAGGAGGAGGATGAGAGGGGAGCCGGGGGCCCCACACCACACCCGGCGCGGGCCGGGGGCGCCCCTAGGGTGTGGGCACCCCGTGGCCCCTCCGACTCCCTCTCTTCGCCTATTTAGGCCTCTCTGACCTAAAAACCCCGACGGAGACCACGATACGGAGAAAAACCTTCCAGGCCGCCATCGCGAAATCAAGATTCGGGGACGAAGTCTGTTCGGCACGCCGCCGGGCGGGGAATGCCCCGAAGCCGTCTCCACCGCCATCTTCACCGCCATCGTTCCCCATGATGAGGAGGGAGTAGTTCTCCCCGGGGCTGAGGGCTCTACCGTAGCTATGTGGTTAATCTCTCTCTGTACTCCAATACAATGATCTCATGAGCTGCCTTACATGATTGAGATCCATATGATGAGCTTTGTATCGCTACTAGTTGTGTGCTACTCATGTGATGTTATTAAAGTAGTTCTATTCCTCCTACTTGGTGTAAAGGTGATTAGTGTGTGCACCATGTGGTTCTTGTCGTAGGCTATGATCACGATCTCTTGTAGATGTTGGAGATATGCCCAAGAGGCAATAATAAAAGTGGTTATTATATATCTTTATGTTTATGATAAAAGTTTATATACCATGCTATAATTGTATTAACTGAAACATTGATACATGTGTGATATGTAAACAAACAAAGAGTCCCTAGTAAGCCTCTTAACTAGCTTGTTGATTAATAGATGATTAGTTTCATAATCATGAACATTGGATGTTATTAATAACAAGGTTATATCATTGTATGAATGATGTAATGGACACACCCAATTAAGCGTAGCATAAGATCACGTCATTAAGTTTTTTGCTATAAGCTTTCAATACATAGTTACCTAGTCCTTATGACCATGAGATCATGTAAATCACTTATACCGGAAAGGTACTTTGATTACATCAAACGCCACTGCGTAAATGGGTGGTTATAAAGGTGGGATTAAGTATCCGGAAAGTATGAGTTGAGGCATATGGATCAATAGTGGGATTTGTCCATCCCGATGACGGATAGATATACTCTGGGCCCTCTCGGTGGAATGTCGTCTAATGTCTTGCAAGCATATGAATAAGTTCATAAGAGACCACATACCACGGTACGAGTAAAGAGTACTTGTCAGGAGACGAGGTTGAACAAGGTATAGGGAGATACCGATGATCAAACCTCGGACAAGTAAAATATCGCGTGACAAAGGGAATTGGTATCGTATGTGTATGGTTCATTCGATCACTAAAGTCATCGTTGAATATGTGGGAGCCATTATGGATCTCCAGATCCCGCTATTGGTTATTGGTCGGAGTGAGTACTCAACCATGTCCGCATAGTTCGCGAACCGTAGGGTGACACACTTAAAGTTGGATGTTGAAATGGTAGTACTTGAATATGGAATGAAGTTGGAATATTTGTTCGGAGTCCCGGATGGGATCCCGGACATCACGAGGAGTTCCGGAATGGTCCGGAGAATAAGATTCATATATAGGATGTCATTTTATGTGAATAAAATGTCGCGGAAGGTTCTATGGAAGGTTCTAGAAGGTTCTAGAAAAGTCCGGAAGAAACCACCAAGGAAGGTGGAGTCCACAAGGGACTCCACCTCCATGGCCGGCCAACCCTAGTGGGGGTGGAGTCCCAAGTGGACTCCACCATAGGGGGCCCACCCCTATGGAAGGTGGAAATCCCACCTTTGGGTGGGAGTCCTAGTTGGGCTAGGTTTCACCACCATATGGAAGGTTTTGGTTCGGGTCTTATTCGAAGACTTGGAGACCAACTCTTGGGGATCCACCTATATAATGAGGGCCAAGGGAGGGGGCCGGCCACCCCAAGACCACAAGCTGGCCGCCCCCATAGAGTGGCCGGCCACCCCCTCCCAAACCCTAGCCAAGCTCCTCTCCTCCATATTGCCCGCATAGCTTAGCGAAGCTCCGCCGGACTTCTTCACCGCCACCGACACCACGCCGTCGTGCTGTCGGATTCAAGAGGAGCTACTACTTCCGCTGCCCGCTGGAACGGGGAGGTGGACGTCGTCTTCATCAACAACCGAACGTGTGACCGAGTACGGAGGTGCTGCCCGTTCGTGGCGCCGGAACCGATCGTGATCAAGATCTTCTACGCGCTTTTGCAAGCGGCAAGTGAACGTCTACCGCAGCAACAAGAGCCTCCTCTTGTAGGCTTTGGAATCTCTTCAAGGGTGAGTCTCGACAATCCCCTCGTTGCTACCGTCTTCTAGATTGCATCTTGGCTTGGATTGCGTGTTCGCCGTAGGAATTTTTTGTTTTCTATGCTACGTTATCCTACAGTGGTATCAGAGCCGTGTCTATGCATAGATGGTTGCACGAGTAGAACACAATGGTTTGTGGGCGTTGATGCTCTTGTTATCTTTAGTTGAGTACTTTGCATCTTTGTGGCATAGTGGGATGAAGCGGCTCGGGCTAACTTTACATGACCGCGTTCATGAGATTTGCTCCACGCTTGACATGCAACTTGTATTGCATAAGTGGCTTTGCGGGTGTCTGTCTCTCCTACTATAGTGAATATTCAATTTACTCTTCTATTGAAAACACTAGTATCACCGTTGTGGTTCATGTTCGTAGGTAGATTGGATCTTACTCGAAAACCCTAAACCACGTAAAATATGCAAACCAAATTAGAGAACGTCTAACTTGTTTTTGCAGGGTTTGGTGATGTGATATGGCCATAATGTGATGATGAATATGTATGAGATGATCATTATTGTATTGTGGCAACCGGAGCCTTATGGTTGTCTTTAAATTTCATGTTGAGTAGTATTTCAAAGTAGTTGTAATAGTTGCTACATGGAGGACGATCATGAAGACGGCGCCATTGACCTTGGTGCTTCGCCGACGATGATGGAGATCATGCCCGTTGATGATGGAGATCATGTCCGTGCTTTGGAGATGAAGATCAAAGGCGCAAAGACAAAAGGGCCATATCATATCACATATGAGCTGCATGTGATGTTAATCCTTTTATGCATCTTATTTTGCTTAGATCGCGACGGTAGCATTATAAGATGACCCCTCACTAAAATCTCAAGATAATAAAGTGTTCATCCTTAGTAGCACCGTTATCAAGTCTTGTCGTTTCGAAGCATCTCGTGATGATCGGGTGTGATAGATTCAATAAGTACATACAACGGGTGCAAGACAGTTTTGCACATGCGGATACTAAGGTGGCCTTGACGAGCCTAGCATGTACAGACATGGTCTCGGAACACGTGATACCGAAAGGTAGAGCATGAATCATATGATTGATATGATGAACACTTTGAGCGTTCGCCATTGAAATCACACCTTTTCTCGTGATGATCGGGTTTAGGTGCGGTAGATTTGGTTCGTGTGATCACTAAGACAATGCGAGGGATATTGTTTTGAGTGGGAGTTCACCTAGATTTTTAATTATGTAGAATTAAAATTTGAACTCAATTTGTCATAAACTTAGTCTAAACTATTGCAAATATGTTGTAGATATGGCGTCCTCAATCAATTTTAACCAGTTCCTAGAGAAAGAAAAGCTTAAGAGCAACGGTAGCAACTTCACCGTCATGTGAGGATTTTCCTCAATGGCGGAAATCTGCAATATGTGCTTGATGCACCGCTAGGTGACCCTCCTGCAGAAACTGAAACCGATGAAGTAAAGAATGTTTACGCGACTCGGAAAACTCGGTACTCTCAAGTTCAGTGTGCCATCTTATGCAGTCTGGAATCCGATCTTCAAAAACGTTTTGAGCACCACGATCCTCATGAGTTGATAAAAGAGTTGAAGACTATTTTTGAGACTCATGCGGCCGTGGAATGCTATGAAGCATCGAAACACTTTTTCAGCTGTATGATGGAAGAAGGCAGCTCCATTAGTGAGCACATGCTCGTTATGACCGGGCATGCGAAGAAACTCAGTGACTTGGGAATAGTGATTCCTAACAGACTGGGGATTAATCGTGTCCTTCAATCACTGCCACCAAGTTACAAGAACTTTGTGATGAACTACAATATGCAGAACATGAACAAGGAGTTTCCTGAACTCTTTGGCATGCTAAAAGCTGCTGAGATTGAGATCAAGAAAGAGCACCAAGTGTTGATGGTCAACAAGACCACCAGTTTCAAGAAACAGGGCAAGTCTAAGGGAAAATTCAAGAAGGGTGGCAAGAAAGCTGCCACGCCTCCTATGAAACCTAAGAACGGCCCTAAGCCTGATGCTGAGTGCTATTACTGCAAGGAGAAGGGACACTGGAAGCGTAATTGCTCCAAGTATTTGGCAGATCTGAAGAGCGGCCTTGTCAAGAAGAAGAAAGAAGGTATATCTGATATACATGTTATAGATGTTCATTTCACTGGTTCTCGTTCTAGTACCTGGGTATTTGATAGTTCGGTTGCTCATATTTGTAACTCGAAACAGGAACTAAAGAATAAACGACGCTGAAAGATGAAGTGACGATGCGCGTTGGAAACGGATCCAAGGTCAATGTGATCGCAGTCGGGACACTTCCTCTACATCTACCTTCGGGATTAGTTTTAAGCCTAAATAATTGTTATTATGTACCCGCGTTGAGCATGAACATTATATCAGGATCTTGTTTAATGCAAGACGGTTATTCATTCAAGTCTGAGAATAATGGTTGTTCTATCTTTATGAATAATATCTTTTATGGTCGAGCACCTGAAAAGAATGGCTTATTTCTGTTAGATCTCGATAGTAGTGATACACATATACATAACATTGATGCTAAGCGAATTAAATTGAATGATAATTCTACTTATATGTGGCACTGTCGTCTTGGTCATATTGGAGTGAAACGCATGAAGAAACTCCATACCGATGGATTACTTGAATCACTTGACTTTGAGTCACTTGATAGATGCGAAGCATGTCTGATGGGAAAAATGACTAAGACTCCATTCTCGGGTATGATGGAGCGAGCTACTGACTTATTGGAAATCATACATACAGATGTGTGTGGACCAATGAGTGTAGCATCGCGCGGTGGTTATCGTTATGTTCTAACCTTCACAGATGATTTGAGTAGATATGGGTATATATATTTAATGAAACATAAATCCGAAACTTTCGAGAAGTTTAAGGAATTCCAAAGTGAAGTAGAAAATCAACGTAACAAGAAGATTAAATTTCTACGATCTGATCGCGGAGGTGAATATCTGAGTTATGAGTTTGGCATGCATTTAAAGAAATGCGGAATACTTTCACAATTGACACCGCCGGGAACACCACAAACGGTGTGTCCGAACGTCGTAATCGAACTCTCTTAGATATGGTTCGTTCTATGATGTCTCTTACTGATTTGCCGTTATCATTTTGGAGTTATGCATTAGAGACAGCCGCATTCACTTTAAATAGAGCACCATCAAAATCCGTTGAAACGACGCCGTATGAATTATGGTTTAATAAGAAACCTAAGCTGTCGTTCCTAAAAGTTTGGGGTTGCGAAGCCTATGTAAAAAAGTTACAACCGGACAAGCTAGAACCCAAAGCGGAGAAATGCGTCTTCATAGGATACCCTAAGGAAACTATAGGGTACACTTTCTATCACAGATCCGAAGGCAAGATCTTTGTTGCTAAGAACGGAACCTTTCTTGAGAAAGAATTTCTCACTAAAGAAGTGACTGGAAGAAAAGTAGAACTCGATGAGATTGAAGAATCTCTACTCGTTGATCAGAGTAGCACAGTACCGGAAAATGTTCCTGTACCACCTACACCGGCAACAGAGGAAGCTAATGATAATGATCATGAAACTTCAAATGAGACAGCTACTGAACCTCGCAGATCGACAAGGGATCGTGCCACTCCAGATTGGTATGATCCTTGTCTAAATGTCATGATTGTGGATAACAATGATGAAGACCTGCGACGTATGAAGAAGCGATGATGAGCCCAGATTCCAACAAATGGCAAGAAGCCATGAAATCCGAAATGGGATCCATGTATGATAACAAAGTATGGACTTTGGTAGACTTACCTAGCCGAAAGGTTGTCGAGAATAAATGGATCTTCAAGAGAAAAACAGATGCTGATGGTAATATTACTGTCTATAAAGCTCGACTTGTCGCAAAGGGTTTCCGACAAATTCAAGGTGTTGACTACGATGAGACTTTCTCACCTGTAGCGAAGCTAAAATCTGTGAGGATTTTGTTAGCAATAGCTGCATTTTTCGATTATGAGATTTGGCAGATGGATGTCAAAACGGCGTTCCTTAATGGAGACATTGAGGAAGAGTTGTATATGGTACAACCCAAAGGTTTTGTCGATCCTAAAAATGCTGACAAAGTATGCAAACTTCAGCGTTCAATCTATGGACTGAAGCAAGCATCGAGAAGTTGGAACCGACGTTTTGATAAGGTGATCAAAGACTTTGGGTTTATACAGTGTCATGGAGAGGCCTGTATTTACAAGAAAGTGAGTGGGAGCTCTGTAGCATTCCTGATATTATATGTAGATGACATATTATTGATTGGGAATGATATAGAACTATTAAGCAGTGTAAAGGGTTATTTGAATAATAGTTTTTCAATGAAAGACCTTGGTGAAGCATCATACATATTAGGCATCAAGATTTATAGAGATAGATCAAGACGTCTAATAGGGCTATCACAGAGTACATACCTGGACAAGATTCTGAAGAGTTTAGAATGGACGAAAGTAAGAAAGGATTCTTACCTATGTTACCAGGCAAGGTCTTGAGTAAGACTCAAGGACCGGCTACGGCAGAAGAAAGAGAAAGGATGAGTCAGATCCCCTATGCCTCGGCAGTAGGCTCTATCATGTATGCCATGCTATGTACAAGACCGGATATAGCACATGTTGTTAGTTTGACTAGCAGATATCAAAGTGATCCAGGAATGGAACACTGGACAGCGGTCAAGAATATCCTGAAGTACTTGAAAAGAACTAAGGATATGTTTCTTTGTTATGGAGGTGACCAAGAGCTCGTTGTAACAAGTTACACCGATGCAAGTTGGAACACTGATCCTGATGACTCTAAGTCACAATCTGGGTACGTGTTTATATTGAATGGTGCTGCAGTAAGCTGGGCAAGCTCGAAGCAGTGCACGGTGGCGAAATCCTCAACAGAATCGGAGTACATAGCGGCTTCGAGGCTTCATCGGAAGCGGTATGGATGAAGAGGTTCATTGTAGAGCTCGGTGTGGTTCCTAGTGCATTGGACCCACTAGTCATCTACTGTGACAACATGGGTGCCATCGCCAATGCACAAGAACCAAGGTCACACAAGAGGCTGAAGCATATCAAGCTGCGTTACCACTCGATTCGCGAGTACATCGAAGATGGAGAAGTAAAGATTTGCAAAGTACACACTGATCTGAATGTAGCAGATCCGTTGACTAAAGATCTCCCTAGGGCAAAGCATGACCAACACCAGAATGCCATGGGTGTTAGGTACCTTACAATGTAATCTAGATTATTGACTCTAGTGCAAGTGGGAGACTGTTGGAGATATGCCCAAGAGGCAATAATAAAAGTGGTTATTATATATCTTTATGTTTATGATAAAAGTTTATATACCATGCTATAATTGTATTACCTGAAACATTGATACATGTGTGATATGTAAACAAACAAAGAGTCCCTAGTAAGCCTCTTAACTAGCTTGTTGATTAATAGATGATTAGTTTCATAATCATGAACATTGGATGTTATTAATAACAAGGTTATATCATTGTATGAATGATGTAATGGACACACCCAATTAAGCGTAGCATAAGATCACGTCATTAAGTTTTTTGCTATAAGCTTTCAATACATAGTTACCTAGTCCTTATGACCATGAGATCATGTAAATCACTTATACGGAAAGGTACTTTGATTACATCAAACGCCACTGCGTAAATGGGTGGTTATAAAGGTGGGATTATATTAAGTATCCGGAAAGTATGAGTTGAGGCATATGGATCAATAGTGGGATTTGTCCATCCCGATAACGGATAGATATACTCTGGGCCCTCTCGGTGGAATGTCGTCTAATGTCTTGCAAGCATATGAATAAGTTCATAAGAGACCACATACCACGGTACGAGTAAAGAGTACTTGTCGGGAGACGAGGTTGAACAAGGTATAGAGAGATACCGATGATCAAACCTCGGACAAGTAAAATATCGCGTGACAAAGGGAATTGGTATCGTATGTGTATGGTTCATTCGATCACTAAAGTCATCGTTGAATATGTGGGAGCCATTATGGATCTCCAGATCCCGCTATTGGTTATTGGTCGGAGTGAGTACTCAACCATGTCCGCATAGTTCGCGAACCGTAGGGTGACACACTTAAAGTTGGATGTTGAAATGGTAGTACTTGAATATGGAATGAAGTTGGAATATTTGTTCGGAGTCCCGGATGGGATCCCGGACATCACGAGGAGTTCCGGAATGGTCCGGAGAATAAGATTCATATATAGGATGTCATTTTATGTGAATAAAATGTCGCGGAAGGTTCTATGGAAGGTTCTAGAAGGTTCTAGAAAAGTCCGGAAGAAACCACCAAGGAAGGTGGAGTCCACAAGGGACTCCACCTCCATGGCCGGCCAACCTAGTGGGGGTGGAGTCCCAAGTGGACTCCACCATAGGGGGCCGGCCAACCCCCCTATGGAAGGTGGAAATCCCACCTTTGGGTGGGAGTCCTAGTTGGGCTAGTTTTCACCACCATATGGAAGGTTTTTGGTTCGGGTCTTATTCGAAGACTTGGAGACCAACTCTTGGGGATCCACCTATATAATGAGGGGCCAAGGGAGGGGGCCGGCCACCCCAAGACCACAAGCTGGCCGCCCCCATAGAGTGGCCGGCCACCCTCCCAAACCCTAGCCAAGCTCCTCTCCTCCATATTGCCCGCAGCTTAGCGAAGCTCCGCCGGACTTCTTCACCGCCACCGACACCACGCCGTCGTGTTGTCGGATTCAAGAAGCTACTACTTCCGCTGCCCGCTGGAACGGGGAGGTGGACGTCGTCTTCATCAACAACCGAACGTGTGACCGAGTACGGAGGTGCTGCCCGTTCGTGGCGCCGGAACCGATCGTGATCAAGATCTTCTACGCGCTTTTGCAAGCGGCAAGTGAACGTCTACCGCAGCAACAAGAGCCTCCTCTTGTAGGCTTTGGAATCTCTTCAAGGGTGAGTCTCGACAATCCCCTCGTTGCTACCGTCTTCTAGATTGCATCTTGGCTTGGATTGCGTGTTCGCCGTAGGAAATTTTTTTGTTTTCTATGCTACGTTATCCTACAGTAGATTGTGGAGTTAATTATCATTATGATAGTATTAATGTGATCTATTCCTCCTTCATAGTGTAATATGGACAGCGTATGCACTATGTTAGTTCTTGGTTTATTTTGCAATGATCTATTATGCTCTAAGGTTACTTAAATATGAACATGGAATTGTGGAGCTTGTTAACTCGGCATTGAGGGTTCGTGTAATCCTACGCAATGATATTCATTATCAAACAAGAGTGTATGTAGCACATATGAGAAGAAGTATTTATTATGCGATCAATGTTGAGAGTGTCCACTAGTGAAAGTATGATCCCTAGGCCTTGTTTCCAATACTGAAAACACCGTTTATTTACTGTTTTGTTGCATGTTTATTCGCTGCCATATTTTATTCAGATTGCTATTACCACTCATATACATCCATATTACTTGTATTTCACTATCTCTTCGCCGAACTAGTGCACCTATACACCGACAAGTGTATTTGGTGTGTTGGGGACACAAGAGACTTCTTGCTTTGTGATTACGGGGTTGCTTGAGAGGGATATCTTTGACCTCTTCCTCCTGAGTTCGATAAACCTTGGGTGATCCACTTAAGGGAAACTTGCTGCTGTTCTACAAACCTCTACTCTTGGAGGCCCAACACTGTCTACAAGAATAGAAGCTCCCGTAGACATCACATCTCACCGACGCCGCGCCCGAGGCCGCAGCCGGCGCCGTCCGAACTAGGTCAGTAGATCTGAACTGCACTACCTTTTTTTGGATCGGCTTTGTTCTTGTTCTTCATGTTATTTGTGTTCTTGAGCCTCTTCCCTTAGGATCTTCGCTAGTTTCTTACATTTTCTCTTCCTTTTCTTTTCTTTTTAGATCTTCTTCCTCAACTAGTTTCAACGGGAATAGTTCGTTCCACCCCCATCCCACCATCTAACTCCATGGATCCAGAGGATCAAGATATTCTGGCCATGGAGGAGGAGTTCGAGGAGATGGAGGGAGGGCCTGATATCTACACCGGCGGCAGGTGGGAGGGATCAAATGTTACTCCTGTCGAGATAGATTGGTTGTATAAGTCGAGACGCATCCCAGCAGAAGGGGTCGAATGCCGGCCTTGGGAACTTTAGTCTCATATAAGCACACACACACGAGATCGAGCCGAAGCCCAAACCCGGCGAATACGTTGTCTTCATCGCGCATTTTATGTGCTGCTTAGGGCTGCCGGCTAGCGCTTTCTTTCGCTCCTTTCTTGACCGGTATGCGCTTCAGCTGCATCACCTTCAGGCGAATGCCATCTTCATTCTTTCCTCCTTCGTCGCCTTCTTCGAAGGCTATGTCGGTCTTGCCCTCGCTGAATCTGTGGGCCCAACTTTACTCTCTCCGGACCAACTCCATCACTACAAGCAACTGGGGCATCAATGACGGTATGATACTAATAGTTTGGAAATCCGTCGGTGAATGTATTTTTCTGTGACGGTACCGCGTTTTTGCGTCACAGGTGGCGTTTTGGGCCGCTCGGGCCCAAAAATTAGTGAAGTCAGCAGGGGGTTGTCACAAGAGCTAGGCTTCGGGCCGGTGGACACACTCTGCACGCTTCTGTTCACGTGCTTTTATGTCTGCCCGCACAACAGTCCAAGGCCTACAACATTGGGACCCATATTTGTAAGGGGAGACAGCCACTGTCTGCACACATGTACCTGATCTGCAGCACTCGGGCCCGCATGTCAGGTACCGACATGACCCTCCTGCGTGGGGCCACCCGTTCCGACAGCCTCCCAGCATGCGAAGTGGACCATAACTGTCAGTACCACCAACATGGGTTCCACATGTCAGTTGCCATGCCAAAAAAAATTGGGCACATGCGAGCACAAGTATTTTTCCAATACTATGGGTTGTATTAGAGTGGATCATTTTAGGGACCAATGATCTTATTGCTATGGTGGGACATTTATGTCTTAATGATTCCTAAACTTGCACATGAAAATGGCTCTAGGACCCATCACAAGGGGTGTGTTTGCACATACCTATGGCTGCACGTAATTTAGGCTCCACCCATAATTGAATAAAGTTTGACAATATATTTACCATATTGTGTAGAACTCAGATGCTAGTAAATCCATGCCGCCCTTGGGAACTTTAGTCTCATATAAGCACACACACTTGATCTTGTCCTCTTGCTTAATAGAGGATTGGGCTTTTCTCTCACCTAGAGCATTTACTTATTTGCTATTTACTTTATGCACTTTATTTTATTGCAAACTATACACTCAAAAACACAAAAACCGCTACTTTATTATTGTCGCTTTCTTGTCGATTCTGCTAACCAATACCTTCATCTCTTCGTGGGCTCTCTTATTGAAAAGTACTACAATTCATCTCCTGCACTTGGGAGCCATCAACACCGACAGTTCCTCGGGAAGTATCTCGGGCCAGAAGGAAGGATCTATCCCGATTCAAAATGACAAAACAGAGAGAATGGGTGATATGTTGCAAACGTATCTATAATTTTTGATGCTCCATGCTTGTTTTACACCAATTTCTATATGTTTTGTTTACACTTCATGACATTTTTATACATTTTCTGAAACTAACCTATTAACAAGATGCCACAGTGTTAGTTCTTATTTTCTGCTATTTTTGTATTTCAGAAAAGTTGTACAGGAAATATTTTGGAATTGGACGAAACAAAAGCCAAACCTCCTATTTTTCCCGACCTGAAGACGGAGTCCAAAGCAGAGACGGAGAAGTGCTGGGAGGTGTCCACATCATGCCTAGGCGCGGCCCACCGATCTCGCCCTTCCGCCTATATATTGCCTCCCAACGCGAAAACCCTAAATCAATCAGCCTCCATCCACGAAAAGTTATGTAGCTCCGCCGCCATCGGAGACAAGTTTTAGGGGACAAAAGTCATTGTTCCGGTACCCTATCGGGATGGAGAATTGCCCCCGGAGCCATCTCCATCGACTCCACCGCCATCTTCATCGATGTTGCTGACTCCCATGATGAGGAGGGAGTAGTTCTCCCCCAAGGCTGAGGGCTTTACCGATAGCTATGTGGTATATCTCTCTCACATGGTATGATCTTTATGTGATCATGAGCTTTGTAATCTAGTTGAATAAGGAGATGTTTCTCTTCATCTATTATGCTACTCAAGTGATTTTATTATGTGATCCCCGGAGACACCTTGTCCCACGGTGTGAAGGTGACAGTGTGCACACCGTGTGTGTATCTTAGGCTAAATTTTACAGAAATACTTATCATGAGTTATAATTTCAGTTGGATGGCTCTATGAAATTGTGATGTTTGTTAGTAATATCTTTGGATGCTCAAAGTGACAACGTGGGGTGTCCCTAGATTTGGAACTCGAACTTTAAGGAGTGCCTTTGCAGCCCTACGCGGTGAATTGGTGTTTGTTATCCAACCGGAGAGTGGTTCAAAGTAGCATAGTGAAGAGATGATATTTATGTATTCAATTATGATATCAATGTTGAGAGTGTCCAATAGTGAAAGTAAGATCCTAGGCCTTGTTTCTAAGCATTGAAACACCGTTTACAACCAGTTCTGCTACATGTTTGCTTGCTGCCATTTTTATTTCAGGTTGCAATTGCCACTTATAATCATCCATATTACTTGTATTTCACTATCTCTTCGCCGAAGTAGTGCACCTATACACCTGACAAGTGTATTGGGGACACAAGAGACTTCTTGTATCTTAATTGCAGGGTTGCTTGAGAGGGATATCTTTGACCTCTACCTCCCTGAATTCGATAAACCTTGGGTGATTCACTTAAGGGACACTTGTTGTTGTTCTACAAACTTCTGCACTTGGAGGCCCAACATTGTCTACAATAATAGAAGCGTGTGTAGACATCAAGCTCTTTTCTGGCGCCTTTGCCGGGGAGGTAAGGTAAAAGGTACTCACATGCTCTGGCTACTAAGCTATCTTCTAGTACTGCTGCTGGTGTGTGAGTGCTCGAAGTTATTTCCTTTAGATTCTGCAATTATATCTTTTTGTTTCTTGTTTTTATTTTCACTAGTTAGGCTTAATGGAAAACAACAACAAAATTAGACAGCTTTATAGTATTTATCTTGAGTTAGGACATGAGGTGTTTGAGGAGAAAATTTAAAAACCTATGAAACTTTATTTGCATGCTAATAGCAATGTTATTAGTATGAATTCTTTGAACACCATTATTGCTAATGTTATGGAAAATTCTAAGCTTGGGGAAGCTATTTTTTATGAAAATGATCTTTTTAGTTCCCCAGCTTTAGAGGAGAAAATTTGCTATGGTGATACTATACCTCCAATATATGATGATTACAATGATGAATATGATATTTTTAGTCCACCTACTATTGAGGAGAAAATTAATTGTGATTACAATATGCCTCCTAGATTTGATGATTATGGTGATGAGAATAATAATGATAGCTATTTTGTTGAATTTTCTCCCACTACAATTAATAAGAATGACTATGCTTATGTGGGGAGTAATAATTATTTTATGCATGTGGCTCATGATAAGAATGTTTTATGTGATAGTTATATTTTTAATTTTATTCATGATGCTACTGAAAGTTATTATGAGATAGGGAGACATGGTTTGATGTATCTCAACAATATTAAGTTTCACCTCTTTATGTTGAAAACTTTGAAGTTGCACTTGTTTTGCTTTCCTATGCTTGTTGCTTTGTGCTTCCATTACTTGTTTCTTTACAAGATTATTTTGCATAGGAAGTGGTTAGACTTAAATTTGCTTTATATTTCTTCCCGATGATCTCTTTTACTTAAATTCATATTTCTTATGTGAGCATCTTCTCAAACTACTGTGCCTAGCTGAAAGGCGTCTAAGAAAAGCACTCTTGGGAGATAACCCATGTTTTATTTCTGTAATTTTTCTTTTGTTGAGTCTTGGAAGTTGTTACCTCTGTAATAACCTCTCCTTATACTTTTTATTTCGTTTTTGTGCCAAGGATAGCCTCTAATAGGAAGAAGGTAATATTTGGGGGAGTTGTTGTCCTGAAACATATTCTGTGCTGCCACAAAAAAAATCGTATTCTCAGCCAGAAGGTCGTATTGATCTGATAATTTTTTTAGCATATGCCCCAGGTTATTATCTAACTTTCGTTAGTTTTGCACCTTAGATTTGAGCAACAGAGGAGTTTCGAAAAAATCGATCTTTACCTGCTGTTCTGTTTTGATAGATTTCTGCCACTATTTGCATTTGCTTATTAATCTTTTCTTTTTTAGTTCTTTTGAGAGAAAGAGCTTTTAAAAGAAGTTTCTACAGTAGCTACTATTTTAATGGATGTTTGACTTGTGTTTGAACTGAACCAAAGTGGATTTGTTATTTTGATTGCACTAATGCTGCTAATGAAAATTGTGTGAAGTTTTGTATGAAGGAAGTTTTCAAGCGTAGTGAGAGAAGAATGATGCGATAAGATGAAGGATGGACAAAAGCTCAAGCTTACGGATGCCCATGTCACCCCAAGAAATACCCAAGAGGTATAAGCGTCAGAGCTTGGGTATGCCCAAGGCATTCCCTTCTTCGTCAACAAAGATATCAGGTCATCTTTCAAGACGCTATATTTTTATTGCATCATATGCTATGTGTTGTAGCGTCTTTATTTTTGTTTTTAGTTTTATTTTGTTCTGTTTTCTGTAATCAACTTGGTTGGATCTTAGCATTCTTGTGTGGGAGAGAGACACGCTCCGCTTTTTCATGTGAATACTCATATTCTTCACTTATATTTGTTGAGTATTCTTGTCTAGCTACTGTAATGCTTTTAGCTCATGTTTTTCATGCATCTCTTGTTCAGAGCTTGTTAGTTTTATTTACTTAGATATGATTAGCTTTCTGGTCTTTATTGATTATTATTTATGAGAGTTGTTTTCAAATAAATTGATTGGTGTCGGAGACGAGTAAAATATTTCATGCTTATAGTGGTGCAAAAGGAAGCTTGTTTATATTGTGGCTTAGACGTTAGCATGTCATGTTTGATGTTATTTTAATTATATGCTTAGTAGTTATTGTTGTAGCATGACTTGTCTCAAATAGCTGAGAGTGCTTAATGTGCCATTGAAAGAATCATGTGTTGTTTCCATCATACAAAAGCATAATATTGTGGTATTCTTCTTTGATGCTTTAATTGGGTTGACTTGGCACATGCTTACACCATGTTATGACTACAAACCATTCACATAAAGCCTCTATGATCATTTAGTTTTTGACTTGTAATATCACTTATGCTTTGATTAATAATGTTTTGTCGCTATGCATGATTATGGCCACTATTGCTCTCTTAGTTGGTTGCTCCCAGTCTTTTGCTAGCCTTCACTTGTACTGAGTATGAGATCTACTCGTGCATCCAACTCCCAAAACCAAAGTTTGCCAATTGTGTCCACCATACCTACCTATATGTGGTATTTCACCGCCACTCCAAAGTAAATTGTTTGTGTTCTACCTTTAAACCTTTAAAAATTATTACATGTTTTGTGTTCCTGTTTTAGCTCATGAGAAAGTGTTGGATGCTTTATTGTCTCTTTCATGTTTATTTGGCTTCACACCTTGACTAGCATGCATAATGTGCTAGTCCCTAATATTGCAAAAAGAGCAGGCAAGCGGGTGCCCAACCCACTAAATATAAAATAAACAAATAATCAAATAAATCTCCTAAAACTATGAGCTTGAGAAATCATGAACTTAGCTTGTTCAAACAAAGGAGAAATGGAACTTTATTGCTCTCTATGGGATCCTCTCTTGAAGCCATTAAACATGAAAGGGTGATAAATCATTTGATGCCATTCGTTGACATAGACATACATACCTCTCAAAATTATATGTTCAATGCCTCTGTTTTATTCAAATAAAAAGCTCTAGCACATGTATAATCCATGCTTCCTCTGCGAAGGGCTTTTCTTTTACTTTTATGTTGAGTCTTCATTTTCTAACTTTATGTACCAATTAAGAGAGCATAGTTGTCATTCTGAGTATAATATGCATAGTCCCAAAATTTATTATTGATTGATTCATGATTATGTTATTGCTTGTTCTCAAACTATTTGTATCTAGCCACTCTTTGAACTTTAAAGGTGTCCTGACATTTATGTTTTGCTCTTCTATGAAGGATAAGCTGAATATCACTTTGCTATGTTTTCTCTACACTCAAAAACAAACAGTTGCTTTCAGTGCACTATTATTCATGATCTTCTGTTTGAGTTAGGCCATTACAGAAGAGTTCACATGCTCTACAAACTATAGCCATAAAACATGGTACTGCATGTACAACACATGTTAGCAGTACTACATACTGAAACATATTTGAGCATTCTATGCAAAATCAAAGTACGAATCCCAGCTCATCATCTAGAAATATGGTGACTGTAAACAGGGTGTGTCAACTCTTACAATGAATGTTTCAAGTGATCCGAACCAACTCTTACATGGTATCATGCAGGGCATCGATGAAACTGAAGAAAGAAAACATCTACATCTTAAATAAAAACAATGTAGGGTATCATTGTTCTGATGTGAATACATGCAAATTATATTCTTGCTGAACTTATTTGGAATTGTGTCGATAGTCCTTATCTATTTGAAGGTGCCCACAATATAATACAGTATTGTTCGCTTCAGGGATAACAATATTTTGACAGTTGTTATTCATCAAACACTTCGACATGGTAAAAAACTGGAACTAATTCGACGCCTTGTAGGATTGGTACCCAAACCCAAGGCCACAGGGGCAGGGGCCTCCTCCACTCCCGCCACATACCAATTCCATGCAGGGCACCACCACTACCACGTATCTGAGAGAGAGGGAGAGAGAGAGATGGGGGGGGTACCGAAGAGGTACCTGAGTACAAGACCGGCGGGAGGTGTCGTCGCCGGTCACATCCCAAGAACAGAGGCAACGGCGATGTGGAGAAGCACAACTGGGATTGTCTTCTCCACTCGGATGTTCCGTCCCTCTCGCACCTCCGCTCGCCGCCGCTGTGCTCGCCGCCGCTGCGCTCGCCGCCAGTCGCTTGCCTGCAGCCTTCGGGCAGAGTTTGGACGGGGACGGGATAATACGCTAGGTGTTGGTCGTGGATTGAGTCCAAGTCAAAAATGGGCCGGGGACGAGGTTTTACGAGGATACGCGGGGGTTATTTTGACCCAAACTCTAGTACCAAATGGGCTATCGGGGAAAACAGGGGATTTCAGGATGGGCCGGGATAATACTCGTTGATCCCCGCGAATACTCTCTTACCAAACGAGCCCTAAACGGGCTGGTCCACCGCGGGCTTGCGGGCGTACTGGCTGGTTGGTAACGCCCGAGCGTTACCCAGCCCATCCTACGGGATTACAGGTACCAGGTAGCCCCGAACCCGCCCAAAACCCTACTCTGCTACACAGCATTGGAGGCGATCGGCGGCGGCGGCGGCGGCGGCGAAAAGGGATAGACGAGTTTTGGCAACTGGTACGATTTGTAATATCTTTGCTATTGTAATTGATTTTGGACGTGGCTAGGGAGCACTCGGATGCTAGCTAGTTTATTGAAGCACTCACTGTAAAAATTAGACAATTCAGCACATGGAGACTACACGTGCATGTAATGTTATGCAACTCTTTTTTAGAAAAGTTATAACTTTTAAATCGTTTGTCGAAATGGCAATCCGTTTTCACCGTTAGGTCTCTCGCGACGAGATCTTTAAAACTAGATCCCATTTGTATATGTTTTAATAAAAAAAAAATCAAAAAGCAACTTGGTTATTGTGAAAAACCAACTCTAGAGTTGTAGCAAACCAAGTCCGTACAAACAGTTGCTTTCACTATTTCTTTTATATTTAAAGCCAACCTAGTTCCCGAGATATTTACTTAGCAAGAACAACATATATGGTAATGAGACTTACAACATTGAACTACTACCTACTTACCCACCATAGTTTCTAGTATCATTGGTAACCAAACAATTTAGTACCAAAGAAAACATAACATAATAACAAAACAGTAAACAACTTAGGGACAATCGTATTCAACTCCATGAAAAAGGTAGAGAGAAACCTCACAACAATGATGCTAGCCTACTTAGTACTAGTAGGAACCTTAGCCATGTTGATATGCAAGTTTACTATATTTCTCTATTTTGTAGGCAACTTAGTTTCAAAGATAGTCAACTCAACAATAATAGTCGCCAACTTCATAATACCAGTATTATTGTTGGCAAGTTGGTTTTCGAGGTAGCCAAATTAGTACCAACAATATACAAGTTCATATACTAAATAATGCGCAACTTAAACGTATAGAAAGCCAACTTCACGGCAATGGTGCGCTACTTCACACCAAATCAATGTAGCCGACTTAGTATTAACGGTACGGAACTTAGAGACATGGACATGCAAGTTTGCGACGATGGTACGTAATTTCACCATAATGGTTCTAGCCAACTTAGTGGTGGTGGTACAAAACTTAGACGTGGTGAAACTACATTGGACAATGGGTGCAACTTAACCATAGTGGGTATATGCAACTTAACAAAAGTGTGTATACAACTTAGAAATCGTGTGAAGCAACAATATACCGCCTACCAACACGACTTAGGAAATGTGTGAGTGAACAATTTATTATGTGCAAGATACAACTTAGCTCATATGTGGAACCAATAATACCGCCAACAAAAATACAACTTAGCACATGCGTGAAGATTTTTTTTTGTTGCATTCATGGGAACCGTCGCTGCGAGGTACAACTCTACCTCGATCAACACGAATGTGGCCGATCGCTATAAGGTACGAAACCCTAGTAATGGATATAATGAAATAAGTTGTTGCTACTCTCGTGTTGAGGTATACAATTTCACATATGGGGTATGCAAGTTAGCACTAGCGAGGTATACAACTTAGCAACAATGTGCATGTAACTTAGCACTAGTAAGGTGTACAACTTTTTCACGAATAGTAAGGTATACAACTTAACAACACAAGCCATGCCAAACGGTGGCTAGTCGAAGCTCCAACACCCTTCTACCTTGAGGAGGAAGAGAGCAAAGTATCTGGGTGGGCGAGTGGTAGGCGAACCGTCTAGATTGGCGTACATCGATGACATGAGCGAATTGAGCGAGATGAAGAGAGGCTACAACATCGAGGGCACATGGTGGCCGGAGGGGATAGATGAAAATGTAAGTGGAGCACTTCTTATGCGCAAAGATGTAATTGAAAATGTAATTCGGGCCGTCTTTTGAGTTCTCTAAATGGCAGAATAGATGTATATGCATAGATGTAGTAGAGTTGAAGGACCTAAACGGAAAATAGCTTAAGAGATAAGGTTTCCATCTTCTTTATCTCTCGCGAAGGAGCACCTCCTCTGCCTTCGCCAAACGCCAAGGTAGGCTCCCCTGTGCTGGCCGGACCTGGCGAACGGGAGGGCGGCCGCGGCTGCGAACAATACCGAGGAGCCTCCGCATGCGCTGGTTCGGGAGCTTGTCGCGGTGGCTCGGCTCTGGGCTCGGGCGAGGTCGCGTGGGTGGGTAGCTATGGAGGATTTTGGGGGCGGCAGCGTGACGGCTTCCTCGCCGCGACCGGGCCTCGAGCAAGCACCTGATTGCCGAGGAGAAGCTCGAGGGAGTCCATGGCGTTTTCACCAGGGACTCCAGGGCTGGCACGCCCGAGAGTTCAGGGGCAGGCGGGCAGTGCACCGGGAAGGTCAGGGAGCGATGACTTCGGGAGGCGCGCGGCGGCGAGCGGTTCCGCAGCGGAGCAGGAAAACGGAGGAGGCGCTGGTAGTCGCGCTGGGTGGAGGGGCCGGGGACGGCGCCGGCGGCCGGCCTGGTTGGATGGGATGGGCGCGGCTCGCTCGGCAGAGACGGGCGTAGAAGCTGTCGCTGTCAGAAGGCATCGAACGGACGAGATGCGAGTGCTCAAATAGCCAACGAGCATCCGGGTACTTTTTAGCAATTGGGTTGATTTTTGGCAGAGAGACGGATGAGAGAGACGTTGCCGGGAGCCCTCCTTGCTGCGGGCGTGCAGGCTCGGCCGCCTCGCCCCCCTAGGCCGAGCCGGAAGCCGGAGACGCTGCGGCCACCCCGTCGCGACGGCGCCGGTGAGAGTTGACCGAGCGGGAGGGTCGACGCTGACGAGAGAGACGAGGGAGAGACTTGGGGCAGCGGCAGGGGACACATCGGCGTTAGAGAGGACAAGTCGTCGACGGGCATAGAGGGAGGGCCCGGGCAGTGGCAGGACAGGCTGTAGTGGCGGTCAGTTAGGGTGAGGAGCAGGTCGGCGGCCGGACTGACGGTGGCGGTGGTCACAGTTAGGGCACGGCGGCGCCGCCAGCCTCGAGCTGGAAAGATAACCGGTGGGCAGGATGGGGGGTGGGGTCATGTGGCAGCGGCCGGTGAGCACCGGAGGGGTTACCGGCAGCAGCTACTGCTGCGTCTCTGCCTCGTGGGAGGTGAAGCATATGTTGGGATGAAGATGGCTGTTGGATAGAAATCCAACGGTGCAGACAAAAGTAACTGGGATTTAGATTATTTCCAACTAATTGTGATATAGCAGGACCCATAGCTTTCTTTGCTATTTTTCCATCCCTTATACTCGCTAGTCTCACATAACTTTGCAGTTAACTGTGATATAGCAGGCCCCGTAGCTTTGTTTGCTAGCCTTCCATCTGTTATACTCCGTTTTCAGTTGTTTTTATTATTTCCCATGTTCTACATTTCCTATTTTTTCATTACTTTTTTCTTTGTTAAAAACAGCTTTCAAGTTAATAAGATGTTTACTTCACTGGACTTTGGAAGGTTGAGGAAAGTGAAAAGTTTGGCTCTCAAATCAGTAGTCACAGTTCTACGGTATGCGCGAGAGAGTAATGGGAAGGTCATTGACCATGGTGCCGGGTTTGTTCTTTATGTTGACACTGAGGTCAAAAAGGTTGTTATTATTACAAGTGTTGCGGTTCTCGCTGATAGATCTTCAGATGAAACAATCGTTGTTCGTTTTGGAAATGGTAAAGACAGCGAAGCTTCTGTTTTGGTCGATGAGCCCAATTCTATACTTCTTGGGTTGCTTGTTAGTGATGTCGATGGGTACTGCGAGGCGGCTCAAATTAACGAGGACCAGCCTATTGAAAGGGGGCAGCTGGTAGCCACATTTGCTACTGTCTGGACACGCTTTACTGATATTGGGATGTACACTGGATCAATCATGTAAGTGTAATACTGTGTTGCTCATATATTCTTTTGTTTGCACACTTTAATTGTCTAATGTCTATCTATTTTTTCAGTCACCCAAGCTGTGTTTCTGTAAGACGAAGCAAAATGATCATGGAACCTGTGGATGACTTCAAAAATTACTTGGCATTTAGCTGTCCTGTTGCAGGCCCATTATATTCTCTTAAGCAAGATGCAAATTTCCGAAGGCTTATTGGAGCTCCAGTATTTAATTTGGATGGATATGTAGTGGGTGTCACAGAGAGATGTAGCAAACGTAGCTACGATTTGAAATATGCGAGGATTTCTTCTGCTATTCTTGAAGAGCTGATTATATTATTTGGAACTGATACATGGCAGGTATTATTCAAGTGTGTAAATAAGTGATTGGAATTTGAAGTAAGACCATGTCTGACTATATCTGTAATGTGTACAGGAAGAATTACAAGAACTTGTAAGGAAAAAAGCAGAAGACTCTTTACAGGCTGCAAATCTCTGATGATGGGTAAGCTCTGCAACAATATAATATTTTTGTAATGCTGTTTAGATGCATCCACGTACTATGTTATTTGTAGCTTTTGGATCGCCTGAACTATTTAAATCCGTAGTAACCCCCTGCTGTAAATGACCTAAGAGAACAGTATCAGTTTTTTTTTTATGAATTATAATCATGCCTTTGATGATGCCCAACTCAGCATGTAAAACAATCAGATCTCAACTTTTATCTCTAAATTAGTATTTTGTCCACTGCTACTAAGTAGTATGTTTGTGTGAGTGACGTCTAGATCGCACTGTGCAGTCTGAACTAAATAAAGAAAGATTATTGTTCAATACCTTCACTTATATGAATATCAGAATATAGGTAGATTCACTTATATGAATATCAGAATATAGGTAACTTCACTTCTATGAGTATCAGAATATAGGTAGCTTCACTTCTATTACAGACTTAAGATTTGCGTTTTGACTTCAAATTTATTGTTGCTGTGTTCAGCAGCCCACTTGACAGTCCAGTTTTAAAAGACAAGTTCCTTGTGGCATTTGTGTTGCCTCTATGATATGAAAAATGTTGAAGTTTATGCTTTCATCTGCATCTGTTGAGAATAATATCTCAGAACTGCTGTATTCTGATGACTTTAGTTCAATCATTTGGTCACTATGTTCGGCCGTTTAGTTTCTGTCCACGTGGTTGTCCTAGTTCATAAAACAAGGAGACATGAAGTCTTTTGTTTTCAGCAGTGGAGCGGTTTAACGATTTAACATATCCATATTTCTTTCCAGGTCTTGGTAATGCAAAAGGTGCTGTGGCAGTTTTCGTCTCAGTTCTCATATTCAAGAATCCTGTGTCTGTAACCAGAATGCTTGGTTGCACTCTTGCAGTCATACCAGTCATTTTTACAGGGAATCCAGTCTGTGCATAAAACCTAACATATGACCGTCCTTTCTCAGTCCAGTCTGTGCATTGAAAGAGATCCTGCTTTTTTGGAGCCATATTGAACATATAGTGTAATAGTACCTCTAGTTTTCTCTTGGATCTGAGTGGCTCTTTGCTTCGCTAATGGAGACTTCCGTCGTTGGTTAATTGTTTAGATTCTCGGAATTTGTTTTCCATTATTCATCAGTTATGGTATGTTCATTCATGACTACAGTGTTGTTTCTTCTTCTGAAGATTGCCTGTAGTAAACTTTGCCAAGAAACTAAACATTCTGATTTATATTTTATGCCACTGAATTTAGTCACACTGGTTTATATGTTATGCCAGTTGCCGGAGTGAAGGGGGTGACGCATTTTAGTGCATACGTGCGTGCTTGTATACGTTGAAGAGACCAAACAAAATCATTCAGAATAAATCGTAGAAATATTCTGCTCCCGATTGTAAGTCTGGTCGATGACCTGGCTTCAAGGTGAGAATGGTGCGAGTGGGAATTGGATTTTTTGGGGCGGGTTATGCAGTGGCCTTGATCGGACTGGGCTAGAATGGGGCGGAGCAGCCTGGCTTTCCCAGAAAAGCGGCCTGGGAAGGTGCGGTGTGGTTTCGGGGAAAAACATAATAGAAAGGAAAACGCTTGTGATCCGGCGACCGATCAAGACAAAAAGATCGCTCGCTCGGTCCGCGCTCCCTGCTGGGCTTGGTTGCTCGGTCCGCGCTCGCTGCTGGGCCGGGACTCGCTGGTTCGGTTGGAATCTGGCCCATCATCTGCCCCGCATGGCCCATCACTTGTTCGTTCACACGTTTTGGTCCAGCACTCAATACACATAGGAACCAATTGCTGGTGTTGCTTCGTTTTATTTGTGCACCCGATTTTTGTTGTATTCGTGTGTGACTTTTTGTAAAGATAGTTGGTATTTTTTGTTGTAATTTAATATGTACCAAATTAAATTTTGCTTGACCACTTTGCAGTGTTTGTTATTTTTTTTGTTTTAATCGTGTCTGACTTTTGTAGTACAAATAGTTGGTGAATTTTGTTGTTATTCAATCTGTAGCAAATTAATTGTTGCTTCACCACTTTTACACTATTTTACAAATGCATAGACTTTTGTTGTAATCGTGTGACACTTTTGTAAAAATGGTTCGTCATTTTTGTTGTAATTTAATCGGTACCAAATTAATTGTTGTTTGACCACTTTACATCATTTTTGTAAACATATTGATTTTTTATTGTAATAGTTTGTGACTTCTATAAATATAGACGGTGACTTTTGTTGTAATTCAATATGTAGCAAATTAATTTTTGCCTTTCCATTTTTGCAAACATATGGATTTTTGTTGTAATAGTTTGCGAATTTTTGTTAATAATATTGGCTACTTTTGTTGCAAATCGATCTTCAACAAAACAATTTGTTGGTTTAATCACTTTATTGTGACATTATTTTTTTTAAATGTTGCGACTTTTTGTTGTAAAAGTATATTTTTTTTATGCGGAGTGATAGATTTTATTGGGAATACTCAGTCTGAAACAAATATGCTCATGTGGTGCCATTTTGCTGTAAATATAGAGAAAATTGTGCCCAAAGGAATATACCAATTCGTCTAGATGGAGAAGTGAAGGACCACGGGTTGATTGTGCAAAACTCAGGGGGGCCAAGGTAAAAGTTCCGCTGTGGGTATTTTCGGACGTGAGATGAAGATCGAACGACATACATACGACCGATTTTTAGAGTGTCGATCGGCCGACCGACGCTCAACACGTCCCAAATAGAAATGGGCTAAACCCTTGTGTTCAACCTCATTGCCTGTGCGGCTTTGGTCGTCTCGCCTCCTTCCTCCTTGCTAGAAGCGACTGAGGCCCTGATCTGGCGACTGGTGATCCCCGTCTTCATATGTTCCTCCCAGCACGTCTAGCAGGCCAACACGTCTATCACCGCCGCTCTTCATAGCCACCGGCGACCTTGCTTGTTCTGGAGCAACACCCAATGGGCCTGCCTTCGCCCTTGGTCCATGAAAACCTAGGGCTTCTTTCACCGCCGCCACCGATGTTGACATGCCACCACTGTCGCCGTAGAACTTCCTGCAACGCCGTTGTCGTCGACCTGCTAATCTCCTCTAGTTCTCCTACGGTGTACCCAACCCTTCCCCGACCACACCAAGGTGAGCAGCAACACCTTCTAATATGCAAAATTGATAGTGGCGCAACTTCCTTTTGAACTTACTAGTTGTATTCACTACCAAAAAAAAGTTGCCATAGGCGACGAATTTGAAGTCCGACCGTGGTTGTTGATGAATCATCCTCGATGATTTTGGCTCTTTCTGTAGTGCACCACAATTTTTTTTGAGGCCATCTAGCACCACAAAATCGGGAAAAACATCGCCCATGGTGGCCTAGGATGTGGTGCATGTTGAATTCTCGGGTCCGCCGACCGGGTCAATGCAAATCTACACACTCGCATACTGTAGGACCCAGATGGCAGCGTCTCTAGTGTTTTTTCTCCATTGTACACTTTGTTTTGACCTGGTTCACGTTCTCCAATTGAGCCGCTTATGTTGGTGGCATATGATCCCTTATGTCAGCCTCTCTGAATAATGAAAGTTGCCTTTTCTTGGATTTATTTTTGATCCATAATTTTTGGCTACTTGCCTTTTTCTTTCCATCCTCTGCCATCTGGTTCACGTTGAAGAGGCTGCTGGCAGATGGGTTCCACATGTTAATATCTATGTACAATAAACCTTGCCTTTTTTGAATTTATTTTTGACCCCTAATTTCAGACCATTTGGTTTTTTTTCTTTCCATCCATTGTCGCTTGGTTACGTTGAGGACGCTGATGCAAGATGGGTCCTTTATGTCAGCCTCTCTGAAAAATAAACATTTCCTTTCTTGGATTATTTTTGACCCCTGATTTTTAGCTACTTACCTTTTTCTTTCGGTCCACTGCCACCTGGTTAACATTGAGAACGTTGTTGGCTGATTGTTCCCATATGTCAGCCTCTCTATACAATAAACGTTACATTTTTAAAATTATTTTTAAACCCTAATTTTTGGCTACTTTTCTTTTTTTTTCGATCCACTGCCGCCTGGTTAACGTTGAAGAGGCTAATGGAAGATGGATCCCTTATGTCAGTCTCTCTGATCAATAAACGTTGCCTTTCTTGGATTTATTTGTGACCCCTAATTTTTGGCTACTTGCCTTTTTTCTTTCTTTCGGTCCACTCGCGTCTGGTTAACGTTGAAGATGTTGCTGGCAGATGGGTCCCTTATGTCAGTCTCTATGTACGATAAAAATGTTGCCTTTTTTGGATTTATTTTTGATCCCTAATTTCTTACTACTTGCTGAAAGGACATGGAGCCCCCATGAGTGGTTTTGGTAATTTATGACAACCCCTATGGACTAATGGTTGTATTGAGACTCTCTCTTAGGGCGTGTCCATAGGCACCGCTTGAGCCATATGTTGGTCTCAAGGTTGCAAGATGAAGAAGATCGAGTGCAATGAAGACGACGGATGAAGACGTTGTAGAAGATGAAGATGGATGGAGACGGCATAGAAAATGGATGAAGATGGTGGCATGTATGTTGGAAGAAGATGGTGGCATGTACAACGATAAAGAGGGTGAAGACGGAGTTTGCCGGCTCGAGTGGAACGCGCAGGGCCAAGATTTGTGCTCGGTAGGATAGTTGGTCGCATCGTCGGAGAGAGCTCAACCCTGCATGCATTGCATCGTGTTTCTTGGTTGTTGTTGGTTTTTATCCATGAGATGTTCTCGGGCTTGTGTTCATTCTCATGACAAGCTCTAGCTCATCGGAAACAGATTCCGGATGCATCTCATGTTGCGTGTTCGAGTTGGATGATTTTCCCATTTACCGTATTGAGAGGTTGCACCTCTAGATCCATAAGAAAATCATCCTCCACTATTTTCCATATTTTCACCTTGCGTGGAGGTAGCTCTTGTCGTTCTATTTCCAGAAAAATTGGTTTCACCTCATTTGGAGTTTTCTAGCCCGAGTTATTGCATTTCTCGTATTGCGCTTAATGTGGAAAAAGAAAAAGGAAAAAGTGGGGCAGTACTACCGGGCCAGATACCGGCCCAGTACCGGCAGGGTCTTGATATGTTGCAAACGTATCTATAATTTTTTATGCTCCATGCTTGTTTTACACCAATTTCAATATGTTTTGTCTACACTTCGTGATACTTTTATGCATTTTTCGGAACTAACCTATTGACAAGATGCCACAATGTCAGTTCCTGTTTTTTGTTGTTTTTGTATTTTAAAAAAGTTGTACAACAAATATTCTCGGAATTGGACGAAACAGAAGCCGAAGATCTTATTTTTTCGTAATAAACACGAAGTTCGGAGGAGAGACGAAGTGGCCCCATAGGGTGGCCACACCACCCCATGGCGCGGCCAAGGGTGGGCCCGCGCCATGGCATGGTGTGGGCCACCCAGGAGGCCACCGACCTTGCCCTTTCTCCTATATAATGCCTTCAACGCAAAAAACCGTAAAACATCCAGCCTCCGTCCACAAAAAGTTCCGTCGCTGCCGCCATCATCCAGACAAGTTTCGAGGGTCACAAGTTCCTGTTCCGGCACCCTGCCGGGACGGGGATTGACCCCCGGAGCCATCTCCATCGACTCCACCGCTTCCACTCCGACTCCATGATGGTTTATGAGTAGTTCCCCCATGGACTACGGGTTCTCGGCTATAGCTAGTTGATACTCTCTCTCTCATGTACTTCAATACAATGATCTCATGAGCTGCCTTACATGATTGAGATCCATATGATGTAATCGGTGTTGTGTTTGTTGGGATCCGATAAATTGTGGAATTATGATCAGATTGTTCATCATATTATCATACTACTGTTATTTAAGATCTTGCATGCTCTCCGGTAGTTACTGATATGTCTCAAACGTATCTATAATTTTTGATGCTCCATGCTTGTTTTACACCAATTCATATATGTTTTGCTTACACTTCGATGCACTTTTATATGATTTCCGTCACTAACCTATTAACAAGATGCCACAGTGTCAGTTCCCTGTTTTCTGTTGTTTTTGTATTTCAAAAAAGTTGTACAGTCGGCGGCGGGCTCAGGGGTGGTGGAGCAGCGGCAGCAATGAGGAACCCTAGCTTGGGTTCATACCAGCGAGGCTTACAAGGGAGCGAGGCGATGCGAGCGAAGGGAGTTTGCTGATGACCCACAAGTATAGGGGATCGCAACAGTCTTCGAGGAAAGTAAAACCCAATTTATTGATTCGACACAAGGGGAGACAAATAATACTTGTAAGCCTTAACAGCGAAGTTGTCAATTCAGCTGCACCGGAAACAGACTTGCTCGCAAGAGTTTATCAGTAGCAACAGTTTTATAGCAGTAGGAGTAGTGAAATAATAGCAGCAGTGTAACAAAGACAGCAGTAGTGATTTTAGTAAACAGCAGGATTAAAATTCTGTAGGTGATGACGGGAAAATGGCGGCAACAAAAGTAGCTAATGTACGCGTCCACGTCAGAGAGACTGATAGTAATTATAAATGCGCAGTGCATAAGATAAATAAAAGATACCAAACATTGCAGGTACTTTATTTCCAAAACTTTCACATTTACATAAAAGAACTGTTAATTACATCTCCGGAGAGAAAACCCCTGATTAAGAATTCCAACATATCTATTACATAGGATTACATCATATGACTATTACAAAAAATGTGAAATAAACTAAGAAGTCCTCCTCGCGGTCGTCGATGAAATCTTCTCGCCGAACATGAAGTTTGTCTTCCTAGATACGTGGCATCTTTTTAATATATGTTTTCCTAGCATGCTTCATTTATTTTACTACTTAAATATACGTAGCATATAATGAAGTTTTGATATAGCTAGGCACAGTATTTACTTTGATCCTACATTTGCTGGATAGGATATATGCGCATGCATCATCATTTATTCTTGTACTAGTATTATCAGTACAAGAAACCGTATGCAAATTTAGCTATGGAACGTGCACAGAACTTTTCTACATGCATGAAGCGATGGCTCAAAACGATTAGCCTTTCACGTTTCTTTAGGGATATAATACCAACTCGTTTTACAAGTTAGGAGTATGCCTAGTTTGGTTCCTAACATCTTCCAGTATCAGCAATGCATTTTTTTCTTAATACTGATGCATACGACAAGTAGATACTGCAATATGGTGCTAATCCATGTTTGGAAGCATTTATATTAGCATACAGATGCAGGCTTTTATATTTGAATTTTAGAGCATGGAAGCTCATATGGGAAATTTATTTTATATCGCATCGGAGACTAGATCTGTCTATTTTGGAGACTCGTCTAGCTAGACTTTGGCGTACATATTTAATTGTACTAATATTTGATAATAGTAGTTTAATATTTCAACCGACCCACTATTTGACGGCATTCGGCTCATGCTATATTTTCAGTGCACGGCCAGCTTGGTTTCTACTCAACTTCATCTATATTACTAGCATGATGGATAGTATAAAATGCGAGTTGATTTGGCTAGGCATGATTTTACCCTATGTTTCTTGGATAGGTATGCCACATGAGAATTTGATTAACTTTGGCTTCACTTGTGTTATATCTAGCGCCGTGTAGCAATATACCCACGTGTAGCATAACCGAGCGAAGTATGGTTATTTCTTCTTAGTTGTATCATCACTAGCATGGCATAGCATGTAGTGTGACCAAGCAAGAGTATATGTTGATTTGTGAGCATGCGGACTTTCCATTGAATATATGCATGCAACTTGATGGTGCAATATGGTTTCAACACATATGTTTATGCACTAGTTTTGTATGAGAGACTAGTGTTTCTATATGAACATATTTCATGAGTTTCACTTCACTTGTATTATTACTAACGCCGTGTGACAATACGCCCACGTGTAGCATAACCAAGTGGAGTTTTGTGATTTCTTCTCATTTGTATTATCACCAACATAGCATAGCATTTATGCACGTAGTGTAACCAAACTCGAAGTATATATCAATTTTATATTTGATGGAGCATGATAAAACGTATGGCAACTTCTTGGTTCAGTTTAGCTATATGGGACTAAACTATGCATGGAGTAAATATCATGTACAAGCACTTTGATCATTATATTTAATTCTAGTACTAACAATATGGTGTACTAGTTTTCTTTGTAACTCCTAACGTGGAATGGAGTACAGAATATTTCACATACACTACTTCGTATCTAGTGCGAAACCAATATGAGTGAATTTACCCATCAAACAATTTATCGGAATTCATGCTTACATCCATATGAGGGAATACATAATTTATTTTAGTTAACATATGCCGATGGGCCAGCATGCGTAGAGTGTGGTTTATTTTAAGGTGAAGTTTACGCTGCTCAAGTTTATTATCTAGGCAAATGGCATGCTACAATAATTCATCCATTTAGGGGACTAGCAAATATGTCTTAATTTCTACTAGCATATGAAACGAAAACAACATGAGTTTTACTTCTATTTCTATCCTTAATCACCATGTGACCGGAGCAAGCATAATTTTATCATGTGCACCTAATTTGTATCGTCATAGGACCAATGATCACTATGAGACCAAAGTAGGCTTTGGTTGATTATCCCGATTTGTATCTTCATGGGATTTTACCATGAGACCAAAACAAGGGATATATTACTTTGGGCAAGTTAGACCAATATGTGCAATCCAATCAATATCTATTTTAGTTCTATTCTTGAATTGTATCACATGAAACCAAACAAGATATGAATTTGGTTCTATTCTTGAAGTGTATCACATGAGATCAAAGATCATCATGAGACCAAACAAGATATGAACTTTGGTTCTATTCTTGAAGTGTATCACATGAGATCAGAGATCGTCATGAGACCAAACAAGATATGAACTTTGGATTATGTAGGGATTTGAACCTAGAAAATATATATGTTGTATGGAGCAACAATCACCATGGGAGCAGGAGAGTATGGACCTTCTTTTTATTACCTTTGTGTGGAGATGTAGGAGCGCCGGTGTGTCCGTACGGCAGCGTCGGCGATGATCGGCCGGCAACGCGTACGTACGCGTATATCGGCAGCAGCGTTAGTTTGGGCAAGCTGATTTTTTGGCAGCGTTGGCTTGGTGAATGGCTAGCGAGGCGGTGATCTGGGCGTGCAGCGATGGACTGATTTTGGGTTTGCTGATGGATGATTAGCGAATGGTGATTAGCCTGGCTTCTCTGGTTTGTTGCTCTTTATATAAGCAAAGACGTTCCAGAGACGGTGCGCGCACGTACTGCAGATCGTGGGCACAGACGTGGGCGTCGTGGATGGTTTGCAGATTGGAGCCTAAGTTTTCTAGCGTGGACTTGGATCAAGCGATGGAGTCCAGCCAGAGTATACTACCCATTAGCTCGTTATTTGCATGGGCTTTGGGAAAGTCTTTGATTTAAGTAGGCTAATTGCATGCATATGGGCCATGGGCTGAGTATTATTATACGTTAATTAAGCCACCGTGCCGCAAAATCCATGCAACTTAATATAGCTCGATCTCTACACGTAGTTGGTTTGGTTGTGGCTCAATAACGTGTAAACTAGCTAGATTGTGAACTGTTAACTCACGTTGCTAGCATAGCTCAATTTCTATACATGTTGCGAATTTTCCTTTGGTGGAATCTTTTTATGACATATTTAATATGACGTGATCGTATTTCATTGGGTTGCCGCGGTGATGCCGATATAATTTTAATCTCGCGGTCGACTGCTTATTGTTACCGCGACTTTGCTTATTTTAGTCAATATTAGACCATTGCAGTGGGCGTAACGTCCAAAAGACAAATATGTTTTATTTTATTTGTAAGAAAACTTCTATTTTATTTATTTAATCATTTTTATATATAATGAAGACAAAATCGGTGTCAACAGTAGGCACAAGGATGGATGAACGGGCGTTGCATGGATGAGAGAATTCGTATAACAATCAAGGTAAGGCATTTGCAGATAATAATAAAACGGTATCCAAGTACTAATCAATCCATAGGCATGTGTTCCGTATATAGTCGTATGTGCTCGCAATGAGAAACTTGCACAACATCTTTTGTCCTACCAGTGGCAGCCGGGCCTCTAGGGAAACTACTGGAAATTAAGGTACTCCTTTAATAGAGTATCGGAGCAAAGCATTAACACTCCATGAACACATGTGATCCTCACATCACCGCCTTCCCCTCGGTTGTCCCAATTTCTGTCACTTTGGGGCCTCGGGTTCCGCAATATATGTATACAACTTGCGGTAAGATCATAAAACAATGAATATCTTCATGAATCAATAACATGTTCAGATCTAAAATCATGGCACTCGGGCCCTAGTGACAAGCATTAAGCATAACAAGTTGCAACAATATCATAAAAGTACCATCTACGGATACTAGGCACCATGCCCTAACAATCTTATGACTATTACATGATCAATCTCATCCAATCCCTACCATCCCCTTCAGCCTACAGCAGGGGAATTACTCACATGGATGGGGGAAGCATGGCTGGTCGATGGAGAGGCGTCGGTGGTGATGGCGCGACGATCCCCTCCAATTCCCGTCCGTGCCGAACGGAGTTTCGGTCCCGAGGCGGAGTTTCGCGATGGCGGCGGAGTTACGGATGTCTTCGGAAATATGGTCGACCCCTGGCGTTTTTAGGTCGAAGGGGTTTAGTAGCCCGAAGGAGAGCGTCGGGGGCCGCCGAGCGCCCTAACCATAGGGTGGCGCGCCCCCTGTAGGCGCCGGCCTATGGTGTGGGGCCATGGCCCCGGCTCGCCCTTTTGGCCTCTCATCTTCACGGTGAAAATAGGCCCATTGCGATTATTTCGGGATTTTCCTGAAAGTCGAGTTTGCACAAAAACGAGACACTAGTGCAATTCTGAAAACAGCGTTAGTCCGTGTTAGTTGTATCCAAAATACACAAATTAGAGGCAAAACAATAGCAAAAGTGTTCGGGAAAGTAGATACGTTTTGGACGTATCAACTCCCCCCAAGCTTAGCTTATTGCTTGTCCTCAAGCAATTCAGTTAACAACTGAGTGCGATAAAAGAAATTTCACGAACACGTTTGCTCATATGATGTAAATATTCTCATGATATGACAAATACTTAAGCAATTCATAATAAGATACATGCAAATAAAGTCATCTAATAGCTATGTCAATCATGAAAGAGATACCAACAAACTAATAACAAGCATCATGAAACACTTCCATAAGCAGCATTGCAATGTTCATACAAAGATATGATAAAGTGGTATCTCGCTTGCCTGTATTCGTACAGCAAAACATAAATGCCCAGGCACCTTTGAAGTTCATAGAAAGACTAGAAGTAAAGATTGTCAAAGATAAAAGCATCAACGTTATACCACAGCTGATCATATTTTGGGACAAGCATATTATACTAAGAATGACAGTTATGCTCTCAAGAAGGTGCTCAAAGAAAGGATGGTGACTCAACATAAAAGTAAAATATTGACCCTTCGCAGAGGGAAGCAGGGATTAACATGTGCTAGAGCTTTTCATTTTTCAAACAGAAGTAAAATTATTTTGAGAGGTGTTTGTTGTTTTCAACGAATGATAGTGGGTACTCTAACCACCTCGCCAACCAGACTCTCAAGAGCGGCTCCCATGAAGGACGTCATTTCTACCAGCAAAGGTAGATCATCCCTCTTCTCTTTTGTTTACACATGCATTTTAGTTTCATTATGGATGACACTCCCTCCAACCTTTGCTTACACAAGCCATGGCTAACCGAATCTTCGGGTGCCTTCCAACATTCACATACCATGGGGAGTGATACGTCTCCAACGTATCGATAATTTCTTATGTTCCATGCTACTTTATTGATGATACCTACATGTTTTATGCACATTATATGTCATATTTATGCATTTTCGGAACTAACCTATTAACAAGATGCCGAAGAGCCGTTCTTGTTTTCTGCTTTTTTGGTTTCGAAATCCTAGTAAAGAAATATTCTCGGAATTGGACGAAACTTTCGCCCAGGGTCCTATTTTTGAAGCTTCCAGAAGACCGAGAGATAACGAAGGGGCCACGAGGCAGCGGAGGGTGGCGGCGTGGCCAAGCCACGGCCGCGCCGACCTACCCCCTGGGCCCCTCGTGTGGCCCCGCGTTGACCCTCCGCCTCTAAAAACCGTCGCGAAACCCCCATGCGAGAGCCACGATACGGAAAACCTTGCTGGACGCCGCCGCGTCCCATCTCGGGGGATTCGGAGATCGCCTCCGGCACCTGCCGGAGGGATTCATCTCCCGAGGACTCTACACCGCCATGGTCGCCTCGGAGTGATGAGTGAGTAGTTCACCGGACCATGGGTCCATAGCGTAGCTAGATGGTCGTCTTCTCCTTGTTGTGCTTCATTGTTGGATCTTGTGAGCTGCCTAACATGATCAAGATCATCTATACGTAATTCTATATGTTGTGTTTGTCGGGATCCGATGGATAGAGAGTACTATGATTATGGTGATTATCAATCTATTGTTTATGTGTTGTTTATGATCTTGCATGCTCTCCGTTACTAGTAGAGGCTCCGGCCAAGTTTTTACTCTTAACTCCAGAGAGTATTTATGCTCGATAGTGGGTTCATGCCTCCATTGAATCTGGGACAGTGACAGAAAGTTCTAAGGTTGTGGATGTGCTGTTGCCACTAGGGATAAAACATTGATGCTATGTCTAAGGATGTAGTTGTTGATTACATTACGCACCATACTTAATGCAATTGTCTGTTGCTTTGCAACTTAATACTGGAGGGGTTCGGATGATAACCTGAAGGTGGACTTTTTAGGCATAGATGCATTGGATGGCGGTCTATGTATTTTGTCGTAATGCCCAATTAAATCTCACTATATTTATCATATCATGTATATGCATTGTTATGCCTTTCTCTATTTGTCAATTGTCCCTGTAATTTGTTTACCCAACATGCTTTTATCTTATGGGAGAGACACCTCTAGTGAACTGTGGACCCGGTCCTATTCTTTACATAGCATACAATCTCTTGCAATACTTGTTTTACTGTTTTCTTGCAAACAAACATCTTCCACTCGATACGTTTAATCCTTTGTTACAGCAAGCCGGTGAGATTGACAACCTCACTGTTTCGTTGGGACAAAGTACTTGGGTTGTGTTGTGCAGGTTCCGCGTTGCGCCGGAATCCTGGTGTTGCGCCGCATCACATTTCGCGACCATCAACCTTCAATGTGCTTCTTGGCTCCTCCTGTTCGATTAAACCTTGGTTTCTTTCTGAGGGAAAACTTGCTACTGTGCGCATCATACCTTCCTCTTGGGGTTCCCAACGAACGTGTGAGTTACACGCCATCAAGTATCTATTTGCAGGTTAAGTTGCTTACTGATGCATCAGAGCAAAACACGTGAAGAGAATTATTAATGAAGGTTAATTAATTGGGGCTGGGAACCCCGTTGTCAGCTCTTTTTGCAAAATTATTGGATAAGTGGATGTGCCACTAGTCCATTGGTGAAAGTCCGTCAGGAGTAAATGAAAAGGTTGAAAGATAAAACACCACATACTTCCTCATGAGCTATAAAACATTGACACAAATTGAGAAGTAGTTTGAAGGTTTAAAGGTAGCACATGAGAATTTAGTTGGAATGGTTTGAAATGCCATGCATAGGTATTTATGGTGGACACTTTGGAACAACTTGTTTTTAAGGTATATGGAAGCACGAGCAGCATTCCCGCTCAGTACAAGTTAAGGCTAGCAATAGACTGGGAAGCGACAATCAAGAGAGCAATAACTGTCATAATCATGTTTGCGACAAAATAAAATTAACGGAGGCATAAAAGTGATACAAAAACTCTGAAGCAAAGTAAATCATCGAGGCTTAATTGACTTTTGTTTACTCATATGCATGCGTGAGCATGTGCCAAGTCGATTCGAGTGAATTATTCAGAGGAGGATACCACAATGTCATACCTATCTATGAATAAAACAATGCAAGCCAATATTCATGACATGCTACTCATTATTAATAGATTGGAACTAATCATGAGAGATCATGAACCACTAGACTTTCATTAAATGACATATACCTCACATGAACCAACTAAGCATGCTCACATGGATGAGTATATGTACAAAAATGAAAACAAATAGAGTTCATATACCAGCCTCTCACCATAGTCAAGTTGCCGTAGATCGTCATTATTGCCTTTCACTTGTGTGGCTTGAATAATAATATGGAATGAAACCAAGCTCCAACCACCGGAGACCGCTGAACTCCCTAATAAACTTTACAAAACCAAAGAAGAACAACAAATATTTTTGGTGTTTTCGGGTTAGAAACAAGAACAAAAGGAAACAAGCAAACAAAGCAAAATCTTTTTGGATTTTCTCATAGCAAACCAACGATAGCAAATAAGGTAAAATAGGAGCAAAGAACCAAATAAACAAATGGTGAAGAGAAACAACAAAAATATTTTTGGTCTTTTTGTGTTTTAGGAAAGAAACAAAGCAAAAACAAGAGAATGAAAACTAAAAGAAACACAGAAAAGCAAGATGGCAGAAATCTGCCAAAACCTGACAGCAGTACAGAAATCGATTTTTACAAAAATCTTCCGTTGCTCAGTTCGAAAAGTATTCAACTAATGAAAGTCAGATAACAACCCGGGGAACATGCACAAAAATTTGCAACTCAAAATAACGTTCTGGCTGTGCGCAGGATTTTTTTTAGTAACAGCCCAGAATCTGTTTTTTAGACAGCACTTCCCCAAATATCATCTCCTTATCATTAGAAACCACTTTAAGAAGCTAAACAAGTATATACAAGTATCCATCAATTGTAATATGCAATGAATGAGTGATGCCGGCATACCTCCCCCCAAGCTTAGGCTTTTAGCCTAAGTGGAGATCAACCCCAGCGAGGGTCCACGCCGTGGATCGTACATGGCGTGATCAAAATAAGGTCCCTGCGCAGAAGAATAGCGTGGAGGCTCCACATGACCATAATGTTGATGTGAGGAGCTCGCTGCATCGGATGATGAGTCGAGGTGTTCCTCGGCCTCCTCTGTGCCGTCCCTTGCATGATGGCCTTCTCCTTCTATGTATGCATTTAGCTCATTTTCTGTGACCAACCAACTTTTCATGGAATCAAGGTTAAACAAAGCAGGTGCATGCAATTGTACTAGTTTTTCAGTTTTCTTAGTTGTTCTCTAATTTTTCTTATAGAATGTTATCTTATAAGACAGGTTGCTCAAATTAGACGTATCCGAAACAAAATCATGTTTAATCATGGAAACAACGTCAAGTTTCTCTATGGAGAGCTGAATATCAAGATGGTGAGGTTCTACCCCATGCATAGCTAATAAACGAGAGGCGATGAGACCTCCACAAATTCCTCCCTTCTCACGGTTAGTAGAAAGTCTACAAGCTATCAAAGCACCCAAATTATAAGTCCTATCACGTTGCAATGCAGCAGCTAAGAAAGCCATATCTTGGATAGACAACTTATTTGCATTCCTTCTAGCAAGAACGCACTTTGTGATGAAATAAGCAAAGTAGCGAATAGCTGGGAGTTGAATACTACTGATTTTACCACTATCATCGGAGAAGCTTCTCCCTTGACTAATCATCGCATATAGACTCAAGAGCTCCCGCGGCAGTCCCCTAACCTTCTCGCATGATCCCCATTGTGGCACTCTAATTGCTGCACAAAAATCGTCAAAGGGCAAGTTGACAGTTTTATTATAAATTTTGTATCGAACCATGGGGTTAGTTTGGGACCAATTGAATTCAAAATCCTGCACCACTGACATGGTTAGTTTTGCATATTGGTAAGGTTCACCAACAACGAAACTTTCCCTGCATTGGAAATCAGTTTTTGAACATCTTGCAAGATTCCTGCATTCCGCATAAAATTAGTGCATGGGTAATAGGAGGGGTATACTCCCTCTTCGCGGTGAACTCTCATGACTTCTTGCACCTCCAATTCTTGTTGATTTAGTTGGTGCCTATTCCACTCCATTTTCTGAAAATTTTCAACAATTATTATAAAATTTGATTTCAAGACATATAATTGAGGGAAACTACTATATGAACTTGCTAGAGTACTAAACATGCATCAAAACTATTTTTTACAACTTAGAACAAGCATGCAAGCTCACTAAACATGTTACCTACAACAACAAAATATTCAATATATACTCAACCAAACAAAATTCTATTTGGATAATCAAAGGAGTCACATACCGGAGAGCAAATGTGCCAAATTTCAGACAAAAATCTGGGAGCAAAGAGATCGAGAAATCTTGAGCTCTTGAGCAGAAATGCGAGTGAGAGAAAGTGAGTACGAGTTTTTCGGGAGAGAGAGTGAGATGAAAGAGATGAGTGAGTGGGGCAAGGAGGGGCCCACACCACGGGGTGCGCGCCCCCTTGCTGGCCGCGCCGGCCATGGGTCCACTGGTACCCCAGGTCACCTGGCGCTCCCAGGTAGCCCTTCGAAAAATAAGACTAATGTATAATTTTTGTAAATTTTTGAGAACTTCGAAAATGCACATTTCGGGTTAAAGTAATTATTACAGCGCAGGAAAATGATTTCCAAAATCTTAAACAACTAAAGCATCTTGCAAAACAAAAAGTGCTACAGCAAGTAAAACAAGTGGAGGAAGAAAGAAATGTTGTTTAGCTCTTTTATGTATTTAAAATATACTTGTTAACAAGGTTGATCAAGTCTTGCTACCAAATAAATTTTATATGACATAAGAAGAAATAAACCTCAAATCAATCATGTTACCTTATATTGAATTGATATGGATCCAATCACAAGAGTTTGATATTTTTATTTAGGCTCATATATAGGACAATCAATGGATCCCACCTTGATAGTTTTCAAATTAAAAAATGTATTAACTCCGTATACTTTATCAATCCTCTTGGGAAAATAGACAGTATGTTCCTTATCTTCAACATTGAAAGTAACTTTTCCTTTATTGCAATCAATAACAGCCCCTGCAGTATTAAGAAAGGGTCTTCCAAGAATAATAGACATATTATCATCTTCGGGCATTTCCAACACAACAAAATCAGTTAATATTAAGCAATTTTGAGTAACTTGAACATGAACATCTTCACATACACCAACAGGAACATCAGTAGATTTATCAGCCATTTGCAAAGATATATCAATTGGTATCAACTTATCTAAATCAAGTCTCTTGTAAAGAGAAAAAAGCATCACACTAACTCCTGCTCCCAAATCACATAGAGCAGTTCTAACATAATTATTCTTGATGGAACAAGGAATAGTCGGTATACCTGGTCTCCCGGCTTCTTTGGAACCTTGCCATTGAAAGAGTAATTAGCGAGCATAGTGGAAATCTCCTCATTAGGAATTTTCCTTTTGTTAGAGACAATATCTTTCATGTACTTTGAATAAGGAGGCAATTTAATAGCATCAGTTAAAGGGATTTGCAAAAATAAAGGTTTCATCCAATCACAAAATTTATTATAGTGTTCCTCCTCCTTTGATTTCAGTTTCTTAGCAGGAGAAGGCATTTGCTTTTGAACCCAAGGTTCTCTTTCATTACCATGTTTCTTTGTAATAAAATCTTCTTTAGTGTACTTCTTATTTTTAGCATGCTTTTCAGTTTTTTTTCAATCTCTTCTTTATCAGAGCATCATTCTTATCATTATCTTCATCATGTTCATTACCACTTTCAGTTTCAGCATCGAAATAGAAATACTATTAGGATCATTAACAGGTTCAGAGGATTCTACAACAGTTTATGTTTCTTCTTCTTTTTCTTAGAAGGACTACTAGTTTCTTTAGTTCGTTGAGAATCTTGTTCAATTCTTTTGGGGTGCCCTTCAGGATAGAGGATCCTGGGTAGAAACACCGCCTCTAGTTGTTACTTCATAAGCATGTTTTTCTTCATGAGTATTTTTTAACAAATCATATTGCACTTTAGTAAGTTGATCAATTTGAGTTTGAATCATATTAAAATGTTTAACGAGCATCTTAACATCATTGGAGGTTCTCTCCACAATATCATGCAATTTACTAATAGCTTGAGAATTTTTCATTAGATGATTCTCTACTCTCATATTAAAATTATTTTGCTTAACAATATAATTATCAAATTCATCTAAACATTGATCAGGAGGTTTTGAATAAGGGATATCTCCTCTATCAAAGCGTTGAAGAGAATGTACCTCAATTGTGGATGAAGGGGAATTATCTTACATAGGTCTTCTATAGGAGGCAAATTCTTCACATCTTCAGATTTAATACCTTTCTCCATAAGAGATTTTTTGGCTTCCCTCATATCTTCATCATTTAATTCAATCATACCCCTCTTCTTCAATATTGGTGTGGGGTTGGTTCAGGTGTAGACCAATCATCATGATTTTTGCTTATTTTAGCCAATAATTCTTCAGCCGGAGTTCTTTTCTTGAAAACACAATCAGCACAACTATCCAGGTATGCCCTAGACTCAATGGTTAGTCCACTATAAAATATATCAAGTAAATCATGCTTCTCCAAATCATGTCCGGCGAGCTCTAATAAGAGAGCAAAATCTTGCCCAAGCTTCGGGCAATTTCTCTCCATCTTCTTGATCAAAACTATAAATTCTCTGCAGAGCAATATGTTGAGCACTAGCAGGAAAATATTTCGAAAGAAAACATCAATCAAACAACTTGGACTATCAATAGAATCAGGAGGCAAATTATTATACCAAATCTTAGCATCATCCTTTAATGAGAAAGGGAAAATCTTAGCAACAAAATAAGTACGCATCTTAACATCATCAGAAAACAAGCTACTTAAAGTAGAAAGCTCATTCATGTGCTCTACAACACTCTCTTTTTCAGTACCACAAAAGGTGTTTTCTCGACAATAGATATATGAGATAAATCAAGAGAAAAGTCATAATCTTTATCCTTAATGTTTATAGGAGATGTGGAAAATTTAGGATCAGATCTAACAGCATGTTGTGCAATAAGCTTTTTAAGGTTACTTGTACTAGTAGTAGCATTGCATTTATCAATAAAATCATCATCAAGTTCCACATAATCTTCATCAAGATCATCGACTCAGGTGAATTAACAGTGTAACATATTTTCATTAGGAGTTTCAGTATTTTCAATTTGTCTAGACCTAGCAATTGTATCATCTAGAAAAGGACCTAATGAACCGGTATTATCAAGCACAGTAGAAGCATCATCAAAATTATCGGAGGAATTTTCAGATTCAGCTGAAATACCAACACGTGAAGCTTGTGGTGGTGAAACAAGTTGACTTATCACAGATGGTGAATCAAGAGCAGCAGAGGTACTCAGAGTTGTACCTTTTCTTGTAGTGGATGGTAATATGGCGAGTTTAGTATCGCGAGGTTTACCCATGATGGAGGATTTGCAGCGAACAATATCAATCCAAGTGAACTTGCAAATAAAGCTATGCTCCCCGGCAACGGCGCCAGAAAATAGTCTTGATGACCCACAAGTATAGGGGATCGCAACAGTCTTCGAGGGAGGTAAAACCCAATTTATTGATTCGACACAAGGGAGACAAAGAATACTTGTAAGCCTTAACAGCGGACTTGTCAATTCAGCTGCACACTGGAACAGACTTGCTCGCAAGAGTTTATCAGTAGCAACAATTTTATAGCAGTAGGAGTAGTGAAATAACAGCAGCATTGTAACAAAGACAGCAGTAGTGATTTTAGTAAACAACAGGATTAAAATACTGTAGGCACAAGGATGGATGAACGGGCGTTGCATGGATGAGAGAATTCATATAACAATCAAGGTAGGGCATTTGCAGATAATAATAAAACGGTATCCAAGTACTAATCAATTCATAGGCATGTGTTCCGTATATAGTCGTACGTGCTCGCAATGAGAAACTTGCACAACATCTTTTGTCCTACCAGCCGGTGGCAGCCGGGCCTCTAGGGAAACTACTGGAAATTAAGGTACTCCTTTTAATAGAGTACCGAGCAAAGCATTAACACTCCGTGAACACATGTGATCCTCACATCACCGCCTTCCCCTCCGGTTGTCCCAATTTCTGCCACTTTGGGGCCTCGGGTTGGACAACAATATGTGTATACAACTTGCAGGTAAGATCATAAAACAATGAATATCTTCATGAATCAATAACATGTTCAGATCTGAAATCATGGCACTCGGGCCCTAGTGACAAGCATTAAGCATAACAAGTTGCAAAAATATCATAAAAGTACCATCTACGGATACTAGGCACCATGCCCTAACAATCTTATGACTATTACATGATCAATCTCATCCAATCCCTACCACCCCCTTCAGCCTACAGCAGGGGAATTACTCACACATGGATGGGGGAAGCATGGCTGGTCGATGGAGAGCGTCGGTGGTGATGGCGGCGATGATCCCCTCCAATTCCCCGTCCGGCGGAGTGCCGGAGGCGGAGTTTCGCGATGGCGGCGGAGTTCTGGATGTCTTCTGGAAATATGGTCGAACCCCTGGCGTTTTTAGGTCGAAGGGGTTTAGTAGCCGAAGGAGAGCGTGGGGGGGCCGAGGCGCCTAACCATAGGGCGCGCGCCCCCGGGCGCGCCGGCCTATGGTGTGGGGGCCATGGGCCCCGCTCGCCCTTTTGGCCTCTCATCTTCACGGTGAAAATAGGCCCATTGCGATTATTTCCGGGGTTTTCCTGAAAGTCGAGTTTGCACAAAAACGAGACACCAGTGCAATTCTGCTGAAAACAACGTTAGTCCGTGTTAGTTGTATCCAAAATACACAAATTAGAGGCAAAACAATAGCAAAAGTGTTCGGGAAAGTAGATACGTTTTGGACGTATCATTTGCCTTTTCTATTTTCGTTCACTTATTCAAATGTTATCTTGTGGAAGGGCATTCGCCTTTAAATATAACCAACAAACGGGGCAGCTTCGCGTACCGTTCGATTCCGAGCGTAGAAGCTCGGGAAACTCTCCAGAAACTGCTATCGATCAGTTTCTCCGTATACACACAACTCGGGCTTCTCGGTGGAAATAAGCCGGACCAAAAATGGAGACTTCTTTTGGGCTTCAGCTGCGTACCACCTGAAAGCTGGTCTAGAAGCCCACAACAAGTGGCCCTAAAGCGTTTTACATGGGTTGGCTTGTTCACCTAGCGAACCGCAGGTGGGTTAGCCTAGTAAATCACAACATGCCTCATGTAGCCCGGCCCAAGAACTTTATAGGGCTAAGAGGGCTGGCCCTTTTTACTGAGCAGGCTTGACATCAATCTTTAACAGGTCGGCCCATAAACTTAATGGACCTGCTAATCATCCTAGTTGGGCCATCCCATACCTTCTGTTGACATGTCAAACAATTTTAGTTGGGCCGGCCTGGGCAACATGTTCCACTTTCAAAAAAATGTAAGTCGGCCTGGCCCATTTACTATCAGGACCGTCCCATTTGCTAACTAGTCCGGCCCATTCACTAAGTGTGCCGACCCAACGACATAATTGACCGGTCAAAACTACTGAGTTGGGCCGGCCCGCTAGCTAAATGGGTCGGCCCAGTTACCTCATTGACTGGTCAAACCAAGACATTCGGCCTGACCCGAATACTTAGTGGGCCGGCCCGTAGAGATGTTTGATCGGTCAAAGCAAGACATTCGTCTCGCCCCGCGTGCTAAAAGGGTCGGCCTGTTTATCCTTTGACCGGTCAAACAAAGACATTCAGCCCAGCCCCTTCGCTAAGTGGACCAGCCCATAAATTCAGTTGACTAGTCAAACCATGCCAGTTGGCTCAACGCAGTTACTGATTGGGCTGGCCTAGTATTCCTTATTGGGACGACCTACTTAAGGTGTAGCAGGCCTTGTGTAGGCCTATCATCTACCACGAGTTTGCACTAGCTACCACGAGTTTTCAACTAGTGAAATATGTTACCGGCTAGTTAACGGCATCTTTCACGTGTCAGTTAGCATGATGTCAGCAGGTCAACAGCCTCCCGAGAATCTTTTTCCACATCCCGATTTTTCGTCGGTGAAGGTCGCTCAACCGCCACGGAACGGAAAAACCATGGTGGATACATAGGTGACGCGGTATGAATCACATAACCCATTGTTAGGTACCCAAATTCAGGTGTGACAATGGTTTCAGAGTTGTTGAACGCGTTCACATGAGGGTGGAATGAGGAGGCCTTAGCAACAAAATTGGCGGCTGTGGATATTCAAGCTATTTTTAAGATACCGGTTGGTGGTTTTGATGAAGATATTTGGGCCTAGCATTTAGAGAGGAATGGATTACTTTCTGTCCGTTCGGCCTATAGAGCTTTACTTCATACGCGACATATGAACAAACCAATTATGGGAACTAGTGGCAATGATCAATCATATTGGAAGAAGTTATGGAAGATGAGTGTGCCTCCAAAGGTTCGTAACTTTTGGTGGAGAGTAACGAAGGGTTTTATCCCGTCTCGGGCTGTACTGAATGAGAGGCACACTGAAAAATTAATATTTGTCATTCCTGTGGAAATAGGGAAACTATCAGACATGTTTTGTTTGAATGTACTTGGGCTAAGCTGTTTTGGCAAGAGATTAAGGAAGTCGGAGGGATGAAAATTCCTGAGCTTCATCCTATTTCTTGGACCATGGACATCATTGACAATAACAAGGCTGTCCTGGAGAGGCTCATGTGTTCTTATGTGGTGCATGGTCAGTTTGGTTGGAGAGGAATGCAAGAAACCACGGAGAACAAACGATATCAATCAATCTCAAGTTCAGTGAAATGGGCGGTAGATGTGGCGATGGACCTGTCTATTTCAGGTCAAGAGAAGGTTCAACGTGGTGTTAGCGCACGCCTGAAGTGGCAATCTCCAGATGAAGGAAATCTCGAAGTGAATGTTGATGCGAGCTTTGTAGGAAAAGCAGGCGAAGGTGCATCAAAGATAGTACTACGAGATAACAATGGATCTTGATTAGAGGTCAAGCACTGTGGTATGACATGCTGCTAATGTTCTTACCATGGAAGCTATAGGTGTAAGAGATGGAGTCAAACTAGCTAGTATTGAAATAAGGACAAGCGAAGTTGTCAAGCTATGGAAGGACATATGCAAGGATCTGAACTTACATCAATTATCCATAAAATTGAGCTGTAATATGAAGTTTTTTCGTTTAAAGTATATTGGATGAGAGGCAAGTGAAGCAGCACATCTTTGTGCAAAGCAGGCGTCAGCTAGTAGGCGCAAATGTTTATGGATTAAGAGCATCTCCAACAGACGCTGTAAATATTGGCGCGCTATACGTCCCTTCCGACGCGCTGTAAACGTTTGTCGCGCGCTTTGACGAACTTTCCCCCGCCGGACGCGCCAAAATGCAGCGCCTGCGCGGGCGGTAAAATTGGACCTCCTCGGACGCTCTAAAATACACAGCGCGCCGCCATGCGAACGGCTAGTTTTTTGTATATCGTTTGAAACGGATCAAACAATTCAAACAAAATTACGGAAATTTAACCGAAATTACGAAATATATTAAAAGTTCGACAAATACCGACATTTTATTTAAACTAAACTAAACTAGACTACTCGGAATCCTCCTAGTCGAAGTCCGACGATCCGCTAGTCGGAGTCGTGTCGAGACGGAGTGCTCGTCCACTCCCGGGAGGAGGAGGAGCTCGGCGGTTCCTCGACGGTCCGGCGCCTCTCCTCCGCCCTCTTCGCCCTGCCGCCGCGCCGCCGCCCTCTCGCCTTCCTCGCGCCGACTCGGCGCGGCGCCGGTCGCGGTCGGCCTTCTTCTTCGCCGCAGCCTTCGCCTTGGCCTCCTTCTTGCGCGTAAAACGTCTCCGGCGCGACGTCCTCGGGAACGCGCGCCCACTCGAGCGCGGCGCTCGTCCCTCGCCACGCGCGCGTTGCTCGAGGTCGCGGCGCGGCTGCTCGGTCGTGATGAGCGGCGATGGCGGCGCGAGCATCTCGCCTGCTCGCGCGTCCAAACATCGTGGAAATTCATCTGCCGGCGGGGCGGCGGCGCCACGCGACGGCGTCGTGGCTCGCGCCGCCTCGTGCGCGGTGTCGAAGGTACCGAGCGGATCCGCTCCTCGCGGACGAATCTCGGCGTCGAGCGGCGCTCGGCGCGCGCGGGCGCGTGGCCGGACGGAGCGGCGGGAGGCATGGCGCCGGAGACGGAGCGGACCGTCGGCGCGGACGAGCGGTGGGGAGCGGAGCGACACGCGGAAGTTTCGACGCGGGAGTTGGCGCGTTCGCGCGTGTCGTCTATATAGCGCGCGCGGCAGCGCACGCGCAAATTTCCCGCGTGGGATGGCGCAAACGCGCGGCGCCGCGCGCCTTTTCCCGCGTCTGTGGAGCTTGCGAGCGCTGCGCGCGCAAACGGTATTTTGCCGCGCGCGCCTTTTACAGCGTCGGTTGGAGATGCTCTAATTATATTTGAAATTTCTTATTTACAATTTGGGGATTGTAAGTTCAAGGAGTAATGAATGGAAGGTGTTGATTTGAAAAAAAAGAATAATGCTACTAGATAATTCCTGCAGAATTTTCTTTACAGACTCAGACCATAACACTGCATTCGGCTTTTCCAGCAAGGATTAAAAACACAGCCAACAAATTCCCTCTCCTACCGGAGGGAGGCCACCCCTGACTCGCCACCACGCGGCGCCCCTCCCCCCTACCACGGAGGGCCTAGGGTTTCTCCTCCATCGATTCCACAGTCGCAACCTCCTGTCCTCGATCTGAGTCCTGAGACCAACGGAGCTCCTGCCTTATCCATCGCCAGCACGTCACGTTCAGGCGCCCTCTCCGCCTTCTTCAATCGAGTGCGTTGTCCGGTGGTAGTCGCCCCCCTCTCCCTCCGCTTCTCGTTCGTTCATGCTCGTAATGAATTTTATCCTTTTTTTTTGCTCTGGTGGGTATCTATTTTTTTTGGGGTCTGTTGGTGGGTAGCGCTTCAGCGAGAGGAATAAGAGATCAGTTCAGCTTGCTACCAAACAAATTTCTAGGCAAAGGTAGATTGCCAAATTTTGGCATGGCAAGTGACAGCAAACCCAATCTTTAGCCACAGTTTTTGACAACTTTTGGCACTGCCAAAATATTGGCTAGCCAAATTGTAGCTGCAAACCAAGAAGCACCAGAAATATTTGGGTGTAAGTTTGCTCTTCATGTTCTACCAAATAGACCTGAATGCATAGTGCTTGAGCCAACAATTTTGGCAAGTCAGTTTTATTTTAGTTAATTCTTGCACGATACGAAACTATGAAAGCTTTCAAGACTTTAAGGAGGTGAGCTGACAATTATTTTGGTTTTGACACCGCCACTGACTTCGGCCAACTGATTAGAACGATTAATCCTACCTTCCATGGCCCTTGGCTGGCCAACTGATTTCTTAGATGTTGCAACTTATATTGGGCTAGTGAAACACAGTTTTGCTGCAGAGCAGGAGCCAATTAAGTTATTAAAAAAATACTCTTAGTGATGACTGACGATTGAGGCACTTACCAATTCTAATTTGACTCGAACTTTCTTATCTTCTTTCTCACCTAATGAAGTATTCAATGTTTTAATCTTGCGTGAGTAAGCCTTGCTTGCTCATTCCTTCTTTTAGAACATGCTGCACTCTTGGTATGCACTACACTAGTAATGTGTAATGCAAATGCTTTGTGTTAATCTTTCCTGCAGGGATAACAAGCCACTTGGAACCTGTTATTAATAACCAGTTCCCTTATTCTCCTTGCAATTCTAGGTTATTGGTTCTCACAATGAGCTGTCACCCATTTTGTGTTGACATCCGCTACTACTCATTTTTTCTTCAATGAACACGCACACTTCTTGGTACTATCATCTGAGGCTGTTAAAATGTGGAGGAACTAGTCATTGGCATGTTGGGTGTTTCGGCCCTTTCCCCTCCTTTATCCGTATTCTCCTTTTCTTTCTGTATTTATGGGCGAGGGAGATTTTTTTTTAGTTCACAAGAACAATCGAGACCGAACCTGTATTCTCGCACTGATAATTTGATGTGCTTAAATTTTCTCTACAATATTATCTTGCTCATTATGCCATCATTTTTTCATGTTGTTCATTCTGTTACAGATTTGAAAAGATGCTGAAGAGAAAGCGAGATAATGATTGCACAACAGGAAGTAGCGAAAGTAGCATTCAAAAAGCTTGCACGACAGGAGGCACAAGTGAGTAACTGCATCCAACTGTCACATATACCTCTGTGTGCATGTTGTTTAAACTTCTGCTGCTTTGGCATATAAAACACATTATTGTGCTCTATGGCGTTCAATAGGGCACATGGGGAAATTTGGTGACCTGCATGATTCTTGTCAAGGTGTGTGGAATGAGCTAAATGAAGAAGTTATCTCAAAGCTGTCTAAAGGTGTTGTCGCTGTTGCTTCTTTTAAGGGTAATTAATTCTTTGGTATCTTTTATTTTGTTCCATATTTGCGCTTGAACATTAATGAATCATTGAAATTATGATCATCTTTAGGAAATGTAATGATGCACGCATGCTCAGGCATAGTTATACGATCCGAACCACGCATAACTACTTTATTGACTTCTACAAGTTTGGTGAGATCTTCTCCTGATGATAGCAAGATTGATACCGACTTAAAGGTTGGTGCTTCTAATCATTACTCTGCTCATTTTTACTTGTTCATTTAAGATATTGGTTAAGTTTCACTTTTATCATTCAGATTAGAGCACGCACTTATTCTTCTATGTATGTCAACGGCTGGTTGAAACACTATGATTTGGAGCATGATATTGCTATTGTTGACATCTCGACCCCCGGCATTCCTAGTAAAGCACGTCTCCGCCATAAAGTTGAATATAAGTCAGGTGGCAAGGTAATAGCTGTTGGACGTGTGTATCACTCAAGAAAATTGATGGCCACAAGTGGGACAGTGATAGAAAAAACTGAGTGCAAAGAGGCTATGATCGCCACCTGTAAAATCAGTAAGGTACACCATTGATTTCTACTAAAACACGTAGAAATTAATAGTTGCATCACATATGAGTTGCCATATCTGTCATTTCACTTGATATTTGTTCTTGCCTAACCTTGTTCATTGTCATAGATTCATGTCTTACTTTATTTTGCTTGGCTAGGCTGAGATTGGAGGGCCCCTTATTGATGTTGATGGGAACTTTCTTGGCATGAACATCTGTAGTGCGAATCTAACATTCTTTGTTCCAAGAAAAACAATATTGCAGTGCTTGGGGCGTTTTGGAATATTTCGGTATGTTGTCTCATACTTATAAGCTACAGTTTCTTCACTAACTTATCCACGCAAATTTTCCACCTGCAGTGTATAGACGATAGATGTTAGTGAGGGTTAATCAACTCAACTTTCAATGAAAATTTATGCTGCATTTTTATTGATTCTGCATGTGCTTTCTCACGCTACGAAAAGAGAACTCAAAATATATAGGCATTGGAGTGATGAATTCTCAGTTATTTAAGTGAGTTGTGGATTAAACTACATGTTAGGAGATTTCTTTTTTGCATTTCAGTAACTTTGCATGAGTAGATTTTAAAAAACCACAACTTCCGAGGTAGGTTTTATCAAGGATTATTAGTCGAAGAGTAGAGCCTAGTAGCTAGGGTACCGAGTCAAAGACTAGTCATGACTAGTCACAACTAGTGCTCGACTAGTTGATATGTAGTCGAGCAGTTGCTACTACAAAATACCTAGTACGTAACTACTAATACTAGTATACTGCAATACATGGGAGTGAAGAGGAACCTGAGGCTGTGACAATTGCATTGGTCAGGGCCTCCTCTTTCCCATGAGCGAGCAGCCTACACAAGATCAAAAGCTACCAGATTTGTGCTATCAAACACTCCAGCACGTGGCAAGGTGAATTAAAAAAGTTAGTTTAGCACTAAAACCAAAGGCAGTATGTGAAGGCAGCAAACAAGCAAGTTCAACACAACCAGGTCCAGCATAAGTTAATAACAAAATAAGTTCAGATGTACAAGCAAATAAATATGTTCAACATGGCAACTCCAGCAAAAGAAATTTCAGAAACATAGCTTCAATTCTTATATGAATCCAGATCCATCTGCAGCTGAAACACGACATTGTTATCATTCCCCTGTAGAATCATCACTGTTGCTCTCCATGTCAGTATCATCATCTTTAGCCTTCAGTTCAGCCCTCAACTTCATATCATTCACAACTAGGCTTGACCTCCTTGCACAAGTGATATAAGGTCTGATGGGTCGACTAGACTCGCTAACATCAGCATGAGTTCTCCTTGGAAAGTTGCGGCATCGTAGACCCTCCGTCACACTACTGACCTCATCAACTCGAGACTAAAGTAGTGAATTAGCACCATCACCTTCTTGATGAACCAATTCAGCATTGACATAAACCCATTCATAATTCCATTGAAATTGTTTTAGGATAAGAGCATTTTCCTTTTTTCCTTTGATCCTTACGTAACTTTTGAAACCTACTTGTCATTTGCCGGTTGTATACCTGTATGAGGCATACACTAGCTTGTTCAATCTCTTGTATACTAAGCGGTTTCTCCCTTTGGTATGGATCTGCAAGCACAAATTTCTATGAGAAGCTGCAGCAGTAAAATTATCAAACCATCGAATTTGGCATTTCAGTTTGCATGAGTAAATTTCAGAGAACCAGAACTTCGGAGGTAGGTATTACTCATAACCACAATTTTTTTGGGGAAGACCACAGTTTGAACACTAATTTGTGACAACATGCCCAACTCAATGGTTTGCCTCTCATAATAGCCAAATTGATATTTTGGGCTCACATATAAGGACCTCCTTACGTAACGCGGACTTTTGGCTCATGGGTGCCACACACCCCCATAGCTCCACCATATAGATTTGCTTTGAGATGGTCCTTTAGTAAGTAGGAAAAAATCGACCAGGAGAGCATCTATTCAGAATACAGGTTATACGAAACCCTCTACCTGACACAAAGCTGTAGGGCCGGCCCCACGTGGGTACAGTCTGCTCACGAAATGCATGTACGCTACGCTAGTACTTGAGAAAGCATCAATCGTTGGCCCACGGTCCCATCGATGCCCCAAAGCAGTTGCTAGCTGCCCATTGTTTGTGGTGATAAATTTGTTCTACAGCACTAGACTGACACGGAAAATTAAAAGCACTAATTACGTTTTAGGTGTGGGTGACGTAGATTAGTACTCTTAATTTTCCGTCAAATATTCCTTGTTTAGTGCCCACCGGGGTGATTAGTAGTAAGTACTACCTCTGTTTTTGAGGCACAATTTGGGTATCAAATCCCTTCTTTAGTGCTTAAGTACATAAATCCCGGAATTAACTCCCAGGTCGGTGCCATTGATTTCTCTCTGGCTAAAACCACTATAATCAAATTCTTTGTTTAGCGCTTGGTTAAGTACATCCAGGAAATATCTCTCGGAGTTAATTCCCTGGTTCTGTCCGCCTTTTTTTTTTCACGCATGCACTGACGAGAAAAGAACTAGTAGGTGGCGCTGCCGATGCATTGATGATTGTGGACCAATGAGCAGACATGGTCAGGAGGTCTGCAGAAATAAATAGCTTGCCTAAATTCTGTTAAGGATTGATACGCCAAATAATACAACTAATGCAGAGACATGGGTGAGGGGAGCACCCGTGAGCTCCTCTGCAGTTCTCCCTCCTTATGTCTCTTCTCTGTTCTCTGTCTGCTCCTCTGATGTCATCTTCTATATCCCAACTCACCAACTCCTAGGGCCCCTTCAAGGTCGTCCTCCTCTCTTCCAGTGTGATGTATTGGTCTTTGCAATTATACATCAATTGCACATGACTTATCGAGTGCACGGAGGATCTGGTGGCTAGCCGCGGACGAAGTGGGCCTGACATAAGCAGAAGGGTGGCTGATGTAGCAAGAATTGTTACATTACAGGCCACATAAGCACTTACATATGGGCTCCATGTGTCAATTTTATCGTTAGGAGGTGTGAAATGGACGGTTTTGGCAAGGTGTCACAAATTACAAACTGTTTAATGGTTATGGTTGTTTACAAAAACTTCAATTTTTTTTTGGTATGTGTAACACCTGCCTCGGTTGTGATTCTCTGAAATTGCATTATTGAACTGTTTGGTTCTTTTCTTACTATTTTGTTCTGTGTGACATAGCCATTTGCACTTGCTTTGCAATTTTATGAACTTTTCTTGCTTGGTGACAATTAAGTTCTTGCCTCATTTGTCCAAATAAGCACTGTTAATACCTGGACTCTTGCATTAACGTCACCTTTCCTGTAAGCATGTGGCTTCATTATTCTTCAGTACTTGACTAGAACTCTTGCTTCATTTTCAAGCTACATAGCTAATATATGCTTGGCTAAACTAAAGGATATATAGTTTTCTTTCATACAATATATTAAGAAATGCAGTTTTCTCTCATAAAATATAATATTGACATAGTAAAGCTACCTGGATATTTGATATTATTGGTTTTGCCTCTGTTCTATGGAATTTTTAGCCTCTTGGTTAATCACTTTTGTGGAGTTACTAGTTACTAAAATGAATTTTCGTGTATTGTATTGCAGGAACGGGAATAAACCAAAAGGTAACTACACAAGAATAAACCCCGCCATGGTTTTTGAGTTCGCTGTATAGTTGCTGTATAGTAGCCGAGTCGTTTTCCAAAAATCACGGCGACTCGCGACTATACAGCGACTTATGGCGACTATACAGCTTTTTTGGTCGACTATACATGAGTCGCAGGCTCAGGCGACTCACTTTTGAGTCGCGACTCAAAAACCATGAACCCCGCAACATCACTCTCTTAGACCTCTCAGCTCTACACTGTCAAGCAATTTCGTGCTGCCATGCTATGTATTAAAATCCTTATAGCGCGTTGATGATTTTAAAGGTGTACTTACCAACTATTCCCTCTGTTCCAAATTAGTTGACGCAGTTTCTTTTAGATTTCCATGTATCTACACTCTAAAAGCGTCTACATACATGCGCATGTAGACAAATCTGCTTCAATTAATTTGTGACGGAGGGAGTACATGCTAAGCTGCAGACTTTGGTTTGATCTCAGTGTTAATTAGTGACTTTGTTCATTAAACAATCACTTCAGCTTGCTTCTGAAAAGAAAAACTTTTCACCTGTTTTGCACAAGTCTGGTTTTGCAACATGCAAGTATACTCCTGCATGAAGCTTGTCTACTATTTCTAATTTTTGCAGCTCGCCTCTACTCATGTTTTCTATTTTAGGTAGCGAATTGGTGAGAAGCTCAAATGAGAAGATAAATGATTCTGCAACTTCTGACTTCTATCCAAAAGGTGAATCTTTAATGTCTGCTGCTAACATGTGAATTTATACTCTAGTCATGTTACCATATCATGTGCCAATCACTTCACCTTGTTGCCTTAGGATTTGTTCAGAAGGTACAAAAGGATCTACTCTCATGTGGTTATCCCTTGCCAAAAGAATTCACTGGTGAGTTGCTCTTTCGATTATGTTTGCTCTTCACCATTTTTGAACTTCTTTTCATAGCTTTCTTTTATCTCTAACTATTGTGCTCTATTTTTTTGTTCAACCAGGAGGCATGAAATTGATCAATTCTTTTGATACTAAATTTCCCAGCTTGTATGGTGCCCCTAGAGATGTCCAAAATGACCTCATTGAAAAAGTTTCTTCAAGTTTGTCTCCCTGTGTTGTCTCACTTGCTTCATTCAATGGTGAATTGCTATAACATGATCATTGTAGTTCCTTATTTGTATTTATTCATTGTTAAGATCTGGAATATTATGGTCTGTACAGGAGAAACAAGGTTATTTGCATGCACCGGCATAGCTATAGAATGCAATTTGTACACGAGTATTCTGACATCAGCAAGCTTGGTCAGATCTTCTGATGATGAAAATAAGATTGATTATGATTTGAGGGTTGGTACTGCTAATAATTGTTTAGTCCTTCTTATTGTTGATTTAAGCTATTTCCTAGGTCTAACTTTACCATTACAGATTGAAGTGCACCTTCCAAACAAACAACGTGTCTTAGGAGAGCTGCAGCATTCTAGTTTACATTATAATATTGCTGTAGTCAAGATCCAGAACTCCCATGAACTCCAGGCTGTGGATCTTTATCATCAAGTGCGATTTGAGCCTGGTTGTAACATGGTGGCAATAGGGCGTCTCTTCAAAAGTGGCAAATTGATGGCTACATGTGGAAGATTGACTGACGAACAGAGCAAGCTTGACTGCAAAGAGCTATTGACCTCCACTTGTAAAATCAGTAAGGTACAATGCATCTCTTACTTTATTACCTAGCAGAAATAAATGCTAAGCGCATTAAGATCCCAGTGGTTTGATCTGTGACTATTTACTCAACCGTCGCCTTTTTCTGGAATAACCTCTGTTCGCTGTCACTTTATTTGTTGTGCTAGGTTGGGATTGGAGGGCCCCTTGTTGATCCTGATGGGTACTTTGTTGGTATGAACTTCTATGAGGATGAAGTAACTCCATTCCTACCTAGGAAAATAGTTCTTGAATGCCTCAGCCGTTTTAAGACAGGGTATGTCTGAAAATTTACAAATTTGTGTATCGCATGCAAGTTCTTTTCAGTTATAATATGTCTCTAGCATTTTCAGTTATAACTGGTAAGCACGAGATTATGCTCTTTCTGCTCTAAACACGTAGGTCGTTTTAACATTCAAATTTTGTTCGTAACTGTTCTTATTCCTGAAGCTTGTGCTTAAACCTATCTACATTTTAGAGCAGTCTATTTAATTAGCTACAAAGTATTATCTTCTGTTATACGATTTTGGATCATTCTGTGCTATGTGTATAACATCTGCTAAATTTGTAGTAAGTTGCTTGTCAGTTTATTTTGATTTTTGTACCATTATCAATATGAAATTAATGCTCAACCCCTTTATTTGGCACTATATTTCGTCAAATCATTTTAACAGTATATATGATTCATCTTGTTTGGATGTATAACAGTATGTACTGATGTTTTATTATTATGGTGGTGCTTCCGCGATCCCCAGTTTCGTGATCCTTGCTCTTAGCATAGGCTTGCAAGTATGCTTTTTAAAGGACAATAAAAGTTGAAACTGAGGCAGAACCTATAATAGCTTATGTATTAGCTCCAAGGCTCAAATTGAGCTTCAGCCTTCAACCTACTGACAATATTCTTCCCGTGCTCGATTTTTACCGAGAAACAAATGCTTTTTTTTTTCCTGACATGTCACATCCGCTACTTAAGCTCACAAATTCGGCCAATATGAAATTCACAAATGTTGAAAGTAGGTACTTCATATGGCCGAGCTTGTAATACATACATTTGGGTATGCATCAAAATTCAATTATCTTGGATGTTAAATGTTATTCGATGTGTTTTGTAGGACCGGTGCTGCTGAAAATATCAATAGTAGTCCAAACAGGTAGCCTTTCTAGCACTTACTCAACTTTCTTGCATGAATTCATCTTTTTGTAACTTAGAAAAACACTTCTTGACAGATGGCCGGTGCCTAAACCATATTGGACTTATCCAATGGATGATCTGTGTGCCAGCATGTTGCGTTTGGTAGCCTCACCAGAATCGTATAACTATAACTTATCTGGCTTTGAGGTCTAGATGTGATAAGTATTATGGCGTCCTTTTGAACCTTTTAAGCTTGTTTGCTACCATTTGTAACTTATGAGAGTTGTACTGTGTTAATCATGCTAATTATTGAACCAATGAGCTGGTGTTAAAAATTAAAACATGTCAGTTGTGAAAAATCATAGTCAGTCACAAAAGGAGTATCTGAGACGAATTTTGCCTGATAAGGCTATCTGATGTTTTCTTGTTTGGTTGGATACCTTGGCGTGTGTATCTTAAGATGCGTTTTACAGCTAAACTCTACGAATAATGTGAACCTGCAAGTGCACAGTGTATCTTTTAATGATCTGAAGTGACCTCCAGATAATGGTGCACGCCTGTAGAAATGGATAACGTAGATGAATCATTAGGACGTCAAGCATCAAGAAATCTGAATTGATCAAAAGGAGGGCTTTGCATGGAAAATACAAGGATGAACCTGGGTGCATGTGCACCTATTTTTTCCAATATTGGAGAAAATGTTATTGAAAATCATAAAAGATTAAAATAATTTTTATGTACATATTATGTTGATATTTACTTGTGTAAGTTTTTACAGAAAAGTACCATTGTATATCACCTACACGAAAATAACAAAATGCTCAAATGACAATATAATGATTGGTTGTGTATTGTTCACGGAAATAGAAAATTACATTTTTCACATTTATGTGTAGGTCACAGATGGTTCCTTTTTATGCCAAAATCTACACAAGTGTGGACATAGGATATACACGTGTATTTTTTATTTTTTTTGAAACTTTAAAATAGCATTTTGTAGATTTTTTTTATAATGAGGTGCCCGTGCACCCGGGTTCACATCGAAGCATCAAGAAATCTGAGGTGATCAAAAGAAGGGCTTTGCATGGAAAATACAAGGATGAGCCTGGGTGCGTGTGCACCTATCTTTTCCAATATTGGAGAAATTTTATTAAAAATCTCAAAAAATAAAATAAATTTTTATGTACATATTATGTTGATATGCGTAAGCTTTTACGGAAAAGTATGATTGTTTGTCGCCTACAGGAAAATAACAAAATGCTCAATGACACTATAATAATTGGTTGTATACTGTTCACTTAAATAGAAAATTATATTTTTTACATTTATGTGTAGGTCACACGTGGTCCCTTTTTATGCTAAATTCTACACAAGTGTCAACATACGATATACATGTGTGCATTTTTTCAAATTTTTCTAAAACTTTAAAATAACATTTTGTAGAATTTTTATAAGGAAGTGCATCGTGCGCACGGGTTCACATCGTCCACCTCCGGCTTTGCATGGGCTTATTCCATGTCTTGAAATGGTTGGCTGTTAAGATATGATGCACACCTTGTTTACATGCCTTGGAGCTAAGCATATCTGGAAAAAGCTGGGAGATCAATGTAACTGAAGAAGCCATAAGTTTAGACAGAGCCGGCGCCCCCGATAGCATTTTGGGGTCCGGCAACAAAAACCGGGGCGGAGCTGAATGAATGGACCCTGATGCACAGGCATACGGGTCAGATTTTTTTCTTAGAGCCACTTGCTATCTAAAACTGGCCGGTGCATCAGGGTTGGAGACAAGTAGTGCATCGGGGTCTGAAGCCGCACGGCCGCACACACTCAATCGGTCGAACCAGATTTTCTGAAGCCTCGTGAGGTGCTAGTAGCAGCTGCGTTAATCCGAGCCTCCGATCAGGTGGTTATGCAAACCGCGTCTCTGGCGACGTGCTAACACGGGCGCGCCTTGGACCTAGCGCCCGGGCCTCCATACCTCACCCTCTCGTCCCTCTCATTTGTGCATGGGCGTTTGCTCTATGGATCAATCCACAATCGACTTCAGTTCTACAATTTTGACTCCTCTCATTCGTATTTTTCATTAAAAATTAAATTTTTAAAGAAAATTATTAGCAAATGGCATCTCATGAAAATCGTGGCTAGGGTTCTGCAGGCCATACGTATATGTAATTCATACACTTCGTTCGCTTGGGAAAATTTTCACATCTCACTTGTTTTTTTCTTAATTAAACAAAGGTATAGTCTGTACAGGTTTATTCTCAAATGATTTATATTCTAAAAAATTAACAGGATATTTCGAAAGACATCAATTGAATAGATGAGATTCGGTATGATCCAGGCAAGAGAAAATTATAATCTGGTTGACTATTTCAAGGCATTGATCGAATTACTAAAAGGTATGCAAAATTCATCGACTCACCCCGTCTATAAAACGATGTCCCAATTTTGAATAAATTTAAATGTATCTAGATACTAAAATGGATCTAGATATATCCAAATTTAAATAAAGTTGAGATATTCTCTTTTTTAATTGACAGGGGGTAGTATTATTTTTGATGATGTATATTTTAGGATTTGGAAATGGAAGACATATTTTTCTAATAATTTGTTCTTAGTTCAGTCAGCTTGGTGGAGATTTATACATTGTTGTTTATGACGTCATGTAATATATGTTGAAAATATTGTACACACTTTATATAGTAGATTATTTTTTGTAAGTTTTGTGTCATGTTAAAGTGGTGCATCAGGGTGACTTGAGCTCCAGCTCCGCCCCTGAACAAAAATGGGCTCACACCGCCCCCCTCCCCAAAGCGTCGGCATTTTTTCGAGCCTAATAGAAGCGCCGACAACCCCGTGATGGCCCTTTCGCGAAGAGCCGAATCGGGCGTGCCGGCGCCTCGCGAGATGATTTTTTTTGAGCGTGGGAGCCGTCTGTTAGTGACGACAGGGCGCCGCGCGGGAGATCTCCCGCCACGACGCCAGGCGGGAAACTCTCCCACCACGACGCCGCGGCTGAGGTTTTCCGCCTCGCCGCCGGTCTATATTTTCCCTCCTCCCCCGCCTCTCACTTCAATAGTGAAAAAATCTAAACCCCCAATGTTCGATGCGTGGGAGGAAGCGGCCGTAGAAATCGTGAAGGAGAACCCGCAACTCGCATAGTACGAGGCGTGAAAGGAGGCCGCGCTAGCGGCGGCCGTAGAAGCATTTGGCGCGGACGAGCGGAAAATGCTGGAGGCGGGGCGGCGTCACCAGGATGCATGCCGGCAGCAGAGCTAGGAGCAGCTTGCACTGCGGCTGGAGATGCGGGAGCAGCAACAACGTGAGGATGAAGTCTACGAGTGGCGGCGCTTGGCAGATGATGGGGATATGCCCTCAGGGGGTGTGTCACCAGTCCCACTCGCCATGGAGAAAGGGGCCCATGAAGGGTGCCAGTCGCCGGAACGACTGGATGGCTGGGCCGTACGGCGACTGAGCGAAGATCCCTGGGTGGGCCGACTGGATGAAGGCCCGTGCGACTGAAGAAGGAGATTACTTGCAAGAGGAGCGACGAATCCCGGATTAGTAGCAACTGATACGATTCAGGCTTATCTCCATGTAACCCTAGATCAGGGGTGCCTATATAAACTGTAACATCCCAAAAATTTCAAATCTATAAAGAGACAATTTCCATTATTCAAATTTTGGAACCAACAAAAACTTAAATTGAATGATGTGCTATGCATAGTGTTCATGCTTGATTCTTGTGTTGTTGCCATGATGTGAGTTGAAGTGCTTGACAACATCTCTAAACCCTAATCATGATCATTTAGATCAAAGAGAAGCAAAGAAGAAAAAGAGAAAATGCAAATAACCTCACATATGAGCCTATGGCCATTTTTGCAAAACTCTAACCTAGGCCATCTTAGCTTGTGTCAATGGTTTAGAAACCTTACTAAACTCATAAGAACAACATTTGAATCAAGGAAATGCAAAGCAAATCAAAGGAAATAGCAAAACACACTCACATAAGATAATGGTCAAAATTGACGTTTATATCAGGGTACCCACTTTGAGCCTCTGTATTAAGAAATTTTTAAACTAAACTCTCCCAACTCTTGGCACCTCATCCAAGACCTCATCAAGGTGAACACTTTTGGTAAAGACCAACCTTGGAAATTCTTTCTCATTTACTAAATATAATCAATCAAAGATGCAACAATGAAACAGATTCAAGATCATGCCACATTTCGATTTTTCCAAATCAACTCCACTTTGCAAACCAAGACCACCAAAACGTGCCAAACATTATTTGAATCACATCCACCAAAGAGTTTGGCAAAATTCAAAAATTTGATTCATGCGGCCATTTCATCGAACACCTTGTGTGCACCAATCTGCCAACTCTCTACACCCTTATACCCAGCAGATTTTGGACTAAACCATCAAGCCCTTGGTCATCATTAGCTCTCTCTTCCACCCAGTGAGCAATGCCAAGTCTCAGAGACTTTGATCATGCATGATTTCATCATGTACCATGGCCATGCCGTGGTGATCATGGCACCACCATGCCATCTCCCTCTCCACTCCCATCTAACCTATGTCACCATGTCCTGGACCCTCCTCTCACTTCCATGAGCACGATAGCCACAGCCCTCGACCAAGGAGAAGCCGGCATTGGCCAGCACAGGATGCGCCCGTGACGTCCAGAGCGTGCAGACACCGACGTGTGCACGCCAGAGCGCGCCAGAGCATCGTCGCGCCTCGTCACTACTGACCGTCCCTTGACCTCTCCTTCTGCACCGTGCATCACTACGTCACCCTCTACCTCCCAGACACACTCGCTTGCGCCGGAGAGGACGGCCGTCGTTGTCACTGTCGACGACTTTTCGCCACGGTACTGTGAGCTCACGTCACCCTCCTGCTCGCGTCAGCGCTCCATTTTCTGTGCCATCAAGCTCTCCGTGCTCGCCATGACGTAGAGAACCCGACGCCGTCGTCGCCCACGCCTCTCCGCCACTGTACCGTCGTCGCCATGAATGACCCGAGCATGCCCCGCAGCACCCCCTCGCCGCTATAAATAGAGCACGCCCCAACACAATCTCTCCACACCAGTCGCTTCCCCTCTCATCCCTGATCCTCCTCGAGCATTCTCCAGTTGCAATTTAGCCCGTAGCTCCTCAATCGATCGCCGGAGTCCGCGGAGCCGCCGCAGAAGGAGTCGACGCTAGGAGCCACCCCAGGAGCCGCCGCTTGTACCAGGAGAACCGCCGTCGTCGACAACCTCGCCGTGCATCGTCGCCGGTCATCGCCGGCCACTGGTTAGCCCTCCGACCCCCTGGTGCTCGCCGCCAGTATGCTCGTGCTCGTCGTCGACGATGACGCACGCCAGCCGTTAGATCAAGATCTAATCCAACGCTCTGTGTCTCGCGTACCGATTCGGTGTTTATAACACGCTGACAAGTGGGACCCATTGTCAGGCGGCCCGCGCGTGCGAGATGCGCTGCTGGGCCGGCCTTTCTCCATTTTTCTCTCTCTGGCCCATCTCGTCTTCCCGCCAAGCCCAATTTTTTGAATTCGAATTAATTCATTTAGCTGAAATTCAATACTGATGCTTTGTTCAAAATTCAATAAAACAAAATCCACTGAGCCAAAATTGATGAATTAAATATCCCTAGAAAGCTTATGAAAACCAACCCCACTAGTCTCAACCCTTGATTCATTATAGATCACTTGCAATAAAAATAACAAGACAGTACCTTTTCAAAATTCAAACATTTATTAAAAATCAACCATAAATTATTTTGAGTTGATTCCAACTCTCAAAAATCACATTTCATATTATCTATCTGAATATGTAAAAATATGACATGGTTGTTTCACATGATCATGGGCTAGATTCAAATAATGGCTATGTGGCTATTTCTAGCTCATTTAAATTATCCAAAAATATTAGTTAAATGTTATGAGAGGTATCCTCTCATTTAAATCACTTTCCCAAGTATTATAATATGATATGATTACTTTAGTTTGCATGACCTCATATTTATTTACCTGAGAATATTAAATTGTTCCAAGTAGTATTTAAATTGTATGAGATGTAGTATCTCATTTAAATCAATTTCTTAAATGGATAAATATGAAGTGTTGACCTTGGTCAACATGTGTTCATACTTTATTATTTGAGGATATTAAATCTTAGTAATGTACAATGAGAGGAAATTATTTCTCAAATGAAATAAATAGAAACCCTAATGAATATTTCAATGTGAGGAAATTATTTTTCTTAAAAGAAAACAAAGCCAACCACCATGATAATAATGTTGTGGTGCTAGAGTAGCATGTGTTATCCCCTTTGTGTGTTAAGTCTAGTACTTAAGCATTGTTTGGTGATGTTATACCTCGTATCTGTTTATAGACGCTAGTACCAAAGGCTACGAGGAGGAGGTCTTCTACGAAGAAGAAGAAAACTTTGACCACTGTACCAATCAAGGCAAGCTATTACCAATACAAACTCCCATACTACAGGCTATACCTTTGCAAGATACTCTTGCAATATTATGGTGTTTAAGGATTTATCCAAGCCCAAGTTTTTATCTTGCAATCATTTACTTTATTTACCAAGGATTTTGTCTTACAGTTGATTTGGTCTAGAGATGGAATACTACGAGAGTATCACAGTTAGCCTAGATGAAATTTAGTTAGCACCCCTCATAACTAGTTGCTAGCGCTAAAGACAAAATCTTGATCACTCTAGATGGGAATACTTGAGTCAAATGATTTTTGAAAACCTTGGAATGATGAGTCATTCTATTGAAAGTTTTGAAGATGAATATGACTTTTGGTGAACATGGTGACTCTTTGACAAAAACTGATGGTTGGGTTCGGATGCGATACCATTCTAATTTTTAAGTACCCCCACAATACCTGAATCTAGGTAGAGCTTAACTGGAAACTTATGTATGTTAGTACGGGTCCCCTCTGAACAAGCGTCATAGGGGTTATGCCGAGGCTACCTCCGTTGAAAGTGAAATGACGTGAAAAGAGGTGAATGTTCGACCCAAGCCCTTTGCAGTTCCCAGGATGGCTGTTTGCCATGGCTGGGAGGCCAAACTCATAGGGAGAGGTGCCTGTACTAGGGTATGTAATTGAAAAGTTATGTTTGATAGTCTGCACACTGAGTTTGATAAATCAGGGCCGTTACCCCTGACGGACTATTGCAAATGTTGTGGCACAAGTGTACAACCTCTGCAGAGTGTTAAACTATTCGAATAGCCGCGTCCGCGGTCATGGAGTTGGAAAGGCCATACTGTTCCGTCATCAGAACTTTTCAAAAAGGTGACATGTGACTGGTGACTTGTGACTTGAATAGTGACTTTGACTTGACTACCACCAAGTTGTGGGGATGACACTAATGTTCCCACTTGAGTAGATTTTGACACATAAAGAGTCTTTGACTAATAAAGTGTTTATGAAATAAAACTGGCTTTGTGCAAATAAACCTAGAAGCTTAGAAACCTTGATTAGAGCTATTAGTACTTCTATTAGTGGTAGTTTGCGAGTACTTTAAAAGTACTCACGGCTTTGTCCCTGGCTATTCAAATGGCCAGACTATAAAGAGGAGAACCAGTACTCGGAGGATGGACAGCAGGACGTCTATGATAACTAGGACTACTTCCTGACGTCAAGCATTGCCTGTGGAACAAATGCACCGCTACTACGTTTCTTCCACTATGTGTTTTGTATTTGATCTTTAGATCAATTGTTGTATTAAGACTGGATCATGTGATCCTTTGATGTAAGACTATTATGGTTTGTAATGAATCATGTTCTGTATATCAATCTATTATGTCCCGCAAAAACAATCTTCCTGGGATTGCGATGTATGGCATAATAGGCATCTGGACTTAAAAATCCGGGTGTTGACATAAACCCCCGAGCTAGACCCTAGAAAACACTTCATCTGAGATCCAATCTCTCCCTTGTAGCTCTTGGCGTAGCCGCCGACTGAGCCCCCCATTGTAATTCTCCACTGAGTAATAGATCTAGCAGGACGTAGGCCTTTTATTTTCCGGAGGGGCTTAACCTTGGTATAACCTTGCGTCTTGTGCACCTCGTTCCGCAGATGGCTGTGTTCCCTTGCCCCCGCATCAACGAAGTGCTACCCACCATAGCACCTTCCGTGTTCACATCCACGACAGCGGAGATGCAGCTGCGGCTACAGAGGTAGGAGATGGAGCACCGTCGGCGGCGGGAGGAGCTGGAGCAGCAGCTGCGTCAGGAGGCGGCGTCCGCGGATAGAGCAGCCTACTTGATGTTTGTGGCGGACAGAGCAGCGGGGATCGACAACGGCGGAGTAGTAGAGAGAGAATCAAAGAGAGTAGCGGTCGATCGTCCACCTCCACAAAGCCGGGTGGCCAATAGGTAGTAGGCTAGAGATGAAGCAGGTTTCACATGTCATCCGGGATTGAGGAGTGAATAATGTTTTATTCGGATTTGCTCTAAAACATTATTTATTCCTCGATCTGAATGACATGAAAATGAAGCTACAAGTAAATGTTTAGTTTGTCTTAAAAAATCCTATCGAGGCAGCCTGTTTGGGGCGCTGGTGTGAAAACAACACCCCAAATAGAGGATTTCTCCCCTCCATACGGCTCTGCCGGTGCCTATTTGAGGGGCACTGATGAAGATGCTCTTAGAGCATATTATTTGTACAAGGGAGCATGGAACCTTTTGGGTGGTATTGGCCTGCCATAAATAGTATTGACAAGAGTATGATACATTTGGTGGCAATGACCCCAACATATCCATGGGAAGAGTATCTAAACACCACATGGATCAGCTCTGTCGATTGGCGCTCCTGCCACTGAATACCAGATGGCTTGGTAAATATAGTACAAAACTACAAAAGGACTCTTGGACTTGCCGCCTGAGAGTCTTGAAAATCAATCTTGATGCTGCTTATAGCGAGGGCGAAGGACGTAAGTTCTACTGAGTTTCATCGGTGGAAATGCTACCAAACAATAACTTTTACTTGATATATTAGTTGATCGCTGAAAGTTTAATAACAAAGAATCAAAGAATCCAGACTATGAAAATTGTCAGATTTCGACGATCTACTCGGATACCCGAGCCATGTCCTGATTTCCTTCCTTATATAGGCGCACATTGCGGTGCCAGCAGTACATAAGAGTTTGTTACAAATACGTATAGGAAACGTACATCAATCGACCTACATATTATCTCTAACACCCTCCCTTAATTACAACTTGGCCAAGTTGAGATTATGCTTGAATTCTTCAAAACTACGAACATGAAGAGGCTTTGTAAAATCATCTGCGACTTGATCTTTCGAAGGAACAAACCGAATTTCTAGCTTCTTATTTAGAACTCTCTCTCTCGCACAAAATGAAAATCTATCTCAATGTGCCTGGCTCTCGCATGAAACACATGATTTGCTGACAAATATGTTGCTCCCATATTATCGCACCACAAGCATGGTGGCTGGGTCAATTTGACTCCTAATTCTGCCAGTTGTACCCATATTATTTCTGTTGTAGCATTAGCAACAGATTTATACTCTGCCTCAGTACTAGACCTGGAGACTGTTGCTTGCTTTTTAGCACTTCATGAGATAAGATTAGACCCATAAAAACAACAAAACCTCCGGTTGATCTACGATCATCCACACATCTTGCCCAGTCAGCATCTGAAAAGGCATTTACTAGTGTAGAATTAGACTTCATAAATGTCAGTCCATATCAACTGTATGCTTGACATATCTCAAAATACGTTTAGTAGCTGTCCAGTGCACAGTAGTGGGAGCATGTAAATACTGACAGACTTTGTTAACCGCATAAGAAATATCAGGCCTTATAAAAGTGAGATATTGAAGTGCGTCCACCATACTACTGTACTTGGTACTATCTTCAGGACCCAACAACTCTCCTTCATATGTCGTGATTTGTCTGAAGATGATAATGGAGTGGGCGAGCCTTTGCACTCTGTCATACCAACACGAGCTAGAACATCTCGAGCATATTTTGCTTGACTCAACACTAGTCTATCATAAACTTTCTGAACCTCAATTCCAAGGAAGAAATGCAAGTCACCTAGATCCTTCAAGGCAAACTCCTTTCTCAAATCCTCCAACAAGGCATCTGTTGCAGCTTTTGAGGAGCTGACAACTATGATATCATCAACATATATGAGCATGAAGATTGTGATTCTTAACTTATTAGATAAATAAGGATGTATCAGATTTTGAAGCAACAAAACAAAGTTGAATCAGCTGAGAACTCAACCGTGAATACCATGCACGAGGCGCTTGCTTCAAACCATACAATGCCTTATCAAGCTTGCACACATAATTAGATCTTCTATGGTCTTCATAGCATGGCGGCTGTCTCATATAAACCCCTTCTTCCATAACACCATGTAAAAACGCATTCTTTACATCTAGCTGTCGCAAACTCCATCCCCTGGAGACAGCAATCGCCAGAACAAGTCAAACTGTAGCAATCTTAACAACAAGGCTGAAAGTATCTTCATAGTCTATTCCATACCTCTATTTAAAACCTTTGGCTACTAATCTAGCCTTGTATCTGTCAACTGAACCATCAGCTCTTCTCTTGACCTTGTAGACCCACCTACAGTCAATAATGTTTGTGCCATGTCGAGGAGGTACCAATCCCCAAGTTTTATTCTTCATAAGTGCATCATATTCTTCATTCATTGCCTCTCTCCATTTTGCATCTCCTAGTGCTGCTTGAAGATCAGCAGGATCATCTCGAGTGGTAGATAAAACCCAGCGAACAGTCCCATCAGTGTATTTTTTTTGGCTTGTGTATACCCTTAGATGCACGTGTACCAACTCTGGGTGCTGCAGGAACCACAGAATTGTCAACATCAGGGCGTGCTGCAGAGGATCCGGGGCGTGCTACAGAGGATCGTGCTACAGAGGATCCCAGGATTGGCGCTACTGCTCGCATAGGATCCTGTCCCCCGTCGCTGCTAGCAATAGAAGGGGTGGAGCCAGCGGGCGATGCAGGAGATCCTGTGGCCGTCGGTGTGTGCAGCTGTGCGGCTGGGGAGCGCGCTGCGGGGCGAGGCGACACAGAAGATCCGGGCATGGACCGCGGGGACCGCGAGGACAGCGTCTGCGCGTGCGTCGTGCGCGGCTGAGTGGAGCCAACTGGTGGAGCAGAGCTGGCCGGCCCACGATCCGAGGAAGACAAAGGAGATGATCCCGGTGTAGATTCTTCCAGAAGAACAACTCGCATAGTTGAAGTCTGTTGGCAATGACACCAAGGGCAGCGACCAACGAGTTTTATTCAGGGCCCAGACTGGCCAGGATGAAGGAGATGAGTTCATCATCTGGAACAGGGCGGGCAGCAGCTGCAAGTTCGTCTGCAATCCCTTGCATCTTGGACAGGAACACAACAGTAGTAGGAACCGAATTCTCTTTGTGTTCGCCAGATCAATCCGTAGATTCGTGATCTTGGACTGGTTTTGTGAGGCAAACATCTCCTCCACCGCGCACCATACGCCGATGGTGTGCTCAATCCGAAGAACATGTGTGAGGATCTCTTTGGAGAGCGATTTGAGGAGGTAGCTGAGCACCGTTTGATCCCTGGACAACCAGGATCCGTACTCAGGGTTGGGCACCATCTTGGGTGTCTTATCTTTGTTGGAGTCGGCCGGGGCAACAGCCATCATCTTCGCCGGAGCTTCATCTGTCCCGTCAAGGAGGCCGACGAGCTGGGCGCCTTTGATGGCCGGGAGGAGTTGGTGATACGCGCGAAGCACACGTCCGTTGAGAACCCCAAGTGGAAGGTATGATGCATATAGAAGCAAGTTTCTCTCAATATGAAACCAAGGTTATCGAACCAGTAGGAGCCAAGAAGCACGTGAAGGTTGTTGGTGGAGGAGTGTAGTGCGGCGCAACACCAGTGAAACCGGCGCCAACGTGGAACCTGCACAACACAATCAAGATACTTTGCCCCAACGTAACAGTGAGGTTGTCAATCTCACCGGCTTGCTGAAAACAAAGGATTAAACGTATCGAGTGGAAGATGGTGTTTGTTTGCAAAGAACAGTAAGAACAATGATTGCAGTAGATTGTATTCAGATGTAAAGAATGGACCGGGGTCCACAGTTCACTAGTGGTGTCTCTCCAATAAGATAACTAGCATGCTGGGTGAACAAATTACATGTGAGCAATTGACAAATCAAGATTCAATACATATCAATGATGATTACTATGAGATTTAATCAGGGCATTACGACAAAGTACATAGACCGCTATCCAGCATGCATCTATGCCTAAATAATCCACCTTCGGTTAGCATCCGCACCCCCTCCGTATTAAGTTGTAAACAACAGATAATTGCATTAAGTATGGTGCGTAATGTAATCAACACAAATATCCTTAGACAAAGCATCGATGTTTTATCCCTAGTAGCAACAGCACATCCACAACCTTAGAACTTTCTGTCACTGTCCCAGATTAAATGGAGGCATGAACCCACTATCGAGCATAAATACTCCCTCTTGGAGTTATAAGTATCAACTTGGCGAGAGCCTCTACTAGCAACGGAGAGCATGCAAGAACATAAACAACACATATATGATAGATTGATAATCAACTTGACATAGTATTCTAGATTCATCGGATCCCATCAAACACAACATGTAGCATTACAAATAGATGATCTTGATCATGTTAGGCAGCTCACAAGATCTAAACAATGATAGCACAAGCGGAGAATACAACCATCTAGCTACTGCTATGGACCCATAGTCCAAGGATGAACTACTCACGCATCAATCCGGAGGCGGGCATGATGATGTAGAGCCCCTCCGGTGATGATTCCCCTCTCGGCAGGGTGCCGGGCGATCTCCTGAATCCCCCGAGATGGGATTGGCGGCGGCGGCGTCTCTGGAAGGTTTTCCGTATCGTGGCTCTCGGTACAGAGGGTTTCGCGACGAAGGCTTTAAGTAGGCGGAAGGGCAGGTCAAGTGGCGGCACGAGGGCCCCACACGCTAGGGCCGCGCGGCCAGGGCCGGGCCGCGCCGCCTAGTGTGTCGGCGCCTTGTGGCCCCACTTCCTCGGTCTTGGAAGCTTCGGGTAAAAATAGGACCTGGGCGTTGATTTCGTCCAATTCCGAGAATATTTCCTTACTAGGATTTCTGAAACCAAAAACATCAGAAAACAGCAACTGGCGCTTCGGCATCTTGTTAATAGGTTAGTGCCGGAAAATGTACAATAATGCAGTAAAGTATGTATAAAACATTCAAGTATTGTCATAAAAGTAGCATGGAACATAAGAAATTATAGATACGTTTGAGACGTATCAAGCATCCCCAAGCTTAGTTCCTACTCGCCCTCGAGTAGGTAAACGATAACACAAATAATTTCTGAAGTGACATGCTACCAACATAACCTTGATCAACATTATTGTAAAGTATATGAGATGAATGGAGTGATCTGAAGCAAAAGATTGCTAACAAAAGATGATGACTAAACAAATGAATCATATAGCAAAACTTTTCATGAATAGTACTTTCAAGACAAGTATCGACAAGACTTGCATAAGAGCTAACTCATAAGCAATAAATTCTTAGTAGAATGCATTGAAGCAACACAAAGGATGATTAAGTTTCAGCAATTGCTTTCAACATAGAGTAGTATAACAGGTGCAATAAGTAAACATGTAAGAATCAATGCACACAGTTAACACAAGTGTTTGCTTCTAAGATAGAAAGAAGTGGGTAGAATGACTCAACATAAAGTAAAAGAATGGCCCTTCGCAGAGGAAAGCATGGATTACTATTTTTGTGCTAGAGCTTTTGTTTTGAAAACATAGAAATAATTTTGTCAACGGTAGTAATAATTCATATGTGCTTGATACGTCTCCAACGTATCGATAATTTCTTATGTTCCATGCTACTTTATTGATGATACCTACATGTTTTATGCACATTATATGTCATATTTATGCATTTTCTGGAACTAACCTATTAACAAGATGCCGAAGAGCCAGTTCTTGTTTTCTGTTTTTGGTTTCAGAAATCCTAGTAAGGAAATATTCTCGGAATTGGACGAAACTTTCGCCCGGGGTCCTATTTTTGCACGAAGCTTCCAAGACCGAAGAGATAACGAAGTGGGGCCACGAGGCAGCCGAGGCTAGGGCGGCGCGGCCAGGCCCGGCCGCGCCGACCACCTGGGCCCTCGTGTGGCCCCCGCGTTGACCTTCCGCCTACTTAAAGTCTCCGTCGCGAAACCCCCGATCCGAGCCACGATCGAAAACCTTCCAGAGGCGCGCCGCCGCCGCGAATCCCATCTCGGGGATTCAGAGATGCCTCGACCCTTGAAGGGTTCATCGGAGGACTCTACACCGCCATGGTCGCCTCCGGAGTGATGAGTGAGTAGTTCACCCCATGGGTCCATAGCGTAGCTAGATGGTCGTCTTCTCCTTGTTGTGCTTCATTGTTGGATCTTGTGAGCTGCCTAACATGATCAAGATCATCTATCTGTAATTCTATATGTTGTGTTTGTCGGGATCCGATGGATAGAGAGTACTATGATTATGGTGATTATCAATCTATTGTTTATGTGTTGTTTATGATCTTGCATGCTCTCCGTTATTAGTAGAGGCTACCAAGTTTTTGCTCTTAACTCCAAGAGGGGGTATTTATGCTCGATAGTGGGTTCATGCCTTCATTGACACCTGGGATCGTGACAGTAGGTTCTAAGGTTGTGATGTGCTGTTGCCACTAGGGATAAAACATTGATGCTATGTCTAAGGATGTAGTTGTTGATTACATTACGCACCATACTTAATGCAATTGTCTGTTGCTTAGCAACTTAATACTGAATGGGGTTCGGATGATAACCTGAAGGTGGACTTTTTAGGCATAGATGCAGTTGGATGGCGGTCTATGTACTTTCGTAATGCCCGGATTAAATCTCACTATATTTATCATATCATGTATATGCATTGTTATGCCTTTCTCTATTTGTCAATTGCCCGACTGTAATTTGTTCACCCAACATGCTTTTATCTTATGGGAGAGACACCTCTAGTGAACTGGACCCCGGTCCTATTCTTTACATAGCATACAATCTACTTGTTTTACTGTTTTCGTTGCAAACATCTTCCACTCGATACGTTTAATCCTTTGTTACAGCAAGCCGGTGAGATTGACAACCTCACCTTTCGTTGGGGCAAAGTACTTGGGTTGTGTTGTGCAGGTTCCGCGCGCCGGAATCCCTGGTGTTGCGCCGCATCACATTTCGCGACCATCAACCTTCAACGTGCTTCTTGGCTCCTACTGTTCGATTAAACCTTGGTTTCATACTGAGGGAAACTTGCTTCTATACGCATCATACCTTCCACTTGGGGTTCCCAACGGACGTGTGCATCTACGCGTATCAAGCTAAATTTCTGGCGCCGTTGCCGGGAGATCAAGACACGCTGCAAGGGGAGTCTCCACTTCTCAATCTCTTTACTTTGTTTTTGTCTTGCTTTATTTTATTTACTACTTTGTTTGCTGCACTAAATCAAAATACAAAAAAATTAGTTGCTAGTTTTACTTTATTTGTTGTCTTGCTCTCTATATCAAAAACACAAAAAATTAGTTACTTGCATTTAATTTATCTAGTTTGTTTTATTTACCGTTGCTAAAATGAATACTCCTGAAAATACTAAGTTGTGTGACTTCACAAATGAAAATAATAATGATTTCCTATGCACACCTATTGCTCCACCTGCTACTACAGCAGAATTCTTTGAAATTAAACCTGCTTTACTGAACTTGGTTATGAGAGATCAATTTTCTGGTGTTAGTTCTGATGATGCTGCTGCCCATCTCAATAATTTTGTTGAACTTTGTGAAATGCAAAAGTATAAAGATGTAGATGGTGATATTATTAAATTGAAAGTGTTTCCTTTCTCATTAAGAGGAAGAGCTAAAGATTGGTTGCTATCTTTGCCTAAGAATAGTATTGATTCATGGACTAAATGCAAGGATGCTTTTATTGGTAGATATTATCCTCCCGCTAAAATTATATCTTTGAGAAGTAGCATAATGAATTTTAAACAATTAGATACTGAACATGTTGCTCAAGCATGGGAGAGAATGAAAACTTTGGTAAAGAATTGCCCAACTCATGGACTGACTACTTGGATGATCATCCAAACCTTCTATGCAGGACTAAATTTTTCTTCGAATTTATTGGATTCAGCTGCTGGAGGTATCTTTATGTCCATCACATTGGGGGCGGCTACAAAACTTCTTGATGATATGATGATAAATTACTCTGAATGGCACACGGAAAGAGCTCCACAAGGTAAGAAGGTAAATTCTGTTGAAGAAACCTCTTCCTTGAATGATAAGATTGATGTGATTATGTCTATGCTTGTGAATGGTAGATCTAATGTTGATCCAAATAATGTTCCTTTAGCTTCATTGGTTGCTCAAGAAGAAAATGTTGATGTGAATTTCATTAAAAATAATAATTTCAACAACAATGCTTATAGGAACAACTCTGGTAATAACTATAGGCCATATCCTTCGAATGGTAATGGTTATGGTAATTCTTATGGGAATTCTTACAATAATAATAGGAGTGTACCCTCTGGTCTTGAAGCCATGCTTAAAGAATTTATTAGTACACAAACTGCTTTTAACAAATCTGTTGAGGAAAAGCTTGATAAAATTGATACTATTGCTTCTAGAGTTGATAGACTTGCCTCTGATGTTAATCTTTTAAAATTGAAAGTTATGCCTAATAATGATATTGATAATAAGATTACTACTACAGCAGATGCCATCCAAGTTAGAATTAATGAGAATATAAGATTAATGGCTGAACTGCGTGCTAGGTGGGATAGAGAAGAAAATGAAAAACTAGCTAAAGAGAATAATGTAGCTAAAGTTTGGACTATTACCACCACTAGTAATGCTAATTCTTCACATGTTGCTGCACCTCCTACTATCAATGGTAAAATAATTGGTGTTGGCAATGTTTCTACTCCTAGTGCAAAGCGAACAAAACTGCCTGAAATTGCTAAAACTGCTGAAACTGCTTGTGATAAAACTGCTGAAATTTTTTCCAACCTTGGGAACAATGATCCCATTGCTGTAGCTCATAATGATTTAGATTTTGATGATTGACACATCTCTGAAGTTATAAAGTTCTTGCAAAAACTTGCTAAAAGTCCTAATGCTAGTGCTATAAATTTAGCCTTTACAAAACATATTACAAATGCTCTCATAAAAGCTAGAGAAGAGAAACTAAAACTTGAAACTTCTATTCCTAGAAAGTTAGAGGATGGTTGGGAGCCCATCATTAAAATGAAATTCAATGACTTTGAATGTAATGCTCTATGTGATCTTGGTGCAAGTATTTCTGTTATGCCTAAAAAGATTTATGATATGCTTGACTTGCCACCATTGAAGAATTGTTATTTGGATGTTAATCTTGCCGATAATGTTAAAAAGAAACCTTTGGGGAGGATTGATAATGTGCACATTACGGTTAACAATAACCTTGTCCCCGTTGATTTTGTTGTCTTGGATATCGAATGCAATGCATCTTGTCCTATTGTGTTGGGAAGACCTTTTCTTCGAACTGTTGGTGCTGTTATTGATATGAGGGAAGGTAATATTAAATATCAATTTCCTCTCAAGAAAGGTATGGAACACTTCCCTAGATAGAGAATGAATTTGCCTTTTGATGCTATTATTAGAACAAGCTATGATGTTGATGCTTCTACTCTCGATGTTACTTGATTTGCACTTTCTGCGCCTAGCTGAAAGGCGTTAAAGGGAGACAACCCATATTTTTACCTACAGCAATTTTTTGTTTTATTGAGTCTTGGAAGTTGTTTACTACTGTAGCAACCTCTCCTTATCATGTTTTTGTGCCAAGTAAAGTTTCTATGTTAAAGTTGATGTTATATTTGGGATTGCTGCGCAGAAACAGCATTGCTGTCTGTCACGAATCTGGGCACAGTTCTCTGTAGAAAATTCGAAAAAATCTGCCAATTTACGAGCGTGATCCTCAGATATTCACGCAACTTTCATTAGTTTTGAGTTTTTCCATTTGAGCAAGTCTGGTGCCAGATTTAAATTCGTCTTTACTGACTGTTCTGTTTTTGACAGATTCTGCCTTTTATTTCGCATTGCCTCTTTTGCTATGTTGGATTTATTTCTTTGATCCATTAATGTCCAGTAGCATTATGCAATGTCCAGAAGTGAAAATAATGATTGTGTCACCTCTGAATGAGTGAATTATTAATTGTGCACTAACCCTCTAATGAGTTTGCTTGAAGTTTGGTGTGAAGGAAGTTTTCAAGGGTCAAGAGAGGAGAATGATATACTATGATCAAGAGGAGTGAAAGCTCTAAGCTTGGGGATGCCCCCGTGGTTCACCCCTGCATATTTTAAGAAGACTCAAGCGTCTAAGCTTGGGGATGCCCAAGGCATCCCCTTCTTCATCGACAACATCATCGGTTCCTCCCCTGAAACTATATTTTTATTCAATCACATCTTGTGTTCTTTACTTGGAGCGTCGGTTTGTTTTTGTTTTTGTTTTTGTTTGAATAAAATGGATCCTAGCATTCACTTTGTGGGAGAGAGACACGCTCCGCTGTTGCATATGGACACATGTGTCCTTAGGCTTTACTCATAATGTTCATGGCGAAGTTTCTTCTTCGTTAAATTGTTATATGGTTGGAATTGGAAAATGCTACATGTAGTAATTCTAAAATGTCTTGGATAATGTGATACTTGGCAATTGTTGTGCTCATGTTTAAGATCTTGCATCATATGCTTTGCACCCATTAATGAAGAAATACATAGAGCTTGCTAAAATCTGATTTGCATATTTGGTCTCTCTAAGGTCTAGATAATATCTAGTATTGAGTTTTGAACAACAAGGAAGACGGTGTAGAGTCTTATAATGTTTACAATATGTCTTTTATGTGAGTTTTGCTGCACCGGTTCATCCTTGGGTTTGCTTCAAATAACCTTGCTAGCCTAAACCTTGTATCGAGAGGGAATACTTCTCATGCATCCAAAATCCTTGAGCCAACTACTATGCCATTTGTGTCCACCATACCTACCTACTACATGGTATTTCTCCGCCATTCCAAAGTAAATTGCTTGAGTGCTACCTTTAAAATTCCATCATCCACCCTTGTAATATATAGCTCATGGGACAAAATAGCCTTAAAAACTATCGTAGTATTGAATATGTACTTATGCACTTTATATTTTATTAAGTTGCTTGTTGTGCGATAACCATGCTTCTGGGGAACGCCATCAACTATTGTTGAATATCATGTGAGTTGCTATGCATGTCCGTCTTGTGGAAGTTTCAGTTTTGGACATATATCCTCAATCTCATATGAGAATAATAATTGTTGCTACATGCTTATGCATTTAAGAGGAGTCCATTATCTGTTGTCCATGTTGTCCCGGTATGGATGTCTAAGTTGAGAATAATCAAAAGCGAGAAATCCAAAATGCGAGCATTCTCCTTAGACCTTTGTACAGGCGGCATGGAGGTACCCCTTTGTGACACTTGGTTGAAACATGGCATGCAAAGATCCGGTAGTCCAAGCTAAGTAGGACGAGGTGCGGACACTATTAGTATACTATGCATGAGGCTTGCAACTTGTAAGATATAATTTTCATAACTCATATGCTTTATTACTACCGTTGACAAAATTGTTTCATGTTTTCAAAATAAAAGCTCTAGCACAAATACAGCAATCGATGCTTTCCTTTTGAAGGACCTTTCTTTTACTTTTATTGTTGAGTCAGTTTACCTATCTCCTTCCACCTTAAGAAGCAAACACTTGTGTGAACTGTGCATTGATTCCTACATACTTGCATATTGCACTTGTTATATTACTTTATGTTGACAATATCCATGAGATATACATGTTATAAGTTGAAAGCAACCGCTGAAACTTAATCTTCCTTTGTGTTGCTTCAACACCTTTACTTTGATTTATTGCTTTATGAGTTAACTCTTATGCAAGACTTATTGATGCTTGTCTTGAAGTACTATTCATGAAAAGTCTTTGCCATATGATTCATTTGTTTACTCATGTCATTACCTTTGTTTTGATCGCTGCATTCATTACATATGTTTACAAATAGTATGATCAAGATTATGATGGCATGTCACTTCAGAAATTATCTTTGTTATCGTTTTACCTGCTCGGGACGAGAGAACTAAGCTTGGGGATGCTGATACGTCTCCAACGTATCGATAATTTCTTATGTTCCATGCTACTTTATTGATGATACCTACATGTTTTATGCACATTATATGTCATATTTATGCATTTTCTGGAACTAACCTATTAACAAGATGCCGAAGAGCCAGTTCCTGTTTTTTGCTGTTTTTGGTTTCAGAAATCCTAGTAAGGAAATATTCTCGAATTGGACGAAACTTTCGCCCAGTCCTATTTTTGCACGAAGCTTCCGAAGACCGAAGAGATAACGAAGTGGGGCCACGAGGCAGCCAGAGGCTAGGGCGGCGCGGCCAGGCCCTGGCCGCGCCGACCTACCCCCGGGCCCTCGTGTGGCCCCCGCGTTGACCTTCCGCCTACTTAAAGTCTCCGTCGCGAAACCCCCGAGAGCCACGATACGGAAAACCTTCCGAGACGCCGCCGCCGCGAATCCCATCTCGCGGGATTCAGGAGATCGCCTCCGGCACCCTGCCGGAGAGGGGATTCATCTCCCGGAGGACTCTACACCGCCATGGTCGCCTCCGGAGTGATGAGTGAGTAGTTCACCCATGGACCATGGGTCCATAGCAGTAGCTAGATGGTCGTCTTCTCCTTGTTGTGCTTCATTGTTGGATCTTGTGAGCTGCCTAACATGATCAAGATCATCTATCGTAATTCTATATGTTGTGTTTGTCGGGATCCGATGGATAGAGAGTACTATGATTATGGTGATTATCAATCTATTGTTTATGTGTTGTTTATGATCTTGCATGCTCTCTGTTATTAGTAGAGGCTCTGGCCAAGTTTTTGCTCTTAACTCCAAGAGGGGGTATTTATGCTCGATAGTGGGTTCATGCCTTCATTGACACCTGGGATCGTGACAGTAGGTTCTAAGGTTGTGATGTGTTGTTGCCACTAGGGATAAAACATTGATGCTATGTCTAAGGATGTAGTTGTTGATTACATTACGCACCATACTTAATGCAATTGTCTGTTGCTTAGCAACTTAATACTGAATGGGGTTCGGATGATAACCTGAAGGTGGACTTTTTAGGCATAGATGCGGTTGGATGGCGGTCTATGTACTTTGTCGTAATGCCGGATTAAATCTCACTATATTTATCATATCATGTATATGCATTGTTATGCCTTTCTCTATTTGTCAATTGCCCGACTGTAATTTGTTCACCCAACATGCTTTTATCTTATGGGAGAGACACCTCTAGTGAACTGTGGACCCCGGTCCTATTCTTTACATAGCATACAATCTACTTGTTTTACTGTTTTCGTTGCAAACATTTCCACTCGATACGTTTAATCCTTTGTTACAGCAAGCCGGTGAGATTGACAACCTCACTGTTTCGTTGGGGCAAAGTACTTGGGTTGTGTTGTGCAGGTTCCGTTGGCGCGGAATCCCTGGTGTTGCGCCGCATCACATTTCGCGACCATCAACCTTCAACGTGCTTCTTGGCTCCTACTGGTTCGATTAAACCTTGGTTTCATAAGAGAAACTTGCTTCTATACGCATCATACCTTCCACTTGGGGTTCCCAACGGACGTGTGCATCTACGCGTATCTGCTATGCATAATACTTCCTACAAGTTGCAAGTCTCATGCATAGAGTACTAATAGTGCTCGCACCTTGTCCTAATCAGCTCGGATAACACGGATTATCATTGCATGACATATGTTTCAACCAAGTGTCACAAAGGGGTACCTATGCCGCCGTACAAAGGTCTAAGGAGAAAGCATGCATTGGATTTCTCGCTTTTGATTATTCTCAACTTAGACATCCATACCGGGACAAAATAGACAACAAATAATGGACTCCTTTTTTAATGCTTAAGCATTCAACAACATATAATATTCTCATATGAGATTGAGGTTGTATGTCCAAACTGAAACTTCCACCATGATACATGGCTTTAGTTAGCGGCCCAATGTTCTTCTCTAACACATGCATACTCAAACCATTTGATCATGAAATCGCACTTACTTCAGACAAAGACGAACATGCATAGCATCTCACATGATATCCAACAAAGGTAAAAAGTTGATGGCGTCCCCAGAAACATGGTTACCTCTCAACAAGCAACTTATAAGAACTAAGACACATAACTACATATTCATCACCACAATAGTTTTTAAGCTATTTGTCCCATGAGATATATATTGCAAAGATAAAGGAATGAAATTTTAAAGGTAGCACTCAAGTAATTTACTTTCGAATGGCAGAAAAATACCATGTAATGGGTAGATATGGTGGACACAAATGTCATGGGTTTTGTCTCAAGGTGTTTGGATGCACGAGAAGCATTTCCTCTCAGTACAAGGTTTGGGCCAGCAAGGTTGTTTGAAGCAAACACAAGTATGAACAGGTACAGCAAAACTTACACAAGAACATATTGCAAGCATAATAAGACTCTACACTGTCTTCCTTGTTGTTCAAACACTTTACCGTAAAATATCTAGACTTAGAGAGACCAATCATGCAAACCAAATTTAACAAGCTCTACGGTAGTTCTCCATTAATAGATTAAACTACATGATGCAAGAGCTTAAACATGATCTAATGAGAGCTCAAAACAATTGCCAAATTTCAAGTTATTCCAAACCATATGAAGCATTTTCTCATTCCACCAAATAGCAATTTAACGAAGCAATTTCAGCCTTCGCCATGAACATTAAAGCATAATTAAGAACACAAGTGTTCCATATGAAAAGCGGAGCGTAATATCTCCAATATAAGGATGGTGGGATCCAACTTTATTCAAACCAAAAACAAAAATAAAAGCAAACCGACGCTCCAAGTAAAGAACATAAGATGTGATGGAATAAAAATATAGTTTCACTAGAAGTGACCTGATAAGTTGTCGATGAAGAAGGGGATGCCTTGGGCATTCCCAAGCTTAGATGCTTGAGTCTTCTTAAAATATGCAGGGATGAACCACCGGGGCATCCCCAAGCTTAGACCTTTCACTCTTCTTGATCATAGTATATCATCCTCTTCTCTTGACCCTTGAAAACTTCCTCCACACCAAACTTCAAGCAAACTCATTAGAGGGTTAGTGCATAATCAAAAATTCACATATTCAGAGGTGACACAATCATTCTTAACACTTCTGGACATTGCACAAAGCTTCGAAAGTTAATGGAACAAATAAACTCATTCAACATAGCGAAAAAAAGGTAGAATGTCAAAAACAGAACAGTCCGTAAAGACGAATTTTGCAGGGGCACTTAACTTGCTCAAACGGAAAAACTCAAAACTAATGAAAGTTGCGTACATATCTGAGGATCACGCACGTAAATTTGCAGATTTTTTTGATTTTTTTACAGAGAGTTCTGCGCGAATTCGTGATAGACAGGAATGCTGTTTCTGCACAGCAATCCAAATCTAGCATCAACTTTACCATAGAGACTTTACTTGGCACAAAAACATGATAATGAGAGGTTGCTACAGTAGTAAACAACTTCCAAGACTCAACAATACAGCAAATAAAATGAAACTTGGGTTATCTCCCAAGAAGTGCTTTTCTTTAACGCCTTTCAGCTAGGCACAAAAAGTGCAAATCAAGTATTATCAAGAGATGAAGCATCAACATCATAATTTGTTCTAATAATAGAATCAAACGGCAACTTCATTCTTTTTCTAGGGAAGTGTTCCATACCTTTCTTGAGAGGAAATTGATACTTAATATTACCTTCCTTCATATCAATAACAGCACCAACAGTTCGAAGAAAGGGTCTTCCCAACACAATAGGACAAGATGCATTGCATTCAATATCCAAGACAACAAAATCAACGGGACAAGGTTATTATTAACCGTAATACGAACATTATCAATCCTCCCCAAAGGTTTCTTTTTAACATTATCAGCAAGATTAACATCTAAATAACAATTTTTCAATGGTGGCAAGTCAAGCATATCATAAATTTTCTTAGGCATAACAGAAATACTTGCACCAAGATCACATAAAGCATTACATTCAAAATCATTGAATTTCATCTTAATGATGGGCTCCCAACCATCTTCTAACTTCCTAGGAATAGAAGCTTCAAGTTTTAATTTCTCTTCCCTAGCTTTAATGAGAACATTTGTAATATGCTTTGTAAAGGCTAAATTTATAGCACTAGCATTAGGACTTCTAGCAAGTTTTTGTAAGAACTTTATAACTTCAGTAATATGAAAATCATCAAAATCTAAACCATTATGTTCTACAGCAATGGAATCATTGTCCCCAATATTTTGAAAAATTTCAGCAGTTTTATCACAAGCAGTTTCAGCAGTTTCACGCTTTGCACTAGGAGTAGAAACATTGCGAACACCAATTATTTTACCATTGATAGTAGGAGGTGTAGCAACATGTGTAGAATCAACATTACTAGAGTTGGTAATAGTCCAAACTTTAGCTACATTATTCTCTTTAGCAAGTTTTTCTTTTTCTTCTCTATCCCACCCAGCATGCAATTCAGCCAACATTCTAATATTATCACTAATTTGAACTTGGATGGCATTTGTTTTAGCAAACCTAGCATCTTTAACTTCCTCAGGCATAACTTTATGTTTTAAAAGATCAACATCAAGAGCAAGACTATCAACCTTACAAGCAAGAACATCAATTTTACCAAGCTTTTCCTCAACAGTTTTATTAAAAGCAGTTTGTGTACTAATAAATTCTTTAAGCATGACTTCAAGACCAGAGGGTACACTCTTATTATTGTTGTAAGAGTTACCATAAGAATTACCATAACCACTACCATTATTAGAAGGATATGGCCTATAGTTGTTGTTACCATAATTATTCCTATAAGCATTGTTGTTGAAATTATTATTACTCTTAATGAAATTCACATCAACATTTTCTTCTTGAGCAACCAATGAAGCTAAAGGAACATTATTATGATCAATATGAGATCTACCATTTGCAAGCATAGACATAATAGCATCAATCTTATCACCCAAAGAAGAGGTTTCTTCAACAGAATTTACCTTCTTACCTTGAGGAGTTCTTTCAGTGTGCCATTCAGAGTAATTGATCATCATATCATCAAGAAGTTTAGTCGCGGCGCCCAATGTGATGGACATAAAAGTACCTCTAGCAGCTGAATCCAATAGGTTCCTTGAGAAAAAATTCAATCCTGCATAAAAGGTTTGGATGATCATCCAAGTAGTCAGTCCATGGGTAGGGCAATTCTTTACCAAAGATTTCATTCTCTCCCATGCTTGAGCAACATGTTCATTATCAAATTGTTTAAAATTCATAATGCTACTTCTCAAAGATATAATCTTAGCAGGAGGATAATATTTACCAATAAAAGCATCTTTACATTTAGTCCATGAATCAATACTATTTTTAGGCAAAGAAAGCAACCAATCTTTAGCTCTTCCTCTTAATGAGAAAGGAAACAATTTCAGTTTTATAATATCACCATCTATATCCTTATACTTTTGCATTTCACAAAGTTCAACAAAATTATTAAGATGGGCAGCAACATCATCAGTACTAACACCAGAAAATTGCTCTCTCATAACAAGATTTAGTAAAGCAGTTTAATTTCATAAAATTCTGCTGTAGTAGCAGGTGGAGCAATAGGAGTACTTATAAAATCATTATTATTTTTGCTAGTGAAATCACACAACTTAGTATTTTCAGGAGTACCCATTATAGCAGTAATAAAAGTAAACTAAGCAAATAGAATAAAATAAAGTAAAGACAAGTAACTAATTTTTTGTGTTTTGATATAGAACAGGTAAATAAGACAGAAAGTAAAGTAACTAATTTTTTTGTGTTTTTAATATGAAGCAAACAAGACAAAAATAAAATAAAGTAAAGCAAGACAAAAACAAAGTTAAGAGATTGGATGAGACTCCCCTTGCAATGTCTTGATCTCCCCAGGCGCGCGAAATTTAGCTTGATACGCGAAGCACACGTCCGTTGGGAACCCCAAGTGGAAGGTATGATGCGTATAGAAGCAAGTTTCTCTCAGTATGAAACCAAGGTTATCGAACCAGTAGGAGCCAAAAAGCACGTGAAGGTTGTTGGTGGAGGAGTGTAGTGCGGCACAACACCAGTGAAACCGGCGCCAATGTGGAACCTGCACAACACAATCATGATACTTTGCCCCAACGTAACAGTGAGGTTGTCAATCTCACCGGCTTGCGAAAACAAAGGATTAAACGATCGAGTGGAAGATGGTGTTTGTTTGCAAAGAACAGTAAGAACAATGATAGTAGATTGTATTCAGATGTAAAGAATGGACCGGGGTCCACAGTTCACTAGTGGTGTCTCTCCAATAAGATAACTAGCATGCCGGGTGAACAAATTACAGGTGGGCAATTGACAAATCAAGATTCAATACATATAAATGATGATTACTATGAGATTTAATCAGGGCATTACGAAAAAGTACATAGACCGCTATCCAGCATGCATCTATGCCTAAATAATCCACCTTTGGGTTAGCATCCGCACCCCTCCAGTATTAAGTTGTAAACAACAGATAATTGCATTAAGTATGGTGCGTAATGTAATCAACACAAATATCCTTAGACAAAGCATCGATGTTTTATCCCTAGTAGCAACAAAGACATCCACAACCTTAGAACTTTCTGTCACTGTCCCAGATTAATGGAGGCATGAACCCACTATCGAGCATAAATAATCCCGCTTGGAGTTACAAGTATCAACTTGGCCAGAGCCTCTACTAGCAAGAGAGCATGCAAGAACATAAACAACACATATATGATAGATTGATAATCAACTTGACATAGTATTCTAGATTCATCGGATCCCATCAAACACAACATGTAGCATTACAAATAGATGATCTTGATCATGTTAGGCAGCTCACAAGATCTAAACAATGATAACACAAGCGGAGAAGACAACCATCTAGCTAATGCTATGGACCCATAGTCCAAGGATGAACTACTCACGCATCAATCCGGAGGCGGGCATGATGATGTAGAGCCCCTCCGGTGATGATTCCCCTCTCCGGCAGGGTGCCGACGCGATCTCCCGAATCCCCCGAGATGGGATTGGCGGCGGCGTCTCCGGAAGGTTTTCCGTATCGTGGCTCTCGCATGGAGGGTTTCGCGATGAAGGCTTTAAGTAGGCGGAAGGTCAAGGGCGGCACGAGGGCCCCACACGCTAGGCCACGCGGCCGGGCCTGGCCGCGCCGCCCTGGTGTGGGGCGCCCGTGGCCCCACTTCGTTCCCCCTCGGTCTTCGGAAGCTTCGTGTAAAAATAGGACCCGGGCGTTGATTTCGTCCAATTCCGAGAATATTTCCTTACTAGGATTTCTGAAACCAAAAACAGCAGAAAACAGCAACTGGCGCTTCAACATCTTGTTAATAGGTTAGTGCCGGAAAATGTATAATAATGCTGTAAAGTATGTATAAAACATTCAAATATTGTCATAAAAGTAGCATGAAACATAAGAAATTATAGATAGGTTTGAGACATATCAGTTGGCACGCAACAACGGGTAGTTGGACCGCGTGAGTTTCTCCAAAGGCGGCTCACCCAGGTGGATGGCAGAGGAGCTACTCGAGGAAACCATGGCGTGCGGGGCGGCGGTGGGTGATGGAGATCGGGGGCAACAACGGCGGCGGTGAAGGCGACGTGGATGGGTATGTTTTTCGCGATCAGGTAGACGTATCGGAAGAAGTTGCTCTCGATACCATGTTAGATTTCGACGATCTACTCGGATACCCGAGCCGTCCTGATTTTCTTCCTTATATAGGCGGAAATTTTGTCAAAAAGGACCACCTCCCCAATTCATTGATAAAAAGGACCACCTGTGAGCAAAATTGACAAAAAGGACCACCTTGTGTGTGGCGGCAGAGCCCCCAAGCGACACGTGGATGATGCCGCCACGTCGGCTGGTGGCAGGGCCCTGCCGTCCCTCACGGCGGCGGCACGTTAGGAAGTGCTCGCGCCGTCAACGCGCCGTCGGAGCTGGTGGGCCATGCCGCCGCTGCTCGGGGCGGCCTGCTGGCGTGGCAGATGCCGCCAGGCCTGGTGGAGGCAGGCCTCGAGGCCGGAATCTCCGGCCGACCGAGTATACTGCTGACGCTGACCCTGACTAAAGTGACGGCGCTGATTCCGAGGCAGAGACAAACTGCGCTGATTTTTATGTGACTTTGCTGATTCTGATGATTTCCACTCGCGAAAGTTTGCTACGTTTTTATCAGTGGATGCACTGCAGTGTACAGAAATTAGACTGAGTTTTATAACAGTGGACAAACAGCGCTGATTTCGATAGTGAAAGATGCTTGACTCGTCTTTATAAGCCTGACTGTGTTTCCTCTGCGCGGAATCAGTCACTCAGTCTCTCATGCTTTGCCTCTTGCTGTAAACTCAGACGCTTAGCGTACGGTGCAGCACTCAATCTCTCTCGCTTTAGCCTCTTGCTGTGAACTCACTCACGTTTAGTGTACGATGCAGCAGATTGAGTTGCAGAGAAGACGAATCAAAGTAAGTCTCTCATGCTTTGCCTCTTGCTGTGAATGTCATTAGCGCGTGTAGTTAGAGAGAATGTGATTAGGACATTTGTTATTTTAAAATTCGTATGACTGTGATTACGCATGTAGTTAGTGAGTAGTTTATTTGCAAAGAACATTGTAGAGTAGTATATTATGGTTGTAGCAACACAATAATATTTGTAGAGTTCATATTCTAAGCGGATTAATATTTGGTAGTATTGCATGTGGTAGTAGATAAGTAGTTGTGTAAAAAGCGTTAGTATGGAATTAATAATTGTAAATTTTGAGTTAGACAACATGTAAAAAAATTATATTTTGTGGATGTAATATTTATCACCGGATTGATATTACCTAGTATTGCATGTGCTACAAGACAAGTAGGTGTACAAACTTGTGTACCCTTTTATCCTAAAAAATAGGGGCACATGTGAATATTTGTAAATATATTTGTTGAATATGAATTTCAGGTGTAATAAAAGTGGACCGCTTGTGGTGTTGACGATTTGCGTTATTTGGGAATTTCGTGGCGCGTAATTTATTACTGGAAGAACCGTCATCTTCAAGTTGAGGTATAAAGGATGTGGTCTTATATTTGATGTTAGAATATTTATCTGATGGATGGAAATTTATTCCAGAGTTTTTATGGAATTAATAATTTAGAATTATTAATGCATGTTATAATTGATATAATAAATTATGAAAAAAGTAATATGAGTTCAGCTGCGATTTTACTAATATAATTTTAAAAATATGGTTGTGCGGTAGGTACGATGGAAACTGTGTTAGTGTTTTATGGAGACGTCGTACGCGACGAATTTTCTGGTGTCGATGTGTGGCGCTGCGACTCGATGAAAGTTGTAGTGACAGACATGGTCAATAGAGAATTTTTGGATGTTAGAAGATGCATCCGAGCAGAGTTTGGGCGTGAGATGCGTGGGAAGAAGATGACCGTTGAGGCTCTCATCGTCGTAGAAGGGAATGATGGGACACCTGCCCGTTGGGGTTTGCGGGAGATAAAGAGTGATAGAAATTGGGGTACATACATGAGGTTTGCAAGAACACCTGGTGCTGCTATGTACGAAGAGCCCATGGTGTATGTTCAGTTTATATCAGGTGATGATGGTGCCGGAAGCAGTACCGACGCTGGTGAAGAGGAGATGGCCATCATCACAAGACCGAGCACCGTTCAATCGGAGCATTTGGCCCTGACTGCAGCAGGCATGATAGGCCAATCAGAGCATTACTCACTGACTGCAGGCCATAGCACCGGCCCATCGGAGCAGATGGTCGCCCAGTTGCTGCCGAGCCAGGATACTGGTCCGCGTTCGTTGACATTAGCGAGCGTGTGGAGGGACTGCCGGAGGCGTTGGATGATGACGCTCGTTCTTCTTCGTCTGAATCCTCCTCGGACGAAGAAGGCGTCGGTCCTTCCCGGAGGGCGGTTGCGGCACCAATGGACCCTGAGTTCTTAAAAACAATGACCATCAGCAATGAATTCCGCTCTGTTCCAGGCCTAGGGGAGGCGAGTCTGCAGGTTGGGCAAACTTTCCCAGACAAGGACTCGGCTGACCAAGCAATCAAGAGGTATGCGTTGGCCATATCTCGGCAACACAGAGTGAAGCAGTCTGATCGAAGGCAGCTGAAAGTCATATGTGTCAAATTGAATGAGGGTTGCAGGGGGAGAGTTATCGCTCGAGTGAGCCCTGGGGTATGTTAGCCATGGCATATCTCAAAAATAGAACCCCATAGCTGCGACCAATTGGGGGCTCTTGACAACCACCGCAACGTCAATGCAAAATATGTATCACATATCATGCAAGTGGCGGTGGAAGAAGATATAACCCTTGGTACAAAGAAGCTGCAAAAAACCGCGGAAGATCTGATTGGCTTCCCGGTCAGCTTTAGTAAGGCAAGGCGGGCGAAGGAGGAGATTTTCCAGAGATTGTATGGCACCTATGAGGAGGCATATGACCTTGCCCCGAGACTACTCCATCAGATAGCAACAACTAACCAGGGGACTCAAGTGGTCAGGAGAGCTCGTCAACACCCTCTGGAGGAAAACCAAGAAATCCTTGATCGTTTATTCTGGGCATTCCCCTAGACTATACGGGCATTCCATCACTGCCGCCTGGTGCTATCAATAGATGGTAACTTTCTCACTGGAACTCTTGGCGGCGATCGCAGCTGACGCAAATAATCAGCTTAAAATCAGGAATCTCAGTACATATTTCAGACTCCATTACCACCAAATGAGACACGTGCAGAGGATGAGAAAAATCAGTACGGCCGAGGTTTGCGCCAACATCATGTACCAAATCCATGGTCGCCTTCTGGTGCTAGGCAGAGACCACCACGCCGTCGTCGACAAGCGTGATATGTTGACGACTCTGGCATTTTACTATTATTTCTATCTATGTATGACCTAGCTATATATGAGACATATTTCTATAATTTCGAATAATTATTCAACAAGTACTTCAAAATAAGATACATGAACATGCAAAAATACAACATACAATTAAGTTACTACCCTGAATGAAGATACATCGGCACTGCCAACACCAGTACTTAAAACAAACGCTACGAGTAAAATACGGCTACTCACTCCAACGGAATTTAAGATACAACGACAAAGTAAAACGGAATTTAACATACGTAGTTAGTACAAATAGATCACTCTACTTTCCCTGCGTCCAGCGTGCCATTTTCCGGACTTGTCGCCGCGTTCTTCTGCCGCTTGCGCCTCAGCAGCTCTTTCCCTTAATCTCTTCCTCTCCGCTTCACGGGCCTCTCTGCGCACCTCTTCCTCTGCATACCTACGTGCAGCCTCATCATCCATCCTCTTCTGATTCACCTCACGATTTTAATCTTGCCCCGCCCTTAATTTTTGTATCTGTCTCTCTCTTTGCTTTAGCATTAGCAACAGCCTTTTCCCTACGCTCTTCCTCATGGAACATTGCCCATGCACGCCGCTGTTTTTCCTCCACCTCACGGCGTGCCCAATCCGGCTGCTCCTGGTCTATCCAATGAAACCACATGCAAAGGGGCGGGGGAGACTGCAACACAAATAATACGGTTAATAAACGAAAATTAATGACATACAAATAATTTTTTTAATCATGCTGTTATAACATACCGCAGGCCTCGAGGACGATGAACTTGTTTGCCTGGGTGGATCATGATCATAGCTCGCGCACATGAAATATTTCATGCCGAACTTATCAGAAAAATCAACCACCTCCTTCACCTTCGCAAGGCAGCCGCACCAACACCTCTCTGCTCTCACCCCCGGTGGCAAGCTTGCATTCTTACCCTTCATCGGCCTAAAATCCTGGTCGGAGCAAGGTACACTCATACTCACTTCAATATTTTACGCACGAAAGAGAGACGCGGAGAAGGCAAACTCAATCCTGCTGTTTTCATTTGTACGCGGGTAAGACGGCTTATATAGCCTTCAATTAGTGTGAGCAGTACCAAAAAAATTAGTGCAGAATGTCTAATTGCTGTATCAGCACAGAACTCCTACGCAAATAGGCTGCTTTCGGTGGTTAATTTGCTGTATCGAGCGGGAATCTCCGACAGCTTTATGTCTCGTCGCTTCCAAATCAGAGCAATCAAAATCAGTGCCGATCAGTGTCAGCGTGCAGGCGCGGTCGGCCGGACGATTTCCCGCTCGAGGCCTGCCTCCAACATGTGTGGCGGCATGTGCCACGCAGGCATGCCGCCCCGTGCTGTGGCGGCATGGCCCGCGGCCATGGACGGCTGTAACGTAGAAGCTTCCTTGTGACGGTAAAGCACACGTCCATTGGGAACCCCAAGAGGAAGGTATGATGAGCACAGCAGCAAATTTTCCCTCAGTAAGAAACCAAGGTTTATCGAACTAGTAGGAGATGAAGGCCACGTGAAGGTTGTTGGTGGACACAAATGGCATAGGTTTTGGCTCAAGGTTTTTGGATGCACGAGAAGCATTTCCTCTCAGTACAAGGCTTGGGCTAGCAAGGTTGTTTGAAGCAAACACAAGTATGAACCGGCAAGCAAAACTTACACAAGAACATATTGCAAGCATTATAAGACTCTACATTGTCTTCCTTGTTGTTCAAACACTTTGACGAGAAAATATCTAGACCTTAGAGAGACCAATCATGCAAACCAAATTTCAACAAGCTCTACAGTAGTTCTCCACTAATAGATTTAAACTACATGATGCAAGAGCTTAAACATGATCTACTTGAGAGCTCAAAACAATTGCCAAGTATCAAATTATTCAAGACAATATTAGGCATTTTCTGTTTCCAACCAAATAAATAAGTACAAGTGCTGCGGCTTTCAGCTTTCGCCATGAATATTAAAGCAAAACGAAGAACACAAGTGTTCAAATGAAAAGCGGAGCGTGTCTCTCTCCAATACAAGGATTGCTGATCCGAATTTATTCAAACAAAAACAAAAATAAAAGCAAACAGACGCTCCAAGTAAAGCACATAAGATGTGACAGAATTAAAATATAGTTTCACTAGAGGTGACCTGATAAGTTTGTTGATGAAGAAGGGGATGCCTTGGGCATCCCCAAGCTTAGACGCTTGAGTCTTCTTGAAATATGCAGGGATGAACCACGGGCATCCCCAAGCTTAGACTTTTCACTCTTCTTGATCACATCATATCATCCTCCTCTCTTGATCCTTGAAAACTTCCTCCACACCAAACTTAAAGCAATCTCAGAGGGTTAGTGCATAATAAAAATTCACATGTTCAGTAAGGACACAATCATTACCAACACTTCTGGATATTTCAAAGCTACTGAAATTTAATGGAGCAAAGAAATCCAATCAAACACAGTAAAAGAGGCAATGCGAAATAAAAGGCATAATTTGTCAAAATAGAACAGTACGTAAAGACGAATTTTTCTGAGGCACTTAACTTGCTCAGATGGAAAAACTCAAAACTAATTGAAGTTGCGTACATATCTGAGGATCACGCATGAATTTTCTCTGATTTTTTTGATTCTTCTACAGAGAGAAAAACGCAAATTCGTGACAGCTAATAAATCTGTTTCTGCGCAGAAATCCAAATCTAGTATCAACCTTCTATTAGAGACTTTACTTGGCACACCAATGCATGAAAATAAAGATACAAAGGTAATGCTACAGTAATAACAAACACCTTTACTCAAATATAAAACAAAAATTGCAGAAGTAAAATAATGAGTTGTCTCCCATAAGCGTTTTTCTTTAACGCCTTTCAGCTAGGAGCAGAAAGTGCAAATCAAGTAATATCAAGAGATGAAGCATCAACATTATAATTTGTTCTAATAATGGAATCAAAAGGCATCTTCATTCTCTTTCTAGGGAAGTGTTCCATACCTTTCTTAAGAGGGAATTGATACTTAATATTTCCTTCTTTCATATCAATAACATCACCAACAATTCGAAAAAAGGTCTTCCCAAAACAATAGGACAAGATGCATTGCATTCAATATCCAAGACAACAAAATCAATGGGGACAAGGTTATTGTTAACCGTAATGTGAACATTGTCAATTCTCCCCAAAGGTCTCTTTATAGAATTATCAGCAAGATTAATATCCAAATAACAATTTTCCAAAGGTGGCAAGTCAAGCATATCATAAAGTTTCTTAGGCATAAGAAATACTTGCACCAAGATCACATAAAGCATTACAATCAAAATCATTGACTTTCATATTAATGATGGGCTCCCAACCATCTTCCAACTTCCTAGGAATAGAAGCTTCAAATTTTAATTTCTCTTCCCTAGCTTTAATGAGAGCATTTGTAATATGTTTTGTAAAGGCTAAATTTATAGCACTAGCATTAGGACTTCTAGCAAGTTTTTGTAAGAACTTAATAACTTCAGAAATATGACAACTATTAAAATCTAAACCATTATGATCTACAGCATTCTGAAAATTTCAGCACTTTTATCACAAACAGTTTCAGCAGTTTCAGCCAATTTTGCACGCTTTGCAGTAAATTAGAAACATTGCCAACACCAATTATTTTACCATTGATAGTAGGAGGTTTAGCAATATGTGAAGCATCAGCATTACTAGTGGTGGTAATAGTCCAAACTTTAGCTATATTATTCTCTTTAGCAAGTTTTTCTTCTCTTTCTTCTCTTTCCCATCTAGCATGCAACTCAGCCATCATTCTAATATTGTCATTAATTCGAATTTGGATAGCATTCATTTTAGCAAATGACTTAGTATCTTTAACTTCATTAGGCATAACTTTTAGTTTCAAAAATCAACATCAAGAGAAAGACTATCAACCTTAGAAGCAAGAACATCAATTTTACCAAACTTTTCCTCAACAGATTTGTTAAAAGCAGTTTGTGTACTAATAAATTCTTTAAGCATGACTTCAAGATCAGAGGGTACACTTCTATTATTGTTGTAGAAATTACCATAAGAATTACCATAACCACTACCATTATTAGAAGGATATGGCCTATAGTTGTTGTTACCAGAATTATTCCTATAAGCATTGTTGTTGAAATTATTATTTTTAATGAAATTCACATCAACATGCTCTTCTTGAGCAACCAATGAAGCTAAAGGAACATTATTAGGATCAACATGAGATCTACCATTAACAAGCATAGACATAATAACATCAATCTTATCACTCAAAGAAGAGGTTTCTTCAACAAAATTTACCTTCTTACCTTGAGGAGTTCTTTCGGTGTGCCATTCGAGTAATTGATCATCATATCGTCAAGAAGCTTTGTTGCAGACCCAAAGTGATGGACATAAAAGTACTCCAACTAATCCAATAGGTTCCTCGAAGAAAAATTCAATCCCGCATAAAAGGTTTGGATGATCATGCAAGTAGTTAGTCCATGGGTAGGACAATTCTTTACCAAAGATTTCATTCTCTCCCATGCTTGGCAACATGTTCATTATCCAATTGCTTAAAATTCATAATGCTACTTCTCAAAGATATAATTTTAGCGGGAGGATAATATTTTCCAATAAAAGCATCTTTACATTTAGTCCATGAATCAATACTATTTTTAGGCAAAGACAGCAACCAATCTTTAGCTCTTCCTCTTAAGGAGAAAGGAAACAATTTCAGTTTTATAATATCCCCATCTATATCCTTATACTTTTGCATTTCACAAAGTTCAACAAAATTATTAAGATGGGCAGCAGCATCATCAGTAAGAAAATTGCTCTCTCATAACAAGATTTAGTAAAGCAGGTTTAATTTCATAAAATTCTGCTGTAGCAGGTGGAGCAATAGGAGTACATATAAAATCATTATTATTTGTGCTAGTGAAATCACACAACTTAGTATTCCCAGGAGTACCCATTTTAGCAATAATAAAAGTAAACTAAGCAAACCGAATTAAATAAAGTAAAACAAGTAACTAATTTTTGTATTTTTGATATAAAGAAAGCAAACAAGACAGAAAATAAAATAAAGCAAGTCAATAAACAAAGTAAAGAGATTGGATGTGAGAGACTCCTCAGCGTGTCTTGATTCCGCAACGGCGCCGGAAAACGTAGCTAACGTGTAGAAGCTTCATTGTGACGGTAAAGCACACGTCCGTTGGGAACCCCAAGAGAATGTATGATGAGCACGCAGAAAAGTTTTCCTCAAGAAAAACCAAGGTTTATCGAACCAGTACAAGATGAAGGCCACGTGAAGGTTGTTGGTGGAGGAGGTAGTGCGCGCAACACCGTGATTTCGCGCCAACGTGGAACCCGCACAACACAATCAAACTACTTTGCCCCAACTTAACAGTGAGGTTGTCAATCTCACCGGCTTGCGAAACAAAGGATTAAACGTATGGTGTGGAGAATTATGTTTGCTTGAAGAAAAAAACACAGAACAGTGATTGCAGTAGATTGTATTTCAGATGTAAAAGAATGGACCGGGGTCCACAGTTCACTAGTGGTGTTTCTCCAATAAGATAAATAGCATGTTGGGTGAACAAATTACAGCTGGGCAATTGAATAGAGATTCATATACATATCATGATGACTACTATGAGATTTACTTAGGGCATTACGACAAAGAATATAGACGCCATCCAAAGATGCATCTATGCCTAAAAGTCCACTTCGGTTAGCATCCGCACCCCTTCCGTATTAAGTTGCAAACAACAGACAATTGCATTAAGTATGGTGCGTAATGTAATCAACACAAATATCCTTAGACAAAGCATTGATATTTTATCCCTAGTGGCAACAACACATCCACAACCTTAGGGGTTGCTGTCACTCCCCCAGATTCAATGGAGACATGAACCCACTATCTAGCATAAATACTCCTCTTGGAGTCACAAGTATCAACTTGCCAGAGCCTCTACTAGCAACGGAGAGCATGCAAGAACATAAATAGCACATATATGATAGATCAATAATCAACTTGACATAGTATTCAATATTCATCGGATCCCAACAAACACAACATGTAACATTACAAATAGATGATCCTGATCATGATAGGCAGCTCACAAGATCTAAACATGATAGCACAAGAGGAGAAGACAACCATCTAGCTAGTTCTATGGACCCGTAGTCCAAGGATGAACTACTCATGCATCACCGAGGCGGGCATGGTGATGTAGAGCCTCCGGTGATGATTCCCCTCTCCACAGGGTGCCGGAGGCGATCTTCCGAACCCCCGAGACGGGGTTGACGGCGGCGGCGTCTCTCGAACTTTTTCCGTATCGTGGCTCTCGGTACTAGGGTTTTCGCGACGGAGAGATTAAGTAGGAGAAGGGGCAGCGTAGGGGGGCACCCGAGGGGCCCACCCCATAGGCCGGCGCGCCCCCCTCCTGGCCGCGCCGCCATGTGGGGTGGCCGCCTCGTGGCCCTCTCCGTCTCCTCTTCGTGTTGAACCCTCCGTGGAAAATAAGACCGTGGGCTTTTGTTTCGTCCAATTCCGAGAATATTCGTAAACTAACTTTTCAAAACAAAAACAGCAGAACAGGAACTGGCACTTCGGATCTTGTTAATAGGTTAGTCTCGAATATGCATAAAAACATTATAAAGTATGACTAAAACATGTTGGTATTGTCATAAAACTAGCATGGAACATAAGAAATTATAGATACGTTGGAGACGTATCAACGGGCTCACGGCGGGGCTGGCCGGTAACGTGCCGCCAGCTGCTGGGACGGCGGGTCCCTGCCGCCACGCAGCCCGGCGGCATCCGCCACGTGTCGCCTGGGGGCTCTGCCGCCACACCCAAGGTGGTCCTTTTTGTCAATTTGATTCAGAGGTGATCCTTTTTGTCAATGAATTGGGGCATGTGGTCTCTTTTGGAAAAATTCCATATAGGCGCACATTGCGGTGCCAGAAGTACATAAGAGTTTGTTACAAATACGTATATGAAACATATATCAATCGACCTACATATTATCTCTAAGGGCATCTCCAGCGGCGCGACGCATTTCGGACGTCCGAAATGTCCATTTGTGTCGCGCGACGGACGCGAGACAGACCGTTTTTTGTCCGCGCGTCCGTTTGCACCTTGGGGTGGCTCCAGCGGCGCGACGCATTTCCGCGTTTGCATCAAATATGTAGTTTCGAAACAACAAAACAAGGAATTCAACGAAGTCATAGTTATTACATTTAAAATTTATAAAGTCTACATGAAAATAAGATAGTACTCCTCTAGGCATGATCTGCATCGCCAGCCAATGTCCACTGATGCTCAATCAGATCGGTTTGTAGCTGTTTGGAGACGGTCTCGTTCGTGACTTCTACATTCATATGTAGATAGTCGGCCCAAGATAAAGCTCCAGGAACTGGCGCAACCAACTCACCTTGGAATTCTCAGTGGTTCTCATTGCGGCCATCAGGACACTCGTTCTCAATGATCATGTTGTGCATGATCACGCAACATGTCATCACCTCATGCATGGTCTTCAGCGACCATGTTCTTGCCGGGTGACGGAAAATTGTCCACCGAGCTTGGAGCACACCAAATCCACGCTCCACATCTTTCCTGCAAGCCTCTTGCATCTTGGCAAACCTCCTCGTCTTCTCGGATTACGGACAGTCTTCACCAATGTGGCCCGGTCAGGGTAGATGCCATCAGCAAGATAATATGGCTTGTCATATGCATTTCCATTGATCTCATAGCTCACCCGGGGAGCTTTGCCTTGCATGAGCCTTTCGAAAACCGGTGATCGGTGCAACACAATGATGTCATTGTTGGAACCGGCCATGCCAAAGAATGAATGCCAAATTCATAAATCTTGAGATATGACAGCTTCAAGAATGACAGTCCATCCTCAGGGTACCTGTACTGACCTCGCCATCCAAATGGACAATTTTTCCACTCCTGCATGCAATCTATGCTGCCAATCATTCCCGGAAACCCTCAGACTCGTTGATAGACAGAGCCGCCTTGTATCCTCAACAGTTGGCTCCCTACAGTAATACTCTCCAAACACGGCAATCACGGCTTGGCAAAACCTGTACATGGACTCAAGGCAGGTGCTCTCACCCATTCGAAGATACTCATCGAATATATCAGCAGTCATTCCATATGAGAGCATGCGAATAGTGCTGAGCATTTTTGGTAGGAGGTGAAGCCTAGCGCACATGTTGCATCGGGCCTGCATTGGAAGTAGGGGTCGTAGTTTCTGACGCCCCGTAGAATGACCAAGAACAGGTCCCTTGACATCCTGTATCGGCGCCGAACAATTTTTCGGGTAGATCGATTGGTGAGGTGGAAGTAATCCTTGTGGAGGCGCCTGCCCTGCCACCTGTTGCGCGGCTTTTTTGGAGCCCTTCACAGAGCCACGGGTTGCGGCCCCGGTTTGAGGTGAACTCGTGAATCATGAAGGCCGCAAGAGTTGCCAATGTCTGCCGACTGATCGGACTCGTCGTCGGAAGAGGAGTCAACGATCTCCGCGCGGAACTTCCACCATATGCCACGCGTCCATCTGCGTGTACGAACTCTGATCAATGGCCGCACAAATAGCGCCGAAAAAGGAGTAAGGAACCTACCGCGCAATTGGTCGAACAGTCGTGGGCGGCGAACCGCAACGTTTGGCCCAAAAACAGCCGGCAAGGTTCGCGGGAGCCAACCCCGAGTACGATCCTGCTCTCCCGCGCAGCGACAACGGAGCCGACGAGTATCTGCGGGGACGCGGCGGTGGGGTTGGGGGGGGCGTCGCACTAGGCAGCAACGAAGGGGAAAAAGAAACAAGTCGAAGCGGTCGATCTCGCTGTCGCTCACTTGCGGACCGGGTAAGAAATGGAGGACGCTCGGGCGTCCTCACAGATGTCGCGGAGACGCAAACTCGACGCATATTTGGGCCAGTTTCTGCCTCTCGCGCGGACGCTGGTCACTTTGCGTCGCCCGCTGAGAGCGCCGTACGCATTTCCGGTCACGGCGGACGAAAACGGTCGCTCAGCGACTATTTGCATCGCGTCGCTGGAGATGCCCTAACAAAAATAATATGATCCGTGGCCACAAAATATAAGATTAGGACGGCGACCCAAACAGATACGTTGGCCGTCCGTTTTTAGTTGTTTGGGTCAGCCTCTAGAGACGCGAACATTTACGGACGGCCGTGATCTATTTTATTCCCCAACACTACTACGATTCAAATAATTGTTTTTTTTCTCTTCTGTTCAAAAAAAAAATTGTTTCTTCTCTTCTTCTCTACCAGTACTAGTTGCCAAGCTAGGCACTGCTCCGCCGGTCGCCGCCTCAAGCCGCGCCACGCCACCGACACTGGACACCCGCGTGCTGCCGGGATGGTGCCGAGGCTGCCGAATGAAGCTGGAGAGCAGCGCTCATCCTCCACATGTGGACAGCCGCGTGCTGCACCGACGGCGGCCAAGCACGGACGCCCCTGCTCGGCTGAACAGACGCGGCGCTGGCGGCTGTCCCCACCGGCTGTCCCCGACGGCGCTGGCGGCCCCGTGGGGGCTCCTGCGCAGCTGGAACGGGACGGGCCTGGACGGCTCCGGCGCCTGGGCGGGCGTCAAGTGCCTCGCGGGCACGCTCTCCGACAGGGTCGGCCAGCTCGCGGCCCTGCGCAAGCTCTCCCTATTCAACGCGCTCGGCGGGCGCGTCCCCGCCGCCGTCGGCCTCCTCCGCGACCTCCGGGGACTCTACCTCTTCAACAACCGCTTCGCCGACGCCGGCGCTCGGCGGCTGCGCGCTCCTGCAGACGCTCGACCTCAGCAGCAACGCGCCCGACGCCCTGCACGGAGCTCGGCGACACCCGCGCCGGAGACCCCAGACCAGGCTCGTGGTGCCGCCCCGGCGCGGCTGCGTCCGGCGAGGCGCGCGCGTGCTGTGGCGACCGACGCCCTGCGCGAGCTTGACCGTGGCGACCCACTCTGTGCGTCGAGGACTCCTGCGCACCATGGCGCGGGCGCGAGCTGGGCAGGCCATGGCGCGGGCGGAGTCCATGGCGCGGTGGTCATCGTCTTGCTCATCGGCGTCGAGGCTGGCAGCGCGGAGCTCATTTCGGCTCCGGCGACTTCTAGCTGGGATGAAAAAAAAAGAGGTGGCGGCGCCGGAAGTCTCCAGCGGAGGTCGACGGCGAAACTGAGCTAGGCGAGCTCCAATCCAGCGGAGATGCCCTGCCTGGACTCCTGAAGGTATCCATGGCAAGCAAACAGAGAAGGAGCATGGGAGAGAGAAGACGTGTCTCCTTTTTTCTGTCACTGCCAAATGGGCCACACGCCCGTGCATGTTCGGCTCGTCCCAAAAGCCACACAAATTTAGTCTGGATTTGGATTAATGATATTTTTACTATATAAAGGGAGAAGTTCATACATAGAGGCCGAATTTAAATATATTTCGACTTCGGTCGGGGGAATACAAATTTAAATATTAAAACACGGCGCTCTACATGCCGAAATGGCGGTAGAACACCGTGTAGTCCTCGTCGCCGTCACCGCCATCATCGGAACGGGCGTCTGTGCCGCGGTGCCCAGCCCTGGCCGGTCTCCCACCGCCACCGTCGCGCGGCGGGGACGCCGAGGGCTTGTACCAGTCGTCGTCGGACTCCGCCTCGAGGTCGATAACGGGGACGGGGGCACCGATGGAGGAGTCGCAGCCGCGGTAGCGAGCGACCTCCTCGAGGAGCCGAGACGCCGCTCCGCCTCCTCCTTCTCCCACGCTCCCCGACCGGCGCAGCCTGGTCGAGGGGCATGGAGTCGGGGACGAGGTCCGGAGGGACCTCGCCATGACGACCTCGAGGATTGCGTCGTCCTCGGCGTCGTGGACCTCCTCCACCTTCACCTCCACCGGCTGCGCTTTCGCCGCCGGAGGTGTCTGGCTTGGGGCGGAGGCGGCCGCTTGGGGCGGAGGTCGTCGAGGGCTCGCGGATGACGATCCCGCCGTCGCTGCGCGCACGGTTGCTCGGCGGGGAAATCGGCTCCGGTTTCACCGCTGCCCATGATGGCGTCGACCTGGAGATCGGCGTCGACCTCGACGCCGAACCGGACGACGAGGAGCTGGCAGCCATGCGCCGTGGCTGCCAGCTGCTTCCCCGGCGGCGGCTGGCCGATGCCCTCGACGGCGGGGGCATTGTCAGAACGGGCGTGTTGCCGCCCTCGATATGCTCGATGACGGCGTCGAGCGTCCGGCCCGGCACGCTCCACCAACGCCGGCGTCCCGCGGCGTTGTTTTGCGGAGGCGGAGGCGGCGGGCCGTCAGAGGCGAGCTCCTCGCCCGCCGCAGAAATAGGAGTTCCACCTCGTGTAGTTGTCGGGGTGGTAGCGTGGCTCGGCGCGCTCCTAGTCCGACAATGTCAGTCGGACCTCCTCGATGGCGGCGTCGAGGGCGTGGCCCCGGGGCGGCGGCGGGATTAGCACGCCGCCCGCACTTAGCCGCCACCCGCACTTAGCCGCCACCCGCCGCCGGGAGGCCTCATGTCTGGCGGGCAGGGGTACCCCGCCTGGTGGAGGAGGTGTCCCTCCCACGCGTGGAGCGACCGGCGTGGAAAGCCGTTGTTGGCGCGCCGTCTTGCTCGTTGAACGCCATGGATCTCGCCGAGGAAGAGTGGTGCTACGCGTCGCGGCGAGCGGGGTATTTAGGCGGGGCTGGACCCGACGACCATGCCGCGTGGTGCTCGCCGCGCCCCGGCTGAGCTCTCACCCCGCGAAATCGTGACGTGCACCACCATCTCCGGCCGACGGGGAGGAAAGAGCGAGGTTTCTGCGTTCGCACGCCTCTGTCCGGCTCCGGCGCGCCCGGTAGGCCGGGGTTGACGGAGGCTCGCCGGAGGATGAAATCGGCACGGGGAAATGCGGGCCCTACGACGATTCGCCGCCCCCTGGGACCGCAGCGGCCGTCGGAGACGAGGTATGCTCCGTTCGGTCCGTTACAGTTTGGTCCATTAGACGTTTTTTCTTGCCCAACCGCCGCCGTCGGAAATGCCGGCGGTGGAGAACCGCGGCGGATGCGGGCGGGACCGCGGGCCAAGTGGGGCGGGCATCGGGCGGTGCGGGGGGGCGACCTGCAGGGCGCGACGAGGCGCGGCGGAGCCCGAGCCGGGGGCGGGGGCGAGGCGGCGCGGCGAGGGGCGGGAAGGCGGAGGGGGCGCGAGAGGTGGTAGCATCTGATCTTTTCCCGCCCCCTAGCCGTTGGGGTAGCCGTTGGTACTTCAAAAACCCTAAAATTTCAGCCCCCTCTATAAATACCTCCATTTGGTTTCACTCACTCCACACCCATTTCATCTCCTCCACTCTCCATTTCCACTCCTCTCAACGCCATGTCTTCGTCCAGCCAGTCGAGCGACGGAATGAGGTGATCTCGATCGCGCATTCCAGGCGGAGTACGATGGGAGGATGCCGAACGCGAGAGGAGCCAAGATGGCCGCGACGCCGCCGAGAGTTCATCGACGTGATCGTCTTGGTGCCCACGATCGGCTGTTCGAGGACTACTTCGCCGACGCAACTACCCTCCGAGCTTCTTTCGGCGAAGGTATCGGATGAGGCGATCCCTTTTCCTGCGCATTGTGGATAGATTGGGTGAATACTCTCCGTATTTCACCCAAAGGAATGATGCTCTCAACCGTGCTTTTTCTCCCCTGCAAAAGTGTACTGCGGCTTTGCGTCTGTAGCTTATGGAGCCTCTGCAGATACAATAGATGGGTGGCTTAAGTTAGCTAGACAAACTTCATCAGATTGTCTAGATAGATTCTGTGAAGGCATCATTGCCTGTTATGGGGAACACTTTTGTCGTCGACCAAATTTCGAGGATACTCAGCGTCTGTTAACGAAAGCCGAGGAGCGTGGCTTTCCGAGCATGTTAGGGAGCATCGATTGCATGCATTGGCAGTGGAGGAACTGCCTAGTGGCTTTTGCTGGTCAATTCACAAGGGGAGACATCAAACACCCTACCATAATCTTAGAAGCCGTTGCGTCGTATGATCGTGGCATGCCTTTTTTGGAGTGGCCGGGTCCAACAACGACCTCAATGTACTCAACCAGTCGCCGTTGTTCACGGATGTGCTTAGGGGAGAAGCACTCGTAGTGAACTTCACGGTGAATGGACACGAGTAAAACTATGGTTACTACCTTGCCGATGGCATCTACCCCTCCTGGCCGGTGTTCATGAAAGGTGTTACTCTTCCACAAAGTGAAAAACAGCGAATGTTCACTGCTGCTCAATCAGCTTGGCGCAAAGATGTCGAGTGTGCCTTTGGAGTGCTGAAGGCTAGGTTCAACATTCTAGCAGTTCCGGGACGCTCCTACTCGAGGCGTACTCTTGGGTTGATCATGCGTGCATGTGTCATTGCACAACATGATCATCGACGATGAGCGTGGTACAAATTTGGAGCACACCTATGAGACCGTTGAGTCCAATGTCGGCCCTGCAATACACCACCATGCACCACCAAGCCTAGCAGCCAGGATTCAGATGGACAACGATATGAGGGACTCACCGGTGTATACACAGCTCCAGCAAGATTTGATAGAGCATGTGTGGGCTCATAATGCCTAGATTATGTAATTTTTTCAAATTTTTATGTAATTTCTTTTCATGATGTAATCGGTAACAATTTTAGTTCAATAAAATAATTTCCTTGCATTATTTTTAATATTGTAATCTGAAAAAGAAATGCTAATGTCGAGGAGAGAGAAAAACTGATGTAGAGGAGAGAGAAGTGAGAGCTCTTACTATAGCCCATGCATTGGCAAGGTGGGGTGAGAGTGGGGTGAGAGTGAGAGAAAAGCTGACGTGGCGGGGCGGGAGGCGAGCGGTGCATTGGCACCAGCCTTAGATCATGATTGCCTACAAATGAAACAAATCACGTACTGGCATGGCATATAAGATTAAAGTGCAAGTATAAAGTTGGGAATACATAATATTTAACGGAATTGCTAGTTCTAAGGCGCCTGAGATTTAATAAATCTCAGTCACCTAATTAAGCAGTGAACTACTGTTCTATAATTTATACAATTTAGCTCTTGTTTTATTACGTGGGCTACCATTTGCGTGCACGCTGCTTGCTGAAAAATAATTGGTCTAGGCTGCCGCTGGGTATTGCTTTATTTGTGGGCTGCTGTGACCGCTGCTTTATCGTGGGCTTATTTTGCTTTGCTTCTGCCATACCTTTGTAGCATGTAGCTTTTAGCAAAACAATTAGTTTTTTCTTGTGTGTGTGCGTCTTGCTGTTGAAAATTCTAGAACACTGCAACTGAGAAAATCCTTGGCCGTACGTCTAGATTCGTGCTAGCATGAGAAATTACACATTTGTTGCAACTAAGATTTTTTTAATTGCAAGTGGGTCGCAACTGAGATTTTCCCAGTTGCATGTGGGTTGTAACTGAGATTTTTTAAATTTTTTTTCAATTTCATGTGGGTCGCAACTGAGATTTTCCTAATTGCATGTGAGCCGCGACTGAGGTTTTCTCATTTCACATGTGAGTTGCAACTGAGGTTTTCTCATTTCACGTGGATTTAATGGATATATTTTTCGAGTTGCACGTGGGCTGTGATTGAGATTTTCGCAGTTACATGTGGGTTGCAACTGATGTTTTCTCATTGCACGTGGATGTAACGGATATTTTTTCTAGTTGCACGTGAGTTGTAAATGAGGATTTTTTGAGACTTTTTAAGTTTGACATGGTTGCAACTGATATTTTTACAGTTACACGTAGATTGTAAATGAGAGTGTTCCAGTTACATGTGAGTTGCAACTGACTTTTTTAAAAGTTACAGGTGGGTTGTAACTGAGATTTTTTCCAAAGTTAAGTGTGGGTTGCAACTGAGATTTTTTCCAGATATATTGCAACTAAGATTTTACCAGTTACATGTGTGTTGTAACTGAGACTTTTTCGGTCGCTACTAGGATATTTCTATTGTCATACATGGTTGAAGAAGTTCTTTTTAGCAAAAAATACGAGTATGGAGTTTGCAATCTTTTCTTATACTATTTGTGTACGGTAACGTGACAGGTGACACGTATTTAAAAGAAAATTGTGAATTCTTCTGTGGCCTTCTAATGCACCTGCGTTGTACATTTAAGAACAACCATACGGAAAAAAAGGAACGCGCACAGGTTAAGGCATCCCACGAAACTCCAATGGAAGAAATTAGCTAGTAATACACAATGACTTAAGCCCAGTTCTTTTGGCGGTTTCTCGGAGAAGCTTCCCTCCCTCAGCTTCGTGGGAAAGCCGGTTCTAAAATTTTCCGAGGCTTCTAGAATAGCTAAGGCTAAACTAATTTGGAAGCCTCACAAAATTTTGTCACGGCTCGTGAGAATGCAAGGAACTGGACCTTAATAACATAGTGACGTCAGCGACTGAGATTTATTAAATCTCAGTCGACTGAGCTCTATATGCTTCCAATATTTAAAGCAGTTCAGCATTCTCATCTTGTATCTGGCTCTCGTTTTTAAAATAAGTTCCAAAATATATAATTGTGTATTTACACGTAGTAATTAGGTAAAGTAGCGATCAGCAAACACGACGGGGACTAGGTCAGCAAACCCAGCGATCGATCGATCTGGTATCACCATCGTCCCCGTCTTGATCAACCTCGCCCTCAAAATTTGAGGCTCGCGGTCGCGGGGCCACGCCCGAGCTCGCCTTCGTCCACCTCCTACCGGCAGCGTGGCGTTGCTGGTCCTCCTCTGCTCGGCTCGCCTGGCTCGCGGTCGCGGCTGGCCTGCTCTCTTCTCCACGCGCGCTGCGGGCATACTCGCGGGGACGCACCCGTGGTTGTTTACGTCCTCCACCTCTTACCGGTGGCGCTGCGCTGCTGGTCCTCCTCTGCTCCGCTCGCTGCTGCGCCGTGCGCAGGCCTTGCTCGCCACCGGCCTGCTCTCGGCTCCACGCGAGCGCTGCTGGCCTACTCGCGGGGCCGCGCCTGAGTTCGACGTCGTCCTCGACCTCCTCCCGGAGGAGCTTCGCTGCCGGTCCTCCTCTGCTCCACTGCTCCGCTTGCTCATCGGCTGCGACCCTGCTCCGCTGAGTCGCACCTCCTCGACAGCGCGGCACCGCAGGGCCTCTGCTTCTCCTCGATCTGGTCGTCTCCTGTGTCGCCTTCATCCCACAACAAGTGCTCGTCATCCTCGCTGATCAAGTGCTCGCCGTACTCCCTGATCAAGTGGTGAAATCGAGCTGTAGCTGTGAAGAAGTAGGTACAATACTACAGTTTAGACTTCAGCCCCGGCTCCGGGAGGGGAGCTCCTGGAGGTCTTGCGCATTATCAGCGCCTCGCCCCCCGCTCCGGCCACGACAGACGCTTCATCGACTCACCTTCGACACCTCAGTTCTCCTCGCGGCGTGAGGCCTACCGCATGCTCTCGCCTGCACGCCCCAGGGACCAGTCCGCTTGCGTGGCTTGGTCACTTCGGCTCCCTCGGAAGCTGAAGATGTTTACATACTTGGCGGACATCGACCGGCTGAGCACTAGGGCGAACCTCTTTCACAAGAGCTGCGCCCCCTCTGCGCTTTGTGCTGCCTGCCCGGATATTGAGACTGGGAGGCACCTCTTCTTCGAGTGCCTCGTCGCTGCTGAGGTTTGGTCTCGGTTGGATGTCCCACTCCCGACCGGACGTTTCTCTGTCTGGGCCATCCGAGGCCCTGCAGATTTCTCTCCCGCCTCTTGGCACATGGGAATTGCGGCTATCCTGTGGTCCATCTGGAAGGCTCGCAACAACCTTGTGTTCAATGGTGAGCGCTCCTCTGCTCGCCTCGTTCTTACACGGGCCGGTGACGAGCTGTCCCTTTGGCGGTGGCGGCTCTCTGTGCGTGATCGAGCCGATGTGGATGCTCTTCGTTGTTACTTCATGACTAGTACAGGCGTGTGCCTCCTCTTCCATTCTCCCTGAACAAGTGCTCCCTGTTCAGATGTTGTTGCTTCCATTAGGTCGTCGCTGAAGAAGAACATTCATTCTGATAGACAGTTTTCTTTGTCAATATATTGTACTGCTTGTAGTTCTAATATTGCACCATAATGCTGTGGTTCTCTGAATATAATTGTAATACCACGATGAGTAAAATAATTGTATGCACATGGTTTCCAAATGCTAGGCTAGCAGTCAAGCAGACCCACATTTTTCAGGCTGGCACTGTCCATGTATATGTACTGCTAAGCATCAGGCATCAACATATACGATGTGCTGGCCAGCACACTGGAGCATAATTTATGTACTGCTAATAACATCAGGCATCACCATGTAGGCCCACACACAACCCAGAGGAAACAAACAAACTAATCACAGTGGATCATCTTCAACATAATGTACTGCTAATAACATCAGGCATCAAGCATCAGCATGAGAGAGCACCAGTTCTGAACAATATAATTCAAGTGAATGTTTTAGTGCCAAATAAAATAGGCTACAATATCTAACAAGGAGATGAGAAAACCGGGAGCAGCAGAACAGTTTTCTTTGGAAAAAAGAGTTCTTCACCACAATCTGTTAATTATTGTAACTACCACTACAATAGCTGGTCAGACCAGTAGTTAGAGGGTAAAAATATATCCCAATTTTTTCCCCAATGGAGTCAGGAGCCAGTGCTGAGGAATTAATCCAGAGAAGGTAAGGCTGGCTTTTATCTATATGGACAGGAAAATAATTCTACAGCACAAATGCAGTTAGAAAGTAATGGTAAGGCTGGCTTTTATCTATATGGACAGGAAAATAATTCTACAGCGCAAATGCAGTTACTAAGATCAGACAGTGACACAAGCATCCTTCACTAAGGAAGTGAAAATCAGGAGACAGCAGGGTCGATCTGGCATAATCCGGGGCCCTGTGCGGAACTCTAAAATAGGTCCCCGCTGCACTAGACAAAATATAACTAATTCCTAATAACAATGTATCTATCATAATAAATGTCAATATATAAATTTAGATATTTATTAGAAATGTTCTTTAAATGTTAACAATTTAATCATGCAAATAGAATTTGAAATGTTGTATAATTCCAAGAAATAGTCAGACTAATCAATGTTTTTAATTTATGTGTCCTATTCCCAGATTTAATTGTGTCTATTACCAAGGTGTCTATTTTTTAGTTTCATGTTGTATTGAAACAAATGGAGAAAATGAGAAACAAACTAGATGATCGAGATATTGGGTGATGGCGGCTTCACGGCGATGGCAGTGGCACCGATTGTTCTAGACATTTGTATCCAAGCTTCATCGTTTAAAAAAGTCGAGTTCATGTTTTATCCTAGGGAGTCAACTCTGTTGATCGTGCTTTAGCTAAGGAGTGTGATGCTCAACCGAATGTTTGGTTTAAGTACCTCCGAATTTTATTATTTCGAGTTTAGTTGACTATGTAAGTGTTATTTGATTAATAAATACCTGCAGTAGAGTCCTGCTGCTTACTCCAAAAAACTAGAGAAAATGTGAAATAAATAGAAAGCTTTTCCAGCGGATCGAAATAGACAGACGCTAAACGGGAAAAAGGTGAACGTCAATAAAAGGGCCACCTCACTTAGCGAATTAGCTGCTACTGGGTACTGGCTAATCATCCATCGAAAGGGTCCGGGGAGGGACTTCCCTGGTCGCTCGATCCCTGAGTCCAGCGCTCAGTTGAGGACGGCCTGACTCGGCCCTTTTTTCTGTGTCCTGTGATACTGCATTCTTCTGGGCTGCCAATCCCATAAGGCTAAATTGAAAATTCAGGTCCCCTAAATTTTTTGGGCCCTGTGCGGCCGCACAAGATGCACTCCCATGGGCTCGGCCCCGAGGAGAAGCATAGCAGTATGACAGATCAAGCTGCCCTAATTTCTTTGAACAAAACAAAGACATAGTATTCTATTGGTGGGCTTCTTGTTTCATTTAGTTAAAAGAAACACATAGTTGCATTCTAACGTTATTTCTGAAAGTAGCAAAAGGGGTGGTCAGTTATCTCAGAAAAGGAGTAGATTGAAGAAAAAGTTCAGACCTCCTAGCTTGTAAAGATGCTTGGGAAGCCTTTTGTCAAGCCTGTCCATAGTCGTGGCTCTGCTCCTCTCTGGTTTCTTACCATCTCATGGCTTCTACTGCAACCATTGATCAAGCATCCAACGGTCAGGTTCTAAAGTAAATCGTCGTGGAGATGGCACCAGCTCAGCCATGTGCTCATTCTTACTGTATCTTACTTTTACCTGTAATGGAGTGCTATAAAGCCCAGACTAGAGAGCTTGTCGCCGCATCCCCTTTGTATTGGGTCTAAACCCTAGCCGCCTCTGATAGAGGTTGGTTCATCTTGTAATCGCCACAGAATTCCTCTTAAATTCAGGCCCAGATTTAAGTGGCGTAGCTCGGTGAAATCAGCTGTCTTGACGTTCTTAGCTACTCTGAATCTTTCTAATAGTCATAGCTTATCAAGTGGTATCAGATTCATAAGATTCTCGGTGGGCGTCTTGGATCTCGACGGTGGTAGCAGGAGTTCCGGCTGCGTCTTGGAGGCGGTTGAAGGAGTTCCCGGTGGCGGATTGGCGGCGGTGGCACAGATCGGACGCAAGTCAGGTAATCTTCCCGGGCTCTGCAGAACCACTCTGTAGTATAAATCCCTCGGTAGATCCAGGCTCGTGCGTCTTCCGGTGGCGGGCGGCGTTGGTGTCGGTGTTTGGCGGTGGTAGATTCAACTTCTTCTGGGCAAGCCTCTTGCTTTGCTGGAAGAAATCCTTCCTGTGCCATGGCGAAAGTGACAGCCTCTGAGACCTCTGAGGGTCTAGAACTCAAGTCCTTACAGTTGGATATTCTGAAACTGCAGCATGACCGCGAAGAGGACAGAAAAGAATTCACTGATTTCGCTCAGACTTGTGCAGTTAACTTTCAAACTATGCAAGACAACTTTGAAACTGTTCAGGCAAATTTTGCCAGATTCTTCTCAACACAGGCTGAGGTTCAAGTACACAAATCTCCTGAGCAAGAGATTCCGTCAGGACATGGCAGTAGTATCCCTCATTCTCAAAGGAGCAAGTTGTCACTGATCAGCACCAACTACCCGTGAAACAAATTAGACCTCAAACAGCTCCCACCGGCTCCGGCAAGCTGTATGATCTCAAAGGGCGTGAATTGAATCTCGACAGTACACCAAAAATGCCATATCGTCATCCAAATGCTGTGTACAAACCTGAAGATCAAGTCAACCATTGGGGTCCCAAGGAACAACCTGCGCCAGCAGACGAACAATATGATGTTAACAGGCAGTACCAAAACAGGACACAAGCTACAGGTGAAGTTAGAAGAACTGCACCTACAGTTAAACCTGCCAAATTCAACATACCTGAGTTTGATGGCGAGGATGCTGACTCTTGGATCCAACAAGTTGAGCAATATTTTGATGCTGTGAGAACACCAAATGACCAGAGAACTGAGTTTGCTGTTTCTTACCTTAAAGGCAAAGCCATGCAGTGGTGGAGAGGAACAGGCTACACAGCTTCTACTCTCCCTTGGTATAAGTTCTGTGGGTATATTGCTGAAAGATTTGCTGAAAAGTCCATATGCGATAACGTGAAGGACTTTCATGCCTTAAAGCAAACCTCAACTGTCAGTCATTATATTGAACAATTTGAAAGGCTCATAAACCTGATGAGGAGGGACAATCCCAACCTGCCTAATGATTACTATGTCAACTGCTTCATTGCCGGGCTGACTGATTATATCCAGCATCACCTACAGTGTCACAAACCAAGTAACATGCAAGAAGCAATGTGGTTTGCTCGTCGCATTGAGCAATCTATGCCTCCCAGTAGGCCAGTATACCAACCTATGCAATTCAGAAAAGCAGTCTATTTTGACAACACAGCAAAACCAACCCCAATTAGCAGTGCACCCACTACTGCTAGTCAACAAGCAAGAATCAAAAATCTCTGTTACAAGTGCAAGGAACCTTGGTTTCCTGGTCACAAACAAGTATGTAAGCTTAGTCAAAAAGCTCAAATTCAAGCACTGCAAGCTCAGGCTGAAGAAAATCATGAGATTATCTACATCACAGAATATGATGATGAAGAAGAGGAGGACACAGTCTTACCTGCACCTGAAACGGTATTGAAAATATCCATGCATGCAGTGCAGGGTACTAGTAAAGAGCATTATACTTTTACTGTCACAGCTAAGTTCGGTGATGTGTTAGCAACTGCCTTAGTTGATTCTGGCAGCTCAGCAACATTCATTACTCCTGAACTAGCTAACAAGGCGAGGTGGGAGCTCATACCTAACAAGCCAGTCAAGGTCACAGTTGCTAATGGTGGCATTTTGTACACTGAATTTCACACAGTTAACTGCCCTTACAATATACAGGGACAAGACCTACAGTTTGATTTCAAGATTTTACCGCTCAAGGGCTATGATTTGATATTGGGCACTGACTGGATTAAATATCACAGTCCAGTAACACTAGACTACAAAAAGATGTATATGCAAATCACCACACAGGATGACAAGAAGCTGACTTTCTGGGATGAGTCACTTCCTAGCACAGATTCCATTCAGTTTACTGAAAATTTGAACCTCATGAGAGAAGACCATATATGTGGTGCTGTCGTTTGGGTGCAATCAGTACAACCTAAGCAACAGGAACAACAATTACCACCTCAGTTCATTCAAAGAGTGCTGGATAAATTCCCTGATGTATTCTCTGAATCTGATGAATTACCTCCAGCTCGAGACTGTGATCATGCTATCACACTTACACCTGACGCAAAAATTGTCAATCAAAGGTCATACAGATTACCTCATCACCAAAAGAATGCAATGGAAGCAATTATCACTAAAATGCTGCAGTCCCAAGTGATACGAAACAGCCTGAGTCCTTACTCATCCCCTGCATTAATGGTGAAGAAGAAAGACACAAGCTGGAGGCTGTGTAATGACTTTAGGAAGCTCAATGCTCAGACCGTGAAAAACAAATTTCCAATACCAGTTATTGAAGATCTATTGGATGAGCTACATGGAGCAGTACTCTTCTCCAAAATTGATTTACGAAGTGGCTATCATCAAATTCGGATGAAAGATGAGGACATTCCAAAAGCTGCTTTTAGCACACATATAGGGCATTATGAATATCTCGTCATGCCATTTGGCTTGACTAATGCTCCTGCAACATTCCAAGCATTGATGAACAAGATTCTAGCACCTGTCCTACGAAAGTTTGCTTTAGTATTCTTTGATGACATACTAATTTACAGCAAGTCTGCTCCTGAACATATTCAACACTTGACAGCCATATTGAAAATTCTCAGAGAAAATAAGCTCACTGCAAAGAGAGAAGTGTAGCTTTGGGCAGTCACAAGTGGAATATCTTGGCCACATTATCAGAAGTGATGGAGCTGTGACTGATCCACTCAAAGTGGAAGCTATTGTCAAATGGCCTAGTCCTAAAAATACAACAGAGTTGCGAAGTTTTCTGGGTCTTGCCGGCTACTACAGGCGCCTAGTCCTAAAAATACAACAGAGTTGCGAAGTTTTCTGGGTCTTGCCGGCTACTACAGGCGTTTTGTTGCTGGGTATGGCATCATATGCAGACCATAATTTGACTCACTCAAAAAGGAGTCATTCGCTTGGACAGATATTCAAGAACAAGGCTTCCTTGTTCTAAAGAAGAAAATGACAGAGGCGCCTGTGTTAGCAATGCCGGATTTTAGTCAGCCTTTTATTCTTGAAGCAGATGCTAATGGTGTCGGAATTGGGGCCGTGCTTATGCAAAAGGGCAAACCTATCTCTTTTATGAGCAAATCAATTGGACCAAAAGCAGCAGGCCTGTCAACCTATGACAAGGAAGCCTTGGCTATTATTGAAGCTTTAAAAAAATGGAAACATTATTTCGCTGCTTCTTCTGTCATCATAAGGACAGATCAACAGAGCCTCAAATACATACAAGGGCAAAAATTGACTGAAGGAGTGCAACACAAGTTATTGATCAAATTATTGGGGTACAATTACACTATGAATACAAGAGAGGCAGAGAAAATAAAGTGGCAGATGCCCTTTCAAGAGTCAAATATCACCTCACTGCCTTGTTCACGAGTGCGGCAATTCCTGCTTGGATATCTGATGTTGTAAACAGCTATGCTAATGATGACCATTGCAAGAAACTTCTCACAGAATTGGCCATAAATTCCACATCTCACCCTGAACATACACTCAAAAATGGCATTCTCCGCTTCAAGGACAAAATTATTATTGGCCAGGATGCTAAGCTCCAACAACAACTGATTGCTTCCTTCCACAACTCACAACTGGGTGGACATTTAGGCGAAAGAGCTACATATCATAGACTACAGCTGCTGTTTCATTGGCCGGGTATGAGAAAAGCTGTCTTGGACTATATCAAAATTTGTCCCATTTGCCAGATTAACAAGCCAGAACATACCAAGTACCCTGGTAAGTTGCAACCCCTGCCTGTACCAGTGTTTGCTTGGACATACATTAGCATGGATTTTGTGGAAGGGCTCCCTACATCTGAACACAAAGATATGATCTTAGTAGTTGTTGATCGATTTACTAAGTATGCTCACTTCATTGCCATGAAACACCCTATTACTGTTAGATTGGTAGCTAAAGCTTTTATGGATTGCATCTTCAAACTACATAGCCTGCCCACTGTCATTGTCACTGATCGAGATAAGATCTTCACCAGCCACCTTTGGCAAGATTTGTTCAAAGCTTTGGGAGTGCAGCTCCACCTCAGCACATCTTACCACCCACAGACGGATGGGCAAACTGAAAGAGTAAATCAGTGCCTTGAAAATTACCTTAGATGTATGGCATTTGCTCAACCAAAGAAATGGCATTCTTGGCTGCCTCTTGCTGAATGGTGGTATAACACCAGTTTTCACACTTCATTGCAAATGACTCCATTTCAAGCATTGTATGGATTCAAACCACCACAAGTAGCAGAAATGTTTTTAATTGAAGATGCTGTTGAGGATCCTCAAGTGATGCTACAGCGAAGACACCAGGCTAATCAGGTCATCAGGGACAACCTGTTGCAAGCTCAAGAACGAATGAAACTGTTTGCGGACAGGTCCAGGACTGCAGATTGGTGATATGGTCTATCTAAAAGCCCAGCCGTATCGTCACACTTCCTTGAGCATACATCATTGCATTAAACTCCATTCTAAGTTCTATGGGCCATTCAGAGTATTGGAAAAGGTGGGGCAAATAGCTTACAAACTCTTGCTACCAGAAGGGTGTAAATTACACCATACCTTCCATGTTAGCCAGCTGAAGAAACATTTTGGACCTGTAGTTATCCCTGAACCAACCCTACCTCTGATTGATGAGCAAGGTAACATCCAAACTGGCCCAGAGGCTATTCTTGAAAGAAAGTTGATTCCGAGGAAGCAAGGTGATATTAGCATACCAGTGGTACAATGGTTAGTGCAATGGATCAACCTGCCATCTGAAGCAGCTACATGGGAAGACGCAGCTTTCATACAGAAGGTCTTCCCCAACTTTCAGCCTTGAGGACAAGTCTGTTGTCAAGACGAGGGAATTGTCAAGCCTGTCCATAGTCGTGGCTCTGCTCCTCTCTGGTTTCTTACCATCTCATGGCTTCTACTGCAACCATTGATCAAGCATCCAACGGTCAGGTTCTAAAGTAAGTCGTCGTGGAGATGGCACCAGCTCAGCCATGTGCTCATTCTTACTGTATCTTACTTTTACCTGTAATGGAGTGCTATAAAGCCCAGACCAGAGAGCTTGTCGCCGCATCCCCTTTGTATTGGGTCTAAACCCTAGCCGCCTCTGATAGAGGTTGGTTCATCTTGTAATCGCCACAGAATTCCTCTTAAATTCAGGCCCAGATTTAAGTGGCATAGCTCGGTGAAATCAGCTGTCTTGACGTTCTTAGCTACTCTGAATCTTTCTAATAGTCATAGCTTATCACCTTTTAACCCAGTTACGACATCTAAGTTGCAGACTTGAAGGTTGAGGAATTCAGGGAAATCAATTGTTCCATTGCCGTCGGCATCCACCTCATCGATCATGCCTTGAAGCTCTGGCTCAGTAGGATTCTGACCCAGGGAACGCATGACAGTTCCCAGCTCCTTAGTGGTAATGCAACCTGCAAAGAACGCATGACAGTATGTTATTCAACTCCAGGACTTGTTCAGCTCTTAGGTATCACTATGTATGGTCAACAGGTCAAGATCACCAATGTGTGTTTGTCTATAATTCTATATAAACAGATAAAACAAAAGAAACATCTGTATACGACCAAAACCGAATCTAACAGAGGCTGATTACACCAACTAATGTCGTTCTCATCCTCTCCCAATCACCCAGTTGAGCACCCAACGAATCAACTGAAACTTGGACCCCAAAATCAAGGGCAGAGAGAGGGGCAAATATACTCGTCTCACCGTGGGCGCGGTTGCCGCCGACTTGATGAGCGGCCATGACGAGGTCGGCGACGACGCCACATCTCCTTGACCGGCGGTCCATGCGGCCGGCCACATCGCACCGTCGACCAGGTCGTCCTCATCGGCGAGGGAGAAGGCGTAGTCCACGGACGCCATTCTCGACCGGCCGGTCGGACGCCGGCCGCTGGGAAGCTACGGCGCGGATCCGTCGAAAAAGTCCAATTTTGAGATGCACTGAAATGGAGGCTGCAGGGCTGCGGGAGGGAGGGAGCGAGGGAGGATGCGAGAGCGGAGCCCGTCGCGGGCAAGCGCCTTGAAGCTATCCTCGACGCGGAGCCAAAGGTCGGCGGCCTTGACGGAGCCGGTCGGGGCCAGCGAGAGAACGGCGGCCCTTGAGCGCGCGCTTGGCACCGGTTGACCCACGCCTGGATGCGGGGCTGCGGGGGCAGCGAGAAGCAGAAGACGCGAACATAGGGGACGAGAGACGAGACTAAGGGAAATAATACCAAGATGAAAAATCTTAAAACATTTAGTAATAACTTTTTATGTACATATTCTGCTGGTACTTGTGTAAGTTTTCACAGAAAAATACACTTGTATGTAGTCTATACTAAAATGATAAAATGTCCAAATGGCATTATAATGATTGGTTGTGTACTGTACGTTAATAGGAAATTCCATTTTTACATTTATATGTAGGTCACACATGATCTTTTTTTTATGCACAAATATGTATCAACATTGGATATACATGCGTGCATTTTTCCAAATTTTTCTGAAACTTTATAAATGCATTTTTTTAGAATTTTTCATTATAGGGTGCACGGGCACCCGGGCTCATATCCTCCTTGTCCACGAGACTACGGCGGTAGGTATATATCGCGCGCTGAAGAAACTGCTTTTATAGCGCTTGAACGAGCAAAACTGCGGTTAATATTTTCGAGCGCACGGCTTATTTCGTCCCCGCACGTGCTTTCTATCCCGCGTCCAGTCCAACAACGAGCAGCATGCGAATTCCCAAACCACCCTATATCTTCTCTCGCGTGCCCTCACCTTCCCCGCGCCTGCGCTGGCGATATTCCGGCGAGGGACGGCCTCTCCACGCCTGTGCCGCCCATTTCGACCACCGGCGTTCATCCCGGCGCTGCGCCAGTTCAGATCTCGCGTTCCCGCCACCGCAGCGACCACCACTGCGGCAAAACCTTCGGTTGTGCGGAACATGTTCGTGGCACCGCTCCCGAACGCGACCGGAGGAATTGCACCGCCATCTGTGGCACCGAGGACCGCGGCGGCCAAGCACCCCACTTCTGGTGCAGCTACGACGACGGCCGATGATGGAGTGAGGCGGTCGAAGGCGCCGAGGAGGCCGAAGGCGACTGCCGCGCTGACAGTTGTTGTTGCCTCTGTTGCGCCCCAATTACCTCCAGCGCAGGCGCCGCGCCCGATTGTTCCCCGCCGGTGCCATCGATGTTCCAGCCCGACGCGCCCTCGGCTGAGCCCAACCTGTTCGAAGCATCGACCACAAGGTATAAACCTCTTTTTTTGTTTTGTTTCATAGAATGGAGTATGAGAAGAATGATATTGATTTCGGCTATGTACCATTTCATGTAACATTGATGATGAGACTTTTTCGGATCATATGAATGTTGGAGTTGGATCGAATTACTCTCAAGATTTTGTGTCACGGCAATTTACTTCAAACCTTCGAGAGGATGACACATATGAGGCTGAAGAGGACGGCGAGGGTGTGATCGAACCACCGAGGGAAGGTCCGGCAACTACACCGCCGAGGAGATGTGATTCTTTGTAGGACATGGTGCAAAATAGGCATGGATGCGGCAGTTGGTACGGACCAAACAAAGGACAGATATTGGATGAGGATAAAGGAAGAATTTGGCAAGCATTGCAAAAGTGGCGTTGATCACACCGATAGGTCTCTTCGTTCTCGTTAGAGCGTTATCAATGGGGATTGTCAAAAGTGGTCGGTGGCATTGGCGTCGGTTGATGATTTAAACCCAAGTGGCACCAATGATCACGATAGGGTATGTTCTCAATCATTTAGTACATGTTTTCTTCTATGTGCATATATGCTTATTCTCACAATTGTCCTATCTTTTTGTTCTCTAGGCTAATATTGCATCAACCATATTCAAAGGAGATCCAAAGAAGAACAAGAAGGACAAATATGTTGAAGGGAGATCTTTTGTGTTGCACCATTGTTGGGCGGAGCTACAAAATGAAGAAAAGCAGAGGCTTTGGATGTATGGAACCTCCACCCGTGGATTCATGGCTTCTATGGTTACTTCAATGCCTCATCGAATGATGGGCATGAAGAATCTCCGGCTAATAACACCAAAGTCGTCAATGAAGAAAAAGTTGCCCAAGATGGTGATGGACAAGACGAAGATGACGCTTGAATGCTCTAGTTTGTCTCATTTTGTTTTATGAGATGGTTTTGGATGGATTGAACTTTGTTGTCTGGAGTATGCATTGCTTTTGGACATGTGATGGTTTTTTACCTAATTATCTATGTTTAGTCTACAATTAAATCTTTTTATTTGATGCGCAAGATGAACGTTGATCTTGTTTCATATGTTCGATTTGATGTGCAAGGTGAAATACTGGCTGGCGGGATGGAGGGAGTACCACCGATGCTTGTAAGATTATCGCTCATTCAGGATCAAACTGTAATCCATTACTCCGGAATCCATAATTTCAACAGCAGGAGTATGTTTAAGTTTACTACGTACCATGCATTGAATAAAGCATCAATGCCGTCCCTGCTCCAACATACATATCGACCCTGACACAGCACTCATATCTACCCTGACACGTAATAAACTTACTCCCAAACAGGTTCCAACATTCAGTTTAAAAGATGGGCACCAATTTCAAATATTCTAAGTAGTACAGTAAAAAAACATTCCAACGGAGAAAACCATGTGTAATTGGATAATATATGTTTAAGCTGTTGCAGGGGCTTCCGTCCATGAATGGTCCTCCACGTTTCAGACCTTGTAGATTGCCTGCATTTTGGCAAGACAATATTTTGTTGTCAAAAAAGGCCATATTATTTCATACATATACTTTTGCCGCTCACTGCAGATATAATGAACAGAGTAATAAATTGATAAAGAATAGTTGAAAAGGGGACTGAAAGACTTGTGAGGGAGTGGACAGTTATTGAATAAACAGTTTATACTAGAGGCTTAGTTATTCATAATACAATACTTCGCATTTCACAGCCAAAGCATAATCCCTGAACTGTGATACGTGCTGCAACGACAAAAACATAGAAGAGATAGCTGACAATGGCTCAGCGCGCTAATACTATGAACATAGATGCTGCTTCGGGTATAATCCACAATCTGTTACTCCATCTATACCAGTTTATAAGCTCATTCCATCTTTCGGTAAAAACTTTGACCATTAATTTGGTCACCAAAATAAAACATATATGTCATAAAAATTATGCCATTGGATTCGTATTCAGATAAAGTTTCCAATGGTATAATTTTTCTGGCATATATTTCATATTTTGTTGACCAAATTAATGATAAAAGTTTTTCTCGAAGCATGTAATTGGCTTATACCCAGCACTAAGTTTTGACAACTAGTTCAAAACATACAAATTCTGGACCTTCACTACTACCTCTGTCCATAAAAGGATGTCTCAACTTTATCAAAACATGCATATATCTAGACGTGTTTTAGTGTGTAGATACATGCAAATTTAACAAAGTTGAGACCTCTTTTTATGGATGGAGGGAGTACTAAATATAAACTCAAACCTACAATTCATTATTATCCTCACTCTCCTTCGTAAACAAACACAAAAACAACAAATTTCAGCATCCATTATGTATTATCTTTAAACATAATGCAATAAGAAATAGTAAACAAAATGTATGCCACAGCTCCAATTACTCACCTAGGACAGATTAATCATCAATTTGTGGGCCTTCACTTTGATGTAGTCTAGTATATCATGAATAGGCTGCAAAAAGAGAACATGGAGAAAGTAGAAAAGAAATAAGACCAAGGGGTAATACAATTTTTATTTAATGATTAATTATAACAAATGAACCTTTTGTGAAGTGCCATGCAGCTCATTAAGCACAAGTGAGATACCCAACACATCTAAGGCAAGGAGAACTGAGCATTGTGCAAAACAGATACCAACAAGATGGCCCTCATCATCGAAAACAGGTGATCCCCATGAAGTGAAGTTCTCAGGTCGACAATCTTGAGTGAAATATCTGCCTCCTACAACACTGAATTGATCTTATATTTAGATTGAAGACAAGAGAGTGCTACCTTGTTTCATACAGAAATTAGAAACCTTACTTTATCAACCCCGGAGATAAATAGCTTGGTTTAGGAATAGTTGTTTCCGAAGGATCTAAGCAGAGCGTGTACACCACTTCTTCAGCTTCAAGCCCAAATGAACTGAACGGCACTGCTTGCACCATGTCATTTTCAAGATGGACATTGACAATGAGAAAAGTAGCTATGCAACGGCAGAATTGTACATCTGCTTTTTGAAACTCAATTGTTGTTCTGTTGCTATCAGGAAACACAACTTCATAACGAGGTTGAGGGTCACAATCATGGCCATGGGAAAACGTATTTGCATGTGCTACAATGTAGCAGAAGCTATCCTCCTTTAAGAAGACTATGCCAGGGGTAACTGCGCTCCAGCCTCTTCCACGGATTGCTCCGCTACTTCGTATTTTGACAACATATCTCCGAACCATGTTATGAAGGTTGTCAAAGTCTTCCTGTTATGATAATGAAAAGAAATCGTACAGGTAAATTCATTAAGCTTTCTTATCCTTTGAAATATTTATAAGCAGTAATCTATAATTATTATTAGACAAAGGCCATAAACAAGCATTTCAGAGTGCACATGCAGCCTTCCGCATTATCCCAATTAATCTGGACCATAAGATCAGATATTAGACAGTCCAGATTCTCTACCTTGTTCAAAGCTGATATTCCATTTGGGCATTACCTTTTCATCAGCCTGAGAGCCTGGGCCACCCAATCTACACAATTATACTGCCACCTGAACCAAACTACGCAAACTCTGTTCACCTTCTCTATCGAGAGTGTCATTTCTTCTTCACATTTCAGATTATGTAAGAAGAATGCATCACGATTTTCACGCAGTCACACTCAATCATTTACCTTTTAGAAAGGTTTTTTTGTATTTTCATAATAAGGAAAGAGCAAAACTCCCCTAGGCATTACATTGCAATATTTATATCCAGGTAGAAATTAAAGTTCACAAAGTTAAAGTGGCTTTTTATATGAACGAACACTCAAACAAATTTACAAAATCCTGCAGCAACTCACATGCAATATTTTTCTAGCATTAACCAAACCAAAGGACGTGGTGAAATTAAATGCATGTAGAGGCAAAGCATTTAAACAAGAGGAATCAACCTAACCAATCATTCTATGCTTTCTGAGATGTGTACTGTTGTAAGTCCCTATCGCACCCATCAATGCTTGGTTTAAACAAGATGGCACTACAGATCTATTCATTTGAATTTCCTTTCATGGCATCATGGCTTCATAAACAACACATAATGAGTTTTTGAGGTATACCTTTGTAGCCATGAACAAACACGTCACAGACCAGAGAAATAGGGATTGGTGGCGAGGACCTTCGTAGCTATAAACAGAACATAAGTTAAAAAAAACAAATGTAGATATCCGATTGGCTTCTTGCATAAATAAAAATGTGTGATTACTATTTGCTGGCACGAATATAAGATGTGCAGAAGCAGAAAAAACAGGAAGTGGCAAATATACAGAAGTAAAATTACATCTATAAGTAATTATCTTTATCAAAGTATTAATGTAGGTGCACAAGCACTAAGTTGAAGTTATCAGTGCATTCTGGATGGTAACTTCAGTAGAAAGCTTAAAGTGGAAACTTTGAGATAGTGCTTGCAATGCAATACAAGAAACCGCAGGGGGTAATGTCTGTATATTTTATTACACGTATCCTGAAGCATAATTATATTAATTACTATTTCACAGATAACTAATAAACATAATCATTTTGTAGTTACTTCCTGAAGATAAGTAATAGGTGCTTTACAAGGATGTGAAAGTTTTTTAACAGGAAAGATTGATTCTAACAAGATACATGCCACAAGTAATTACAAGGAGAAGGACGTGTTTGGATTCAGGTTCAAAAATGAGCAAACACGGGAAATAATCACAAAACTGAAGACAAGGATTCAGTTGGCATGCAAGTAGTATTGAGACGTTTGAACGATTGATCCCGAACAGAACAGAAGCCCAACATAATTCATTGGGAGGTCGATGCAGCAAACAACTAGTACACGATAGAGACTAGAGAGTTCAGCACGAAAAACAATTGTAGCCCTAAATGGTATTACCGATTCACAAAATTAATCGGTTATACCTGTTTTTCAGAGAGAATAATCGGTTATACCTGTTTTTCAGAGAGAAAAATCGTTGACTGCTGTCGCCGGCTCGATCTCGCTTGCCGTGCTACCTGCAGAACAGTGTGTGTTGGGGTAGGGGGGTTAAAGCGGAGGGGAGATCCCAAGCGGAGAGAGAGGAGACCCAAGGGGGAGGGGCCGAGGCCGAGAGAGGACAGAGGAGAGACCGCCAAGAGAGAGAGAGAGAGGATGCACCGCTTGCTCTTTTCCCTGCCGCCACCAGCCCGCTCGCCGCCGCTCGTCCCGATGCGAATCTGCCGCCGCCCGATGGAGAGATGGGAGGACAGTTCGGATGCAGAATACAGTAAGATGTCACGGAAAGGAGAAATGCGTGTTTTCTTTGGGTAAAACACTATCGGCCCTGATTGTTGCCAACAATGTGTTCTTTCTATCTATAGTGCCTAAAATTCGTCTGTTTGGAAGCCGTACCTCGCACCGAAATGTTGCACAACATGATATTTAAAGTATGTTAAAAGTTAGCTCGAGAGGCACGGCTTATTTGACCGTTTTCCAGGGGATAGGTCCTGCCGAGCGCCGCGCCGTTATTATTTTGCACGCGTTGGGAAGCAAGCGAGACGAGGCGAACCCCTTTACCCTGCACCCCACTCCTCTCAGCGTCCAACCAACACTCTCACCTCACTCGGTTTCTCCATGGCCGTCGCCCCTCCTCCTCCTCCCGGCGGCCTTCCCACCAAGCGAAAGATGTCCGCCCAGGAAGTTTAGGCGGCGCGACAACTAGACCAGCTAGCGGTCGACGGAAGCAACCTCGCAGCCGCACTGAAGGCCCCCTCCTCGGTCTGTTTGAGGTCGTGGTCGACGAGGGCGGCGACGACGGGAGCCTCAGAGGTGACAGATCTGACCAGGCGATCGTCATCAGCGCTGGGCAGCGGTCGAGATAGCGTTGCGGCGAGCAAGACTCCTACGTTCGCAGGTCCTAGTCTCACTGATTTGGATGGGGTTTTCTCAACCCCTCAGGGGGTCGCCTCGAATAGAGACTTCTCTTCTTCCCGGGCTCCGGCGGGTCGGTTGAGGTCTCGGGGCGTAACTCCGGCAATAGGAGTGCCCGATTTCTCCTAGGTACACGCACAATCTCGTAGATTTAGGCAGCGGTTAGGTTTTGGTTGAATTGGGTAATCGCCGATGATTGTGCTATGTTCGGCAACGGTGGTACGCGTTAGGGCCAAAATGGATGCGCTACTAGGGTATCTTGTCGAGGTGATGCATGCGCATTGTCTTCGGGAGCTGACAGGAGCGCCGAAAGAGGAGAAGAGGTCTCGGCTACAAAGCGACCGATTGCACCAACATGGTCACCACCGATCACACTGACTAGCATAGTGACCAATGCAACGAACAATATAATGATCGACGGGATAACAACCGCAATGGACCTAGAAGCAGCCGACAGAACCATCCTTCACGGACACCCGACTTGCCAGCCATGGAGCAGCTAAATGCCCCCTGTTATCTGCATGCCTACATCGACTCGAAAGACAATATTAAGAAAGCATCTCACTTGATCAAAGATTGTCGGCAGTTCCTCAAGCTTCAAAAGCCGTGTGACACATTGAGATCTGGCTCCAGTACACAAGTGCACCCGATGACACGAGATGCACCCGCAACCATTGAACCACCTGCGCTGCAGCAAGATCAACCTCGCGTGCCGGCTGAAGTTTTCCCCACACCGCGGGGACAAGTGAACATGAGTCTCGCGGAAGTCGCCATGGCAAACATTCTAGAGTACATCGATTGGTCTGAATAGAGCATTCTATTCAGCAGGGCCGATCATCCGATGGCCGTTCCTAGGCCAGGTCACACTGCCCTAATACTCGAAGCACAGATTGGCGGATTCAATATGAGCAAAGTATTCATGGACGGAGGCAGCAACCTAAATCTTTTGTTCGCAAGCACAATGAAAGCAATGGGCATTACAGTCGACATGTTGTAGGAATTTGAGATAGGCTTTCACGGCATCATCCCGACCCTGCCTGCATACCCTCTTGGCAAGATCTCCTTGGACGTTATCTTTGGTAAACCCGATAACTTCAAGAAGGAATGACTCGAGTTCGAGGTAGTGAATTGGGAATCACAGTACCACGCTATTCTCAGGAGGCCAGCATACGCCAAGTTCATGGCAGTCCCCCATTATATACACCTGAAACTCAAGATGCCAGGCAATAACGGGACCACAATCACTGTCCATGGAAGTTTCTCTCGGTCCGATAAGTGCGACAAAGACTTTCATAAGTTCGCCTCCAAATTTGGGGCCAGGGAGGAGTTCAATGCATCAGACGTACTCACCGATCACAAGTAGCCACCTACAGATAATCGAAACACAAAAATCAGCGAGTTTGATGTTGCCAAAGAAGCAAAGAAGCATCAAGTGCATCCCTCTGACCCGAAGAAAACAGTCAACACGTCGGCTGAACTCACTATCGCATAGGAAGGCGCGCTTATCGAGATCCTCCATGAGCGCTGGGAAATATTTGCATGGGAGCCATCCGACATGCCAGGTATTCCTAGGGAACTCGTTGAGCACACCCTAAATCGAGGGCCCCGAACCTGGGTAAATCTCTCTCCCGTTTGTTTAGTATCCGATGTCTCGTGTCACTGCAGATTCCGTCAACCCTAAGCCCCTCATGGTGGGCATTGCCGGGAGCACCCTCGTCAAGACGAATTCTTGATAGACAAGGCGAGGAAACTTCGAATGAGGAAATGATAGATTATATCTCATTGCAACATATTTGAATCCGAGCAGGACTCTCGGGACCTGGCCTCCTATATAAAGGCCAGGAGAGGGCCTAGCGGAGGACATCGAAATCATCATACACATTCCCGCATACACTAAACCCTAGAAACCTTGCCTCTTGTCAAAGGGCACAACTGCCCAAGAGAGAACTAATATTTTACAGGGAGAAGATGATGAAAGCATAAGCTTGGGGATGTCCGTGCAACCCCAAGAGGAAGGCAAAGAAGAACAAAAAAAGGAGGAAGAGGATGATAAAACCATAAGCTTGGGGATGTCCATGCAACCCCAAGAAGAGCATGAAGAAGAACAAGATTAGGAAGAGTGGAGTAGCTACCCATCTCTAACTCCCCAAAATGGTAACACACAAACTCCTATGAACACACGTTCTTATAATATTGATGATGATCCTCTATGTGATATAAGTTTGTCTAATTTATGGGAGGATCATGATGATTTAAAAGAAAAAATGATACCACAAGCTCATTGGATGATTTCTTTATTTTGTGATTGTATTCACAATTATGTTGTTGAGTTTACTCTTGATGCTTGCAAATTTCATGAAAGAGGAAGAGATAAGAGCCCTCTTTATATTTCTATGTTTTTTAAAATGCAATATACTGGTCATTATATGCATTGGCTACCGTTTAGTTGTTGTTATTTATTCATATATAAAATGCCAATGCATAGTAAGAGGGTGAGACTTAAAAGTTAATGGTTTCAAATCTTGTGGTGTGCTCCATATCCTTTCAAGTATTAATTTGAGCACACCTTTATATCCTTGTTAAATAGATTTACTTATTAGTACACATTAGTGAGTTTATAAGTTTTAATAAAATAAAAAAAAAGTATGTAATAGTAAATGAGAAGGATGAGCAATGAAGAAATTGGGGTCGACCTTGAGCATGTGTTGTTCATGCCAATGGAACCATTGCTAAGTCTATATCATTAAAACTCTTCCTACAGTAAAACAAAATAAAAAGAGTGTTTTGTTTTATTTATATATGTTAGCTTCTTGAATAAAATGGTTTCCCAATGATTCCTATAGTTCACATCTTGGTAGAAATTATCATATCATTTGTTTGGAGAACTAACAATTTTGTGGGAATTGGAGTATCATGGAGATGAAAATATTTATTTGATTGAGATGAGTAACATGATATGATGAGGAAGAAGTAGAGGACCAGAGGTAGCAAGATCATAAGCTTGGGATGCCCATGCATCCCCCTCTTCTTTCAAGTATCTCAAGTTAATCGTTTCAAACTCATGTTCTAGTTTTATCTTCACGATCCCGTTGAATGTTTGCGAGGACCATGTTTTTATTTATCTTTGTTTGTTTTTCGTTTTTGCTATGCATGCTTTATATAGCATGTTAGTTTTTTTTATTCTCTAGTTTCTTAATAAAATACCAAGTTTGTACCCATTTGGATGTTTAAAGGTGCAAACATAATATGAAGTTTGCTGATTTGTGCGCTGCACTTTTTAGTGCACGATTTTTTGTATCCTTACTGGTAGCTCCTAAAATCTTGATAATAATGATGCATATGCAACTTTTCATCCTATATATTCACGTAAATTGGATTAATTTTTTGAGGTGTCTAAGTCGTACTAAAAATTCACTTTTGTTGCAGCAAAAATTCTGGACAAATTCTGCCTTACTTTGTTAGATCCATTCTTTTGAGTATCAAAATGATTTTTACTTGAAATTTTTGATATGCTAGAATGAGTATAAAAATATGCTCTCTCTGGTTCATGAAGATATAATTTTATTCTTGACTAAAATAGCAACAAACATGATTTATTTGCACCTCTAATGTCACCCTATAGAAAAGAATGGAAAGAAAGTTTTGTGTTGAAGTTTTTTCACAGGGAATGGAAGAACACCACACCAACAAAAGTCGAAGAATGGCGATATCCATAAGCTTGGGGATGCCCAAGGCACCCCACTGGAATCATATTAAATATCCCGGTTTGCACACTTCTAAACTTTGTTTTTTCAGGAACATAGAATTCTCGCAAAAACATAGAGCATCATTTATTAGTTTTGTGCCTAGTTTTGCTTTGAAATAAATATTACCATCATGAAAAATTCCTTGAATTATTATTAAAGGGCTACTGAAACATATTATAATATTCTTGAATGCCTTCATGAAAGTGAGTTGCATGTTATAAAAATATGAAAAGGGATGCATTAAAAAGCTAAAATTTATATTGTGCATAGTACTATTAGTTTCACATGCTCTATTGAGTGATGATTTTTATGTGTCTTATTCAGTGCTACTTCTTGCTAGTATACATATATGTTTAATTTTAAGTATCATTGTTTGATGATGAATGAATAGTCTATGGATACTATTGCATGCTTTTAGACCTCTTGCTAGCCAAAAGAATTGAATTCTTACACAAGCATAGACTTGTTTCCAAGCTCAACTCAAATCCAATGTCTATCATGCCTACATATATAGCACTTGCTATTACAAGTATAATGTGTGTGTTTTGGCTCCAACCTTTTCAAAATATCCTTTTTATGTAATTTAAAGCTTATAATAAACTAAGGTTTGGTAGGAAATACCACTATGCATGTTGATGGTTTGACTGATTATGAGTAATGAGCTAGACCATAACCATGTTTACTGGGGAATTCTTTCAACATTGCACTCTTAGTGTATTGCACCCTGCGTTGATCATCATTTATTTTGTTTTATTGATGGCTATCTCTTGTGGAATGAATGGAGGTTATTTGAAGAAAGTAGGCATGCATGCATTGTTAGAGAAGAGCAATGGGCCGCTAACCGAAGCAATGCCTAATCATGGTGGAAGTTTCAGCAACGAGCTTCCTCAATAGGAAGAGTGAAAAAGTACGAGAAAATGAGTTGTGAAAAAAAGAGTGGAAAAAGAAAAGAAAAAAGAGTATGATAAAAAAGTGTGTGTGAGAGAGAGTTAGAGAGGATGGTCAACTTCTGTTGTTGATGTTGTCCCGGTATGGATGGACTATAGTTGAGATACCCATCTCATTTGGTCCTTGGTACAGGCGGCATGAAGATACCCCATTGCAATACTTGGTTGAAACATGTATGTTGAAAGGTTTTGGTAACCCGAAGTTGTGTAGTCCTTAGCATTCAAGAAAAGTAGGCAACACTTACTCATACGAGGTCAAACTCATGACACATAGATATCTTCATACATGAGATACTTGGTATCCCATCCTTATTATTATTGTTGACATGAATTGCATAGCTCAAAATCATGTTTTATGCTCTCTGCGTTTTATTTTGTTGGAGGTTTGGCACATGCATTCGCTGCTTACTTTTTGTTGTTCAAGAGTCAAAACAAATATTCATGAAAAGAGATGACAAATAGTCTTCCAACAATTCTATAGGATTCTCCTAAGCATGCGCTTTATGATTCATATTACTTATCATTCATGTTTCTTACAATGATATTTACTATTATGCATGCTTTGTAGAAAGTAAGAGTTATCACTTGATGAGTTCATATTACATAGAAGAGATGCAATAAACTCCAAAGTCCATGTTAGTTTTATCACCTTCATGCTCAAGGATGAGCATATGTTAAGCTTGGGGATGTTGATGCATGTAAAATGCATACATGAACTTTGCACTTTATTGCAATATATTACGACATATTTTCATCTTACATAATGTTATTCCCATGTTTTATGATGTTACGTTGCTCTCCGGCTCCCTGACACTCTTGGGTGGCTGTGTAGCTGCTAACTCGAGCTCCCTCTGGCTGTGGAGCTGGGTGAAGCCGATGAAGGATGGGGGCACCTGCGAAAGGTAACAGCTATAAAGCCAAAGATCATAAGTTGCATGATAATGACTTTACCAGACCTTTACATTTATTTCAATCATGACTAAGTAGGGTTTAAAGGATTCTTGTGTTTTTCCTATACCTGCAAATCAAACACCCAATTTTGCAAATTCATGTGATTTTACAACCCTATGGAATCGCAAATGCATTCCTATCCTATACCAACTTTTTTTCCTATTTCTACATTTGCGAAATCATGCGAATCAAATAAGCCTGAAGTATCATTGATTGTAGCAAAGGGATATTCCATGACATGTGATCTAATGTTTCTTTTTTCCAATAGGATTTACACTACAAGGTTCCTATATTATTTAGGGATTTCTATTTCCGTGCCCTCGGGTCCTTAGTTGTGCTCAGTTTTCCCTAGCCGCTTAGTTTTTCCTCAGTTTTGTCCAAGCTCTTGTCTGAAACCCTCACACGTGTTGTAATGGCCGGTTGCCCGATGGGTCAACAACTTTGACCGTTATCTCCTGACTAGTGGGGCCACGTAGAGCCCGCAAAGACATGTCAGACCATCCATCTTTGTTTGACCGTAAGCATCGCCGTATCCCTGACCAAAACACGGACAAGTGGGGCTTCGTATATCGAATGACAAGTGGGGCCATGATGCTGATACAAGGGGCAATACACGGGTAGGATTAGATTCGGAGCTCTACAATGGCACGGAGGAGGTGGTCTCGGGTGCCGAGATGAGATCGACGTCCACAAAGAACTGCATGAGGCGAGACCAGACGCATTAGATAGATATGAACTAGACGTGTGATGACCCACAAGTATAGGGGATCGCAACAGTCTTCGAGGGAAGTAAAACCCAAATTTATTGATTCGACACAAGGGAGGTAAAGAATACTTATAAGCCTTAACAACCGAGTTGTCAATTCAGCAGACTGAAAAGCACTAGCAACAATGATGTGAAAGTAGCATGAGAGCAATAGTAACACACAGTAGCAGTAATAGCAATATGAGAGCAATGGCACCAGAGAATAGTTGATACTACTTCCAATGACATGTAGAACGAGAATATAATGATGAAAGATGGACCGGGGTTCCCAGCTATCTACACTAGTGGCAACTCTCCAATAACAAGTGTTGGGTGAACAAATTACAGTCGGGCAATTGATAGGATTGATAAGGCATTAAGAAAGAACATCAATTCATTAATCATGTAGGCATGTTTTCCATATTTAGTCGTACGTGCTCGCAATGAGAAACTTGCACAACATCTATTGTCCTACCAACCGGCAGCCGGGCCTCAAGGGAAACTATCGGATATTAAGGTACTCTTTTAATAGAGCACCGGAGCAAAGCATTAACACTCCGTGAAAACATGTGTCCCTCACATCACCGCCATCCCCTCCGGTTGTCTCGATTTCTTCACTGGGGCCTTTGGTTCCGGACGACATGTGCATACAACTTGTAGATACAATCTAAGCAATAATTATAGAGCTCAAATCTAAGATCATGCCACTCGGCCCTAGTGACAAGCATTAAGCATAACAAGATTGCAGCAACAATAACTTCACAAACTTTATAGATAGACTAATCATAATGTATCATCCATCGGATCCCAACAAACACAACACCGATTACATCGATGGATCTCAATCATGTAAGGCAGCTCATGAGATCATTGTATTGAAGTACATGGGGAGAGAATACCAACTAGCTACAGCTAGAACCCGTAGTCCATGGGGGAACTACTCACGGAGCATGATGGAGGCGATGGCGTTGATGGAGATGGCTTCGGGGCACTTCCCCGTCCAGGGTGCGGACAGAGACTTCCCCGAATTGAGTTTCGCGATGGTGGCGCGCCCCTGGAGTCTTTCTGAGTTTCACAAGTACGGTTTTTAGGTCGAAAGGGATTTTATAGCGAAGAGCGCAGGGCACTGGGCTCCACACTGGCCGGCGCGGCCTGGCCAGCCGCGCCGCTATGGTGTGGTGGCCCTCTCGCCCCTCTCCGACTCTTCTGTTCTGGAGCCTTCCGGAAAAATAGGAGGTTTGGTCTTCGTTTGTCGACCCGAGAATATTGCCCGAACAGCCTTTCTCGGAACCAAAAAGCAGAAAACAGATGCACTGTGGCATCTTGTTAATAGGTTAGTTCGGAAAATGCATAAAAACATCATAAAGTGCAAGCAAAACATGTAAGTATTGTCATAAAACAAGCATGGAACGACAGAAATTATGGATACGTCGGGGACGTATCAGCATCCCCAAGCTTAGTTCTGCTCGTCCCGAAGGTAAACGATAAAAAGAATAATTTCTGTAGTGACATGCTACTTACATAACCTTGATCATACTATTACAAAGCATATGAAATGAATGAAGTGACTCAAGGCAATGATCTATAGTTGCTAACAAATAGATAACATATAGCAAAACTTTTCATGAAGAGTACTTTCAAGACAAGCATCAAAAGCCTTGCACAAGAGTTAACTCATAAAGCAATAGATTCAAAGTAAAGGCATCGAAGCAACACAAAGGAAGATTTAAGTTTCAGCAGTTGCTTTCAACTTGTAACATGCATATCTCATGGATAATTGTCAACACAAAGTAATATGATGAATGCAAATAAGCAAGTATGTAAGAATCAATGCACAGTTGACACAAGTGTTTGCTTCTAAGATGGAAGGAAGTAGGTAAACTGACTCAACATAAAAGTAAAAGAATGGCCCTTCGCAGAGGAAAGCATCGATTGCTATATTTGTGCTAGAGCTTTGGTTTTGAAAACATAAAGAGAGCATAAAAGTAAAGTTTTGAGAGGTGTTTGTTGTTGTCAACGAATGGTAGTGGGCACTCTAACTCCCTTGCTAGACAAACCTTCAAGAGCGGCTCCCATGAATTATTTTTATTTTTGGGTGGCACTCCTTCCAACCTTTCTTTCACAAACCATGGCTAACCGAATCCTCGGGTGCCTGCCAACAATCTCATACCATGAAGGAGTGCCCTTTTATTTTAGTTTTATTATGATGACACCTCCCCACCTTTGCTTACACAAGCCATGGCTAACCGAATCCGGGTGCCGTCCAACAATCACATACCATGGAGGAGTGTCTATTTTTGTTAATTAATTTGGGACTGGGAATCCCATTGCCAGCTCTTTTTAAAATTATTGGATAAGCGGATGAAGCCACTAGTCCATTGGTGAAAGTTGCCCAACAAGATTGAAAGATAAACACCACATACTTCCTCATGAGCTATAAAACATTGACACAAATCAGAGGTAATAAATTTTGAATTGTTTAAAGGTAGCACTCAAGCAATTTACTTTGGAATGGCAGAAAATACCACATAGTAGGTAGGTATGGTGGACACAGATGGCATAGGTTTTGGCTCAAGGTTTTGGATGCACGAGAAGTATTCTCTCGATACAAGGCTTAGGCTAGCAAGGTTGTTTGAAGAAACACAAGTATGAACCGGTACAAGAAAAACTTACATAAGAACATATCGCAAGCATTATAATACTCTACGTCTTCCTTGTTGCTCAAACACTTTTACCAGAAAATATCTAGACCTTAAGAGAGATCAATTATGCAAACCAATTTTAACAAGCTCTACGGTAGTTCTCCACTAATAGGTTTAAACTACATGAAAAAACTTAATCATGATCTACTTGAGAGCTCAAAACAATTGCCAAGTGTCAAATTATTCAAGACATTATGAGGCATTTTCTATTTCCAACCAAATACCAATAAGTATTGTAGCTTCCAACTTTTATCATTGAACATTAAAAGTAAAACGAAGAACAAGTGTTCATACGAAAAGCGGAGCGTGTATCTCTCCCACACAAGGATTGCTAGGATCCGAATTTATTCAAACAAAACAAAAATAAAAGCACACAGACGCTCCAAGTAAAGCACATATGATGTGACCGAATAAAAATATAGTTTCAATAGAAGAAACTGATAAGTTGATGAAGAAGGGGATGCCTTGGGCATCCCCAAGCTTAGACGCTTGAGTCTTCTTGAAATATGCAGGGATGAACCACGGGGCATCCCCAAGCTTAGACTTTTCACTCTTCTTGATCATATATCATCCTCCTCTCTTGACCCTTGAAAACTTCCTTCACACCAAACTTCTCATAAACTTCATTAGAGGGGTTAGTACTCAAAAAATTTGAATCCACCTTGGTCCTGTAGTGGCACATTGCAAGAACTCAATAAAATATTAGCTACAGCTCTCCACGTCTAGAAAACCTCGCTTAAAGTCCACAAGAGACAATGCAAAAAAACAGAGACAGAATCTGCCAAAACAGAACAGCCAGTAAAGACGAATTTTAATAAAATACTTCCATTGCTCAAAACAGAAAACTCAAAACTAACGAAAGTTGCGTACATATCTGAGGATCACGCACGTAAATTGGCAGATTTTTCTGAGTTTCCTACAGAGAAATAAGCCCAGATTCGTGACAGATAGAAATCTGTTTCTGCGCAGAAATCCAAATCTAGTATCAACCTTCGATTAGAGGCTTCACTTGGCACAAAAAAACACAAAACTAAGATAAGGAGAGGTTGCTACAGTAGTAAACAACTTCCAAGACACAAATAATAAACAAAGTACTGTAGCAAAATAACACATGGGTTATCTCCCAAGAAGTTCTTTCTTTATAGCCATTAAGATGGGCTCAGCAGTTTTAAATGATGCACTCGCAAGAAATAGTATTTGAAGCAAAAGAGAGCATCAAAAGAAAATTCAAAACACATTTAAGTCTAACATGCTTCCTATGTAAAGGAGTCTTGTAAATAAACAAGTTCATGAAAAGCAAAGTAACAAGCATAGGAAGATAAAACAAGTGTAACTTCAAAATTTTAAGCATATAGAGAGGTGTTTTAGTACCATGCAAATTTCTACAACCATATTTTCCTCTCTCATAATAATTTTCAGTAGCTTCATGAACAAACTCAACAATATAACTATCACATGCAGCATACTTTTCATGATTTCCAAACACATAATTTTTATCAATCTCAAGAATAGTGGAATTAAAACTTTCAAACTCACTTTTATCAATAATATAACAAGGTGATCGATCAATCTCAAGAGATATGGGACTCTTAAATAAAGTCAATACTTTTCTAATCCCATTTTCATTAGTAGTACAATTAATATTATCAAGTAACATAGGACCATCATCTAGAGCTTTATCATAAACATTTGACAAGCAAAATTCTTTAGTACCATGCATTTCGACATCAGGCACAAACAAAGCATTATCATAAGATTTATCAAAGTAGCATGGATTATCAAATAACAGTAGCATAATCATTCTCACAAGTATTACTCATAGGTACTATTTCAAGAGAATCCACAGGAACATAACATTCAACCTCTTCCGTAAGCATGGAGGACAATCAAATAGTGTAAGAGATAAAGAGTTACTCTCATTAGAAGGTTGACATGGGTAGCTACTCCATTCTTCCTCCTTTTGTTCGTCGCTCTCCTCTTCTTTTTCATCCAATGAGCTTTCGGGTTCATCAATTTCCTCCTCTTTTCATCCAATGAGCTTTCAGTTCATCAATTTCTTCTTCCACCGGTTCCTGCAAATTGTGAGTGCATTCTTGTGCATTAATGTGTCTCTCTTTATAATCAAGGATATAAGGATTCCTACTGTAGCATTCTATGCAAGAATTAAGGATAGTAGAGACATAATCTTTAAGGTCCTTACAAATAGCACAAGTTTCATAATTCTCAACCATGAAGGATTCTATCTCGGAGGCTCCCATAAATAAGACAAATTGTTCTACCTCTTCGAACCCATAATGAATATAGCAATTCCGATTATAGTTCTTAATTAAAAATTCCTCACTAGAGCCACATTGAAATTTAAGATGTTTAGTATCCTGTTGAGAGCAACAGTTTATATCATGGCGTCTAAGCAAGATTCTAGCCATTGTATTCAATTTTTCTATCATAGCACTCATTATTTTACCGTCTCTTGATTCTCTATAATTATTATAACATTCTATAAGCTCCAAGTAGGTTGTTGGATCTCCCATAACAGCAGTTTTTAATTTTTAGGTTTTTCAAATTTTTATGGATTTTCGGGTATATAGGGAAAATAAAACAAGACAAAAATAAACTAGACCAAAGTAAACTAAGCAAAATAAAGCTAGACAAAAATAAACTAAGCACAAATAAACTAGATAGAAATAAACTAGCAAGAGAAAATAAAATAAATGCAGAGAGAGATGTAGAGTGTACTCCCCAGGTGAACTTATGAGTAGAGCTATGCCTCCCCGGCAACGGCGCCAGAAAATAGTCTTGATGACCCACAAGTATAGGGGATCGCAACAGTCTTCGAGGAAGTAAAACCCAAATTTATTGATTCGACACAAGGGGAGGTAAAGAATACTTATAAGCCTTAACAACTGAGTTGTCAATTCAGCTGCACTGAAAAGCACTAGCAACAGGGTGATGAAAAGTATGAATATGAGAGCAGAGTAATAGTAACACAGAGCATAATAGCAATATGAGAGCAATGGCACCAGAGAATAGTTGATACTACTTCAATGACATGTAGAACGAGTATATAATGATGAAAGATGGACCGGGTTCCCAGCTATCTACACTAGTGGCAACTCTCCAATAACAAGTGTTGGGTGAACAAATTACGATCGGGCAATTGATAGGATTGATAAGGCATTAAGAAAGAACATCAATTCATTAATCATGTAGGCATGTTTTCCATATTTAGTCGTACGTGCTCGCAATGAGAAACTTGCACAACATCTATTGTCCTACCAGCCGGTGGCAGCCGGGCCTCAGGGAAACTACTGGATATTAAGGTACTCCTTTTAATAGAGCACCGGAGCAAAGCATTAACACTCGTGAAAACATGTGTCCCTCACATCACCGCCATCCCCTCCGGTTGTCCCGATTTCTGTCACTTCGGGCCTTTGGTTCCGGACAATGACATGTGCATACAACTTGTAGATACAATCTAAGCAATAATTATAGAGCTCAAATCTAAGATCATCATGCCCTAGTGACAAGCATTAAGCATAACAAGATTGCAGCAACAATAACTTCACAAACTTTATAGATAGACTAATCATAATGTATCATCCATCGGATCCCAACAAACACAACACCGATTACATCAGATGGATCTCAATCATGTAAGGCAGCTCATGAGATCATTGTATTGAAGTACATGGGGAGAGAATACCAACTAGCTACAGCTAGAACCCGTAGTCCATGGGGAACTACTCACGGAGCATGATGGAGGCGATGGCGTTGATGGAGATGGCTTCCGGCACTTCCGTCCCGGCAGGCGGGACAGAGACTTCTGTCCCCCCGAATTGAGTTTCGCGATGGTGGCGGCGCTGGAGTCTTTCCGAGTTCGTCAGGTGGTACGGTGTTTTTAGGTCGAAAGGGATTTTATAGGCGAAGAGGCGCGCGGGGGGCACTGGGGCTCCACACTCTGAGCCGCGGGCCTGAGGCCGCCGCGCCGCCTATGGTGTGGTGGCCCTCGGCCCCTCTCGACTCTTCTTCGGTGTTCTGGAGCCTTCCGGGAAAAAGGAGGTTTGGTCTTCGTTTCGTCGAATTCCGAGAATATTGCCGAACAGCCTTTGAACCAAAAACAAGAAAAGGAACCGACACTGTGGCATCTTGTTAATAGGTTAGTTCCGGAAAACGCATAAAAACATCATAAAGTGCAAGCAAAACATGTAAGTATTGTCATAAAACAAGCATGGAACGACAGAAATTATGGATACGTCGGGGACGTATCAACGTGTTTAACCATGCAAAGAAGAGAAGAAATAGTCGAGGACATCGACGACTACCTCAACACTTTGACTGACGGTGTCGGACACGAACGCGAGCAATGTAGAGAAAACTAGTGTCTCTCCTTTATGGCGTGTATAGATGGGTGCTAGGGGTGTGTGGTGACGAAGGGAAAGACCTTGCGGTGGTCTGTGGTGTCTAACACAGCGGGCGGCGTGGCCGTGCCCATAGCGGCGTGCATGTTCGGCATTGGCATCAGCATGTACGTTCGGCATTGGCCTCGGCGGTATCTCTGGTGTGTAGTGATCGAATGAGGGGACGTGATTGAGGGTGCATCCCGATGGTGACCTAGCAGTGACAGCGCTCCAGCCGTTCGACCATGCCGAATTGCATCGGAATCATTTGGAGGCTGTGGTACTCAAATCAAGGTGGGATTTGTTTCTTGTCCGCCAAAATGAATTTGAAACAAGTTTCTTGTTGAAGGTTAGGTAAAATACGAAATTTTGTAACTAAAAAATCTACTGGCACCATGTTGAGGTTCTTTTTGATAGAGCTATATGGTTCGGCAAACTTTTTGAAACTTTTTAGATATTCCTTGTTGTTACACGTATGGCATCATGTATGGCAAATTTGGGGTTATTTGGAGATGTTCGAAAAAATCACTTTGCCTAAGCGCATGCCTTTTCGTCTCACTGAAACCAGCTTTTCTAACAAGATGATTTTTCTACCTTCTCTAAATGACCTCAAATTTCATACAGATGATCTTCTATACAGAGATAGATAGATTGTTTCGGTTTTACATTTTTTGAACTGTTTATTTCCCTTTATATTACCCAGTTGATTTTTAGGTCAAACCTCGAAAAACAACATCATGTATGACAACATTTTCACCCTAAATTTCAAATTTTGTGAAACTTTCCCTTTTAGATATTCCTTGTTGTTATAGGTATGGCATCATGTATACCAAACTTGGTTAGGTCTCACTGAAACCAGCTTTTGTAACAAGTTAGGTTTTTTCGACCTTCTCTAAATGACTTCAAAAATCATACACATGATCTTCTATACAAAGATAGGTAGATTGTTTCATTTTTTACATTTTTTTTAAAATTTTATTTCCCTTTATAATACCCAGTTGATTTTCAGGTCAAAACCTCTAAAGTTAACATAAGTAGATGGTGAACCCTCCCAAACTTCAAATACAGATATACATAGATTGTTTCGTTTATCATTTTTAGCGTGAAATGTAATGGCTACAAGAAATCGGTGATGGTTTATCATTTTTAGCGTGAAAAGTACTCCCTCCGGTCTCTTTTAATTGACTTGGATTCAGTACAACTTTATACTAAATCTGAGTCAATTAAATAAGATCGGAGGGATGGCTACAACAAATCGGTGATGGTTTATCATTTTTTGCGTGAAAAGTAACGGCTACAACAAATCGGTGATAGTTTATCATTTTTTGCGTGAAAAGTAATGGCTACAACAAATCGGTGATGGTTTATCATTTTTTGCATGAAAATTAATGCCTAAAAGAGTTTATAATTTTTAGCGCGTGAAAAATAATACAGAAAACCAAACTTTAGCATACTGGATAACCGCCCTTTAGCATACATAGAGGGTGGAAGCTACCGCCGACAGAGAGAGAGGGGGTGGTGTCCCCGAGAGAGAGAGAGGGGTTATCCTGCCCGTTAGATCATACGATAAACAGTCGGTGGGTACGATCCGCGTGACATGGTCTAGACCAATCAGGGCAATGTTGGGCGTCTGCGAGAATTTGTGAAGGAGAGGGCAAAACTAAGTAGTATCAAGAAACCAAGGGCATGTGAGTAGTAAACAAACTAAGGGATTTAAATATGAAATTTAAAAAATGGAAAATACGTCTTTTGTACAATGAAACCCATCTTGGCCTACCTCAAACTATTTGCAATACAAATGTACATGAGTGTGAGAATTGTGGCCTCATTCAGACAAAATATGTTTTGGGGAAAGCTGTTTTGGGAAGGGCTTATTATGGAAAGCCATGCGCCTTCATAGCTACTAGGTGATTTGAGAAGTGGCAATTTGTAGTAAAACTTGATTTATCTATGATTGTTATGGTTCCCAACTTGGCAGGTCGCGTAAGAAGACTCCATGAGTAAGTGCCACTATGGTTTTATCTTTTTTGGAATTTTGTGAACATTAAATGACTCAGTTAACTAGTTAATCTCATTTGTTGACTCTTTGTTGACCAGCCACTTGAGGGCAAAACTGAGTATATCGCACTAGCAGTATTAGCACTCAAGGGAAAAACTGAGCACACAAAAAATGCTAGTAGAAGACTCGAGGGTATACCTGAGTATATTTAAATTTCCAGGGTTAGACTCGAGGACGCGTGTTGCGGTTGAGAAGTGGAAGATGTGCAATTGTTGACGCGTAGACGCGGGTCGCGGTGCCGAAGTCAAGGACGTGCAATCGTGGACACGTGCCGCGTTGCAGAAGTCCAAGACGTGCTGACATGCAATAGTGGACGCATAGGACGCGAGTCACATTAACCACCCCTCGCCTTTATAGATGCCTCTCCCTGTTCGCCTCCTCGCACTATCTCTTTCACTCTCACTCTCTCACGCAACGCCGCCTCTCATGTCCCATCATCTTATCCAAAGCAAAAAAAACCTCTCCCTCTCATCTGCCGGCGATGGACAAGGATAATGCGAATCCCATCGTCCACGACGCCGCCGACTCCAAGCGCGGTGCCTCCCTCTTCGACGCCGCCCCCTCTACGGCTGTCGCCGCCACCGGTGCATTGGCGGCTCCCATCGGTGCATCGGAGGCTGCCGCCGGTGGCGGTCAGATCCCACCGGAACGGGACCCCTAAGAGGAGGTGCCGTACATCCGCCCGTCGAACCCTACGACACCGCATGGACGACCCTTGGAATGAGGTAACTACGGTTTGCTCCCTTTTTGTTCCTCATTCTTTTTCCAACCCTATTTTTACTGGTTCCCTGATGTCTACGGGTGCTTCTATTCTTGTAGACAGTGTTGGGCCTCCAAGAGCAGAGGTTTGTAGAACAGCAAGAAGTTTCCCTTAAGTGGATTACCCAAGGTTTATCGAACCCAGGGAGGAAGAGGTCAAAGATATCCTCTCATGCAACTCCAACCACAAAGCAAGAAGTCTCTTTGTGTCCCCAACACACCTAATAGGTGTACTAGTTCTGCGAAGAGATCATTCGGCTAGAGCGGTTAGCCAGGGGTCCAAGGGGCAGGCTTCATCTCCGCATGTCGGAGGAGGAGGAGATCGTGCCTGGAGTGTTACCAATGGTAAGAACAAGCAGCTACAGCGTATTTAGGAACAAGGCCTAGGGATTAGACTTTCACTAGTGGACACTCTCAACATTGATCACATAATGAATATATAGATAAATGCATACTCTACACTCTTGTTGGATGATGAACACATTGCGTAGGATTACACGAACCCTCAATGCCGGAGTTAACAAGCTCCACAACTAATGTTCATATTTTAGTAACCTTATAGTGTAAGAAAGATCGATACGACTAAACCAAGTACTAACATAGCATGCACACCGTCACCTTCACGCTTATGTAGGAGGAATAATACACATCAATACTATCATAGCAATAGTTAACTTCGCAATCTACAAGAGATCATGATCATAGCATAAACCAAGTACTAACACCGATGCACACACTGTCACCATTACACCGTGTAGGAGGAATAAAACTACTTTAATAACATCACTAGAGTAGCATATAGATAAATTGTGATACAAAACACAATGCAATCATAAAGAGATATAAATAAGCACTTCACTATGCCATTCATAACAGTGAATATATTCTGTGAAATATAGCCTAAGAGACCCACACGTGCACACACTGTCACCTTTACACACGTGGGACAAGGAGTCTTGAGATCACATAAGTAAAACCCACTTGACTAGCATAATGACATCTAGATTACAAGATCTCATCACATGAATCTCAATCATGTAAGGCAGCTCATGAGATTATTGTATTGAGGTACATAGAGAGAGATGAACCACATAGCTACCGGTACAGCCCCGAGCTCGATGGAGAACTACCTCTTCATGGAGCAGCAACGGCGATGAAGATGGCGGAGATGGCAATGGTGAAATGATGGGAGAAGCTTCTCTCCGCTTCCCCCGTTCCGCAGGGTGCCGAACAGAGACTCCTGGTCCCCCGCATCTTGGCTTCGCGATGGCGGCGGCTCCGGGAGGTTTCTGTGGGTTTCGTCCTCCGTAATAGGTTTTCGGACTGGAGGCTTTAAATAGGCGTTAAGGGCACTCAGGGGCTCGCCACCACACCAGGGCTGCGCCCCTCCTGGCCGCGCTGTGGGTGGGGGTGTGGGGCCCCTGTGGCTTCCCCTCCGCGCTCTCTCGGGTGTTCTGGATGGTTCCGGAAAAATAGGAACCCGGGCGCTGATTTCGTCCAATCCCGAGAATATTTCGTTACTAGGATTTCAAAAACCAAAAACAGAAAACAAGAACCGGCACTTCGGCATCTTGTTAATAGGTTAGTTCCAGAAAACGATAATAATGACATATAATGTATAAAACATGTAGGTATCTATCAATAAAGTATAAGTAAACATAAGAAATTATCACACGTTGGAGACGTATCGCATCCCTGTTAGTTCTCTGTCGTCCTGAGTGGTGTAAAACTACAATAAAGATAATTTCTGAAGTGACATGCCATCATAATCTTGATCATACTATTTGTAAACATATGTAATGAATGCAAAGATCAAAACAATGGTAATGACATGAGTAAACAAATCAATCATAAAGCAAAGACTTTTCATGAATAGTACTTCAAGACAAGCATCAATAAGTCTTGCATAAGAGTTAACTCATAAAGCAATAATTCAAAGTAGAGGTAATGCAACACAAAGGAAGATTAAGTTTCAGCGGTTGCTTTCAACTTATAACATGTATATCTCATGGATATTGTCAACATAGAGTAATATAATGAGTGCAATATGCAAGTATGTAGGAATCAATGCACAGTTCACACAAGTGTTTGCTTGGATGGAAGGAAGTAGGTAAACTGACTCAACATAAAGTAAAAGAATGGCCCTTCAAAGAGAAAGCATCGATTGCTATATTTGTGCTAGAGCTTTGGTTTTGAAAACATCAAGAGAGTATAAAAGAAAGTTTTGAGAGGTGTTTGTTGTTGTCAACGAATGGTAATGGGTACTCTAACTACCTTATCAACCAGACTTTCAAGAGCTGCTCCCATGAAGGACGTTATTTCTACCAGCAATCATCCCTCTTCTCTTTTGTTTACACATGTATTTTAGTGTATTTTATTTTTTTGGATGGCACTCCTTCCAACCTTGCTTTCACAAACCATGGCTAACCGAATCCTTCGGGTGCCTGCCAACAATCTCATACCATGAAGGAGTGCCTTTTTGCAAAATTAAGTTGCTTACCGATGAATCAGAGCAAAACATGTGAAGAGAATTAATGAAATTAATTAATCAGCCGGGAACCCCTTTTGCCAGCTCTTTATGCAATTTATTGGATAAGGATGAAGCCACTAGTCCATTGTGAAAGTCTCACTACAAGTGAATGACAAGATCGAAAGATAAAACACCACATACTTCCCGCTTGAGCTATAAAACATTGACACAAATAAGAGGTAATAACTTTGAATTGTTTAAAAGGGTGCACTCAAGCAATTTACTTTGAATGGAGGTGAGAAATACCATGTAGTAGGTAGGTATGGTGGACACAAATGGCATAGTGGTTGGCTCATGTATTTGGATGCATGAGAAGTATTCCTCTCGATACAAGGTTTAGCTAGCAAGGTTTGAAGCAACTCAAGGATGAACCGGTGTTGCAGAGAAACTCACATAAAAGACATATTGTAAACATTATAAGACTTCTACACCGTCTTATGAAGGTTCAAAACTCAATACTCAGAAATTATCTAGACCTAGAGAGACCAAATATAAATTTTAGCAAGCTCATGTATTTCTTCATTAATGGGTGCAAAGTATATGATGCAAGAGCTTAAACATGAGCACAACAATTGCCAAGTATCAAATTATCCAAGACATTTCTACCAATTACTACATGTAGCATTTTCTGCTTTCCAACCATATAACAATTAACGGAGAGTTCCAACCTTCGCCATGAAAATTAGTAAGCTAAGAACACATGTGTTCATATGAAAAACCGGAGCGTGTCTTGTAGTGCACACAAGGATGAACTTATTCAGAGAATGAAAATAACAAAACGAAAATAAAAGCAAACATACGCTCCAAGTAAGGTACATAAGAATGTGACGGAATAAAAATATAGTTTCACTAGAAGTGACCTGATAATGTTGTCGATGAAGAAGGGGATGCCTTGGGCATCCCCAAGCTTGGATGCTTGAGTCTTCTTGAAATATGCAGGGATGAACCACTGGGCATCCCCAAGCTTAGAATTTTCACTCTTCTTGATCATATTATATCATCCTCTTCTCTTGACCCTTGGGAAAACTCTCCCCTTCACACCAAACTTTATGGGTTGTACCATTAGGAGGGTTAGTGCATAATCAAAATTCACATGTTCAGAGGTGACACAATCATTCTTAACACTTCTGGACATTGCATAAAGCTACTGGACATTAATGGATCAAAGAAATTCATCCAACATAGCAAAAGAGGCAATGCGAAATAAAAGGCAGAATCTGTCAAAACAGAACAGTCCATAAAGACGAATTTTAAAGTGGCACCAGACTTACTCAAATGGAAAAACTCAGAACTAATGAAAGTTGCGTACATATCTGAGGATCACGCTCGTAAATTGGCAGATTTTTTCAATTTTCTACAGAGACTTGTGCCCAGATTCGCGACAGACGGCAATGCTGTTTCTAGCAGCGATCCCAAATATAACATCAACTTTAACATAGAAACTTTACTTGGCACAAAAACATGATAAGGAGAGGTTGCTACAGTAGTAAACAACTTCCAAGACTCAACAAACAAAAATTGCTGTAGTAAAATAAACACATGGGTTATCTCCCAAGAAGTTCTTTCTTTATAGCCATTAAGATGGGCTCAGCAGTTTTAATGATGCACTCGCAAGAAATAGTAGTTGAAGCAAAAGAGAGCATCAAGAGGCAAATTCAAAACACATTTAAGTCTAACATGCTTCCTATGCATAGGAATCTTGTAAATAAACAAGTTCATGAAGAGCAAAGTAACAAGCATAGGAAGATAAAACAAGTGTAGTTTCAAAAATTTCAGCATATAGAGAGGTGTTTTAGTAACATGAAAACTTCTACAACCATATTTTCCTCTCTCATAATAACTTTCAGTAGCATCATGAGCAAACTCAACAATATAACTATCACATAAAGCATTCTTATCATGAGTCTCATGCATAAAATTATTACTCTCCACATAGGCATAATCAATTTTATTAGTTGTAGTGGGAGCAAATTCAACAAAGTAGCTATCATTATTATTTTCATCATCAAATATAGGAGGCATAGTATCATCAAAGTAAATTTTCTCCTCAATGCTTGGGGTACTAAAAATATCATGCATCAAAGCCAGCTTCCCCAAGCTTAGAATTTTCCATAGCATTAGCAACAATAGTGTTCAAAGCATTCATATTAATATGTTCCATGGGTTTTTTAATTTTCGCATCAAACCATCCATGTCTTAAATCAGGAAATAGAATAAGAAGGTCATTGTTGTCCATTATGCTAACTAGTGTAAACAAGAAACCAAATGTCACAATTGCAGTCTAAAGGAAATAGCTTCGAGTACTTGCAACGGCGCCAGAGAAAATAGCTTAGTAGCCGAGATTCGGAGTGTGAGTACCTTTTACCTTCCTCCCCGGCAACGGCGCCGGAAAAGTGCTTGATGTCTATGGGTGCTTCTATTCTTGTAGGCAGTGTTGGGCCTCCAAGAGCAGAGGTTTGTAGAACAGCAGCAAGTTTCCCTTAAGTGGATTACCCAAGGTTTATCGAACTCAGGGAGGAAGAGGTCAAAGATATCCCTCTCATGCAACCCTGCAACCACAAAGCAAGAAGTCTCTTGTGTCCCCAACACACCTAATAGGCGTACTAGTTCGGCGAAGAGATAGTGAAATAGGGTGGTATGAATAAGTATGAGCGTAGTATGGCGCCGAAGTGCTTGCTGGCGTGCGGTTGATGGTAGTAATATTGCGGGAAGTAAACAAGCAGTAGTAACACAGCAGTAGTAACTCAGTAAAACAGTAACAAGCAGCGATAGTATTTAGGAACAAGGCCTAGGGATTAGACTTTCAAGTGGACACTCTCAACATTGATCACATAACGAATAGATAAATGCATACTCTACACTCTCTTGTTGGATGATGAACACATTGCGTAGGATTACACGAACCCTCAATGCCGGAGTTAACAAGCTCCACAATTCAATGTTTATATTTAAATAACCTTAGAGTGCATGAAAGATCGAAATGACTAAACCAAGTACTAACATAGCATGCACACTGTTCACGCTTATGTAGGAGGAATAATACACATCAATACTATCATAGCAATAGTTAACTTCGCAATCTACAAGAGATCATGATCATAGCATAAACCAAGTACTAACACGGATGCACACACTGTCACCATTACATCGTGGAGGAGGAATAAAACTACTTTAATAACATCACTAGAGTAGCACATAGATAAATTGTGATACAAAACACAATGCAATCATAAAGAGATATAAATAAGCACTTCACTATGCCATTCATAACGGTGAATATAAGTACGTGAAATATAGCCTAAGAGACCCACACGGTGCACACTCGTCACCTTTACACACGTGGGACAAGGAGTCTCCGGAGATCACATAAGCAAACCCCCTTGACTAGCATAATGACATCTAGATTACAAGCATCATCATATGAATCTCAATCATGTAAGGCAGCTCATGAGTTTATTGTATTGAAGTACATAGGAGAGAGATGAACCACATAGCTACCGGTACAGCCCGAGCCTCGATGGAGAACTACTCCCTCCTCATGGGAGCAGCAGCGGTGATGGAGATGGCGGTGGAGATGGCAGCGGTGTCGATGGAGAAGCCTTCCGGGGGCACTTCCCCGTTCGTGAGTGCCGGAGCGGACTCTGTCCCCCGAGGATCTTGGCCAGCGATGGCGGCGGCTGCGGAAGGTTTACGTGGGTTTCGTCCTCCGTAATAGGGGTTTTCGCGACGGAAGCTTTAAATAGGCGGAAGGGCAGCCTCGGAGGGGGCACTGGGGCCACCACACCATAGGGCGGCGCGGCCCCCCCCTGCAGCGCGCCCGGGTGTGGTCGCGGGGCCCAGGGGCTTCCTACGGCGGCTCTCGGTGTTACCGGATGGATTCAGGAAAAATAGGAACACGGGCGTTGGTCGTCCGATTCGAGAATATTTAGATTACTAGGATTTGAAACCAAAAGCAGTGACAGGGAACTGGTACTTGACATCTTGTTAATAGGTTAGTTCGAGAAACGCATAATAATGACATATAATGTGTATAAAACATGTAGGTATCATCAATAAAGTAGCATGGAACATAAGAAATTATCGATACGTTGGAGACGTATCATTCCCTAGTAACTATTAGTGTCGATCTTTAGGTAGGATGAGTATTAGGTTAATATTTGTTTTATTCCATTTTGTTTTGACCCCTTCCTGATTTCGTTTAACATTTGGGTTCGGCCGATCGGTTAATTTATGCAAGTAATAATGGGATCTCAGTCAGTTAATTTATGCAAGTAATCATGGGATCTCAATCAGTTATTTTATGCACGAATCAAAAGATATCAACCGTTTAATTTTGCAAATAATCTGGAATGTGTTCAAATTCAGATCTGGAATCTGTTTCTTTGCCTATGATGAATCGTTGGGCACAAATTTTTACAGGGCGGGTTCAGCGAACCATTGCTGTGTACAAATCTGTTGTGCATGAGCTTTGGTTCGCTAACACCGTCCCTGTAGATATATAATCGTGTCCACTCTAACTGAGGCTGGCTCTGTTTTTCCTAACTTTGTTATCATGCACGTTAGTCATCGTTGCAACTCATTCACTCATAGTTTCCGTTTGATATGGATCAGGTGTCTGGCAGCGACGTCGGCAGCGACGAAGAGGACCAGGACACCAAGACTCGCCAGGTGCTGCGGAGGCTGCAGGTCGGCCAGTACATCTCCTACTTCGCCAAGGGTGTCTACAGGTGCCCCTTCTGCACTAGGAGACTCGGCGGCACCGACTTCAACTGCCTCCTCACGCATGCCGAGGACATCGGAAGGACCTTCCCCAAGGTCGGCGCGACAGTGAACGTCTACTCCTTCCGCGCCAAGCACAAGGAATGGGGGAGATTGAAAGAACATGTCCATTGCCCATGTGTGGTTTTGGTAATTGATGACAATCCCTATGGACAAACGGTTGCATTGAGAATCAATCTTAGGACATGTTCATAGCCATATGATAGAAGGGATTTTAATTGGGCCGGATTCATCATGCCACGTGCCCGCACTTTCATTGGCAATATGAGACCTCTTATTGCCACGTGTCGCTTTTTCACGTTGGCCTAGCTACACGCATATTACTGGTCCATTCGGGAGAAAGTTGTGCCCGTGTCGCACTTTCATTGGCCCAACTACAGCATGTAATACTATTCGATTCGGTGAAAAATTATGACATGTGGCAACCCGCAACGGGGACACGGCGACATAGTAAACTCTCGAGTCTTACTACGGTCCTTGTTGGCATTCATCTTGGATTCGTCCACATATTCGTGACATCATTGTAAACAACAAATGTGATGTCACCCGATAGGCAGGACCTCGTCATTAGCCTACCACATCGACACAATGGTCACCAAGCAGGGAACCGACACCATGATGGTGTTTTCGCGTCACAACGATATGGGCCGGGTGGAGAAGCCGGGCTTAGAGGCGAATCGTCACGGATCCATCTATGACGAGGGTTACTCCCAGTTTTCAAACCATCGGCATCACGTGTCCATGTGGGTTTTGACTTTCTAGCAAATAAAATCATTAGAAGCTTAGAACTAGTTGTAGTGCCTCTCACATTCGTTGCATCCTCGTGCCCATTGCATACCGTTCCCCCGCTCCCCAAGTCGTCGGCACGTGAGGTATGGACGTGTAACTTTGGAACTCGATAGGCCACCGAGCTGCCTCTTGGCGCTTGCCTTCCCGTCGGTAACCACCGCTATCCTGAGGTCACTCGATCTCCCGCATGTCCCCGCTCTAAGCCAAATCAATCGAGATTGTTTACGCAATTGTTCATCTTGCTACTTCTCATGCACGCGAGATGCGGTTCTTGATGGCGAACCATTGGGATCCGGAGCAACGACCCGGGAGGAAGGCCCGGGGAGCACCAGGACCAAGCGTGTACCGGCCCGGCTCGGAGGCGACGGCTGGTCATAATCGAGAGGAGTACAAATAACGATGCGTCGTCTTCACAGAGAGGTTGGCTTGTTGGCGCGACCGGCCGAGAGAGGCAGGCTGTAATTGAAATTCCTATGTCGAATCTGTGAAATTATATGATGCGACGGATCTCGATCGAGTATTCATATGGTAGCTAGGAGTTAACAATACGAGGTATCGAGCAAGTTGCGTTAGGAGCAAATTTTCCCCCACCCACCCTACCACCGCACCCCATGATGCACAAAAATCTAGCCATGGAGGTGAGGGCTTCACCAAGCGGCCCGTCTTCGACACCATGGTCAAGCTCGTCCAACGAGCAAAGACGAGCGGCGCGGCGCTGCGGATCACAGCGGGAGCGCTAGATCTCACGGCATCACCATGGCGGCGTTGGCGAATCGCGGCAGATCGGTGCGATCACGCAGCGCGCACAGAGCGGCCCCAGAAGCCCACGCGGCGTACGCATCCGCTTCCACGCCACCTCTCCACGCATGAGGCAATGACTTGCCGAGACGGGCTCGGCGACGACAAACTACTCGGGGAAGGTCCATGACACCGGCGGTGTTTATGTGCCTCCTCAGGTCGAGGAGGTGCGCAAGGCGGTCGCCATCCTACTTTCTCTTCGATGTGCATACCATACTTTTTCCGTCGCCACAGATAGTTCCTCCTCCCATCACCGAGACACCGAGTCACACACACAACACCGTTAAGCTACCCAGGTTGTTCCCAAAATTCGACGGCGAGTGTCCCAAATTGTGCTTGTATGGCTGAGGATTACTTTTGCTATGTACGGGACACATCGATCGATGTGGATTACCGTTGCTACCATGAAGTTTGAAGGAGCTGCTGCGCGTTTGGCTGCAGTCATTTAGCATAAAATAACATGACTAGCTGGGAAGAGTTTTGTTCATGGTTGGTGGTTCGTTTTGGTCGAGATCAATACCAGTCCTTGTTACGCGATTATACCATATACATCAAATCGGCACCGTATCAGCTTATGTAAGTTTTCGAACTCATAGACCAATTGATAGCATATGAACCAAATTTAGACTCCATGCACTATGTTACTAGATTCGTCGATGGTTTAAAGCATCTTTGTGCGAGCTATTTAGCCATTTATTCCAGCGTAGATCTCGTCTGCCTATTCTCTTGCTCATTGCGGGAAAGTGGGTGATCAACCGACGATGCCCACGACAAACTCATCGACAACACGTGCTGCTACAAGCTCCATAGCACCCCAGCCAGGCGTTACCTCCACCAAGGCGACAATTGCCATTACTGCTCCTCAACAAGTTCCTCATCAATGAGTTGTCGTCCCGATTCAGCATCGACACTAAACGAGAAGCAAGTGCAACGACCACGAGGTATTCTGCGACGAGTAAATGGTCAGCATTGCGTAATTATAGGCGTGCTAGAGGCCTTTGCTATACATTGTGGAGAACGGCCGGAGCAGGGATCATCGCTGCGGTGGCCTTTGTACAATTGCATGTGCTACAGAAGAAGTCATTGACCTCTTTCAACCTGACTTGTCGATGAAGAAGCCGAGTCATGCGCCACTTCCTCTGCTGAATTCCATTTGATTCCAGCCGGTGACAGTAATCAGGACCCGGGCACCCTCACATTTCAGCTGTCCGGTGTCATACAAGGAGCGGAGCTTAGTGACATTATTGGTGGACTACGGCAGTACTCATTCCTTCATCAACGACAAATTTGTAGCGCAATTGTGCGATGTTACTATTTGAAGAATGTCTTTGCGAGTTAAAGTAGCTGATGGAGCCCGGATCCCACAGTACACATGGGATCATGGTATCGAGTGGAGAGCTGTGATGGATATGAATTCCATGCTAATTTCAAATTTCTGAAGCTTGACACATATGATGGAATGTGGGCCTTGATTGGCTAGCTACACACGGCCCTATGAATGTGGATTGGGATGAGCGTTGGATGTCCTTTGATCACAATGGGGAACATGTTACCTTACGAGCCAGCAACACAGACAATTTGCTTCACTATTGTGGAGTTGTTGTTATTGAATCCCAGCCTTTGTACGGTTGCCGGAGGAAGTACGGTCCATTCTACGAAATTCGAAAGTTTTTGCTGAACCCGGTCGGCTTACCTCCCCGGCGTTTGTGTGATCATTCTATCCCTCTTGTGCCGGAGCTCAGCCAGTCAACAAGAGAGCTTACCGATACCACACCTCAACTCAAGGATGAAATCGAGAAAGCAGTCAGGGAGATGCTAGCCGAGTGGTGTCATCCGAGTCAGCACAAGTGCTTTTTCTTCTCAATTATGCCCAATGCAAGAAGGATAATTCATGGCGCATTGTCGTGGATTCTAGGGCATCTCAATGCTACGACAATTAAGAGCAAATATCATTCTTATCATCGATGAGAGTACATTGGACAGTGCATTTGGAGCATGTTGGTTTCTAAGTTAGTTTGAGGAGAAATTTAAGGATATCATCGATTCGTTTGGCGCCGGAGAGGTTAAAACGGCATTTGCCACTCATCATGGACAATTTGAATTCAACTGTAATGGCCTTTGGTTTGACGGGGCGCTGCTACTTTCCTTAGTGCTATGAATGACCCATTGAAGGATTACTTGCGCAAATTGTGTTGGTCTTTTTCGATGATATCACAGTCTATAGTTCCAAGCTATAACGAGCACTTGAAGCATATTTCCTTGGTCTTGCAGCGACTACAAGAACATAGTTGGCAAGTGAAGATGTCTAAGTGTGAGTTTGCACAGCCTAGTATTGCTTATCTTGGACATGTTATTTCTGCGGCGAGGTGTCTCTACGGAATCAATCCAAGATAGCGCGGTGAAGATAGCCTTCCCCAACCTCTGTCCAGGAACTCCGCAGCTTCCTTGGTGCAGTCGAGGATATTATAGGAAATTTGTGAAGAACTATCGATTATTGCCAAACCTACGACCAACTTGTTGCGCAAAGGAGTGTTGTATGTTTGGACCAATGAGACGGACCAATCCTTTCAAGCACTTAAGCATGCTCTCATCAATGCTCCAGTGTTGAGCTTACTGACTTTACTAAGCAATTCGTGGTAGAAACAGATGCCTCGACGGTGGTATTGGTGATGTACTCTTGCCAAGCAGGCCATCCCATTGCCTTTGTGAAGCGAGCATTGGGTCCACGAACAAAAGGACTCTCCACATGAAAAGGAATACTTGGCTATTCTCTTTGGCAATTGATCAATGGCGCCCTTATCTTCGATTAATGGGAACCAGAAATAGTCAGCGATCGGAGAAGCCTCGCTCACCTCAATGATCAACACTTGCATACAGATTGGCGACATAAAGCATTGACCAAAATGCGGGTGCGATACACTGTGTCTACGGGAAAGGGAGTGATAATGCACGGCGGATGCCTATCTACTTCGACCACATCAACACGCTCAACTTACATTATTTCATCTTGTTCGACCGGTTTGGATTGATGAGCTGGTTGAGGGCTACGAGAAGGATGCCATGGCAAAGGCGCTACTGGAACGATTTGGCCCTAAAACACGAAGGTGTAGATGGTTACGTCCTCAAGGAGAGGTCATTCGCAGAGAGCATCGAGCTGGGATTTCAATCCAACCTTGCAGAAGCAAGTGTCACATTGGCATTGCATGCAAGCGCGTCGGAGGTCATTCAGGTTTTCTGTTACGTACGGGCGTGTTAAGCCAGTTGTTTACATGGCACGTGATGAAGCAATTTATTAAGCGATCGGTTCAAGAATGTGTCTTGCCCGGCGCGCCAAACCGGAGCGAGTTCGTTATCCTGGCTTGCTTCAACCGCTCCACTGTACCAAATCATGCACAGGAAGTGATATCCATGGACTTTGTCGGTGGTTCCCAAATCTGGACGTTATGATGGTGTGATGGTGGAAGTGGTGGACAAGTTCTCAGTTTCTCACTTCATTCCAATTGCACATCCTTACTCTGCGACTAGTGTTGCTCGTCTATTCCTCGACAACATCTGGCTTGATGTCACACGTGTCCATTATCCGGATCGCGACCCTATTTTCACTAGTCAATTCTGGAAGGAATTATTTCGTTTATTTGGCACTCAAAGCTGGCGCCTGATTCGTCTTACCACCCCCGGTGTGGTGTATTGAGCAGGTTAATCAATCTCTGGAGGCTTTCTTGCGTTGCTTTGCACGGTATGTCCTAAATGGGTTGAATGGCTATCATTGGCGGTATTGGTATAACACTAAGCGGCGACCCGGCGTTGAATAAAACACCGTTTGAGGTTAATATAACCACACGACACTTTGGGATTGTGCCGATGATGCTTGTCAAGTAACGAGTTACAGCGAGTGGCTCGGCAGAACGATCTGCTGTTGCGAAGTGCTGCGACAACAACTTTTGCGGAAATGCAATGAGAAGATGGCTATGGTGGCAAAGCAGCGCATCTTTCGAGAATTTGCGGTGGATGATATGGTATTCCTGAAACTTCAACCATACATTCAGAATTCTGTAGTGCTCCGTTCTAACGAGAAATTGGCATATAAGTATTATGGTCCCTTCAGTGTGCCAAGCCAGTGGGCAAGGTTGCCTTATCGGCTGACTTCTGAACAAGTAAAATCCACCACTATTGCCATGTCCTGTAATGAAAGAAAGTGATCGGCCCTCATGTTCGGGTACATCAAAAGCCTCCAGATACGCCCCTGTTTGCAGTTCCCTTCCGTCACGCAACGGAGAATCTGCCATGAAGGGAGCCTCAACGATCCTCTGAAATCTTGGTGCAATGGTCCGGTATGTCGGAGGAACTAGCGACATGGGAGGATTACGAAGCCTGCGACAACATTTTCAGTGACATAGCTTGGGGACAGCGGTTTCTCGGGGGAGGGGATTGTTAGCGAACCATTGTCCGGTCCGGGCAACGGCCCCGGGAGGGAAGGCCAGGGCACCGGGACCAAGCGTGTACCGGCCCGGCTCGAGAGGCGACGGCTGGTCCTTAATCAGAGGAAGTACAAATAACGATCGTCGTCTTCCTGGAGAGGTTGGCTTGTTGGTAGCGGCTTCGACGAGAGAGGCAGGCTTGTGGTGAAATTCCTGTGTCGAATCACAGCAGAATTATGAAATGCTGTGGATCTCGATCGAGTATTCATATGGTAGCTAGGAGTTAACAGTTCTGCTGGAGCTATCTCTCTCGCGCACTACTACTGCGGCGCTTTCTGTTCGAGTAGTGCTCTTCTTTTTTGCTATTCTTGAAACTTAACACAAAATTTTTAACACATGTTCGATATAATAGCAGGCTAGAAAGATAGACCAGCTTGATCATTGGAACCTTTTCCATACTCATATATCATCATATGTAGTTTCTTTTATCTATGTATATGATTTTTCATCCACTTATTTTGTTGCATGTCATTTCTCATTATCACCTTAATTTTATTTAGCCAACTAGATGGTTATATTTATAAGACTAGTCACATGAGAGATTCAGGGGCAATATAGATATTATAGATCTGATAAGAAAAAACCCATAGGCCCAAAAGAAGGCTCCTAACAATTTTGGGAGCTTCTCCCTCCCGCAGCTTATTCTTAGAAATCCATAAGCATGCTTCTCCATAAGGGGGCCTAATATGCGTGCCACAAATTGTTTTGCCGACATGGAAATTTTGAAGTCAGACATGTTGGTTGGCATTCCCTTGTATACAAGGTATGTCTTTATAATTTCCTTTTTGGTTTTACATAGTTACAACCATTGATGTATGCTATCATGTGGTACATGTCAAGTATCAAGTCACTGAGAACTAACCTGTGGTTGGACGGTTATAGGCCATTGGCACCCAGCCCACCGGGTTCAAATCCCATATTTGAAGCTTTGGTGTCTCATAAAGCGGGATATTCTTCGGTGGGAGCGGCGTTCCCGTCGACAATGAGGTGCTTGTGGTGACTTCGTACTGCATCCAACATAATGTTTGATTGCGTATGCACTTCCTCATCTTGTCATGTCTTCTGGATTTCATCCATACATGATAAATGTTTTGCTTGGTGAATATGACTAGATAATGATTCAATTGGTTATTAATTCCTTCATCAGTTGGTATTGATTTAAAACAAATAAACCTTGCGACTTCTGGCATGCTTGTTGTGGAATATAATGAGCATATTTGTTTTTTGTAAGACTTTTTTCGGATTTCACTGTTGATTAATCCAATGCCACCTTCTGTAGTAGGAAATCCACCTTCAGTAGGTATCATAAATAAGATTTGTTGTTACTTTTTGGCTGACCCATCTTTTATTTTTAGGCACAAAATGGTTCATTTGTTTGTTTCTCCTTCCCTTATATTGGGCTCATGGGTTAAACATTGAAATAATATGTCAGTTTATATGAATCCCAGAATGGTTGCTGTCTAATCTGTCTTAATTGGTCCTGCTCGTTTATATTTGGCACGAAATGGATATATTTCTCGTTTATCCGAGGTATTTTCATAGGTGACCGATGATTAAAATAATGAAAATTTAAGGGGTTGGAGATTCTCCCACTGCATAATGTCTGGCTAGTTTTATCAACTTGACCAGTTTTCTGGAACTTGAACGCATGCACCCCTTCCAAATGTCAATTGTAATTGATATACTTCCGTTGTGCAGTTTCCTGACTATTTTATGAGGCACATATTGTCTAGTTAGTTGATTTATTTCATTCATGTTTGCCAGTTGGTTGGTCTACATTTGGGTGAATAGCTTGTGTAATAGCCTTGACGATTTGCGAAAATCTGTGACAATGAATATGGTTGTTTTCTCTACTTGGATGCTTCTCTAACTTTCTCTATCTTGTTTTCAGCCCCTCAATAAAACAAAGGAAGATATATGGCAGGGCATCTACATCAAGTGTCCAGATCTTTACACAGCGCAGTCGCGACAATACCAATTCATCTGATAGGCACAAGATGTCTACTGTCCTAGCCATTTTAGCACAAACAATAGCTGCATTTGCACACCAATCAATTGATATAATTGAACGAAAAAAATAGGAAAGAGATGCAAAAATCATCATAACACTTAGTGATATACATGAATTGGAAAATAGGCAAGCTTGAATTAGCGATCCTTAATAATCTACTCCAGTAGATCTAATGGTAAGCCAGGTGTTCCTTGCGTTCGATGAAGTCTACTTAACAGAAATGCAGTTTAAACAGGTCTGCTGATGCGAGTTTGCAGTTGATGCCATTTGTATGGCTTGTATCATTTGAGTTGTTTTTAGTTAATAAGTAATATTTGAGTTTTATTCATGTTATTGTAATATTTGAGCGGCTTTTAAATTTATGGTCTATAACCTTGTAGTGTATTATATTGCGTTACTTCTCATTAGGACTAATGATTTAAATAGGCTACTTCATATATGCAAAATATTCTAGTTATAACGGGCTGGACAAAGAGCTTGTTAAATTAAAACTGTGTTGTATGGTAGGCTCATGTTCGAGCAGTAAAGGACGTAACATTGGCCCTGCAACTAATAAATTGGCTGGTCGATGCAATAAGTGGGCTTGCTTTAGAAGCCAAATTAGCTGAAATCCTGTATTTAAATAGTTGGCCAACGATATTTGAGGGGCCGTCCAAATGGGATATTCAACTGCAATTACTACCCATATTGACGCAATCTATTGGGGCGGCTTGCGTATCTTAAATGGATGGCCCACTCTACTAATGGGCCGGTCTGTTAACTCAATGATACGCCGATCCGCCACATTAACTAGGTCATATATCTAAGTTCTCTGGGTCGGCTTTTTGAGTATTTGTCCGGTCACAGCAGGATATTTGCCCCGTCCCGCGTGCTAAGTGGACGACCTAGACAACAAGTTGACTTTTCAAACTAGCCTAACTGCCCCGGCTCGCGACTTAAATGAGCAGACAGGTAACAAGCTGACTTGTCAAACCAGGACGACCGGCTCGGCCTGCGACCAAGTGGGCCGGTCAGTTATTTTGTTGAATAGCCAAACCTTGTAGTGTGGCCTGACCCATTCCGTCTCAAAAGAAGTTGGCTCGGGCCGCAAACTAAATGGGCCGGCCCGGTTTCCTATTGGGCCGGTCTGCTTAACATTTGGCAGGCCTTGTATAGGCCTACCATCTACCACAGGTTTTCAGCCGGTTGACGGTGTTACGGCTAGTTAACGACGTCACCATGTGCCGGTTAGCATGACGTCGAAGTCCAACGGCCTCCCAAAAATCATTTGCAAGGGTCCGATTTTTCATGGCCAAAGGGCACCTACACGCGACAAGCAGAAAAATCGGTGGTGCATCCTTAGGTGACGCGATATGCACCATAGAACACATATCGTCGGCTTAGACTCATAGGCAACAAAAACACCCCTTAGAGCATCTCTAACGAACCCGTCAACCGGGGCGATGTTTTCCGGCGGTTTGAGTTCGGGCCTGCGCTATAGACGAGCCCAAAATGGCGGCCCGGCCCGTAAAAGTTTCTCGGGGGCCCAAGAAGCGCGAGGAGCCGCCCCGAATTAAAACGGGCCACGAAGGGGAGTTCGGTTTCCAAACCCTACTCCCCTTTACCGCCCCCGCTCCCGCTCCGCCGCCTCGCTCCACCTCCTCCAGACGAGCAATCCGCACCTCGCCAGGCGCCGCTTCACCGTCGCTCCACCTCCCCATGGCTGGCCGCGGTAGCTGCTGGGGAGGCGGTGGCTTGGGCGGCGGGGACTCGCCGCTGCGGCCCCCGTTTCGCACGGAGGCGAAGCGCGCAAGTTCAACCGCTTGGAGGGCGTGCGCAAGCGCAACGGCCGCCATGGACAGCAGGGGCTCACGCGGGAAGCTCGCCAAGTATGCGATCGAGGCGAGGGTCCTCCTTCGGCTCGTCGTGCGCCCCCTCGCCGCACCTGTGTACCACAACTCGTCGGAGGAGGAGGACGCGGTGCGGCGCAGGAGCCAACGTTCTCCACGGGCGACTACGTCCACGACGTCCAGGAGGAGGGCCGGGTCATCGTGCGAGGTGGCGGCCATCTCGAGGAGCAAAGGCGCGCGGATACGGGCATGAAGGCCTATGTGGAGCCCAATTTCAGGACTCCACCAGCCTAGTTATCTTATTTTATGTAATGGTCATATGTGGGCCAATTAGGGTTTTTAATAAGTTGTGTGTTTCGACTTGGGCCTGTCGAGTCGAACTAGGGAGGCCCACTAGGGGCTGGCCGACCACCCCCTCATATAAAAATTGGGCATGGCTAGGGTTTAGGCGTAGATCAGATTTAGGTTTACCCCATTGCGTGTGTTCACGTGTATCATCCCTCCGGGGGTACGGCGCTGCCGTTTATCTGTTATTATCCGCTGCGAAGGTTTTTGTGTTCATCAAGGATTATCTAGCTCAGGTTTGAGGCGTATCGTTCATCGATCCGTTGCTTGCTGGATTCGTTCCCTCTTCTCCAGGCTGCGTTCATCGCGTTGTTGGGAGGATCTACTACCACGTCTCCTTGTGAAAGATCGGGCAACACCTAGGAGGACAGCTGGGAATCCCCCTTATGATACGGGCATGAAGGCCTATGTGGAGCCCAATTTCAGGACTCCACCAGCCTAGTTATCTTATTTTATGTTATGGTCATATGTGGGCCAATTAGGGTTTTTAATAAGTTGTGTGTTTTGACTTGGGCCTGTCTGAGTCGAACTAGGGAGGCCCACTAGGGGCTTGGCCGGCCACCCCCTCATATAAGGGTGGGCACGGCTAGGGTTTAGGCGTAGATCAGATTTAGGTTAAAAACCATTGCGTGTGTTCACGTGTATCATCCCTCCAGGGGTACGGCGCTGTCGTTTATCTAGTTCGAAATATATCCACTGCGAAGTGTTGGAGATATGCCCAAGAGGCAATAATAAAGTGGTTATTATAATATCTTTGTGTTTATGATAAATGTTTATATACCATGCTAAAATTGTATTAACCGAAACATTGATACATGTGTGTTATGTAAACAACAAGGAGTCCCTAGTAAGCCTCTTGTATAACTAGCTTGTTGATTAATAGATGATCATGGTTTCGTGATCATGAACATTGGATGTTATTAATAACAAGGTTATGTCATTAGTTGAATGATATAATGGACACACCCAAATGAGCGTAGCATAAGATCAAGTCATTAAGTTCAATTTGCTATAAGCTTTCGATACATAGTTGCCTTAGTCCTTCGACCATGAGATCATGTAAATCACTTACACAGGAAGGTACTTTGATTACATCAAACGCCATTGCGTAAATGGGTGACAATAAAGGTGGGATTAAGTATTTGGAAAGTGTGAGTTGAGGCATATGGATCAATAGTGGGATTTGTCCATCGATGACGGATAGATATACTCTGGGCCCTCTCGGTGGACTGTCATCCGATTAGCTTGCAAGCATATGAATAGTTCATAAGAGATCACATACCACGGTACGAGTAAAGAGTACTTGTCGGTAACGAGGTTGAACAAGGTATGGAGATACCGATGATCGAACCTCGGACAAGTAAAATATCGCGAGACAAAGGGAATCGGCATCGTATGTAAATGGTTCAATCGATCACTAAGTCATCGTTGAATATGTGGGAGCCATTATGGATCTCCAGATCCCGCTATTGGTTATTGCTCGGAGAGGAGTCTCGACCATGTCGCATAGTTCACGAACCGTAGGGTGACGCGCTTAAGGTTCGATGTCGCATAAGTAGATTCGGAATATGAGATGGAGACCGAATGTTGTTCGGAGTCTCGGATAGGATCCAAGACATCACGAGGAGAGCGGAATTTTTGTATTTCAAGAAAAGTTGTTCTGGAAACATTCTCGGAATTGGACGAAATAAAAACAGAGGTTATTATTTTTCTGTCACGCAGACGGAGTCCAAAGGGGAGAAGGAGAAGAGCCAGGAGTGGGCCACACCACACGGCGGCGCGGGCCCCCCTTGGCCGCGCCAGGGTGTGGTGTGGGCCCACCAGGCGCCGGCCCTAGATCGGTTTCGCGAAACCCTAACCCTACCTTCCGACTATATATAGTGGGGTAGTTTGGCCGGCCATTGCTGCTCCGTACGAAACCCTAAAGTGCCACCTCTCCTCCCTCCCAGTTTCTCCTGCTCCGGCTTAGGCGAAGCCCTGCAGGAATTCTTCTCCACCACCACCACGCCGCCGTCGTCTGTTGGGATTCCGTGGAGATCTACCACACCTCCGCTGCCCGCTGGAACGGGAGAGGAAGGAGCTTCATCGACACCGTACGCGCGAGCCGAGTACGGAAGTGCTGCCGGATTGCAGCACAGGACGATCGTCTACACCAACAACGATATTAATCTCGTAGGCTTTGGAATGTTCGGGGTTAGTCTCATCTCCATCTCGTTGCTTAGATCTAGTAGATTGGATCTTGGGTGTTCCATAGATTAGATCTTGGTTTTATTCACTTTGCGGTGGGAAATTTTTGTTTTCTATGCAACGAACCCCATCAGTGGTATCAGAGCCACGTCTATGCATAGATCTGTTGCACGAGTAGAACACAATGGTTTGTGGGCGGTGATGCTTTTGTTGCTTTAGTTTGTGTACTTTGCTTCTTGCGGGATGGTGGGATGAAGCGGCCCGGGCTAACTTTACATGACCGCGTCTCATGAGACTTGCTCCACGCTTGACATGCAACTTGTATTGCATAAGTGGCTTTGCGGGTGTCTGTCTCTCCCACCATAGTGAAGATTGTAATTTGCACTTCTATTGTCAACACTAGTATCACCGTTGTGGTTCATGTTCGTAGGTAGATTGGATCTTGCTCGAAAACCCTAAACCACGTAAAATATGCAAACCAAATTAGAGGCGTCTAACTTGTTTTTGCAGGGTTTGGTGATGTGATATGGCCATGATGTGATGATGATTATATTTGATGTATGAGATGTTCATTATTGTATTATGGCAACTGGCAGGAGCCTAATGGTTGTCTTTAAATTTGTTAAAGACCTGCGTGTCTATTCATCATGTAATAGCTTTATTTCAAGTAGTTGTTATAGTAGCTATAAGTGATGGACAACCATGAAGCGGCGCCACTGACCTTGACGCCATGCTGGTGATGATGGAGATCATGTCCGTGCTTTGGAGATGGAGATCAAAAGCACAAGAAGAAAGGCCATATCATATCACACATTATGAATTGCATGTGATGTTAATCCTTTTATGCATCTTATTTTGCTTAGATCGCGACGGTAGCATTATAAGATGATCCCTCTCACTAAATATCAAGATAATAAAGTGTTCATCCTAAGTATGCACCGTTGCTAAGACTTGTCGTTTCGAAGCATCTCGTGATGATCGGGTGTGATAGACTCTACATGTGCATACAACGGGTGCAAGCTAGATTTGCACACGCGGATACTTGACGAGCCTAGCATGTACAGACATGGTCTCGGAACACGGGATACCGAAAGGTAGAGCATGAGTCATATGAATGATATGATGAACATTTTGAGTGTTCACCTTTGAAGCTACATCTTTTCTCGTGAAGATCGGACTTGGTGTAGTGGATTTGGTTCGTGTAATCACTAAGACAATGCGAGGGATGTTGTTTTGAGTGGGAGTTCACCTAGTTAATTTAAGAATTAAAATTGAACTCTATTTATCATAAACTTAGTCTAAACTCTTTGCAAATATGTTGTAGATCATGGCGCCCCCTCCATCAATTTTAATCAGTTCCTAGAGAAAGAAAAGCTTAAGGGCAATGGTAGCAACTTCACTGACTGGTTCCGTCATGTGAGGATTTTCCTCGCTGGCGTAAGCCTGCAATATGTGCTCGAAGCACCGCTAGGTTCCCCACCACCTCCTGCAGTATCCGAGGACATAAAGAATGTTTATGAGACTCGGGTAACTCGGTACTCCGAAGTTCAGTGTGCCATCCTGTGCAGTTTAGAGGCAGAGCTCCAAAAGCGTTTTGAGCACCACGACCCTTGTGATATGATGTGTGAGCTCAAACTTATCTTTGAAACTCATGCGGCCGTGGAGAGCTATGAGGCCTCGAAACAGTTCTTTAACTGCATGATGGAAGAGGGCAGCTCCGTTAGTGAGCACATGTTCGCCATGTCCGGACATGCGAAGAAGCTCAGTGACTTGGGGATTGTGATCCCTAACAAGCTGGGTATTCATCGTGTCCTCCAATCACTGCCACCAAGTTACAAGAACTTCGTGATGAACTACAACATGCAGAACATGAACAAAGAGTTACCTGAACTTTTTTCCATGCTGAAGTCTGCTGAAGTAGAAATAAAGAAGGAGAACCAAGTGTTGATGGTCAACAAGACCACCAGTTTCAAGAAGCAGGGCAAGCCTAACAAGGGCAACTTCAAGAAGGGCGGCAAGAAAGTTGCGGCGCCTCCTGAGAAGCCTAAGGCTGGTCCTAAGCCTGAGACTGTGTGCTACTACTGCCAGGGGAAGGGACACTGGAAGCGGAATTGCACCAAATACTTGGCCGATCTGAAGAGCGGCCACGCCAAAAGAAAGGTATATTTGATATACATGTTATAGATGTCTATCTTACTGGTTCTCGTAGTAGTGCACAGGTATTTGATACTGGTTCGGTTGCTCACATTTGTAACTCGAAACAGGACCTGCGGAATAAACGAAGCCTGGCGAGGGACGAGGTGACGATGCGCGTTGGAAATGGATCCAAGGTCGATGTGATCGCCGTCGGCACGCTCCCTCTACATCTACCTTCGGGATTAGTTTTAAACCTTAATAATTGTTATTTGGTACCTGCGTTGAGCATGAACATTATATCTGGATCTTGTTTGATGCAAGACGGTTATTCGTTTAAGTCTGAGAATAATGGTTGTTCGATTTATATGAATAATGTCTTTTATGGCCATGCACCTGAGATGAATGGTTTATTCTTGTTAAATCTCGATAGTAGTGATACACATGTTCATAACATTGATGCTAAGCGAATTAAATTGAATGATAATTCTACTTATATGTGGCACTGTCGTCTTGGTCATATTGGAGTGAAGCGCATGAAGAAACTCCATTCCGATGGACTTCTTGAGTCACTTGACTTTGAGTCACTTGACAGATGTGAAGCATGTCTAATGGGAAAAATGACTAAGACTCCATTTTCTGGTACAATGGAGCGAGCTACTGACTTATTGGAAATCATACATACCGATGTATGCGGACCAATGAGCGTAGCATCGCGCGGTGGTTATCGTTATGTTCTAACCTTCACGGATGATCTGAGTAGATATGGGTATATTTACTTTATGAAACACAAGTCCGAGACTTTTGAGAAGTTCAAGGAATTCCAAAGTGAAGTAGAAAATCAACGTAACAAGAAGATTAAGTTTCTGCGTTCTGATCGCGGAGGCGAATATCTGAGTTATGAGTTTGGCATGCATTTAAAGAAATGCGGAATACTTTCACAATTGACACCGCCGGGAACACCACAGCGCAATGGTGTGTCCGAACGTCGTAATCGAACTCTCTTAGATATGGTTCGTTCTATGATGTCTCTTACCGATTTTCCACTATCGTTTTGGGGTTATGCTTTAGAGACAGCCGCATTCACTTTAAATAGGGCACCATCTAAATCCGTTGAAACGACACTGTATGAATTATGGTTTGGGAAGAAACCTAAGCTGTCGTTCCTTAAAGTTTGGGGTTGCGATGCTTATGTAAAGAAGTTACAACCTGACAAGCTAGAACCCAAAGCGGAGAAATGCGTCTTCATAGGATACCCTAAAAAAACAATTGGGTATACTTTCTATCACAGATCCGAAGGCAAAATCCTTTCTTGAGAAGGAGTTTCTCACTAAAGAAGTGACTGGAAGAAAAGTAGAACTCGACGAGGTTGATGAACCTTCTCTCATAGATCAGAGTAGCGCAGTGCCGGAAGAAATTCCTGTGCAGCCTGCACCGATAGGAGAGGAAGCAAATGATGAAGATCATGAAACTTCGAACGAGGAAGCTACTGAACCTCGCAGATCGACGAGGGAGCATACCACTCCTGATTGGTATGATCCCTGTCTAAATGTCATGATTGTGGACGACAATGATGAGGACCCTGCGACGTATGAAGAAGCGATGATGAGCCCAGATTCCAACAAATGGCAAGAAGCCATGAAATCGAAATGGGATCCATGTATGATAACAAAGTATGGACTTTGGTAGACTTACCTGATAGCCGCAAGGCTGTCGAGAATAAATGGATCTTCAAGAGAAAAACAGATGCTGATGGTAATATTACTGTCTATAAAGCTCGACTTGTCGCAAAGGGTTTCCGACAAATTCAAGGAGTTGACTACGATGAGACTTTCTCACCTGTAGCGAAGCTAAAGTCTGTGAGGATTTTGTTAGCAATAGCTGCATTTTTCGATTATGAGATTTGGCAGATGGATGTCAAAACGGCGTTCCTTAATGGAGACATTAAGGAAGAGTTGTATATGGTACAACCCAAAGGTTTTGTCGATCCTAAAAATGCTGACAAGGTATGCAAACTTCAGCGTTCCATTTATGGACTGAAGCAAGCATCCCGGAGTTGGAACCTACGCTTTGATAGAGTGATCAAAGATTTTGGTTTTATACGGACTCATGGTGAGGCCTGTATTTACAAGAAAGTGAGTGGGAGCTCTGTAGCGTTCCTGATATTATATGTAGATGACATATTATTGATTGGGAATGATATAGAACTATTAAGCAGCGTTAAAGGTTATTTGAATAAGTCTTTTTCAATGAAAGACCTTGGTGAAGTAGCATACATTTTAGGCATCAAGATTTATAGAGATAGATCAAGACGCCTAATAGGCCTTTCACAAAGTACATATCTGGACAAGATTCTAAAGAAGTTTAGAATGGATGAAAGCAAGAAAGGGTTCTTGCCTATGTTGCCAGGTAAGGTCTTGAGTAAGACTCAAGGTCCGGCTACGGCAGATGAAAGAGAAAGGATGAGCAAGATCCCCTATGCTTCGGCAGTAGGCTCTATCATGTACGCCATGCTGTGTACTAGACCGGATATCGCACATGCTGTTAGTTTGACCAGCAGATATCAAAGTGATCCAGGGATGGAACACTGGACAGCGGTCAAGAATATCCTGAAGTACTTGAAAAGGACTAAGGATATGTTTCTTTGTTATGGCGGTGACCAAGAGCTCGTTGTAACTAGTTACACCGATGCAAGTTGGAACACCGACCCTGATGACTCTAAGTCTCAGTCTGGGTACGTGTTTATATTGAATGGTGCGGCAGTAAGCTGGAGCAGTTCCAAGCAGTGCACGGTGGCGAAATCTTCAACAGAATCTGAATATATAGCGGCTTCAGAGGCTTCATCGAAGCGGTATGGATGAAGAGGTTCATTGTTGAGCTTGGTGTGGTTCCTAGTGCATTGGACCCGCTAGTCATTTATTGTGACAACACGGGTGCCATCGCCAATGCAAAGGAACCAAGGTCACACAAGAAGCTGAAGCATATCAAGCTGCGTTTTCATTCGATTCGTGAGTACATCGAAGATGGTGAAGTAGAGATTTGCAAAGTACACACGGATCTGAATGTTGCAGATCCGTTGACTAAAGCTCTCCCAAGGGCAAAGCATGACCAACACCAAAATGCCATGGGTGTTAGGTACCTTACAATGTAATCTAGATTATTGACTCTAGTGCAAGTGGGAGACTGTTGGAGATATGCCCAAGAGGCAATAATAAAGTGGTTATTATAATATCTTTGTGTTTATGATAAATGTTTATATACCATGCTAAAATTGTATTAACCGAAACATTGATACATGTGTGTTATGTAAACAACAAGGAGTCCCTAGTAAGCCTCTTGTATAACTAGCTTGTTGATTAATAGATGATCATGGTTTCGTGATCATGAACATTGGATGTTATTAATAACAAGGTTATGTCATTAGTTGAATGATATAATGGACACACACCTAAATGAGCGTAGCATAAGATCAAGTCATTAAGTTCAATTTGCTATAAGCTTTCGATACATAGTTGCCTTAGTCCTTCGACCATGAGATCATGTAAATCACTTACACTGAAAGGGTACTTTGATTACATCAAACGTCATTGCGTAAATGGGTGACAATAAAGGTGGGATTAAGTATTTGGAAAGTGTGAGTTGAGGCATATGGATCAATAGTGGGATTTGTCCATCCCGATGATGGATAGATATACTCTGGGCCCTCTCGGTGGAATGTCATCTGATTAGCTTGCAAGCATATGAATAGTTCATAAGAGATCACATACCACGGTACGAGTAAAGAGTACTTGTCGGTAACGAGGTTGAACAAGGTATGGAGATACCGATGATCGAACCTCGGACAAGTAAAATATCGCGAGACAAAGGGAATCGGCATCGTATGTAAATGGTTCAATCAATCACTAAGTCATCGTTGAATATGTGGGAGCCATTATGGATCTCCAGATCCCGCTATTGGTTATTGCTCGGAGAGGAGTCTCGACCATGTGCATAGTTCACGAACCGTAGGGTGACGCGCTTAAGGTTCGATGTCGCATAAGTAGATTCGGAATATGAGATGGAGACCGAATGTTGTTCGGAGTCTCGGATAGGATCCAAGACATCACGAGGAGAGCCGGAATTGTTCTGGAAGAATTCTGCTGTTTTGTATTTCAAGAAAAGTTGTTCTGGAAACATTCTCGGAATTGGACGAAATAAAAACAGAGGTTATTATTTTTCTGTCGCGCAGACGGAGTCCAAAGGGGAGAAGGAGAAGAGCCAGGAGTGGGCCACACCACACGGCGGCGCGGGCCCCCCTTGGCCGCGCCAGGGTGTGGTGTGGGCCCACCAGGCGCCGGCCCTAGATCGGTTTCGCGAAACCCTAACCCTACCTTCCGACTATATATAGTGGGGTAGTTTGGCCGGCCATTGCTGCTCCGTACGAAACCCTAAAGTGCCACCTCTCCTCCCTCCCAGTTTCTCCTGCTCCGGCTTAGGCGAAGCCCTGCAGGAATTCTTCTCCACCACCACCACCACGCCGTCGTGCTGCTGGGATTCCGTGGAGATCTACCACACCTCCGCTGCCCGCTGGAACGGGGAGAGGAAGGAGCTTCATCGACACCGTACGCGCGACCGAGTACGGAAGTGCTGCCGGATTGCAGCACCGGGGACGATCGTCTACACCAACAACGAGATTAATCTCGTAGGCTTTGGAATCTTCGAGGGTTAGTCTCATCTCCATCTCGTTGCTTAGATCTAGTAGATTGGATCTTGGGTGTTCCATAGATTAGATCTGTTGGTTTTATTCGCTTTGCGGTAGGAAAATTTTTGTTTTCTATGCAACGAACCCCATCACGAAGGTCCTTGTGTTCATCAAGGATTGTCTAGCTCAGGTTTGAGGCGTATCGTTCATCGATCCGTTGCTTGCTGGATTCGTCCCTCTTCTCCAGGCTGCGTTCATCGCGTTGTTGGGAGGATCTACTACCCCGGGTTCTCGCTGTGAAAGATCGGGCAACACCTAGGAGGATCTGCTGGGATCCCCCTTATCATGTGGTATCAGATTACTGGGTTGCTCACGGCGAGGTTTTGTTCGATCTCTTCGGATCGGTTTGCATCGGAGAAGATTGGCTCTAGATCGGAGGAGTTTGGCTCTAGGTCGAAGGAGGTTGGTTGGAGGAAGTTTGGTGCTGTTGTGGTGCAGTTTGCCTATCATCCATGGCTGTTCCAGGTGCCAAAATCGCGAAATTTGGTGTTTGGGATCGGGAAGAAGAAGCAATTCGCGACGCGATCCGCCCAGGGCCGACCGGCTCCAGGACCGGCCGGGTCGGTGCCACTCCCGGTCAGACCGGGTTCTAGGGCCAATCCGGTCAAAACCGCTCCCAATCCGGTGCCATCGGCCGTTCAGGGGGCTTCTACCCGCCCGTCCGGTTTTCCAGGCCGGTCAACCGGGTCCATGACCGGACCATCCGGTCACCAGGCCGTTCCAACCGGGTTCCAGGCCGGCCCGACCGGCGTACATGCCAGTTCGACCGTGTAATATCCCAGGTATTGGGGTTACAAATATAGAGGAAACATATGTGTGCATTGCATTCATGCATAGAAAATCAGGGGAATTTTCGCGCTTTAAAGTAAAACAGTCACAGTAACTGAAGTTTCACTTGACCTTGGTGGAATTGAAGTAGCTCATCAAGTCAAGCGCTATAAACCTCAATGTGACCTTTGTTAAAACCTTGTTTTGGGTAGAGATGATTTGATCTAAGGGGTTAGATCAAATGGAACTAATGATCAACACAACAACACTTTACTCAATGATAAATTGCTTGATATTATAAAAGATTATAATATGGTAATCCTTGTCATAATATATGAACACCTATTCAATTGCAAATCAAGTAACAATAAAATGGAGAAACCATTCTTCACTTATCTTTTCCATATCTTTAACAAATAAATATTTCTACCATGAACCTCATGGTATTTCTTGAACTAAACTTGTGAATTTAACACCAACACAAGCTTATCATTAAACCCTAGAGATGGGAGAGGTCTATACCCATCAAAGAGATAATAAACAAACTCTAAATTATTAACACTTAAAAGTTGAGCAACTAACTTTGGGGTATGATTTAATTCACTTTAAAACTTATTATTAAATATGGTAAAACACAAGGACCTAAGTGCATAAAAGCCACACATTCTGATTTTAATCATAACTTATTAACTATATGGAATATCACAAAACTAAATTTGTTTACATTACGAATTATAGTTCAAACTATTTGAATAAAATAAACTATGAGTATTTTGAAACACATATGATCATGCCTTGGTGAAATCAAACATCACCATTCAAAATTGGGGTATAATCCTTGTCTTTGACATTTTGATCCCAATTACAATATAAATACAACCAAATATGATATAGTGACTCAACCACAAGCATAAAATCATTCACAAGATATTTAGTAACAAAAGCCACTTGGCCATCCCAAAAACAAATCAAATGAGAGGATAATACCATGCCACATAGGATGAAAATATCTACATAGCTTGAATCCTAAGCTATGCCACCTCATGCTTAAAGGATTGCTATGGATGAGAGCATGACAACCAAGCACCTTACTCATCAAATGAAAACAAGAGTCACCTACCTATGTGTCATCACACTAGAGCATACCCAAGCCTATAAAAGGAACCCTCTACCTCATTCATTCCATCATCTTGTACCATGATACAAGCAAACCAAATAGTTGGGCCAATCCATGATTTAGATAGGACCAAGATGAAGCAGCTAGGAGGTGGAGGCATACCACAAGAAGCAGGTTTAGCAGAATTCCTGAAGAACAAGCTTCAGAAGATAGCAAGGTAGAATTCTTAGGCAAACCACATATTCAGATAATCACATCATCATTCCTTGAGTAGAACCTTAGATTATAAATCAAGTCCTTGTGGAGTGAGAGAAGTAAATTGGTATAACCCTAGCCAAATACATCTAGTGATACTTTGTGAAGCCCATACCATGCATGATCATCACCATTGGGTTGTGATCATAAACCGTAAGAAATTTAAGTAAGGAGCCATTGAGAATAAGTTAATCATGATAATGCCATGATCATGCTTTGGAGAAACAAGATAATAAGCCATAAGTTAAACCTAGTATGATGAACAAATATCATCAATCACATGAAATATGGGGAGGTAACTAGTAAGAAACCCTAGAATTATATTCCAACCTTTACTTGTGAACCACTTGGTGATCATAAGTACAATCCTACCATATCTATGCTTCATAAATTAAAGAACCTAAGAAGACCTTAGAGTAAAACTCCATACTTAATATGGTGAGAAACCATCCATCCATATGACCAAAGTTAACTATAAAAAGCATTATAACCACCATATTTACTTTAATGATTAACTGAGGATAATAATAGAAGTTAATTCTCAAATCCTTAGTAATTAGAGAATCACATAAGACATGAATCAAGTAACCATCTTATCTTGGTTAGGGGAGATTAAATCCTATAATTAAAACCATGTGTGGTTATCAACCATTTATTCTCGGAAACCAAAATCAAACCTTGATGGGAACAATACCTACCTTAGGTACTTTCAAAGATCAAGATAGTAACAACCTTAATTAAAAAGGGGTTATAATAGAAATTGTAAAACCCTAACAAATAGGTACTCACATAAACTCATATGCATGGGACTAAATTCCCAATTATGAGATAAAGTCCTAATAATACCTTGTAAAACTCTTGGAGTATAAATTATCAATTCTAACCATTCCAAAAGGGAGTGGCAATCCAAATAAAAAGGGACATTAAAATAAATACCTAAATACTTGTCTAATTGAAAATTGTGACAATGCTCACATATACTTAATATTTATTAAACAAAACAATGCAGTAATACAATGCTCCTTGTAAGAGACCTCATGAAAGCCAAATTGATAAACATCTGCAAAACAGACAATAATTCAAATTTGAATTTAAAACAGTACTTAAATTAACAAAATAGAAAATAGAAAATGTAAAACAGAAAATAGAAAAAGCAAAAAGAGGAAAAATAAGAGAAGCTCACCTGGCCGCACAGCCCACCATGCAGCCCGTGGCACAGCTCAGCAGCAGCCCACCAGAAGCCCAACACCACGGCCTGGCCCAGCCCGATACCCCGTCGTCTCAAAATATCGAGGAGGAGATCGTCCTCATCCTCTCCTCCCGCATGCCGGCCAGCACGACGCCGTGCTCTTCCTCCTCTCTCTCGCTGTCGATGCCCCAGAGCGCCAATTCGTGACGAGGCTCGTCTATGGAGCCTATAAATACCCCACGACGAACCCCTGGCTCATTTTCTTACTCCTTGCTCCAATTCTTTCCCCCTACCGAAACCCTAGCTCCGCCGAACTCCATTACCGCCGGCGATGGATTCCTTCCCAAGCCAAGCCTAGCACACCAGCTTCATCACCGTCCTCGACAAGGTCGGACCCACAAGGAATCGAGTCGAAACCCCTGCAAACGACCCACCGAGCACATCGTCTCCGACGGCGGAGGTGTCGATTCCGGCGACTCAGGCCATCTCCGACCTTCTGTCCGCCCTACGTCCTCATGGTGAGCCATGAACTCCTGGCATGCTCGCCTTGCTCCCTAGGCCACCTTAGCCTCGCGCCACCGTTTGCCTGCAGCGTCGCCGTCGGGCATCACCGCCGCCGCCGCCCGGTGACCATTAGGGGGGCGCCACCACTAGACTCGCCTCGGCAAGCCACGAAACACGCCCTTCTCACGCCCGCGGAATGCCCTGCGCCGACGACCATCGCCACCCGCCGGCCGGTAACCTCCTCGCCACGGTGGCGATTTTGACTTGGTCAAGCGCCCCGTGGCAGGTGAGGTGGACACGGCCCCACCAGTCATTGACTGTGTGGGTGATCTGTCCGGGTAACCCTGGTTATTTATTTTTATTTCAAATACCAGAAAATTACTGAAACTTCAAATAAATCTAGAAAATTCAATTTAAGTCAGAAAAATGTAAATAAGATATTAAAATTCTTAGAAAAGAAAACTCTATCCAATAAAAATATAAAATGAAATTTTTATTTTTAATAAAAATTCAATTATTTTATACTTGTTATTTAAGCCTTTAATTTTAATTCTAATTCAATAAAAATTCAATAATAAGGAAAACTTCATAAAATAAATAAAAACCAATAAGTAAATAAGGAAAATATTAAATTAATTTTCATTTACTATTATATTATTAAAGCCTTATTAGGAGGATTAAAAACCCTAAATAATAATTACCTTAATTATTAATTGTTTAAAAATAATAAAATGCCAAATCCCATATTATTTTTATTTCCAAGTTACTAATAACTTCAAATTTAAAATGAAGTTATTAATCATAGGACTACATGGTAAATAGCAAACCCTAATTCCATTTTGAATGATATTACAACCCATCATTTCATGAGAAACCCTAAAACCCTAACTCCATTAGGAACCCTAGTTCCATTATTACATGTGAACTCTAAACTGCTTCTAACCTAAACCCTAGGTTAGAACATGTGATCATGGTACCTTCTTTCAAAGCATAGAACCTTAGTAGCAACTAAATACTTGTCTTGGCCACATAAAATATAGAAGACCTATCACTAATATATGGGTATCCCATGTGTTCATATTCATCAGACCTAAATAATCAAGTAGGGCCAACCAAGTGTAAACCCTAGATCCTATTACCAAGGTCACCATCTTTAACTAACCATATTAAGCATCACACCTTGGTGATGAATCCTCATAGCAACTATGCCCAATGTTTTATCTTACATACCATACTCCACTAAACCCTACTAGTGTTGGATAATTATCCACCATCCTATTTAGGAGCCAATTATTCCTTACTTAATAGAACCAACAGTAAAACCTAGACCACCTCAACCCTAATTGATATACTTCTTATTATTTAAGAAGTATGTTCTTCAAAAGTTATTCTTTTGAAGTAAATAAAGAATCATCATCAACCCTGCTTATAAGGACCTATAAACCCTAGCTAGCTATCACCAATAAGATGAACCAATCTTGATAGCAACCTTGTATGAATAATTGCTTAGGATGCCTAGGCTTCACTCAACCTTACAAGCCCTTGGTGTTGATGAATCCAACTACGTTGTGATCCATCTAATCATTACTCCAGAAGCTTATCGAAACCATAGTAAACCATAGAACCCCACAAACCTAATTATCATACTTGTTCTTTATCAAAGAACATGTTCTTCAAAAGTTATTCTTTTGAAGTATATGATAATCAATCATTAACCATGCCATATAGCACTAAAACTGACAACTGTTCTTTACATATGAACATTATGCCAATTATAATTCCTTGTGTGCTCAATTGATTATTATTGTATTATTGCACTATTTATTTATGATACCAAGTAATCAACCCTTAATAAGAACCATGTTTGTGAATCACTCTAAAAGTGCAACACGCCCTAAGCAAATCATTTCAACTAACTAATCCTAAATCATTGGGGTTAGGTCACGCTTAGAGCGATTGCATATCATACTTATGCATTATTGCATCCTTGCCAATCTTTTAAACATCGTCCTTAACGGACGATGATGCTATTTCAGAAGTTGGAGTTATTGCGTATCGAAGACCCTTGCCTGCATAATCTTGCAGTCAGGAAAGGCAAGTTCATCGCTTGCTCATGTCATTTGAGTATTTTTACCAAATTACTTGCAAAGTACTATGCTTATCACTCTTGCATAAAAATCAAAAGAACTATTTTCATAACTATGAATATGACTATGTGGTGGGCAATGGAACCATGGTATGTGTTGATATGGTGGAGGTTCCATTGCAAGGGTTTATATCCATCTAGGATTAAACAACAAATGTCGTCCAGTGATTCTTGTGCCGTAAAACTCGTGTTCACCATAAGATCTGGAGTGGGACGGAGTAGCCAATTGTATTTCCACCTCTCGTACATCAACGGATGCGCTTACCGTAGCAGTTGTGTCTTGCGGAGCAACTTGAGGGTGGGGAGCCCCTTCTAATTCCCCACGGTATAGCAGTGCTTACCGTAGCGGTTGCGGCTTGCGGAACAACTTGAGGGTGGGGATCCCCTTCTAATTCCCCACGGTAATGTGGTCTATGATGGGTTGCAGCTACCGACGAAGGAGTTTGGTTAACGAGTCCCAAACTGTTGTCGTGGTCGGGGTCCATCCTTAAGTGGTGTAAGAGGACCGACGAGGACCCAGGGTCGGGGTATGCAACAAAGGGTGGGTGTGCGAGGTAGCGGAGGAATATGAACGGCTAAGACCTTATACCGGGCCTCACACCAAAGGAAGTGTGGACGAGCTCGCGGCTCGGTTGGCACCAAGGTTAAGATCTCTTATGGGTAAAGCAACACACCTCTGCAGAGTGTAACGAATGTGACCAGTCACTCCCTTTCCGGGATATGGAACTGCGAACGCTGGAAAGGAACTCCATGAAGTTCTAGTCAACCGGTGAAGGCTGACGGACATAGTTCTTCTGAATAAAAGCAACCTTTTTAAGAAATGATTACAAAAACCTGCATAGCCTTGGACTTTCTGGTCCATGGTGGTAGCTAGTGCATTAAACACCTCTTTCCTATAATGAACTTGTTGAGTACGCTCGTACTCATCCCACTCTTAAATCCCCTTCTTAGATATGGAGGCATAGAAGGAGGATCTACAGTGCAACTCGAAGGCCGAGGAGTCAATAACTACTTCAAGAGACAGGACCTATCAGAAGAGTCAGATACCACATTCAACAAGGAGAAACCTAGATTAGCAATAGAAAGGAACTAGCTTCCTAAACCTAGCTCCTATTTAGCTAGAATCTATTCATAGCCTCTGTAGCTAGCTAAATACTCTACAAATAGAGTTCGTGATAGGATTAGACTACGAGTCGTTCTTCTGGAGCTTATTTGCAGATTTGCCTCATTGTAAAGTAGGAGGCTGTGTTGATCTTCTCTAATAGAGTCTGTGTGTAATTCTATAGACATGCCTTGGACCCGCATATGTTTATGTTGTACCACTCTGAGCGATATAATACTAGTGGAACGGTGTTTCATTGGTGTTATATCAGACTTGCATACTACACCATGCAGTGGTATGCCGGGTCACCACAATTGGTATCAGAGCAAATGCTTTGACCTTAGGATTAAAACCCTTTAAAGGAGACCTATAGGATTGGTAGTGTCTATAGGAAGTTGTCCTAGGTGAACCAAATACTTCTTATGACTTGAGATGGATATTCACTTGAGAATAATCCTGACACACTTGAGTCAAACCTTCTTACCTACCTTTCTTAAGTGAAATTAGTTAGCTAATCCCAAACATGTAGCACACCATTGAAGTCTTAAAACAATAGATGAGTAGACCACAGTTGGTATACAGTACATGGTAGTCCAAAGAGAGGATACAACCATAAGGAAGATATCCTATTGGAAGATGTATACCAACACATGTTTTGTTTAAGTAAGAGTTATCCAGACCTGTAATAGGAACAATATCAAGTGATAAAGATAAGTATATTAGGAAGATATCATACTAGAAGATGTATACCAAGACATGTAATGGGTAAGTAAAATTATCCAACTTGTGAGCCAATTGATACTAATTAAGTAATAAGTATAAGTTATATGAGGTAGTATAAACCATGATGAGTCAATCATGGGAGGAAATGAAGAGTGATAGGAGGAAAATACGTCTATCCACATGGTAGAGATATTAATCATATATGATTCACTTGAGAGTCATTATGTGATGGACTAAAACATCATAAATATTTAGGAGGAGAACAGTAAGAAGCCAGACAATAGTGCAAGAACTGTGTTCCAAAAATATGGAAAGTGTGCCAAGCACATCATGACCATAGTCTTATGGTAGAAACAATAGGAAGTATTGGAGCTATACTTTAATAGTTATGAGTCTAGAATAGCTATGTTAGAACCAGAAATACCATGTGAGGTAGTCCTCAACCAAAATGGAAGTTAAGTGGTACTTCCAGAGAAAATTAGGTTTACCTTAATTATCCCAAATCATTTTGTCTCAAGTTTATTGATGACCCACAAGTATAGGGGATCGCAACAGTCTTCGAGGGAAGTATTACCCAATTTATTGATTCGACACAAGGGAGACAAAGAATACTTGTAAGCCTTAACAGCGGAGTTGTCAATTCAGCTGCACCTGGAAACAGACTTGCTCGCAAGAGTTTATCAGTAGCAACAGTTTTATGGCAGTAGGAATAGTGAAATAACAGGTGAAATAAAGACAGCAGTAGTGATTATAGTAAACAGCAGGATTAAAATACTGTAGGCACAGGGACGGATTTAACGGGCGTTGCATGGATGAGAGAAACTCATGTAACAATCAAAGCAGGGGCATTTGCAGATAATAATAAAACGGTATCCAAGTACTAATCAATCAATAGGCATGTGTTCCATATTTAGTCGTACGTGCTCGCAATGAGAAACTTGCACAACATCTTTTGTCCTACCGCCGGTGGCAGCCGGGCCTCTAGGGAACTGGAAATTAAGGTACTCCTTTTAATAGAGTACCGGAGCAAAGCATTAACACTCCGTGAACACATGTGATCCTCACATCGCTACCATTCCCTCCGGTTGTCCCGATTTCTGTCACTTCGGGGCCATTGGTTCCGGACAGCGACATGTGTATACAACTTGCGGGTAAGATCATAAACAACGAATATCTTCATGAATCAATAACATGTTCAGATCTGAGATCATGGCACTCGGGCCCTAGTGACAAGCATTAAGCATAACAAGTTGCAACAATATCATAAAAGTGACATCTACGGATACTAGGCACTATGCCCTAACAATCTTATGACTATTACATGACCAATCTCATCCAATCCCTACCATCCCCTTCAGCCTACAGCGGGGAATTACTCACACATGGATGGGGGAAACATGGCTGGTCGATGGAGAGGCGTTGGCGGTGATGGCGGTGAAGATCTCCTCCAATTCCCCGTCCGGCGGAGTGCCAGAACGGAGACTTCTGGCTCCCGCGACGGAGTTTCGCGATGTGGCGGCTCTCTGGAGGGTTTCGCGACTTCGACTTCTCTCCGTGTGTTTTTAGGTCGAACCCGATAAGTAGTCCAAAGGGGGCGTCGGAGGCCAGCCAGGGCCGCGCGGGCCGCGGGCCCAGCCGCGCCGCCTTATGGTGTGGGGCCCTCGGGCCTCCACCTCTCTTGCCCTTCTGGCTCCGTCAATATTCTGGTAAAATAGGGCCTTTGCATAAATTCCGAGGATTTTCCCGAAAGTTGGATTTCTGCACAAAAACGAGACACCAGAGCAATTCTGCTGAAAACAGCGTTAGTCCGTGTTAGTTGTATCCAAAATACACAAATTAGAGGCAAAACAATAGCAAAAGTGTTCGGGAAAGTAGATACGTTTTGGACGTATCAACTCCCCCCAAGCTTAGCTTATTGCTTGTCCTCAAGCAATTCAGTTAACAACTAAGCGATAAAAGAACTTTCACGAACACATTTGCTCATATGATGTATATATTCTCATGCTATGGCTAATACTTAGGCAGTTCATAATGAGATACATGCAAATAAGATCATCCAACAGCTATGTCAATCATGGAGAGGTACCAACAATTAATAATAAGCATCATGAATCATGTATGTAAGCAGGATTGCAATGTTCATAAGAGAATATGATAAAGTGGTATCTCGCTTGCCCGTATTTGATCGGCAAAACATAAATGCCGAGGCACCTCTGAGTTCATAGAAAGACTAGAAGTAGTGATTGTCAAAGATAAAAGCATCAAAGTTATACCACAATCAATCATATTTTGAGACAAGCATATTATACTAAGAATGACAATCGTGCTCTCAAGATAGTGCTCAAAGAAAGAATGGAGACACAACATAAAAGTAAAAGATTGACCCTTCGCAGAGGGAAGCAGGGATTAACATGCGCTAGAGCTTTTCATTTGTAAAGCAGGAGTAAAATTATTTTGAGAAGTGTTTGTTGTTGTCAACGAATGGTAATGGGTACACTAACTACCTCATCAACCGGACTCACAAGAGCGGCTCCCATTTTATTTATTTTTGGGTGGCACTCCTTCCAACCTTTCTTTCACAAACCATGGCTAACCGAATCCTCGGGTGCCTGCCAACAATCACATACCATGAAGGAGTGCCTTTTTATTTAAGTTTTATTATGATGATGCCACTCCCCCAACCTTTGCTTACACAAGCCATGGCTAACCGAATCCTTCGGTGCCGTCAACAATCACAAACCATGGAGGAGTGTCTATTTAAGTTAATTAATTTGGGACTGAGAATCCCATTGCCAGCTCTTTTCGCAAAATTATTGGATAAGCGGATGTGCCACTAGTCCATATGAGAGTCCGTCAAAAGTAAATGACAAGGTTGAAAGCTAAACACCACATACTTCCTCATGAGCTATGAAACATTAACACAAATTGAGAAGCATTTTGAAAGTTTTAAAGGTAGCGCATGAGAATTTACTTGGAATGGTTTGAAATGCCATGCATAGGTATTTATGGTGGACACTTTGGAACAACTTGGTTTTCAGGTGTTTGGAAGCACGAGCGGCGTTCCCGCTCAGTACAAGTGAAGGCTAGCAAAAGACTAGGGAGCGACAAATCAAGAGAGCAGTAACTATCATAATCATGCTTGCGGCAAAATAAATTAACGGAGACATAAAAGTGATACAATAACTCTGAAGTAATATAAATCATCGAGGCTTAATTGACTTTTTGTTCAGTCATACGCATGCGTGAGCATGTGCCAAGTCGATATAAATGAATTATTCAGAGGAGGATACCACAATGTCATACTTACTTATGAATAAAACAATGCAAGCAAACATCCATGACATGCTACTCATATTAATAAATTGGAGCTAAACATGAGAGATCATGAACTACTAGACTTTCTCAAATAACATATACCTCACATGAACCAACTAAGCATGCTCACATGGATGAGTATATGTACAAAAATGAAAACAAATAGAGTTCATACCAGCCTCTCACCACAATCAGATTGTCGTAGATCGTCATTATTGCCTTTTCACTTGTATAGCTTGGATAATATGAAATGAAAACCACGCTCCAGCCACCGAAGACCATTGAACTCATGATGAACTTTACAAACCAAAGAAGAACAGCAAATATTTTTGGTGTTTTTGAATTAGAAACAAGAACAAAAGAAAACAAGCAAACAAAGCAAAATCTTTTTGGGTTTTCTCATAGCAAACCAACGATAGCAAACGAAGTAAAATAAGAGCAAAGAACCAAATAAACAAATGGTGAAGAGAAACAACAGAAATATTTTTGGTCTTTTTGTGTTTTAGGAAAGAAACAAAGCGAAAACAAAAGAATGCAAACTAACAGAAACACAGAAAAGCAGGATGACAGAAATCTGCCAAATCCTGACAGCAGTACAGAAATCGAAATTAACAAAAATCTTCCATTGCTCAGACCAAAAAGTGTTCAACTAATGAAAGTTAGATAACAACCTGGGGCACATGCTCAAAAATTGGCAACTCAAAATAACGTTCTGGCTGTGCGTACGAATTTTTTTGGTAACAGCCCAGAATCTGTTTTTGGACAGCACTTCCCCAAATATCATCTCCCTCTCATTAGAAAACCACTCTAAGAGACTAAACAAGTATGTACAAGTATCCAGCAACCATAATATGCAAAGAATGAGTGATGCCGGTATACCTCCCCCCAAGCTTAGGCTTTTGGCCTAAGTGGAGTTCATTCCCAACGAGGGTCGGAGTTCCACACCGGTGGATCATACATGGAGTGGTAATAGGGCCCCTGTGCAGAAGAATATCGTGGAGGTTCCACATGCCCATGATGTTGATATGAGGAGCTCGCTGCATCGGATGAAGAGTCGGGGTGCTCCTCGGCCTCCTCCACATCTTCCCTTGCACGACGGCTTTCCCTTTCTATGTATGCGTTTAGCTCATTTTCTGTGATCGACCACCCGTTCCTGGCATCAAGGTTAAACAAAGCAGGTGCAGGCAATCGTACTAGTTTTTCAATTTTCTTAGTTATACTCCAATTTTTCTTATACAAAGTTATCCTATAATGCAGGTTGTTCAAATTAGATGCATCTGAAATAAATTCATGTTTAATCATGGAAATAACATCAAGCTTCTCTATAGAAAGCGGAATATCTAAATGGTGAGGTTCTACACCATGCATAGCTAATAAGCGAGAGGCGATAATGTAGGATAACGTAGCATAGAAAACAAAAATTTTCCTACGGCGAACACGCAATCCAAGCCAAGATGCAATCTAGAAGACGGTAGCAACGAGGGGATTGTCGAGACTAACCCTTGAAGAGATTCCAAAGCCTACAAGAGGAGGCTCTTGTTGCTGCGGTAGATGTTCACTTGCCGCTTGCAAAAGCGCGTAGAAGATCTTGATCACGATCGGTTCCGGCGCCACGAACGGGCAGCACCTCCGTACTCGGTCACACGTTCGGTTGTTGATGAAGACGACGTCCACCTCCCCGTTCCAGCGGGCAGCGGAAGTAGTAGCTCCTCTTGAATCCGACAGCACGACGGCGTGGTGTCGGTGGCGGTGGAGAAATCCGGCGGAGCTTCGCTAAGCGTGCGGGATATGGTGGAGGAGCGGGGCGCTAGGGTTTGGGGAGAGGGGGTGGCCGGCCACTATGGGGGCGGCCAAGCTTGTGGCTTTGGTGTGGCCGGCCCCCTCCCCTTGGCCCTCTATATATAGGTGGATCCCAAGTGTTGGTGTCCAAGTCTTCGAATAAGACCCGAAACCAAAACCTTCCATAGGAGGGGGAAACCTAGCCCAACTAGGACTCCCACCCAAAGGTGGGATTCCCACCTCCCATGTGGGGGTGGCCGGCCCCCTATGGTGGAGTCCACTTGGGACTCCACCCCCACTAGGGCTGGCCGGCCATGGAGGTGGAGTCCCTTGTGGACTCCACCTTCCTTGGTGGTTTCTTCCGGACTTTTCTAGAACCTTCTAGAACCTTCCATAGAACCTTCCGCATCATTTTATTCACATAAAATGACATCCTATATATGAATCTTATTCTCCGGACCATTCCGGAACTCCTCGTGATGTCCGGGATCACATCCGGGACTCCGAACAAATATTCGAACTCCATTCCATATTCAAGTTCTACCATTTCAACATCCAACTTTAAGTGTGTCACCCTACGGTTCGCGAACTATGCGGACATGGTTGAGTACTCACTCCGACCAATAACCAATAGCGGGATCTGGAGATCCATAATGGCTCCCACATATTCAACGATGACTTTAGTGATCGAATGAACCATTCACATACGATACCAATTCCCTTTGTCACGCGATATTTTACTTGTCCGAGGTTTGATCATCGGTATCACACTATACCTTGTTCAACCTCGTCTCCTGACAAGTACTCTTTACTCGTACCGTGGTATGTGGTCTCTTATGAACTTATTCATATGCTTGCAAGACATTAGACGACATTCCACCGAGAGGGCCCAGAGTATATCTATCCGTCATCGGGATGGACAAATCCCACTGTTGATCCATATGCCTCAACTCATACTTTCCGGATACTTAATCCCACCTTTATAACCACCCATTTACGCAGTGGCGTTTGATGTAATCAAAGTACCTTTCCGGTATAAGTGATTTACATGATCTCATGGTCATAAGGACTAGGTAACTATGTATTGAAAGCTTATAGCAAATAACTTAATGACGTGATCTTATGCTACGCTTAATTGGGTGTGTCCATTACATCATTCATACAATGATATAACCTTGTTATTAATAACATCCAATGTTCATGATTATGAAACTAATCATCCATTAATCAACAAGCTAGTTAAGAGGCTTACTAGGGACTCTTTGTTGTTTACATATCACACATGTATCAATGTTTCGGTTAATACAATTATAGCATGGTATATAAACATTTATCATAAACATAAAGATATATAATAACCACTTTTATTATTGCCTCTTGGGCATATCTCCAACAGTCTCCCACTTGCACTAGAGTCAATAATCTAGATTACATTGTAAACCTAACACCCATGGCATTCTGGTGTTGGTCATGCTTTGCCCTAGGGAGAGCTTTAGTCAACGGATCTGCTACATTCAGATCAGTGTGTACTTTGCAAATCTTTACTTCTCCATCTTCGATGTACTCGCGAATCGAGTGGTAACGCAGCTTGATATGCTTCAGCCTCTTGTGTGACCTTGGCTCTTGTGCATTGGCGATGGCACCCATATTATCACAGTAGATGACAAATGGGTCCAATGCACTAGGAACCACACCGAGCTCTACAATGAACCTCTTCATCCATACCGCTTCTGATGAAGCCTCTGAAGCCGCTATGTACTCCGATTCTGTTGAGGATTTCGCCACCGTGCCTTTGCTTCGAGCTTGCCCAGCTCTGCAGCACCATTCAATATAAACACGTACCCAGATTGTGACTTAGAGTCATCAGGATCGGTGTTCCAACTTGCATCGGTGTAACTTGTTACAACGAGCTCTTGGTCACCTCCATAACAAAGAAACATATCCTTAGTTCTTTTCAAGTACTTCAGGATATTCTTGACCGCTGTCCAGTGTTCCATTCCTGGATCACTTTGATATCTGCTAGTCAAACTAACAGCATGTGCTATATCCGGTCTTGTACATAGCATGGCATACATGATAGAGCCTACTGCCGAGGCATAGGGGATCTGACTCATCCTTTCTCTTTCTTCTGCCGTAGCCGGTCCTTGAGTCTTACTCAAGACCTTGCCTGGTAACATAGGTAAGAATCCTTTCTTACTTTCGTCCATTCTAAACTTCTTCAGAATCTTGTCCAGGTATGTACTCTGTGATAGCCCTATTAGACGTCTTGATCTATCTCTATAAATCTTGATGCCTAATATGTATGATGCTTCACCAAGGTCTTTCATTGAAAAACTATTATTCAAATAACCCTTTACACTGCTTAATAGTTCTATATCATTCCCAATCAATAATATGTCATCTACATATAATATCAGGAATGCTACAGAGCTCCCACTCACTTTCTTGTAAATACAGGCCTCTCCATGACACTGTATAAACCCGAAGTCTTTGATCACCTTATCAAAACGTCGGTTCCAACTTCTCGATGCTTGCTTCAGTCCATAGATTGAACGCTGAAGTTTGCATACTTTGTCAGCATTTTTAGGATCGACAAAACCTTTGGGTTGTACCATATACAACTCTTCCTCAATGTCTCCATTAAGGAACGCTGTTTTGACATCCATCTGCCAAATCTCATAATCGAAAAATGCAGCTATTGCTAACAAAATCCTCACAGATTTTAGCTTCGCTACAGGTGAGAAAGTCTCATCGTAGTCAACACCTTGAATTTGTCGGAAACCCTTTGCGACAAGTCGAGCTTTATAGACAGTAATATTACCATCAGCATCTGTTTTTCTTTTGAAGATCCATTTATTCTCGACAGCCTTGCGGCTATCAGGTAAGTCTACCAAAGTCCATACTTTGTTATCATACATGGATCCCATTTCGGATTTCATGGCTTCTTGCCATTTGTTGGAATCTGGGCTCATCATCGCTTCTTCATACGTCGCAGGGTCTTCATCATTGTTATCCACAATCATGACATTTAGACAAGGATCATACCAATCTGGAGTGGCACGATCCCTTGTCGATCTGCGAGGTTCAGTAGCTGTCTCATATGAAGTTTCATGATCATTATCATTAGCTTCCTCTGTTGTCGGTGTAGGTGGTACAGGAACATTTTCCGGTACTGCGCTACTCTGATCAACGAGTAGAGATTCTTCAATCTCATCGAGTTCTACTTTTCTTCCAGTCACTTCTTTAGTGAGAAATTCTTTCTCAAGAAAGGTTCCATTCTTAGCAACAAAGATCTTGCCTTCGGATCTGTGATAGAAAGTGTACCCTATAGTTTCCTTAGGGTATCCTATGAAGACGCATTTCTCCGCTTTGGGTTCTAGCTTGTCCGGTTGTAACTTTTTTACATAGGCTTCGCAACCCCAAACTTTTAGGAACGACAGCTTAGGTTTCTTATTAAACCATAATTCATACGGTGTCGTTTCAACGGATTTTGATGGTGCTCTATTTAAAGTGAATGCGGCTGTCTCTAATGCATAACTCCAAAATGATAACGGCAAATCAGTAAGAGACATCATAGAACGAACCATATCTAAGAGAGTTCGATTACGACGTTCGGACACACCGTTTCGTTGTGGTGTTCCCGGCGGTGTCAATTGTGAAAGTATTCCGCATTTCTTTAAATGCATGCTAAACTCATAACTCAGATATTCACCTCCGCGATCAGATCGTAGAAATTTAATCTTCTTGTTACGTTGATTTTCTACTTCACTTTGGAATTCCTTAAACTTCTCGAAAGTTTCGGATTTATGTTTCATTAAATAGATATACCCATATCTACTCAAATCATCTGTGAAGGTTAGAACATAACGATAACCACCGCGCGATGCTACACTCATTGGTCCACATACATCGTGTGTATGATTTCCAATAAGTCAGTAGCTCGCTCCATCATACCCGAGAATGGAGTCTTAGTCATTTTTCCCATCAGACATGCTTCGCATCTATCAAGTGACTCAAAGTCAAGTGATTCAAGTAATCCATCGGTATGGAGTTTCTTCATGCGTTTCACTCCAATATGACCAAGACGACAGTGCCACATATAAGTAGAATTATCATTCAATTTAATTCGCTTAGCATCAATGTTATGTATATGTGTATCACTACTATCGAGATCTAATAGAAATAAGCCATTCTTTTCAGGTGCTCGACCATAAAAGATATTATTCATAAAGATAGAACAACCATTATTCTCAGACTTGAATGAATAACCGTCTTGCATTAAACAAGATCCTGATATAATGTTCATGCTCAACGCGGGTACATAATAACAATTATTTAGGCTTAAAACTAATCCCGAAGGTAGATGTAGAGGAAGTGTCCCGACTGCGATCACATTGACCTTGGATCCGTTTCCAACGCGCATCGTCACTTCATCTTTCAGTAGTTGTCGTTTATTCTTTAGTTCCTGTTTCGAGTTACAAATATGAGCAACCGAACCAGTATCAAATACCCAGGTACTAGAACGAGAACTAGTGAGATAAACATCTATAACATGTATATCAGATATACCTTCTTTCTTTTTCTTGATAAGGCCGCTCTTCAGATCTGCCAAATACTTGGAGCAATTACGCTTCCAGTGTCCCTTCTCCTTGCAGTAATAGCACTCAGCATCAGGCTTAGGGCCAGACTTAGGTTTCACAGGAGGCGTGGCAGCTTTCTTGCCACTCTTCTTGTTCTTGCCTTTAGACTTGCCCTGTTTCTTGAAGCTGGTGGTCTTGTTGACCATCAACACTTGGTGCTCTTTCTTAATCTCAATCTCAGCAGCTTTTAACATGCCAAAGAGTTCAGGAAACTCCTTGTTCATGTTCTGCATATTGTAATTCATCACAAAGTTCTTGTAACTTGGTGGCAGTGATTGAAGGACACGATTAATCCCCAGTCTGTTAGGAATCACTATTCCCAAGTCACTGAGTTTCTTCGCATGCCCGGTCATAACGAGCATGTGCTCACTGATGGAGCTGCCTTCTTCCATCATACAGCTGAAAAAGTGTTTCGATGCTTCATAGCATTCCACGGCCGCATGAGTCTCAAAAATAGTCTTCAACTCTTTTATCAACTCATGAGGATCGTGGTGCTCAAAACGTTTTTGAAGATCGGATTCCAGACTGCATAAGATGGCACACTGAACTTGAGAGTACCGAGTTTTCCGAGTCATGTAAACATTCTTTACTTCATCGGTTTCAGTTTCTGCAGGAGGGTCACCTAGCGGTGCATCAAGCACATATTGCAGATTTCCGCCATTGAGGAAGATCCTCACATGACGGAACCAGTCGGTGAAGTTGCTACCGTTGCTCTTAAGCTTTTCTTTCTCTAGGAACTGGTTAAAATTGATTGAGGACGCCATATCTACAACATATTTGCAATAGTTTAGACTAAGTTTATGACAAATTGAGTTCAAATTTTAATTCTACATAATTAAAAATCTAGGTGAACTCCCACTCAAAACAATATCCCTCGCATTGTCTTAGTGATCACACGAACCAAATCCATCATACCTATGCCCGATCATCACGAGACAAGATGTAATTTCAATGGCGAACACTCAAAGTGTTCATCATATCAATCATATGATTCATGCTCTACCTTTCGGTATCACGTGTTCCGAGACCATGTCTTTACATGCTAGGCTCGTCAAGGCCACCTTAGTATCCGCATGTGCAAACTGTCTTGCACCCGTCATATGTACTTATCGAATCTATCACACCCGATCATCACGAGATGCTTCGAAACGATAAGACTTGATAACGGTGCTACTAAGGATGAACACTTTATTATCTTGAGATTTTAGTGAGAGGGATCATCTTATAATGCTACCGTCGCGATCTAAGCAAAATAAGATGCATAAAAGGATTAACATCACATGCAGTTCATATGTGATATGATATGGCCCTTTTGTCTTTGCGCCTTTGATCTTCATCTCCAAAGCACGGACATGATCTCCATCATCAACGGGCATGATCTCCATCATCGTCGGCGAAGCACCAAGGTCAATGGCGCCGTCTTCATGATCGTCCTCCATGTAGCAACTATTACAACTACTTTGAAATACTACTCAACATGAAATTTAAAGACAACCATAAGGCTCCTGCCGGTTGCCACAATACAATAATGATCATCTCATACATATTCATCATCACATTATGGCCATATCACATCACCAAACCCTGCAAAAACAAGTTAGACGTTCTCTAATTTGGTTTGCATATTTTACGTGGTTTAGGGTTTTTCGAGCAAGATCCAATCTACCTACGAACATGAACCACAACGGTGATACTAGTGTTGTCAATAGAAGAGTAAATTGAATCTTCACTATAGTAGGAGAGACAGACACCCGCAAAGCCACTTATGCAATACAAGTTGCATGTCAAGCGTGGAGCAAATCTCATGAACGCGGTCATGTAAAGTTAGCCGAGCCGCTTCATCCCACTATGCCACAAAGATGCAAAGTACTCAACTAAAGATAACAAGAGCATCAACGCCCACAAACCATTGTGTTCTACTCGTGCAACCATCTATGCATAGACACGGCTCTGATACCACTGTAGGATAACGTAGCATAGAAAACAAAAATTTTCCTACGGCGAACACGCAATCCAAGCCAAGATGCAATCTAGAAGACGGTAGCAACGAGGGGATTGTCGAGACTAACCCTTGAAGAGATTCCAAAGCCTACAAGAGGAGGCTCTTGTTGCTGCGGTAGATGTTCACTTGCCGCTTGCAAAAGCGCGTAGAAGATCTTGATCACGATCGGTTCCGGCGCCACGAACGGGCAGCACCTCCGTACTCGGTCACACGTTCGGTTGTTGATGAAGACGACGTCCACCTCCCCGTTCCAGCGGGCAGCGGAAGTAGTAGCTCCTCTTGAATCCGACAGCACGACGGCGTGGTGTCGGTGGCGGTGGAGAAATCCGGCGGAGCTTCGCTAAGCGTGCGGGATATGGTGGAGGAGCGGGGCGCTAGGGTTTGGGGAGAGGGGGTGGCCGGCCACTATGGGGGGGCCAAGCTTGTGGCTTTGGTGTGGCCGGCCCCCTCCCCTTGGCCCTCTATATATAGGTGGATCCCAAGTGTTGGTGTCCAAGTCTTCGAATAAGACCCGAAACCAAAACCTTCCATAGGAGGGGGAAACCTAGCCCAACTAGGACTCCCACCCAAAGGTGGGATTCCCACCTCCCATGTGGGGGGTGGCCGGCCCCCTATGGTGGAGTCCACTTGGGACTCCACCCCCACTAGGGCTGGCCGGCCATGGAGGTGGAGTCCCTTGTGGACTCCACCTTCCTTGGTGGTTTCTTCCGGACTTTTCTAGAACCTTCTAGAACCTTCCATAGAACCTTCCGCATCATTTTATTCACATAAAATGACATCCTATATATGAATCTTATTCTCCGGACCATTCCGGAACTCCTCGTGATGTCCGGGATCACATCCGGGACTCCGAACAAATATTCGAACTCCATTCCATGTTCAAGTTCTACCATTTCAACATCCAACTTTAAGTGTGTCACCCTACGGTTCGCGAACTATGCGGACATGGTTGAGTACTCACTCCGACCAATAACCAATAGCGGGATCTGGAGATCCATAATGGCTCCCACATATTCAACGATGACTTTAGTGATCGAATGAACCATTCACATACGATACCAATTCCCTTTGTCACGCGATATTTTACTTGTCCGAGGTTTGATCATCGGTATCACACTATACCTTGTTCAACCTCGTCTCCTGACAAGTACTCTTTACTCGTACCGTGGTATGTGGTCTCTTATGAACTTATTCATATGCTTGCAAGACATTAGACGACATTCCACCGAGAGGGCCCAGAGTATATCTATCCGTCATCGGGATGGACAAATCCCACTGTTGATCCATATGCCTCAACTCATACTTTCCGGATACTTAATCCCACCTTTATAACCACCCATTTACGCAGTGGCGTTTGATGTAATCAAAGTACCTTTCCGATAAGTGATTTACATGATCTCATGGTCATAAGGACTAGGTAACTATGTATTGAAAGCTTATAGCAAATAACTTAATGACGTGATCTTATGCTATGCTTAATTGGGTGTGTCCATTACATCATTCATACAATGATATAACCTTGTTATTAATAACATCCAATGTTCATGATTATGAAACTAATCATCCATTAATCAACAAGCTAGTTAAGAGGCTTACTAGGGACTCTTTGTTGTTTACATATCACACATGTATCAATGTTTCAGTTAATACAATTATAGCATGGTATATAAACATTTATCATAAACATAAAGATATATAATAACCACTTTTATTATTGCCTCTTGGGCATATCTCCAACAGATAAGACCTCCACAAATTCCTCCTTTCTCACGGTTAGTAGCAAGTCTACAAGCTATTAAAGCACCCAAATTATAAGTCCTATCCTGTTGCAAAGCAGCAGCTAAGAAAGCCAAATCTTGGACAGATAATTTACCTCCAGTCTTTCTCGCAAGAACGCACTTTGTAACGAAATAAGCAAAGTAGCGGATAGCTGGCTGTTGAATGCTACTAATCTTACCACTATCATTGGAGAAGCTCCTCCCATTACAAATCATTGTATAAAGATTCGAGAGCTCCCGCGGCGTTCCCCTGATCTTCTCGCAGGATCCCCACCGCGGCACTCTAATTGCTGTACAAAAATCACTGAAAGGCAAGTTGATAGTTTTGTTATAAATCTTGTACCGGACCATGGGGTTAGTTTGAGACCGGTGAAATTCGAAATCCTGCACAACCGACACCGTTAGTTTAGCATATTGGTGAGGTTCACCAACAGTAAAACCTTCCAACCCTGCATTGGAAATCAGTGTTTGAACATCTTGCAGGATTCCTGCATTCCGCATAAAATCCGTGCATGGGTAATAAGAGGGGTATACTCCCTCTTCACGATGAACTCTCATGACTTGCTGTACCTCCAACTCTTGTTGGTTAAGTTGGTGCATACTCCCTTCCATTTTCTGAAATTTTTCAACAATCATTATAAAATTTGATTTCAAGGTATATAATTGAAGGGAACTACTATAGGAACTTGCTAGAGTACTAAACATGCATCAAAACTAATTTCTTCCACTTAGAACAAGCATGCAAGCTCACTAAACATGTTATCTACAGCAGCAAAATATTCAAGATATACTCAACCAAACAAAATTCTAATTGGACAATCAAAGGAGTCACATACCAAGGAGTAAATGTGCCAAATTTCAAACAGAAATCTGGGCTGAGCAAGGAGATCGAAAAATCGCGAGTTCTTGAGCAGAAACACGAGTGAGAGGAACTTGGTACGAGTTTTTTCGGGAGAGAGAAGATGCTGGGAGGAAGAGATGATGTAGTGGGGCAAGGAGGGGCCCACACCACAGGGTGGCGCGCCCTCCTCCTTGGCCGCGCCGGCCTGTGGTGTGGCACCTCCTGGTGCCCCACAGGTCATCCTCTGGTGTTCCCAGGTGCCTCGTCGAAAAATAGGACCAACGGTGTAATTTTTGTAATTTTTAGAGAACTTCGAAAAATGCACATTTCTGGGTATTAAATTAATGATTACTGCGCAGGAAAATGATTTCTAAAATCTTAAACAACTAAAGCATATTGCAAAACAAAAGTGCTACAGTAAGTAAAATAAGTGGAGGGAGAAAGAAAGAAAGAAATGTTGTTTAGCTCTCTTATGCATTAAAATATACTTGTTAACAAGGTTGATCAAGTCTTGCTACCAAATAAATTTTATATGACATAAGAAGAAATAAACCTCAAATCAATCATGTTACCTTATATTGAATTGATATGGATCCAATCACAAGAGTTTGATATTCTTCTTTAGGCTCATATATAGGACAATCAATGGATCCCACTTTGATAGTTTTCACATTAAAAATTGTATTAACTCCACATACTTTATCAATCCTCTTGGGAAAATAGACAGTGTGTTCCTTATCATCAACATTGAAAGTAACCATGCCTTTATTGCAATCAATAACAGCCCCTGCAGTATTAAGAAAGGGTCTTCCAAGAATAATGGACATATTATCATCTTCAGGCATTTCTAACACAACAAAATCAGTTAATATCAAGCAATGCTGAGTAACTTGAACAGGAACATTTTCACATAAACCAACAGGAATAGCAGTAGATTTATCAGCCATTTGCAAAGATATATCAGTTGGTATCAATTTATCTAAATCAAGTCTCTTATAAAGAGAAAAAGGCATTACACTAACACCTGCTCCCAAATCACATAGAGCAGTTCTAACATAATTATTCTTGATGGAACAAGGAATAGTCGGTATACCTGGGTCTCCAAGCTTCTTTGGAATCTTACCATTGAAGGAGTAATTAGCGAGCATAGTGGAAATTTCCTCATTGGGGATTTTCCTTTTGTTAGTAACAATATCTTTCATATACTTTGAATAAGGAGGCAATTTAATAGCATCAGTCAAAGGGATTTGCAAGAATAAAGGTTTCATCCAATCACAAAATTTATTATAATGTTCCTCCTCCTTTGATTTTAGTTTCTTAACAGGAAAAGGCATTTGCTTTTGAACCCAAGGTTCTCTTTCATTACCATGTTTCTCAGTAATAAAATCTTCTTTAGTGTACTTTTTATTTTTAGCAGGCTTTTCAGGTTCTTTTTCAATTTCTTCTTTATCAGGAGCATTATTCTTATCATTATCTTCCTCATGTTCATTACCACTTTCAGTTTCAGCATCAGAAATAGAAATACTATTAGGATCATTAACAGGTTCAGAGGATTCTACAACATTCTTATGTTTCTTTTTCTTTTTCTTAGATGGAGCACTAGTTTTAGTTAGTTGAGAATCTTGTTCAACTCTTTTGGGATGCCCTTCAGGATATAGAGGATCCTGGGTAGAAACACCACCTCTAGTTGTTACTTCATAAGCATGTTTTTCTTTAGAATTATTTCCCAACAAGTCATTTTGCACTTTAGTAAGTTGATCAATTTGAGTTTGAACCATTTGAAAATGTTTAACAAGTATCTTAACATCATTGGAGGTTCTCTCCACAATACCATGCAATTCACTAATAGCTCGAGAATTTTCCATTAAATGATTCTCTACTCTCATATTAAAGTTTTCTTGCTTAACAATATAATTATCAAACTCATCTAAGCATTGAGCAGGAGGTTTTGAATACGGAATATCTTCCCTAGTAAAGCGTTGAAGAGAGTGTACCTCAATCATGGATGAAGGGGGTTATCTCACATAAATCTTCTATAGGAGGTAAATTCTTCACATCTTCAGGTTTAATACCCTTCTCTTTAAGAGACTTCTTGGCTTCCCTCATATCTTCATCATTTAATTTAATCATACCCCTCTTCTTCACTATCGGTGTCGGGGTTGGTTCAATTGTAGACCAATCATCATGATTCCGGCCTATTTTAGCCAATAATTCTTCAGCGTCGTCTGGAGTTCTTTTCCTGAAAACACAACCAGCACAACTATCCAGGTATGCCCTAGACTCAATGGTTAGTCCACTATAAAATATATCAAGTAAATCATGCTTTTCCAAATCATGGTCAGGCTGAGCTCTAATAAGAGAGCAAAATCTCGCCCAAGCCTCAGGCAATTTCTCTCCATCTTCCTGGTCAAAATTATAAATTCTCTGCAAAGCAGCATGTTGAGCACTAGCAGGAAAGTATTTCCGGAAGAAAACATCAAGCAATTCTTTTGGACTTTTAATAGAACCAGGAGGCAAATTATTATACCAAGTTTTAGCATCATCCTTTAATGAGAAAGGAAAAATTTTAGCGACAAAATAAGTACGCATCTTAATATCATCGGAAAACAAGCCACTAAGAGTAGATAACTCAGTCATGTGTTCAACAACACTTTCTTTTTCAGTACCACAAAAGGGTGTTTTCTCAACAATAGCTATATGAGATAAATCAAGAGAAAAATCATAATCTTTATCCCTAATGTTTATAGGAGATGTGGCAAATTTAGGATCAGGAGATAGTTTATATCTAACAGCATGTTCTGCAAGCAACTTTTTAATTTTTCTTGCATCAGTAGTAGCATTGCATTTTTCAATAAAATCATCATCAAGCTCCACATAATCTTCATCAAGATCATCACTAGAATATTCAACAGACTCAGGTGAATTAACAGGTGTAGCAGCATTTTCATTAGGAGTTTCAATTTGTCTAGACTTAGCAATTGTAGCATCTAGAAAAGATCCTAACGAACCATCATTATCAAGCACAGCAGAAGCATCATCACAATTATGAGAGAAATTTTCAGATTCAGCAGAAGTACCAGCATTTGAAGCTTGTGGTGGTGAAACAAGTTTACTTATCACAGATGGTGAATCAAGAGCAGCAGAGGTACTAAGAGTTGTACCTTTTCTTGTAGTGGATGGTAATATGGCGATCTTAGTATCGCGAGGTTTACCCATGATGGAGAATTTGCAGCGAACAATATCAATCCAAGTGAACTTCCAAATAAAGCTATGCTCCCCGGCAACGGCGCCAGAAAATAGTCTTGATGACCCACAAGTATAGGGGATCGCAACAGTCTTCGAGGGAAGTATTACCCAATTTATTGATTCGACACAAGGGGAGACAAAGAATACTTGTAAGCCTTAACAGCGGAGTTGTCAATTCACTGCTGGAAACAGACTTGCTCGCAAGAGTTTATCAGTAGCAACAGTTTTATAGCAGTAGGAATAGTGAAATAACAGCAGTGAAATAAAGACAGCAGTAGTGATTATAGTAAACAGCAGGATTAAAATACGTAGGCACGGGGACGGATTTAACGGGCGTTGCATGGATGAGAGAAACTCATGTAACAATCAAAGCAGGGCATTTGCAGATAATAATAAAACGGTATCCAAGTACTAATCAATCAATAGGCATGTGTTCCATATTTAGTCGTACGTGCTCGCAATGAGAAACTTGCACAACATCTTTTGTCCTACCAGCCGGTGGCAGCCGGGCCTCTAGGGAAACTACTGGAAATTAAGGTACTCCTTTTAATAGAGTACCGGAGCAAAGCATTAACACTCCGTGAACACATGTGATCCTCACATCGCTACCATTCCCTCCGGTTGTCCCGATTTCTGTCACTTCGGGGCCATCGGTTCCGGACAGCGACATGTGTATACAACTTGCAGGTAAGATCATAAACAACGAATATCTTCATGAATCAATAACATGTTCAGATCTGAGATCATGGCACTCGGGCCCTAGTGACAAGCATTAAGCATAACAAGTTGCAACAATATCATAAAAGTGACATCTACGGATACTAGGCACTATGCCCTAACAATCTTATGACTATTACATGACCAATCTCATCCAATCCCTACCATCCCCTTCAGCCTACAGCGGGGGAATTACTCACACATGGATGGGGGAAACATGGCTGGTCGATGGAGAGGCGTTGGCGGTGATGGCGGTGAAGATCTCCTCCAATTCCCCGTCCGGCGGAGTGCCAGAACGGAGACTTCTGGCTCCCGCGACGGAGTTTCGCGATGTGGCGGCTCTCTGGAGGGTTTCTGGCGACTTCGACTTCTCTCCGTGTGTTTTTAGGTCGAACCCGATAAGTAGTCCAAAGGGGGGCGTCGGAGGCCAGCCGAGGGGGCCACACCATAGGGCCGCGCGGGCCCCCTAGGCCGCGCCGCCTTATGGTGTGGGGCCCTCGGGCCTCCACCTCTCTTGCCCTTCTGGCTCCGTCAATATTCTGGTAAAATAGGGTCTTCTGCATAAATTCCGAGGATTTTCCCGAAAGTTGGATTTCTGCACAAAAACGAGACACCAGAGCAATTCTGCTGAAAACAGCGTTAGTCCGTGTTAGTTGTATCCAAAATACACAAATTAGAGGCAAAACAATAGCAAAAGTGTTCGGGAAAGTAGATACGTTTTGGACGTATCATTTATCTCATTGCAATTGTGCAATTCAGGTAAATGGCAAGACAAATAGTAGAAATCCACATATTCGTGCTAAGTATCACGATATAAACCTATCTTATGTGGTGTTATATACTACACATCAGAGCCTGATGTTTAGAGATGTCTTACTCAACTATTATATTCAGGCTTATGATGGTGTGTAATATAAGCACAAAGCTGAATCTTCTTGGATTTTATTGGATTTTCATTGTTTGACTAGATCCATACATGAAGTTTGACTTTGATATGCAAATGCATGTTGCAATATCAAGTTCTTACTTGATGCTATAGATCTAGAGGGTAATGGTATTCGTGTGAGGAAGTGACGAATTCTGAAGATTCTGAAGACAAGATGAAGGTTCATCAGTAAAAGGAAGCAAAGTTGTGGGAAGCAACCACAAAACTCCGAAGGAAGTATCAACCAAAACTCATGCTTTGCCTCAACAGAGGAGTACTTTAGTACGGAAGAAGCATGAAGGTGAGAAATCTGGTGATTATGGTGAAGCTGAAGCAGATCCATAATTAATATAGAAGAGGGAATGCATGGGAAATCACTTTGGATACTATATTCATAGTGGTTTTCTTGCAAAATAAACCCTGAAGAAAGGAAGATGATATATGAAATCATAACAGATTTAAGAAGACCATAGTTGATATCAGAAGACCATAGTTGATATAGGATCAATACTGCGAGATAAAGTAGAAGATGTCTCGTCCAGTTAATCAGAACCTATAATAGAATCCATTTTTAGATATCAAATAGCCACAATTGATATCAACTAGTCCATAATTGGATTCTTCATACCAAGAAGTTGTGAACAAATAAAATTTTGTCAACCAAATAGCAATGACCTATAATCATTTAGTCGAAGAATTAACATTGGATGTCCACAATTGAGTGGATGCACCACAGATATTCTTCACAAGACCTAGAAGAGTACAAACCATAAGCTATACTTAGACCAATATTCCAACCATCAATCCAATGGTTGGAAGAAAAGGAGTTGAAGACATAAGAAAACTCTAAGGGGTAGAGTAAAGATTGAGTTGGATGTACAATAACTCAATACTTTAAGCTATATAGAAGCAGAAGGTCTGAACTGAGAGGAAGTTCGATCTTATTTTCATAAGATTGTTGAACACTACTTTCAGAAGTATGTCAGACCAGAAGCCGAGGTTTATACCTCGAGGAAGTAAGAAGTGGACTATAACTTGAGAAAGTGAGTAGTATTTACTCAGAAGTACGAAAGCTCAAGTAAGTTAAGCATAAAGAAGTTGGACGAAGAAAATACCATAGACCAAATACAGCTCAAGAAGGCCAAAGACCGAAGGAAATTGACCATACCAGAACCACAGACTAATAGAATGATTCCTTTCATGGAACCTAAATAACCCAAAATAGTTATAGGTATCAACTATAAACCATGATTGGATAGGCTAAATGAGTCTAACCTTCTTAGTAAAAGAAACCGTCAAAATCATTTCCATGGTAAGTACCTTACTAAGTACCATTATTGCACTTTTGGTAGTAAGGGAAAACAAAGACCTATTTAGCAATTAGGAGTTTATTATCAAATTAGCCTTCAAATAAGACCAGCAGCACCAGAAGAAGTCTCAATCATTGAATCTTCAATGAGAAAGGAAACAAGCTTATAGAGTTGGAAGAAATCAAAGAATCAAAGTAAGAACCATGGTTCAGAGACAGACACTAATGGATTCCAGGAAGAATCTGGACAAGGGATATATTCAAATATATCCAACAAGATCAATACGGAGTTCGAGAAAAGATATAGTCTGCACAAGTCAGATCCACACTCCGGAAACGTGAGAGAGATCAAACTTCGAGGACGAAGTTTAGTTTAAGGGGTAGAGACTGTAATATCCCAGGTATTGGGGTTACAAATATAGAGGAAACAGATGTGTGCATTGCATTCATGCATAGAAAATATGGGGAATTTTCGCGCTTTAAAGTAAAACAGTCACAGTAACTGAAGTTTCACTTGACCTTGGTGGAATTGAAGTAGCTCATCAAGTCAAGCGCTATAAACCTCAATGTGACCTTTGTTAAAACCTTGTTTTGGGTAGAGATGATTTGATCTAAGGGGTTAGATCAAATGGAACTAATGATCAACACAACAACACTTTACTCAATGATAAATTGCTTGATCTTATAAAAGATTATAATATGGTAATCCTTGTCATAATATATGAACACCTATTCAATTGCAAATCAAGTAACAATAAAATGGAGAAACCATTCTTCACTTATCTTTTCCATATCTTTAACAAATAAATATTTCTACCATGAACCTCATGGTATTTCTTGAACTAAACTTGTGAATTTAACACCAACACAAGCTTATCATTAAACCCTAGAGATGGGAGAGGTCTATACCCATCAAAGAGATAATAAACAAACTCTAAATTATTAACACTTAAAAGTTGAGCAACTAACTTTGGGGTATAATTTAATCCACTTTAAAACTTATTATTAAATATGGTAAAACACAAGGACCTAAGTGCATAAAAGCCACACATTCTGATTTTAATCATAACTTATTAACTATATGGAATATCACAAAACTAAATTTGTTTACATTACGAATTATAGTTCAAACTATTTGAATAAAATAAACTATGAGTATTTTGAAACACATATGATCATGCCTTGGTGAAATCAAACATCACCATTCAAAATTGGGGTATAATCCTTGTCTTTGACATTTTGATCCCAATTACAATATAAATACAACCAAATATGATATAGTGACTCAACCACAAGCATAAAATCATTCACAAGATATTTAGTAACAAAAGCCACTTGGCCATCCCAAAAACAAATCAAATGAGAGGATAATACCATGCCACATAGGATGAAAATATCTACATAGCTTGAATCCTAAGCTATGCCACCTCATGCTTAAAGGATTGCTATGGATGAGAGCATGACAACCAAGCACCTTACTCATCAAATGAAAACAAGAGTCACCTACCTATGTGTCATCACACTAGAGCATGCCCAAGCCTATAAAAGGAACCCTCTACCTCATTCATTCCATCATCTTGTACCATGATACAAGCAAACCAAATAGTTGGGCCACTCCATGATTTAGATAGGACCAAGATGAAGCAGCTAGGAGGTGGAGGCATACCACAAGAAGCAGGTTTATCAGAATTCCTGAAGAACAAGCTTCAGAAGATAGCAAGGTAGAATTCTTAGGCAAACCACATATTCAGATAATCACATCATCATTCCTTGAGTAGAACCTTAGATTATAAATCAAGTCCTTGTGGAGTGAGAGAAGTAAATTGGTATAACCCTAGCCAAATACATCTAGTGATACTTTGTGAAGCCATACCATGCATGATCATCACCATTGGGTAATGATCATAAACCCTAAGAAATTTAAGTAAGGAGCCATTGAGAATAAGTTAATCATGATAATGCCATGATCATGCTTTGGAGAAATAGATAATAAGCCATAAGTTAAACCTAGTATGATGAACAAATATCATCAATCACATGAAATCATAGGGGAGGTAACTAGTAAGCAACCCTAGAATTATATTCCAACCTTTACTTGTGAACCACTTGGTGATCATAAGTACAATCCTACCATATCTATGCTTCATAAATTAAAGAACCTAAGAAAACCTTAGAGTAAAACTCCATACTTAATATGGTGAGAAACCATCCATCCATATGACCAAAGTTAACTATAAAAAGCATTATAACCACCATATTTACTTTAATGATTAACTGAGGATAATAATAGAAGTTAATTCTCAAATCCTTAGTAATTAGAGAATCACATAAGACATGAATCAAGTAACCATCTTATCTTGGTTAGGGGAGATTAAATCCTATAATTAAAACCATGTGTGGTTATCAACCATTTATTCTCAGAAACCAAAATCAAACCTTGATGGGAATAATACCTACCTTAGGTACTTTCAAAGATCAAGATAGTAACAACCTTAATTAAAAAGGGGTTATAATAGAAATTGTAAAACCCTAACAAATAGGTACTCACATAAACTCATATGCATGGGACTAAATTCCCAATTATGAGATAAAGTCCTAATAATACCTTGTAAAACTCTTGGAGTATAAATTATCAATTCTAACCATTCCAAAAGGGAGTGGCAATCCAAATAAAAAGGGACATTAAAATAAATACCTAAATACTTGTCTAATTGAAAATTGTGACAATGCTCACATATACTTAATATTTATTAAACAAAACAATGCAGTAATACAATGCTCCTTGTAAGAGACCTCATGAAAGCCAAATTGATAAACATCTGCAAAACAGACAATAATTCAAATTTGAATTTAAAACAGTACTTAAATTAACAAAATAGAAAATAGAAAATGTAAAACAGAAAATAGAAAAAGCAAAAAGAGGAAAAATAAAGAGAAGCTCACCTGCCGCACAGCCCACCATGCAGCCCGTGGCACACTCGTGCCCACCAGAAGCCCAACACCACGGCCTGGCCCAGCCCGATACCCCGTCGTCTCAAAATATCGAGGAGGAGATCGTCCTCATCCTCTCCTCCGCATGCCGGCCAGCACGACGCCGTGCTCTTCCTCCTCTCTCTCGCTGTCGACGCCCCAGAGCGCCAATTCGTGACGAGGCTCGTCTATGGAGCCTATAAATACCCCACGACGAACCCCTGGCTCATTTTCTTCCTCCTTTCTCCAATTCTTTCCCCTCTGAAACAGCTCCGCCAACTCCATCCGCCGGCGATGGAGGCCTTCCCAAGCCAAGCCTAGCACACCAGCTTCATCACCGTCCTCGACAGGTCGACCCACAAGGAATCGAGTGAAACCCCTCCAACGACCCCGCCGAGCTCGCGGTCTCCGACGGCGGAGGTGTCGGTCCGGCGACTCGGGCCATCTCCGACCTTCCGTCACGCCCTACGTCTCATGGTGAGCCACGAACTCCACGGCATGCTCGCCTTGCTCCCTAGCCACCGTAGCCTCGCCGCACCGCTTGCTTGGCGTCGCCGGGCATCACCGCCGCCGCTCCGGCGACCATTAGGGTGGCGCTGCCACCACTAGACTCGCCGGCAAGCACGACCAACACGCCCTTCTCATGCCCGCGGAATGCCCTAGCGCCGACGACCATCGCCAATTCCTGCCGGTAACCTCCTCGCCACGGTGGCGATTTTGACTTGGTCAAGCGCCCGTGGCAGGTGAGGTGGACACGGCCCCACCAGTCATTGATGTGTGGGTGATCTGTCCGGTAACCCTGGTTATTTATTTTTATTTCAAATACCGAAAATTACGAAACTTCAAATAAATCTAGAAAATTCAATTTAAGTCAGAAAAATAAAATAAGATTAAAATTCTTAGAAAAGAAAACTCTATCCAATAAAAATATAGAATGAAATATTTATTTTTAATAAAAATAAAATTATTTTATACTTGTTATTTAAGCCTTTAATTTTAATTCTAATTCAATAAAAATTCAATAATAAGGAAAACTTCATAAAATAAATAAAAACCAGTAAGTAAATAAGGAAAATATTAAAATTTATTTTCCTTTACTATTATATTATTAAAGCCTTATTAGGAGGATTAAAAACCCTAAATAATAATTACCTTAATTATTAATTGTTTAAAAATAATAAAATGCCAAATCCCATATTATTTTTATTTCCAAGTTACTAATAACTTCAAATTTAAAATGAAGTTATTAATCATAGGACTACATGGTAAATAGCAAACCCTAATTCCATTTTGAATGATATTACAACCCATCATTTCATGAGAAACCCTAAAACCCTAACTCCATTAGGAACCCTAGTTCCATTATTACAGGTGAACCCTAGATTGCTTCTAACCTAAACCCTAGGTTAGAACATGTGATCATGGTACCTTCTTTCAAAGCATAGAACCTTAGTAGCAACTAAATACTTGTCTTGGCCACATAAAATATAGAAGACCTATCACTAATATATGGGTATCCCATGTGTTCATATTCATCAGACCTAAATAATCAAGTAGGGCCAACCAAGTGTAAACCCTAGATCCTATTACCAAGGTCACCATCTTTAACTAACCATATTAAGCATCACACCTTGGTGATGAATCCTCATAGCAACTATGCCCAATGTTTTATCTTACATACCATACTCCACTAAACCCTACTAGTGTTGGATAATTATCCACCATCCTATTTAGGAGCCAATTATTCCTTACTTAATAGAACCAAAAGTAAAACCTAGACCACCTCAACCCTAATTGATATAATTCTTATCATTTAAGAAGTATGTTCTTCAAAAGTTATTCTTTTGAAGTAAATAAAGAATCATCATCAACCCTGCTTATAAGGACCTATAAACCCTAGCTAGCTATCACCAATAAGATGAACCAATCTTGATAGCAACCTTGTATGAATAATTGCTTAGGATGCCTAGGCTTAACTCAACCTTACAAGCCCTTGGTGTTGATGAATCCAACTACGTTGTGATCCATCTAATCATTACTCCAGAAGCTTATCGAAACCATAGTAAACCATAGAACCCCACAAACCTAATTATCATACTTGTTCTTTATCAAAGAACATGTTATTCAAAAGTTATTCTTTTGAAGTATATGATAATCAATCGTTAACCATGCCATATAGCACTAAAACTGACAACTATTCTTTACATATGAACATTATGCCAATTATAATTCCTTGTGTGCTCAATTATTATTATTGTAATGCATTGCACTATTTGTTTATGATACCAAGTAATCAACCCTTAATAAGAACCATGTTTGTGAATCACTCTAAAAGTGCAACACACCCTAAGCAAATCATTTCAACTAACTAATCCTAAATCATCGGGGTTAGGTCACGCTTAGAGCGATTGCATATCATACTTATGCATTATTGCATCCTTGCCAATCTTTTAAACATCGTCCTTAACGGACGATGATGCTATTTCAGAAGTTGGAGTTATTGCGTATCGAAGACCCTTGCCTGCATAATCTTGCAGTCAGGAAAGGCAAGTTCATCGCTTGCTCATGTCATTTGAGTATTTTTACCAAATTACTTGCAAAGTACTATGTTTATCACTCTTGCATAAAAATCAAAAGAACTATTTTCATAACTATGAATATGACTATGTGGTGGGCAATGGAACCATGGTATGTGTTGATATGGTGGAGGTTCCATTGCAAGGGTTTATATCCATCTAGGATTAAACAACAAATGTCGTCCAGTGATTCTTGTGCCGTAAAACTCGTGTTCACCATAAGATCTGGAGTGGGACGGAGTAGCCAATTGTATTTCCACCTCTCGTACATCAACGGATGCGCTTACGTAGCGGTTGTGTTGGCATCGAGAAACCCACGGGGCGTGGCTGGTCAACACCGTAGAGCCGGGAACAACTAGGGCTGCGGCTGGCGATCCCTCAAGCGACAAAGCCTCCTGGTCGCGCGCCGATGCAAATTGCAAGGGCGTGCCACCTGACCTATGGTCGGGGAAGGTGTGGATGATGCCTCGCTTAGTTTCCTGCAGGGCACACACGTACACGTTAAATACGAGCCTCGATCGGCTCTGGGTTATCTGTGAATCGGCTCATGGAGCCGATCCACCCATGATTCGTCCAGGTGGCCGAATATATGGTGGTCCTGCTTGATCAAGATAAAGCATATGAGATCCACGACGATTTGGGGTTTTCACCGCATAATCGGATCATCCTACTCACGATTGGGCCTCGCGCTCACGCACGGTGATCGTAAGCCAGCCCTAGACAAGGCCTAAAAACCAACACTAGGTTGATCCTCGGAACATCCTGTCTAGGGGCAGCAAACTACACCCTACATGCCGCTGGATCCTCCAACCCTTTGTAAGGCCTAACTATTGCAGATATTAAACTAATCCTTGATGAATCAAGGAGCAATCGTAACGGATCAGATCTACTAAATAATGATCAAGCGGGGTGCCGCCCCTGCACGCATGATGAGGTACAAGGACGGCTAGATGCGCAAGGGTTGCACTACGACAGCATATGATACTAAGAACAATGCTAACCCTAACACATCTATGATAACTACGTTGCTCGCCATCAAAAAGGCAGCACGAGCAACGCATGAACAACTAGGCGGCTCGTGCTGCCTAGATCGAGATGCGATCTAGGCAGCATGGTACCGGAGAAACCCTTGAGATGAAGGGTTGGCGATGCGCCAAGATTGGTTTGTGTTGAACGTTGGTTGTTTATTTCATAAACCCTAGATACATATTTATAGTCCGGGGGACTTTCTAATGTGGCGTGCACTACCGTGCACGGGTAAAACTCTAACTTCTAAACTAAGATGCGATCTAATATGTTACAGATACATGGGCAGTTTAGCCCAACTTGGTATAAAAGGCCGATTCACGTATTTCTTCCATGTACAATCTTCACGTCCATCTTGATCGCGGCCCACCTCTTCGGTCAAATTGGTGATAACACATGCCCCCCTGGTTTTGGAAATGACATTTCCAAAATCATTACGCTTTCCTTCGTCGGGTCATGTCGTGGCAGAGCAGAAAGTAGTATCCTTCACCATGATGCCCTGCCTCCTCGCCTTCTCTGCACGATTTGACGGTTCTGGCACCACGTCCTCGAAACTGCTTGGGCATTAAACTTCCACTATATCCTTTTATTTAACCACCCGCACAGTTTATTCCTGCATCTCCTTCGCATTAGCACCCCAAAAGCCCTCCTGCGCCACCATGTCCTCTTCTTCCTCCGCCTCATCGGGCTTTCCCATCGAGTCCTCCTCTTCCCGCGAGGACGCCGGAGTGGAACCCAGCGGAGGTCCACGCGGCCAACACTCGCCGCGCCATCGAGGCCGAGAATGAGCCAGCCATGACTTCTCCATCTGGTCGAGGATGACAAGTCCCCGGCGATGGGGAGAGCGATCTCCGCTTCCTCGCCGACAGGGAAGCGGTGGAAGAAAGCGAGGATGATCGCTTCCCCTGGGATGGGGCCACCTCCAGGAGGTGAGGGAGGAGGAAGAGGAGGACGGCGCGACAGCTCCCCACGAGCCGCCGGCCAAGCGCCATTGCCCCTGGCCGGGGAATCTGAGTGACTTCGACCGAGCGGCGACGACGGCGAGCGAGGAAGATGAGGACAATGAAGGTCCTGCCGGCGGCCGCTGGAACAGCGACGACGAGCCGGCCGGGAGCAGCGCCGACAGCAGCGATGACGGCGACGACGAGGGCAGCAATGGCCCGTAGATAGGGCCCTTAGCATAGGATCCGTAGAAGTAGATGGGGCAATGTACCCCCTTAGTACTCCCTTTTGAGGGCAATCAGCTCTACTATGTAAGAAATCTCTCCTATTAATGAAGAACTTTTCCCCAATTTGATTTGCCGATTTCTTCTGAGTTCAATTGAGCCGATTCCCTCTTCTACTGACCTTGCCGATTCGTTTCCTTTGCCAATGCGTGATGAGCCGATAGCACCGCATCGGTCCTTCAAAATTCGCCCTTCCCTTCTTCAACTGATGATTTTCTTTCCGGTAGATACTGTGGGATCTCCAGGAGAGCCCTTAAAATTCCCGCTACCGTTTTCAGCGATCCTTTTCAGCGAGCGCTCATCATATTGCGAAGAAGGTTGCGACGAAAGATCAGCCGATGGTGCCCCAATCGGCTCCTCCATAGAACATCTACCAGGCCTGTCGCCCCCCGAGTCTTTAGCCAAGGCAAAAACAGAAACGAGGACGCGCAAATTAGCGGAATGAGCCTAGGCTTGATCATGCAGAGCCAGCCGATTTGCACATAAATCGGCTTCCCAGAGCAGAGAGCCTTCAAGGTGAGCTGCCCCCCGAGTTTCTTCAGTCCGCTCTTAGCGCCCTGCTGGTCAGATCGGCTCCTTTCCTTTGGCGGATCTAATGCGATCCATCCTTGACCTGATCATGCAGATTGACCCTCTGATCGTAACAGCTATTCCTCTTGAGTCGATGTCTGCTGCATCGGCTGCGCTCAAAATTTTCTGAATTTTTTAGGCCGATTTGTGTGTCGGCCCCCATATTTGATAGTTTTATCTCGTATCCTCATGTTTTATCCATCTAGGTGCCCCCGAGCCGATTCTGTCAAGAGAATTGATGGTATCGGCTCTTCAGTAGTCCTGTTGGGTCAAACGTTGATCCCAGGCAAAATAGATGGTGAGGATAATTTTGGCCGATTGCTGGAATCGGCCTCCACGTTGCTTGCTCGGTGAAGGTTTTGTAACGTCCCTTCATAAATCTTTGGAGGGCCGATCGCAAGGATCAGCCTCGCCACCTTTGCTTATTGACGTAGTCTTGCTACTCGTCCATGTCGGTGGATAAAACCAGCCCAATCTCTGACTTTATCACGTTGGTGCGTTTGCTGTTGTCCACCTCGGGCGCATCGTGTGATCGTGGAGCTCTACACTTCGCCGGACGAACGAGAACACCATGTTTGTGCCAGCCGATGTTTCATCATCGGCTTTCCTTTGCTTGGGGCGCCACTCTTTTCTTTGCGGCAGTCCCTCTTCATCCAGGGTCCTCTGGACTTTCGCAGCCAAATCAGGTCGTGCCTTCCTCAGCGTATGCAAGTATAACCTTTCGGCTTCCTCCAGACCGCGCAATCGCTGAACCCTGCGCTTTTGTGAATGGCTGAGACCATCAGGGCACCATCTTGGACGGTGGCACCTGTCTTCTTCGTCTTCCCCCTCGTCTTCCGAATCCTCGAGATCTTCCAACAGAGGGGTCTCAGCACGTCTGTTTTGTGGTGGGAGAGGCCCTAAGCGCTCGAACACGGACACGTTGGCTGCCTCCTTCTTTTTCCGGTTGCATTCTGGGCAATTGCCGATCGTTGGTAATCGGCTCATTCCTGAATCCCAGCAGTGTCTGAAGAAGGGGCAGTCCCAATGTCTGCCCGTGTCGTCTTGCTCCCTTGCGTGGCGCTCCTGTCGCTCCTCATCGTGATTATGCCGACGATGCCTTCTGTCGTTTCTGGCCAGACGATCTCTTTCATCATCGTCGCCGTGTCGCCGGTGTTGGTCATACCGACTCACATACTTGTTGAGGAGGTGATCAGAGAGGGGTCGTTGATATCTTATGTTCTTCACTTCTCCCTCTGTGACGTAGCGCTTGCCATCTTGACGGAGCCGATCGCATGGAGCGGCCTCCTCTGTGTCTTTGCTATGAGAGTAGCAGTCCTCATCCCCGCCCTTCTCAGAGTGGTGTCCAAGCTCTACCATGTTGATGCTGGCTGAGAAATCTGGCTGGCACCCTCCGAGGTGAGTAAACTCCACCATGTTGACGGCGGGAAAGGGGTGTGTGTCGACCTTCATGGCGTACTGGTTAAAAATTAGTCGCCCATTTTCTATCGCCATTTGGATCTGCTGACGCCACACCCTGCAGTCGTTAGTGGTGTGGGTGAACGTGTTATGCCACTTGCAGTATGGCTTTCCGTTCAGCTCTTGCACTGTAGGGACCTTGTGGCCTTCGGGTATCTTTATGTGCTTCTCCGTGAGTAAGAGATCGAAAATCTGCTCGGTTTTCGTCACGTCGAAGTCGAACCCTCTTGGAGGCCCTGGTGGCTTCACCCATTTGCAGGTTACTGGGCCTGCAGCTCGAGTCCACTCAGCCACCGCGACCTCTTGTTCTCCCGTAGCACCTTCATCTTCGCATGTGTCAACCATGGTAACCACGCGCTTGAATTTGTCCTGGTAGACATCTGGGTGGCGCTGTTCATACGCTGACAGCTTCTGCACCATGTGTGCTAATGAAGGGTAGTCCGCTTGGGAGGCCACGTCCTTGATCGATGATGATAGACCCACCACCGCCAACTCGACTGCTTCTTTTTCGCTCACGTGAACCGAATAGCATCGGTTCCTAACGGTCCTGAAGCGCTGGATGTATTCCGCCACTGTTTCCCCGCGCTTCTGTCGTACTTGTGCCAAATCGGCAATGCCAGCCTCGGAAGCCTCTGAGTGATATTGCTCATGGAACCGTTCTTCCAACTGCTTCCAAGTCTGGATCGAGTTCGGTGGCAGCGATGTGTACCAGCCGAAAGCCGATCCTGTGAGGGACTGTGAGAAGTACCTCACACGCAGCTCGTCTGACGCTGAGATCATGCCCAGCTGTGCCAAATATCGGCTCACATGTTCGATGGAGCTGGAACCATCTGATCCGCTGAACTTTGTGAAGTCCGGGAGCCGATACTTGGGTGGTAGCGGGATCAATTCGTACTCGTTGGGGTACGGCTTGGTATAGCCGACCGTCTTCCTTTTCGGCATCATGCCGAACTGATCTTTCAGAATCGTACAAATCTGATCCGCGGTGATGGCTGAAGGTGCCGAACCTTGAAGATTCGTCGGAGTGGCGTACTTAACCAGCCATGCTTGTTTTTCCGGTTCTGAGCCAACTGCAGGAGCTGGGCTCTGGAGTTTTGTCGGGGTGGCGTATTTAGCTAGCCACGTTTGCTTCTCAGGGTCTGCCTCCGACGTTCCTCCTGTTGCTCCAGAAGTCCCCGCTGTTGCAACCTGGTTCGAGGGTGCCCAGGTGCTGCAGTCTGGCACGTATGCGCATGCGTATCCGTGCGGGATCTCCTTGGGCGCGTCATGTAGGAATTGGTTGACGTCAGAGTCCCACCGGCGTGCCAGAATGTGTTGACGTCAGAAACCCACCGGCGGGCAGTGACTGGTCAACACCGTAGAGCCGGGAACAACTAGGGCTGCGGCTGGCCCCAGGTCCCTCGGAGCGACGGCCCGCAAAGCCTCTGGTCGCGCGCCGATGCAAGGTGTGCCACCTGACCTATACCTGGTCAGGAAGGTGTGGATGATGCCTCGCTTAGTTTCTGCAGGGCACACACGTACATGTTAAATACGAGCCTCGATCGGCTCTCGGGTTATCCTGTGAATCGGCTCATGGGCCGATCCACCCATGATTCGTCCGGGTGGCCGAATATATGGTGGTCTGCTTGATCAAGATAAAGCATATGAGATCCACGACGATTTGGGGTTTTCACCGCATAATCGGATCATCCTACTCACGATTGGGCCTCGCGCTCACGCACGGTGATCGTAAGCCAGCCCTAGACAAGGCCTAAAAACCAACACTAGGTTGATCCTCGGAACATCCTGTCTAGGGGCAGCAAACTACACCCTACATGCCGCTGGATCCTCCAACCCTTTGTAAGGCCTAACTATTGCAGATATTAAACTAATCCTTGATGAATCAAGGAGCAATCGTAACGGATCAGATCTACTAAATAATGATCAAGCGGGGTGCCGCCCCTGCACCCATGATGAGGTACAAGGACGGCTAGATGCGCAAGGGTTGCACTACGACAGCATATGATACTAAGAACAATGCTAACCCTAACACATCTATGATAACTACGTTGCTCGCCATCAAAAAGGCTTCAGCACGAGCAACGCATGAACAACTAGGCAGGCTCGTGCTGCCTAGATCGCGAGATGCGATCTAGGCAGCATGGTGCTTACCGGAGAAACCCTCGAGATGAAGGGGTTGGCGATGCGCCGAGATTGGTTTGTGTTGAACGTTGGTTGTTGTTTATTTCATAAACCCTAGATACATATTTATAGTCCAGGGGACTTTCTAATGTGGGCGTGCACCAAACCGTGCACGGGTAAAACTCTAACTTCTAAACTAAGATGCGATCTAATATGTTACAGATACATGGGCAGTTTAGCCCAACTTGGTATAAAAGGCCGATTCACGTATTTCTTCCATGTACAATCTTCACGTCCATCTTGATCGCGGCCCACCTCTGACTCGGTCAAATTCTGGTGATAACAGTGTCTTGCGGAGCAACTTGAGGGTGGGGAGCCCCTTCTAATTCCCCACGGTATAGCAGTGCTTACCGTAGCGGTTGCGGCTTGCGGAACAACTTGAGGGTGGGGATCCCCTTCTAATTCCCCACGGTAATGTGGTCTATGATGGGTTGCAGCTACCGGCGAAGGAGTTTGGTTAACGAGTCCCAAACTGTTGTCGTGGTCGGGGTCCATCCTTAATTGGTGTAAGAGGACCGACGAGGACCCAGGGTCGGGGTATGCAACAAAGGGTGGGTGTGCGAGGTAGCGGAGGAATATGAACGGCTAAGACCTTATACCGGGCCTCACACCAAAGGAAGTGTGGACGAGCTCGCGGCTCGGTTGGCACCAAGGTTAAGATCTCTTATGGGTAAAGCAACACACCTCTGCAGAGTGTAACGAACTGTGACCAGTCCTTGTTCCGGGATATGGAACTGCGAACGCTGCCGGAAAGGAACTCCATGAAGTTCTAGTCAACCGGTGAAGGCTGACGGACATAGTTCTTCTGAATAAAAGCAACCTTTTTAAGAAATGATTACAAAAACCTGCATAGCCTTGGACTTTCTGGTCCATGGTGGTAGCTAGTGCATTAAACACCTCTTTCCTATAATGAACTTGTTGAGTACGCTCGTACTCATCCCACTCTTAAATCCCCTGCTTAGATATGGAGGCATCGAAGGAGGATCTACAGTGCAACTCGAAGGCCGAGGAGTCAACAACTACTTCAAGAGACAGGACCCTGTCAGAGAGTCAGATACCACATTCAACAAGGAGAAACCTAGATTAGCAATAGAAAGGAACTAGCTTCCTAAACCTAGCTCCTATTTAGCTAGAATCTATTCATAGCCTCTGTAGCTAGCTAAATACTCTACAAATAGAGTTCGTGATAGGATTAGACTACGAGTCGTTCTTCTGGAGCTTATTTGCAGATTTGCCTCATTGTAAAGTAGGAGGCTGTGTTGATCTTCTGTAAAGAGTCTGTGTGTAATTCTATAGACATGCCTTGGACCCGCATATGTTTTGTTGTACCACTCTGAGCGATATAATACTAGTGGAACGGTGTTTCATTGGTGTTATATCGGACTTGCATACTACACCATGCGGTGGTATGCCGGTCACCACCGGGTGGCGGACCGGCCGGCCGGTGCCGGGCCGGCAAACCCTCCTAACCGGCCAAGCTGTTGGTGTGATTCCTTCGGCGGTCTTATGCTACTTTGACCATAGATTTGTTTTCAGACGATGTGTTTGGCATACGGTGCTCGCGTGGCAAGAAGTCAAGTGTTGTTTACAATGATTATCTTGACATTAGGCTGGGAATACAACGTCATGCATCCAAGCTTGGTTGGTATCTACATCATTTGGCGACAGTTGAGGAGTATGAGAGTTGGGATAAGAACATGGAATTGGGTTTCCATCGATGTCGCCGATTGTCGAGGTACTCCGGCAATGCCCTCCATATGGGGCTTAGGGTTGACGAAATCTGTAGGCTGACACGAGACATCGATTATCAAACAAGCGGGGAGCGATTTACCCAGGTTCGGGGCCCTCGATGAGGCAAAACCCTTACGTCCTGCCTGTCTGATCTTGATTGCTGAAAATATCGGTTACAATGGGGTGCCGAAGGTTTCGACTATGATCTCGTCGAGAGGCTAAGTTCTACGGTGACCTAGCTCTAGACTTACGGTGGTTATGGCTATTATGATTGTGTCCCTCGGCAGACCCTCTCCTGGCCATCATATTGGGAGTCAGGTCTCGAGAGGTCTGTTCGGGTACGACTAAGTTACAAAGAGCCCTAGATCTAAACTTTCCTTGTATCCTTCGTCTTCTTGCCTTGTTCTTCAAGAATCCTTCTTTGGAACCGATATAACAGCCCATCCGGTCATTGGGTACCTTCATGGGCCCCCAGGTGCAAGTAAGAGGTAGCGCAACACTAGTTACCCGAAGGTAATGCCCACATAAGTAGCCCCCGAGTGATTGGCCGAAGAAGCTTCAGGCAGGGACTAAAATGGTCTTCTGTCGAAAGTTGACTCCTTTGTAACAACATCGTCTTCTTTATCGGGTGCCCGTTCAGCGCTCCTGATGGGAGTAGCCCCCGAGTCTAGGCACAGATGCTTGCAACCGTGTGTAGACTCAAGTTGTACCACTCGAATGTTTTCTTCTGTCGAAGCTTTCTGCATGGGGATCCGACATATCTTCCTATATCAGGTCTTTAATACTTTCAAACAAGGTTTAGTACGTAAAGGATATCGAGTAACGTGCCGGCTTTACCGGTTAACTGCCGATGCAAAACACCGTTACCTACACAGAATCAAGTCCCGGGCATGATTCTGGACACAAAAATCTTCGAGTCCAAATTTCATCGGGTGTGCGTTCATTCGGAGTCGATACTTGTTATGACAACATTGATGGCGTAATCACATTGCGGTCTGATTGACAGGTCATGACCTGACGGCCCCTACTTCGCGGTCAAATTAGGAAATGACCAGTGCTTGTGCAGTATCCAAGACGCCTCCTCGATTTCCGTGCATAGTGGAGAAAAGATTCACTGGTAAAATAGAGATAACGACACGTGGTGACCTAATCCCAAGTCTCCTTTAGTTTATAACCGCAGAGGACAAATTTTTTTCCCTTCCATTCTCTTTGCATGGTTCTTCTTCCTTAGCCATCCTTCTTCCTCAAAACCGTTGCGCCGCCGCCGTTCCTAGATCTCCCCACATATTTTCTTCGACGATGGTGAAGAAGAGGAACCTCACCCTCGCCACCAGCGCCGCGACCAGAGGCGCCGCCGCTAAAGCCTCGTCAGCGCGCGAAAAAGAGTGCATCAGATGGTTCTGCCCTAGCTCCTGCGCTGCCCGCGCTGGAGGTTTCCATGGCTGGACCTGTGCCTGGTGATTGGCCAGCTTCCACGGCGACCAAACGCGACGAGAAGAAAGCTCGGAGCCTCGGCATAATTTAAGCCGATGAGGGGAACATCATTCTCCCAGGTGCGGCCTCACGCCGATGCGTGCAATTAACACACGTCTGTTGGGAACCCCAAGAGGAAGGTGTGATGCAGACAGTAGCAAGTTTTCCCTCAGAAAGAAACCAAGGTTTATCGAACCAGGAGGAGCCAAGAAGCACGTTGAAGGTTGATGGCGGCGAAGTGTAGTGCGGCGCAACACCAGGGATTCCGGCGCCAACGTGGAACCTGCACAACACAACCAAAGTACTTTGCCCCAACGTAACAGTGAGGTTGTCAATCTCACCGGCTTGCTGAAAATAAAGGATTAAGCGTATCGAGTGGAAGATGATGTTTGTTTGCGAAGAACAGTAAAGAACAATTGCAGTAGATTGTATTTCAGATGTAAAGAATAGGACCGGGGTCCACAGTTCACTAGTGGTGTCTCTCCCATAAGATAAATAGCATGTTGGGTGAACGAATTACAGTTGGGCAATTGACAAATAAAGAAGGCATAATAATGCACATACATATATCATGAAGAGTACAATGAGATTTAATCAGGGCATTACGACAAAGTACATAGACCGCCATCTAGCATGCATCTATGCCTAAAAAGTCCACTTTCAGGTTATCATCCGAACCCCTTCCGGTATTAAGTTGCAAGCAACAGACAATTGCATTAAGTATGGTGCGTAATGTAATCAACACAAATATCCTTAGACATAGCATCAATGTTTTATCCCTAGTGGCAACAACACATCCACAACCTTAGAACTTTCTGTCACTGTCCCAGATTTAATGGAGGCATGAACCCACTATCGAGCATAAATACTCCCTCTTGGAGTCACAAGTATCAACTTGGCCAGAGCCTCTACTAGCAACGGAGAGCATGCAAGAACATAAACAACTCATATATGATAGATTGATAATCAACTTGACATAGTATTCAATATCCATCGGATCCCAACAAACACAACATGTAGGATTACAAATAGACGATCTTGATCATGATAAGCAGCTCACAAGATCGAACATGATAGCACAATTAGGAGAAGACGACCATCTAGCTACTGCTATGGACCCATAGTCTAGGGGTGAACTACTCACACATCAATCCGGAGGCGATCATGGCGATGTAGAGTCCTCCGGGAGATGATTCCCCTCTCCGGCAGGGTGCCGGAGGCGATCTCCTGAATCCCCCGAGATGGGATTGGCGGCGGCTGCGGCTCTGGAAGGTTTTCCGTATCGTGGCTCTCGGTACTGGGGTTTCGCGACGAAGACTATATGTAGGCGGAAGGGTAGGTCAGGGGCGTCACGAGGGGCCCACAACGGGGCCGCGCGGCCGGGGCTGGGCCGCGCCGCCTAGTGTGGCGCCACCTCGTGGCCCCCTTCGTTTCCTCTTCGGACTTCTGGAAGCTTCGTGGAAAAATAGGCCCCTGGCGCGATTTAGTCCAATTCGAGAATATTTCCTTACTAGGATTTCTGAAACCAAAAACAGCAGAAAACAACAACTGGCTCTTCGGCATCTCGTTAATAGGTTAGTGCCGGAAAATGCATAATAATGACATATAATGTGTATAAAACATGTGAGTATCATCATAAAAGTAGCATGGAACATAAGAAATTATAGATACGTTTGAGACGTATCAAGCATCCCCAAGCTTAGTTCCTACTCGCCCTCGAGTAGGTAAACGATAACAATGATAATTTCTGAAGTGACATGCTATCATAATCTTGATCAATACTATTGTAAAGCACATGAGATGAATGAAGCGATTCGAAGCAATGATGAAGATAATGAGTAAACAACTGAATCATATAGCAAAGACTTTTCATGAATAATACTTTCAAGACAAGCATCAATAAGACTTGCATAACAGTTAACTCATAAGCAATAAATTCTTAGTAGAAAGCTTTGAAACAACACAAAGGAAGATATAAGTTTCAACGGTTGCTTTCAACTTCAACATGTATATCTCATGGATAATTGTCAACACAAAGTAATATAACAAGTGCAATAGGTAAACATGTAAGAATCAATGCACACAGTTTACACAAGTGTTTGCTTCTAAGATAGAAAGAAGTAGGTAAACTGACTCAACAATAAAGTAAAAGAATGGCCCTTCGCAGAGGGAAGCATGGATTGCTATATTTGTGCTAGAACTTATATTTTGAAAACATAAAGAGAGCATAAAAAGTGAAGTTTTGAGAGGTGTTTGTTGTTGTCAACGAATGGTAGTGGGCACTCTAACCCCCTTGCCAGACAGACTTTCAAGAGCGGCTCCCATGAATTTTTATTTTTGGGTGGCACTCCTTCCAACCTTTCTTTCACAAACCATGGCTAACCGAATCCTCGGGTGCCTGCCAACAATCTCATACCATGAAGGAGTGCCTTTTTATTTTAGTTTTATTTAGATGACACTCCTCCCAACCTTTGCTTTCTCAAGCCATGGCTAACCGAATCCTCGGGTGCCTTCCAACAATCACATACCATGGAGGAGTGTCTATTTGCAATTTTATGAAAGTTAATTAATTGGGGCTGGGAACCCCATTGCCAACTCTTTTTGCAAAATTATTGGATAAGCGGATGAAGCCACTAGTCCATTGGTGAAAGTTGCCCAACAAGATTGAAAGATAAACACCACATACTTCCTCATGAGCTATAAAACATTGACACAAATAAGAGGTAATAACTTTTGAATTGTTTAAAGATAGCACTCAAGCAATTTACTTTGGAATGGCGGACAAATACCATGTAGTAGGTAGGTATGGTGGACACAAATGGCATAGGTGTTGGCTCAAGGTTTTGGATGCACGAGAAGAATCCCTCTCAATACAAGGCTAGGCTAGCAAGGTTGTTTGAAGCAAACTCAAGTATGAAACGGTGCAGCAAAACTCACATATAAACATATTGTAAGCATTATAAGACTTTACATCGTCTCTTGTTGTTCAAACACCTCAACCAGAAAATATCTAGACTTAGAGAGACCAATCATGCAAACCAAATTTTAACAAGCTCTATGTAGTTCTTCATTAATAGGTGCAAGGTACATGATGCAAGAGCTTAAACATGATCTATATGAGCATAACAATTGCCAAGTATCAAATTATTCAAGACATTATACCATTTACCACATGCGGCATTTTCCGTTTCCAACCATATATCAATGAATGAAGTAGTTCAACCTTCGCAATGAACATTAAGAATAAAGCTAAGAACATATGTGTTCATACGAAACAGCGGAGCGTGTCTCTCTCCCATACAAACAATGCTAGGATCCAACTTTATTCAAACAAAAACAAAAACTAAAGCAAACAGATGCTCCAAGCAAAGCACATAAGATGTGATTGAATAAAAATATAGTTTCACTAGAGGAACCTGATAATGTTGTCGATGAAGAAGGGGATGCCTTGGGCATCCCCAAGCTTAGATGCTTGAGTCTTCTTGAAATATGCGGGGATGAACCACGGGGACATCCCCAAGCTTAGACTTTTCACTCTTCTTGATCATATTGTATCATCCTCCTCTCTTGACCCTTGAAAACTTCCTCCACACCAAACTCGAAACAAACTCATTAGAGGGTTAGTGCATAATTGAAAATTCATATATTCAGAGGTGACATAATCATTCTTAACATTTCTGGACATTGCACAAAGCTACTGAAAGTTAATGGAACAAAGAAATCCATCAAACATAGCAAAACAGGCAATGTGAAATAAAAGGCAGAATCTGTCAAAACAGAACAGTCCGTAAAGACAAATTTTACAGGGGCACTTAACTTGCTCAGATGAAAATGCTCAAATTGAATGAAAGTTGCGTACATATCTGAGGATCACGCACGTAAATTTGCAGATTTTTCTGAGTTACCTACAGAGAACCCTGCCCAGATTCGTGACAACAAGAAATCTGTTTCTGCGCAGTAATCCAAATCTAGTATTGATTTTACTATCAAAGACTTTACTTGGCACAACAATGCAATAAAATAAAGATAAGGAGAGGTTGCTACAGTAGTAACAACTTCCAAGACTCAAATATAAAACAAAAAGTGCTGTAGTGAAAACATGGGTTGTCTCCCAAGAAGTGCTTTCTTTATAGCCATTAAGATGGGCTCAGTAATTTTAATGATGCTCTCGCAAGAAATAAGAGTTGAAGCAAAAGAGAGCATCAAGAAGAAAATTCAAAACACATTTAAGCCTAACCGACTTCCTATGAAAAGGAATCTTGTAAGGAAACAAGTACTGAAAGCACATAGCAACAAGCATAAAAAGGCAACACAAGTTCAACTTCAAGATTCTCAACATAAAGAGGGGAAACTTAATATTATTAAGATGCATATAACCATGTTTCCCTCTCTCATAATAACTTTCAGTAGCATCATTAATAAACTCAACAATATAACTATCACATGAAACATTCTTACCATGAGCTACATGCATAAAAGTATCATTACTCTCCACATAAGCATAATCAATTTTATTAGTAATAGTGGGAGCAAATTCAATAAAATAGCTATCATTATTATTCTCATCACCATAATCATCGTATATAGGAGGCATATTGTAATCATAATTAATTTTCTCCTCAATAGTAGGCGGACTGAAAATATCATATTCATCATTGTAAACATCATATATAGGAGGCATATCATCAACATAAACTTTCTCCTCCATACCCGAAGGACTAAAGAGATCATTTTCATCAAAACCGACCTCCCCAAGCTTAAATTCTTCCATAGCATTAGCAACAATGGTATTCAAGGCATTCATAATAACATTGCCATTAGCATGCATATAAAGTTCCATAGGTTTTTTAATTTTCTCTTCAAACACCTCATGTCCTAACTCAAGATAAATACTATAAAGATCTCTAATATTTTTGTTGTTTTCCATTAAGCCTAACTAGTGAAGTCACACAACTTAGTATTCTCAGGAGTATTCATTTTAGCAGTAGTAAATAAAGCAAACTAGATAAAGTAAATGCAAGTAACTAATTTTTTTGTGTTTTTGATATAGAGAACAAGACAGTAAATAAAGTAAAGCTAGCAACTAATTTTTTGTGTTTTGTTTTAGTGCAGCAAACAAAGTAGTAAATAAAATAAAGCAAGACAAAAACAAAGTGAAAAGATTGGAAGTGGAGACTCCCCTTGCTGCGTGTCTTGATCTCCCCGGCAACAGCGCCAGAAAAATATGCTTGATCGTGCAATTAACACACGTCCGTTGGGAACCCCAAGAGGAAGGTGTGATGCAGACAGTAGCAAGTTTTCCCTCAGAAAGAAACCAAGGTTTATCGAACCAGGAGGAGCCAAGAAGCACGTTGAAGGTTGATGGCGGCGAAGTGTAGTGCAGCGCAACACTAGGGATTGGCGCCAACGTGGAACCTGCACAACACAACCAAAGTACTTTGCCCAACGTAACAGTGAGATTGTCAATCTCACCGGCTTGCTGAAAACAAAGGATTAATCGTATTGAGTGGAAGATGATTTTTGTTTTTTGAAGAACAGTAAAGAACAATTGCAGTAGATTGTATTTCAGATGTAAAGAATAGGACCGGGGTCCACAGTTCACTAGTGGTGTCTCTCCCATAAGATAAATAGCATGTTGGGTGAACAAATTACAGTTGGGCAATTGACAAATAAAGAAGGCATAACAATGCACATACATATATCATGAAGAGTACAAAGAGATTTAATCAGGGCATTACGACAAAGTACATAGACCGCCATCCAGCATGCATCTATGCCTAAAAAGTCCACTTTCGGGTTATCATCCGAACCCCTTCGGTATTAAGTTGCAAGCAACAGACAATTGCATTAAGTATGGTGCGTAATGTAATCAACGCAAATATCCTTAGACATAGCATCAATGTTTTATCCCTAGTGGCAACAGCACATCCACAACCTTAGAACTCTGTCACTGTCCCAGATTTAATGGAGGCATGAACCCACTATCGAGCATAAATACTCCCTCTTGGAGTCACAAGTATCAACTTGGCCAGAGCCTCTACTAGCAATGGAGAGCATGCAAGAACATAAACAACTCATATATGATAGATTGATAATTAACTTGACATAGTATTCAATATCCATCGGATCCCAACAAACACAACATGTAGGATTACAAATAGACGATCTTGATCATGATAGGCAACTCACAAGATCGAACATGATAGCACAATTAGGAGAAGACGACCATCTAGCTACTGCTATGGACCCATAGTCCAGGGTGAACTACTCACACATCAATCCGGAGGCGATCATGGCGATGAAGAGTCCTCGGGAGATGATTCCCCTCTCGGCAGGGTGCCGGAGGCGATCTCCTGAATCCCCGAGATGGGATTGGCGGCGGCTGCGTCTCCGGAAGATTTTCCGTATCGTGGCTCTCGTGCGGGGTTTCGACGAAGACTATATGTAGGCGGAAGGGTAGGTCGGGGCGTCACGAGGGCCCACAACAGGGCCGCGCGGCCGGGGGCTGGGCCGCGCCGCCTAGTGTGGCGCCACCTCGTGGCCCCATTCCTCTTTGGACTTAAGCTTCGTGGAAAAATAGGCCCCGGGCGTTGATTTCGTCCAATTCCGAGAATATTTCCTTACTAGGATTTCTGAAACCAAAAACAGCAGAAAACAACAACTGGCTCTTCGGCATCTTGTTAATAGGTTAGTGCCGGAAAATGCATAATAATGACATATAATGTGTATAAAACATGTGAGTATCATCATAAAAGTAGCATGGAACATAAGAAATTATAGATACGTTTGAGACGTATCACGCCCCAATCCCCCCACTGGTTTTACTGTGATGTTCATGTCTTTTCTATATCGCAGACTTTCTCTTCCTGCTCATGATGAGTTCCTCTGGCGTCTCCTTCATGTGTAGGAGATCCAATTGTGGCAGTTAACGCCCAACTCGATTCTTCATCTTGCTATTTTCATCACCTTATGCGAAGCTTTTCTGGGCATCGAACCTCACTTTGGTTTATGGAAAAAGATCTTCTTCGTGAAACACTACAACTGCAGTAGCGGTTCCTTTGTCACCGGCGGAGTAGGATTTGTTGTTCGTAAGGAGGTTAATTACTTCAATTTTCCAATGAAAGAGTCTGTTCAAGGGTGGAGGTTGAAGTGGTTCTATATCAAAGACTCATAAATAGCTAATATGCAACTGCCGTGTTTTGCCGACGTCCTCGAGGCTGTGCCCAAAAGATCTTGGAAAAACATCCCGTCACCCAAAGAGAAACCAGCAGTCGATAAGTTATTTAATAGAGTTCTTCAAATCAAAGAATCCGACGGCCAGACTATGATGGGCACTAAGATAGCTGCTGTTTTTCTGAAGCATCGAATCTAGCCAGTTATGTCCAGGACCCACCCGATGTGGTTATATTTAGGCCCCATGGACGAGGCCAGAGTGAACGTTGCCGAGTTATCCGAAAAGGAACTGCTTGATGAAGTCAGGCACTTGACTCATTTTAGTCAAGAAGATTCGATTCCGCTTCTGTCTCTTCAGCCACCCTTCGACATTGATCACCCGCCAAATGAGGTAATTTCTCCTTTTCACTTATACTAGCTGTCGCACTCGAACTATTCTTGCATTTCCCTTCCCTTTTATTTAATCATTTTAATTCCTTTGACATGTCCTGCCAGCTCCCGAACATTTTCAAGATATGTCGGGTGACAATCTTGAAGCAAGAAGTTCTTCCATTCCCGTAGAGTTCCGTACCGAAGAAAATGTAGATTCAGAAGATGAAGACAATGATCCTATGAATCCTGAAGCTTTTTCTATAGATCCTAGATCTTTTGCTGACGATATGAGTGACACAGCGGAATCAAATCACGACGATGATGATGATCGTGCTGCCTTTGTTGATGCAGCTGCGGAGAAGGCCAACGTGCTGCCTTCAAAGAGATCGTCCGGCGAATTTGCCGATGAGGATGATCTTTTTCTGTAAGTCTCCTCTTCGCTCTAAGATTTGACGTACTCCGATATCTTCGCTTGTATCTAGTTCTCATTTTGTCTGGTTTACATGCTTTCAGCGACGAGGGCTTCATAGAGCCTCCTTCAAAGAAGGCCAAGACAAGTTCTAGCAAGCCAACTCCGGCAGCTTCGGAAGCTTCGGCTCCAGCAACAGCCCCAACAGCTCAAGTTTCAACAGCTTCCTCCCTCTCCAAAGGGAAGGAGATTCCTTCGACTGTTGTTATTACAGCTTCTCCTCCTCCCGAAAAACCTGTAAGCCTTTCCTGTTTCAACAATACGTCTGCCTTTGGCAACCCCCGAGCGAGTCTTTATTGGATTATAAATCTTCTAATAAGGATTCCACCGCTTGTTAATAGCTATCTCTTTTCATTTCTTCAGGATTTCCGATCGGTCATTTCCTCCCTGGAGGCTTTTGCCTCTCAATTTACTTCCCTCGAAACTGATAAGGCTCGACTTCAAAGAAGTCGAGTCTACTTCTTCAAAGCTTGATAATGCAATTAAGATAGCTGCCGAAGCTCGCCAAAATGCCGATTCTTTGAAGGAAGAACTTGAGAAGCTGAAGAACAAGCTGAAGGATGAAGAAGCTTCGAAGCTTGCTTCCGAAGCCCAGAGGAATGAAAAGGACAATCATCTTCGCCAATCTGTTTTGGCCTTGCTCAGTAATTGACTTAACTTTCATCTCCTCCTTTCTTGATTTAATTGTAACTAACGAATTTTCCTTTTTGTTCCTTGCAGAAGCTGCCGATATTCCTGCTGGTGCCTTAGACAAGCTTCCGAATAATTCTCCTATCGATGCTTTGACATTGACTCTTGAATCTAGCAAGCTCATCCAAGCTCTCCTCCAGAAGAATAAAGGAGTTATGTTGAGGTTGCACTCAATGATTTTCCCCAAGGCCGACCAAAACAAAACTCTGGAACAACTGACAGATGTTTTTGCTGTCGACACAAAGAAAACTATCGAGGTATTCAAACGTACCTCTGATACGTCTCCAACGTATCTATAATTTCTGATGTTCCATGCTAGTTTTATGACAATACCTACATGTTTTGCTCACACTTTATAATGATTTTATGCATTTTCCGGAACTAACCTATTAACAAGATGCCGAAGCGCCAGTTCTTTTCTGCTTTTGGTTTCAGAAATCTTACACGAAATATTCTCGAATTGGACGAAACAAAAGCCCACGATCTTATATTCCACGGAAGGTTCCAGAAGTCGAAGGAGGCGAAGATGGGCGGGGGCCCCCACACCACACGGGCGCGGCCCACTCCTGGCCGCGCCACCTGGTGGTGAGGGCACCCTGGTGCCCTCCGACGCCGCCCTTTCGCCTATATATGCTCCCAGATGCGAAAACCCTATGACACCTGACGATATTCCACGAAGAGTTCCGTAGCCGCCGCCATTGCGAAACTAAGTTTTGGGGGACAGAATCTCTGTTCCGGCACGCCGCCGGGACGGGGAAGTGCCCCCGGAAGCCACCTCCATCGATGCCACCGCCTCCATCATGCTCCGTGAGTATTTCCCCCATGGACTACGGGTTTTAGCTGTAGCTAGTTGGTACTCTCTCTCCCATGTACTTCAATACAATCTTACATGATTGAGATCCATCTGATGTAATCGGTGTTGTGTTTGTTGGGATCCAATGAATTGTTACATTATGATCAGTCTATCTATATAAGTTTGTGAAGTTATTGTTGCTGCAATCTTGTTGTGTTTAATGCTTGTCACTAGTGCACGAGTGGCATGATCTTAGATTTGAGCTCTATAATTATTGCTTAGATTGTATCTACAAGTTGTTTGCACATGTCTATGTCCGGAACCCGAGGCCCCAGAGTGACAGCAACTGGGATAACTGGAGGGGAAGGCTTAGATATGAGGATCACATGTTTTCACCAAGTGTTAATGCTTTGCTCCGGTGCTCTATTAAAAGGAGTACCTTATTACCAGTAGATTCCCTTGAGGCCCGGCTGCCACCGGCTGGTAGGACAAAAGATGTTATGGAAGTTTCTCATTGCGAGCACGTATGACTATATATGGAAAACATGCCTACATGATTAATAGACTTGATGTTCTGTCTTAATGCTATTTCAATCCTATCAATTGCCCAACTGTAATTTGTTCACCCAACACTTGTTACTTGTTATTTGAGAGTTACCACTAGTGTAGATAGCTGGGAACCCCGGTCCATCTCTTATCATCATATACTCGTTCTATATGTCATTGGAAGTAGTATCAACTATTTTCGTGCCATTGCTCTCATATTCTGCTACGGCTGTTGTGTTACTGTTACTATTGCCCTCATATTACTGCTGCTTTCACATCACCCCTGTTACTAGTGCTTTTCCAGGTGCAGCTGAATTGACAACTCAGTTGTTAAGGCTTATAAGTATTCTTTACCTCCTCTTGTATCGAATCAATAAATTTGGGTTTTACTTCCCTCGAAGACTGTTGCGATCCGCTATACTTGTGGGTTATCAAGACTATTTTCTGGCGCCGTTGCCAGGGAGGCATAGCTCTACTCATAAGTTCACCTGGGGAGTACACTCTCTCTCTCTCTCTCTGTTTTTATTTTATTTTATTTTGCCTAGTTTACTTTTGTCTAGTTTATTTGTGCTTAGTTTATTTCTGTCTAGTATTATTTTGCTTAGTTTACTTTTGTCTAGTTTGTTTTTGTCTTATTTTATTTTTCTTATATACCCGAAAATCCATAAAAATTTGAAAAACCGAAAAATTAAAAACTGTTGTTATGGGAGAACCCACAACCTATTTGGAGCTTATTGAAATATATATGAATTATAGAGAATCAAGAACGGGTAAAGTCATGAGTGCTGTGATAGAAAAATTGAATACAATTGCTAAAATCTTGCTTAAACGCCATGATATAAACTGTTGCTCTAAACAGGATACTAAACATCTGAAATTCCAATGTGGCTTTAGTGAAGAAGTTTTAATTAAGAACTATAATTGGAATAACTATATTCATTTTGGGTTCGAAGAGGTAGAACAATTTGTCTTATTTATGGGAGCTTCTGAAATAGAATCCTTCATGTCTAAAAATTATGAAACTTGTATTGCTTGTAAGAACCTTAAAGATTATGTCTCTTCTATCCTTAATTTTTGCATAGAAAGTTACAGTGATAATCCTTATATCATTGATTATAAAGAGAGACTCATTAATGCACAAGAATGCACTCACAATTTGCAGGAACCTGTGAAAGAAGAAATTGATGAACCTGAAAGCTCATTGGATGAAAAAGAGGAGGAGAGTGATGAACAAAAGGAGAAAGAATGGATTAGCTACCCATGCCAACCTTCTAATGAGAGTAACTCTTTATCTCTTACACTATTTGATTGTCCTCCATGCTTACCAAAGGAGGATGAATGTTATGTTCCTGTGGATTCTCTTGAAATATTTCCTATGAGTAAAACTTGTGAGAATAATTATGCTACTGTTATCTATGATAATCCATGCTATTTTGATAAATCTTATGATAATGCTTTGTTTGTGCCTGATGTCGAAATGCATGGTACTAAAGAGTTTTGCTTAGCAAATGTTTATGATAAAGCTCTAGATGATGGTCCTATGTTACTTGATAATATTAATTGTACTACTAATGAAAATAGGATTGGAGAGGTCTTGACTTTATCTAGGAGTCCCATATCTTTTGAAATTGATCAATCATCTTGTTATAGATTGTTAAAAAGTGGGTTTGAAAGTTTTGGTCCCACTATTTTTGAGCTTGATAAAAATTATGTGTTTATAGATCATGAAAAGCATGCTGTATGTGATAGTTATATTGTTGAGTTTATTCATGAAGTTACTGAAAATTATTATGAGAGAGGAAAATATGGTTGTAGAAATTTGCATGGTACTAAAACACCTCTCTATATGCTGAAATTTTTGAAGTTGCTCGTGTTTTATCTTCTTATGCTTGTCACTTGGTTCTTCATGAATTTATTTGTGTACAAGATTCCTATGCATAGGAAGTGGGTTAGACTTAAATGTGTTTTGAACTTGCTTTTTGATGCTCTCTTTGCTTCAACTCTCATCCTTATGTGAGCATCATTAAAATTGCTGAGCCCATCTTAATGGCTATAAAGAAAGCACTTCTTGGGAGATAACCCATGTCTTTATTTTGCTACTATTTTGTTGTGTCTTGGAAGTTGTTACTACTGTAGCAACCTCTCCTTATCTTTATTTTATTGCATTGTTGTGCCAAGTAAAGTCTCTAATAGAAGGTTGATGCTAGATTTGGATTTCTGCGCAGAAACAGATTTCTATCTGTCACGAATTTGAGTAGGTCTCTCTGTAGGAAACTCAGAAAAATCTGCCAATTTTCATGCGTGTTCCTCAGATATGTACGCAACTTTCATTAGTTTTGAGTTTTCTGATTTGAGCAACGGAAGTACCTCTTAAAAATTCGTCTTTACTGGCTGTTCTGTTTTGACAGATTCTGTCTCTATTTTTTGCATTGTCTCTTGTGGACTTTAAGTAAGGCTTTCTAGACGTGGAGAGCTGTAGCTAATGTTTTATTGAGTTCTTTCAATGTGTCACTACAAGACCAAAGCGGATTAAATTTTTTTTGAGTACTAACCCCTCTAATGAAGTTTATGAAAAGTTTGGTGTGGCAGAAGTTTTCAAGGGTCAAGAGAGGAGGATGATATATGATCAAGAAGAGTGAAAAGTCTAAGCTTGGGGATGCCCCCGTGGTTCATCCCATTGGCGGCGCTGGGGGTATGCACCTGTATTCAGGTGAATACCAAAGAATCTGTCAAAATAAAAGTTTATACATCTACTAGCCCATGTGTCAAACCCGCTCACGATCGGCACACAAACCCCTGTCGCCCCACGCGCGCGCACACACGGCCGCAGGCGGGCGGTAGCGCGGCAGGCCCTAGGCGAGTAGCGGCGCAGCGACCGGCAGGAAGCGGCGGAGCGCCGGCCAGCGGAGCCTGCTGCAGGCGCCGCGACGTCAACTGCCAGTAACCCACTCCCCAGGTAATCTTCAGTCTTCTCACCTCTTATTCTCCTGATCCCCTCCCCATCGCATCAGTCTAGTTGATTAATACTTAGCAATACCATATTAGCTGTTTAGGAGATTAGTAGACTAGTAGACAAGCACTGGAACTAGCATATATAATTTTTTAGATGCAGCTTATATTTGGCTAATTTTCCTGAATTTCTTAGATGCATCTCAATTCACTAATTTTCCTGAAATTCTCCCTTGTTTTCTTGTAATGCAGATGAAGAAGAAGAGTGCTACTGGCAATAGCCTATTTGCACTGACGGAAAAGGCTTCACAAGCAAAGAAGATAGATAAAACATCCACACTGAATTAGACTAGTCTTGAATCAAATACTTCTCTACTTATCATGACCACCGTGAGCACAATCTGCAATTGCACTAGTGCAATCACCGGATGTGTAACATGAACCGGAGAGCAGCAGCGCCGGGGCAACCCCAGCCCGAATTGTAGAAGATGATGAAGAAAACGATTAAAATGATGAACCAACACAAGCAGATTTGGAGTAACTCGAACATGATATTGGGAAGCAGATTTCCATCTCGATGAGGATGTCATCAATATCTTTCAACAAGGCAATAGCAGAGTTATACTGTAATTTGTTATGATGGGGATATCATCAATTCTTCACTCAAGAGGTACTGCCTCAATGCAAAAAAAAATAGTATTGACGTATTGATACTTGATTTAAAAATTGTTATAGTGGTACTAAAATTATGGTCATATGTCTTATACTACATAACAGCTGTTTTTGTTCTTATATTGCTTTGAGATTTTTTTTTGTGCAATGAATACCTAGTATGTAAATCCTGGAGCCGCCACTGGTTCATCCCTGCATATTTCAAGAATACTCAAGCGTCTAAGCTTGGGGATGCCCAAGGCATCCCCTTCTTCATCAACAACTTATCAGGTCGCTTCTAGTGAAACTATATTTTTATTCAGTCACATCATATGTGCTTTACTTGGAGCGTCTGTGTGTTTTTATTTTTGTTTGTGTTTGAATAAATTAGGATCCTAGCAATCCTTGTGTGGGAGAGAGACACGCTCCGCTTTTTCATATGAACACTGGTGTTCTTAACTTTATTTTAATGTTCATGGCGGAGTTGAAAACCGTTGCACTTATTGATATTTGGTTGGAAACAGAAAATGCTTCATATTGTCTTGAATAATTTGATACTTGGCAATTGTTTTGAGCTCTCAAGTAGATCATGTTTAAGCTCGTGCACCATGTAGTTCAAACCTATTAGTGGAGAACTACCGTAGAGCTTGTTGAAATTTGGTTTGCGTGATTGGTCTCTCTAAGGTCTAGATATTTTATGGTAAAAGTGTTTGAGCAACAAGGAAGATAGTGTAGAGTCTTATAATGCTTGCAATATGTTCTTATGTAAGTTTTGTTGTACCGGTTCATACTTGTGTTTGCTTCAAACAACCTTGCTAGCCAAAGCCTTGTACTGAGAGGGAATGCTTCTCGTGCATCCAAAACCTTGAGCCAAAACCTATGCCATTTGTGTCCACCATATCTACCTATTATGTGGTATTTCCTGCCATTCCAAGTAAATACTTCATGTGCTACCTTTAAACAATTCAAAAGCTATTATCTCTTATTTGTGTCAATGTTTTATAGCTCATGAGGAAGTATGTGGTGTTTTATCTTTCGATCTTGTCATTTACTGACAGACTCTCACCAATGGACTAGTGGCTCATCCGCTTATCCAATAATTTTGCAAAAAGAGCTGGCAATGGGGTTCCCAGCCCCAATTAATTAACTTGCATTAATAATTCTCTTCACATGTTTTGCCCTGATCTATCAGTAAGCAACTTAATTTTGCAAATAGACACTCCTTCATGGTATGAGAATGTTGGAAGGCACCCGAGATTCGGTTAGCCATGGCTTGTGTAAGCAAAAGGTTGGGAGGAGTGTCATCTAATAAATAAAACTAAAGTACATGTGTAAACAAAAGAGAAGAGGGATGATCTACCTTGCTGGTAGAGATAACGTCCTTCACGGGAGCCGCTCTTGAAAGTCTGGTTGATAAGGTAGTTAGAGTACCCGCTACCATTCGTTGACAACAACAAACACCTCTCAAAACTTTACTTTTATGCTCTATATATGATTTCAAAACTTAAAAAGCTCTAGCACATGATTTAATCCCTGCTTCCTCTGAGAAGGGCCTTTCTTTTACTTTATGTTGAGTCAGTCTACCTACTTCCTTCCATCTTAGAAGCAAACACTTGTGTCAACTGTGCATTAATTCTTACATACTTGCTTATTTTTACTTATTATATTACTTTGTGTTGACAATTATCCATGAGATATGCATGTTGAAAGTTGGAAGCAATTGTTGAAACTTAAATCTTCCTTTGTGTTGCTTCAAAACCTCTTATTAAGAATTTATTGCTTTATGAGTTAACTCTTATGCAAGACTTTTTTATGCTTGTCTTGAAAGTACTATTCATGAAAAGTTTTGCTATATGTTATCTATTTGTTAGCAAACTATAGATCGTTGCCTTGAGTCACTTTGTTCATCTCATATGCTTTGCAATAGTATGATCAAGATTATGTAAGTAGCATGTCACTACAGAAATTTATTCTTTTTATCGTTTACCTACTCGAGAGTAGGAACTAAGCTTAGGGATGCTTGATACGTCTCAACGTATCTATAATTTCGGATGTTCCATGCTAGTTTTATGACAATACCTACATGTTTTGCTCACACTTTATAATGATTTTATGCATTTTCCGGAACTAACCTATTAACAAGATGCCGAAGCGCCAGTTCCTGTTTTCTGTTTTGGTTTCAGAAATCTTACACAGGAAATATTCTCGGAATTGGACAAAACAAAAGCCCACGATCTTATATTTCACGGAAGGTTCCAGAAGTCCAAAGGGGAGATGAAGATGGGCAAGGGGGCCCCCACACCACACCTGCGCGCGGGCCCACTCCTGGCCGTGCCACCAGGTGGTGAGGGCACTGCCTCCGACGCCTGCTCGCCTATATATGCTCCCAGACGAGAGAACCCTATGACACCTGACGATATTCCACGAAGAGTTCCGTAGCCGCCGCCATCGCGAAACCAAGTTTTGGGGGACAGAATCTTTGTTCCGGCACGCCGCTGGGACGGGGAAGTGCCCCCAGAAGCCATCTCCATCGACGCCACCGCCTCCATCATGCTCCGTGAGTAGTTCCCCCATGGACTACGGGTTCTAGCTGTAGCTAGTTGGTACTCTCTCTCCCATGTACTTCAATACAATGATCTCATGAGCTGCCTTACATGATTGAGATCCATCTGATGTAATCGGTGTTGTGTTTGTTGGGATCCGATGAATTGTTACATTATGATCAGTCTATCTATATAAGTTTGTGAAGTTATTGTTGCTGCAATCTTGTTGTGTTTAATGCTTGTCACTAGTGCACAAGTGGCATGATCTTAGATTTGAGCTCTATAATTATTGCTTAGATTGTATCTACAAGTTGTTTGCACATGTCTATGTCCGGAACCCGAGGCCCCAAAGTGACAGAAACTGGGATAACTGGAGGGGAAGGCTTAGATATGAGGATCACATGTTTTCACCAAGTGTTAATGCTTTGCTCCGGTGCTCTATTAAAAGGAGTACCTTAATATTACCAGTAGATTCCCTTGAGGCCCGGCTGCCACCGGCTGGTAGGACAAAAGATGTTATGCAAGTTTCTCATTGCGAGCACGTATGACTATATATGAAAAACATGCCTACATGATTAATAGACTTGATGTTCTGTCTTAATGCTATTTCAATCCTATCAATTGCCCAACTGTAATTTGTTCACCCAACACTTGTTACTTGTTATTTGAGAGTTACCACTAGTGTAGATAGCTGGGAACCCCGGTCCATCTCTTATCATCATATACTCGTTCTATATGTCATTGGAAGTAGTATCAACTATTTTCTGGTGCCATTGCCTCTGTATTTTACTGCTGCTGTGTTACTGTTACTATTGCTCTCATATTACTGCTGCTTTCACATCACCCCTGTTACTAGTGCTTTTCCAGGTGCAGCTGAATTGACAACTCAGTTGTTAAGGCTTATAAGTATTCTTTACCTCCCCTTGTGTCGAATCAATAAATTTGGGTTTTACTTCCCTCGAAGACTGTTGCGATCCCTATACTTGTGGGTTATCAACCTCCCGCACCTACGACGCTCTTCTAGCTTTCCAACTTATGATGGGTCATGGTTTCCAAGCCGATATGGAGCAAATGTCTAAGAACTGCCGAAGGAGCAAGAAGGGCAGCTTATTGACTTGAGCGCCTATAAAACTTCGGCACGCAAATGTGCGCTTCAGCTTCTCGAGTTGGTCTTGGCAAAAAAATCGACTGCTAGCCCAAGCTTATCGGCTCAGACCCAAGCTCCTTGACTTCTTTATGTTGGATTGTAATCTTGTCCGTTTAAAACAATTCCTTGTCATAAGACCTTTATATTGTAAGGAATCATGTATTAGCAATGTTGCCAGTACCCTCTTGCTGTAATATTTTCAACTTTTTTGATTGCACGCTCCCGATGGGAGTAATTCTAAACACACGCTCGCATATTCCATCACATTCTTAATGGTATATCTTTACAAGTGGTTCCTGTGCCCTCTTTACCGAAGGTCCTTCAGATGGGTGTTCCGAGAATGACCGCCTCCAACGCATGAAGTCCCGAATTGCCCAGATGGAAAAAGATATGCGTGGTATTCATGCTATGGCCGCGATTATAAAGAAGAAGGGTGAACTAGCCACCGGCGCAGAGCGGTATGCCCTTACTGAGTTGCACAAGGCAACAAAAAGTTTGAATTGTAAGTATCCTAATCCTCCTTTTCCTTAGCTTCTTGGATAATACCAAAGATAATCTCTTGACTCCACCTCCTTCATTACTTCTTATAGTCATAGCCCTGAACTTGTCAGAACAAAACAAGCGTGTCAATTAACGCGTAAATGCCTTGACCCATCTTGCATCTTTTTATGAGGTTTTTTTTTGGAGGAATCAATCAAAAGCTTCCACTATCGCGAAGTTTCAAGATCGGGTGCAACAAGTGCACCGATTTTTCACCAAATGCTATACTTGCTTGAGAGTGATATGGAAGATAATGTTTCCCTTGAATGAAGTTCCTCCTACTTTACTGACTTTGATGTCAAAGTTCGGTAATGTTAAGAAAATCCGAGGCTTGATTCGGGCACAACTTCTTTGGAGCTAAATCTGCCTTGGCCATTGTTCTATCGAAATATCCTTCCACAGATTTGATGGCCATCACAAATGCCGATGGTAATGTAGGACATCTTTTTGCCAAGGCTCGATTCCTATCATGGTAATCGGCAAAGGAGGATAGTTCAAAGGTAATTGAAGAAGCGAGGATCCTAGAAGAAGAGTCCTGAAAACGTTTACGATCTTACTGTAACTTAAGTACTCCGATGCATGTGGCAGCCGATTGTCCAGGTGTGTTGATTAAGAGAATTTACCAGCATGTGTTTGTATGTACCTTCCTTTTATTCCTTAATTATATCGAATGCCGTTGGAAAGTTTTATGCTCGTTTAACATTTGTATTATGATGCTTATATATGTAAGTTTGTTGGCAACAAATTACTTGAGTGATCAGATCATGTTGCAGGTTTGTGAAAACTTGTCGTAAGTGCAACTTTGCTTTTAACCGACGATGTATGTGTTGACAACGTCCCAGCGAATCGATGGAACTAAGCCTGCCAATGACTCCGTCGCTCTTTAGTACTTCTGTAGTTTAAAGTACCGGTCATGGGTCTTTTTGTAAATATGTGTTTGTTACCCTTGCTATCTGCAGCACTCGCGTAATCTTGAGGCTTTTTTAGCAAAGGATAAAACAAGATTCCCGCCATTTTTGCATTGTAGCACTCATATTTTGAAAGGCTTTATGTTGCAATCTTGCGTGTAATTTCAAGTAAACCAATGTTCGCTATAGTATACGAAAAAAGGTCTTGATAAACTTGTTCGGATGCCCCAAATTGCTGCGATACTTCAGATAAACGAAACTTGAGTCTTCATTAATAAAGTAAGCTAAGAACGAAGTGGCTAAAAAAGCCTTATTGAAATAAAACTTCTAAGAAAGAAAGAAAGTAAACATGCATAACGACGCCCATCTTCTTTAAACAAGAGGAGGGTCCTTCTTATCTTCGATCTTCTTAGGGGCCGTGGCTTTGGAGGCGTCGGCGATTCCATCGAAGTACTCGTAGCAACTGCGAACTTTATTGTCGTCGTGGAGGCCTTGCTATCAGCTGCCGAAGGCCCAACCCGTTGAAACTCCCGGTCAGGGGTCATCGGTTTCTTTTTCAATTTCTTGATGCTCTCATCCTTTTGATGTAAATGCCAATGGCTTAGAAGGGAAATCGACAGGTTCTTCCTTTGTTCGAACTTGGCAACAATCCTCTAAAACTCACGATCACGTTATCTGAGTGTGAACAAATTCCATAGGTTGTGATGTTTGTTCCATTGTTCCCTGGCATCTTGAGCTTGAGATACGCATAATGTGGCACAACCATGAACTTGGCATAAGCTGGTCTCCCGAGTATAGCATGGTACTGTGATTCCCAATTTACTACTTCGAACTCGATCTTTTCTTCCTGAAAGTTATCGGTTTCCCGAAGACGACATTCAAGTAAACTTTGCCGGAGAATACGCTGGTAAAGTGGGAGGATTCCATGAAAACATCTATCCGTTTCTTCCAACATCCTCATTGTAATTCCCATATTTTTGACGTGTTCAGGAATATCAGATTTAGTCCACTTCCACCATCCATAAAGACTTTACTCATATTGTATCATCCTATTTGCGCTTCAACTACCAAGGCGCATGACCTGGCTTTGCAATTGTCATCGGGCGATCTGCTTTCTGCTGAACATGATACTTTGAGACAGCCAATCAATGTATTGGAATATTTGCCATAGTGCTTTCTGCCGGGTTGATTTCTTGAGTGAGCTTCTTCATCTCCCTTCTCGAAACACCAGTTTTGTGGATCATGCTCATCTGTCCCGTGGTGGAGGGAAGGACTCATTAGGGTTGCGAGGCTGCACTTGCTAAACTTGGTGGTGAGGTGGTGGTGGCGGCGGTGGATTTGGTCTGCTTCTTTGGATAAACTTCGCATCTCAATGAACTATCGACAATCTACGAGTAGATGACTCGACTTTTCTTGTCGTCCTTAGGGTCAATATACATGTAGGTAACAAGGAGCGTTTATCTGCTCACCAAAAGGCAATTCTGGGATCCTTGAAGGTCGTGGTTTTTAGTTGCCACGATTCCCAATACTGCGATTGTTGTCCTATCGATCATCTCACCTATCACCATACCGATCATCTCGACGATCAGAATATCCTGCGGCTACTGATACGTCCAAAACGTATCTACTTTCCCGAACACTTTTGCTATTGTTTTGCCTCTAATTTGTGTATTTTGGATACAACTAACACGGACTAACGCTGTTTTCAGCAGAACTGCTCTGGTGTCTCGTTTTTGTGCAGAAATCCAACTTTCGGGAAAATCCTCGGAATTTATGCGGAAGGGCCTATTTTACCAGAATATTGACGGAGCCAGAAGGGCAAATGAGGTGGAGGCCCGAGGGCCCCACACCACATGGCGGCGCGGCCCAGGGGGGGCCCGCGCGGCCATGTGGTGTGGCCCCCTCGGCCGGCCTCCGACGCCCCCTTCGGACTACTTATTGGTTTCGACAAAACGCACGGAGAGAAGTCGAAGTCGCCAGAAACCCTCCAGAGAGCCGCCACATCGCGAAACTCCGTCGGAGCCAGAAGTCTCCGTTCGCACTCCGCCAGGACGGGGTGGAGGAGATCTTCACCGCCATCACCGCCAACCCTCTCCATCGACCAGCCATGTTTCCCCATCCATGTGTGAGTAATTCCCCCGCTGTAGGCTGAAGGGGATGGTAGGGATTGGATGAGATTGGTCATGTAATAGTCATAAGATTGTTAGGGCATAGTGCCTAGTATCCGTAGATGTCACTTTTATGATATTGTTGCAACTTGTTATGCTTAATGCTTGTCACTAGGGCCCGAGTGCCATGATCTCAGATCTGAACATGTTATTGTTTCATCATAATATTCATTGTTTATTGATCTTACCTGCAAGTTGTATACACATGTCGCTGTCCGGAACCAATGGCCCCGAAGTGACAGAAATCGGGACAACCGGAGGGGATGGTAGTGATGTGAGGATCACATGTGTTCACGGAGTGTTAATGCTTTGCTCCGGTACTCTATTAAAAGGAGTACCTTAATATCCAGTAGTTTCCCTAGAGGCCCGGCTGCCACCGGCTGGTAGGACAAAAGATGTTGTGCAAGTTTCTCATTGCGAGCACGTACGACTATATACGGAACACATGCCTATTGATTGATTAGTACTTGGATACCGTTTTATTATTATCTGCAAATGCCCCTGCTTTGATTGTTACATGAGTTTCTCTCATCCATGCAACGCCCGTTAAATCCGTCCCTGTGCCTACAGTATTTTAATCCTGCTGTTTACTATAATCACTACTGCTGTCTTTATTTCACCGCTGCTTGTTATTTCACTATTTCCACGCCATAAAGCTGCCTCTTGATAAACTTGCGAGCAAGTCTGTTTCCAGGTGCAGCTGAATTGACAACTCATTTGTTAAGGCTTACAAGTATTCTTTGTCTCCCCTTGTGTCGAATCAATAAATTGGGTAATACTTCCCTCGAAGACTGTTGCGATCCCCTATACTTGTGGGTCATCAAGACTATTTTCTGGCGCCGTTGCCGGGGAGCATAGCTTTATTTGGAAGTTCACTTGGATTGATATTGTTCGCTGCAAATTCTCCATCATGGGTAAACCTCGCGATACTAAGATCGCCATATTACCATCCACTACAAGAAAAGGTACAACTCTGAGTACCTCTGCTGCTCTTGATTCACCATCTGTGATTGATAAACTTGTTTCACCGCCACATGCTTCACGTGCTGGTACTTCTGCTGAATCTGAAAATTCTCATAATATTGATAATGTTTCTGTTGTGCTTGATGATAGTGGTTCATTGGGATCTTTTCTAGATGCTACAATTGCTAAGTCTAGACAAATTGAAAATACTGAAACTCCTAATGAAAATGCTGCTACACCTGTTAATTCACCTGAGTCTGTTGAATATTCTAGTGATGATCTTGATGAAGATTATGTAGAGCTTGATGATGATTTTATTGAAAAATGCAATGCTACTACTGATGCAAGAAAAATTAAAAAGTTGCTTGCAGAACATGCTGTTAGATATAAACTGTCTCCTGATCCTAAATTTGCCACATCTCCTATAAACATTAGGGATAAAGATTATGATTTTTCTCTTGATTTATCTCATATAGCTATTGTTGAGAAAACACCCTTTTGTGGTACTGAAAAAGAAAGTGCTGTTGAACACATGACTGAGTTATCTACTCTTAGTGGCTTGTTTTCCGATGATATTAAGATGCGTACTTATTTTGTCGCTAAATTTTTCCTTTCTCATTAAAGGATGATGCTAAAACTTGGTATAATAATTTGCCTCCTGGTTCTATTAAAAGTCCAAAAGAATTACTTGATGTTTTCTTCCGAAATACTTTCCTGCTAGTGCTCAACATGCTGCTTTGCAGAGAATTTATAATTTTGACCAGGAAGATGGAGAGAAATTGCCTGAGGCTTGGGCGAGATTCTGTTCTCTTATTAGAGCTCAGCCTGACCATGATTTGGAAAAGCATGATTTACTTGATATATTTTATAGTGGACTAACTATTGAGTCTAGGGCATACCTGGATAGTTGTGCTGGTTGTGTTTTCAGGAAAAGAACTCCAGACGACGCTGAAGAATTATTGGCTAAAATAGGCCGGAATCATGATGATTGGTCTACACCTGAACCAACCCCGACACCGATAGTGAAGAAGAGGGGTATGATTAAATTGAATGATGAAGATATGAGGGAAGCCAAGAAGTCTCTTAAAGAGAAGGGTATTAAACCTGAAGATGTGAAGAATTTACCTCCTATAGAAGATATATGTGAGACGATTCCCCCTTCATCCATGATTGAGGTACACTCTCTTCAACACTTTACTAGGGAAGATATTCCGTATTCAAAATCTCCTGCTCAATGCTTAGATGAATTTGATAATTATATTGTTAAGCAAGAAAACTTTAATATGAGAGTAGAGAATCATTTAATGGAAAATTCCCGAGCTATTAGTGAATTGCATGGTATTGTGGAGAGAACCTCCAATGATGTTAAGATACTTGTTAAACATTTTCAAATGGTTCAAACTCAAATTGATCAACTTACTAAAGTGCAAAATGACTTGTTGGGAAATAATTCTAAAGAAAAACATGCTTATGAAGTAACAACTAGAGGTGGTGTTTCTACCCAGGATCCTCTATATCCTGAAGGGCATCCCAAAAGAGTTGAACAAGATTCTCAACTAATTAAAACTAGTGCTCCATCTAAGAAAAAGAAAAAGAAACATAAGAATGTTGTAGAATCCTCTGAACCTGTTAATGATCCTAATAGTATTTCTATTTCTGATGCTGAAACCGAAAGTGGTAATGAACATGAGGAAGATAACGATAAGAATGATACTCCTGATAAAGAAGAAATTGAAAAAGAACCTGAAAAGCATGCTAAAAATAAAAAGTACACTAAAGAAGATTTTATTACTGAGAAACATGGTAATGAAAGAGAACCTTGGGTTCAAAAGCAAATGCCTTTTCCTGCTAAGAAACTAAAATCAAAGGAGGAGGAACATTATAATAAATTTTGTGATTGGATGAAACCTTTATTTCTGCAAATCCCTTTGATTGATGCTATTAAATTGCCTCCTTATTCAAAGTATATGAAAGATATTGTTACTAACAAAAGGAAAATCCCCAATGAGGAAATTTCTACTATGCTCGCTAATTACTCCTTCAATGGTAAGATTCCAAAGAAGTTGGGCGACCCAGGTATACCTACTATTCCTTGTTCCATCAAGAATAATTATGTTAGAACTGCTCTATGTGATTTGGGAGCAGGTGTTAGTGTAATGCCTTTTTCTCTTTATAAGAGACTTGATTTAGATAAATTGATACCAACTGATATATCTTTGCAAATGGCTGATAAATCTACTGCTATTCCTGTTGGTTTATGTGAAAATGTTCCTGTGCAAGTTACTCAACATTGCTTGATATTAACTGATTTTGTTGTGTTGGAAATGCCTGAAGATGATAATATGTCCATTATTCTTGGAAGACCCTTTCTTAATACTGCAGGGGCTGTTATTGATTGCAATAAAGGCATGGTTACTTTCAATGTTGATGATAAGGAACACACCGTCTATTTTCCCAAGAGGATTGATAAAGTATGTGGAGTTAATACAATTTTTAATGTGAAAACTATCAAAGTGGGATCCATTGATTGTCCTATATATGAGCCTAAAGAAGAATATCAAACTCTTGTGATTGGATCCATATCAATTCAATATAAGGTAACATGATTGATTTGAGGTTTATTTCTTCTTATGTCATATAAAATTTATTTGGTAGCAAGACTTGATCAACCTTGTTAACAAGTATATTTTATTGCATAAAAGAGCTAAACAACACTTCTTTCTTTCTTTCTCCCTCCACCTATTTTACTTGCTGTAGCACTTTTGTTTTGCAATATGCTTTAGTCATTTAAGATTTTAGAAATCATTTTCCTGCGCAGTAATCATTAATTTAATACCCAGAAATGTGCATTTTTCGAAGTTCTCTAAAAATTACAAAAATTACACCGTTGGTCCTATTTTTCGACGAGGCACCTGGGAGCACCAGAGGATGACCTGTGGGGCACCAGGGGGTGCCACACCATAGGCCGGCGCGGCCAGCAAGGGGGCCGCGCCACCTTGTGGTGTGGGCCACCCCTTGCCCCACTACATCATCTCTTCCTCCCAGCACCTTCTCTCTCCCGAAAAAGCTCGTACCAAGTTTCTCTCACTCGTGTTTCTGCTCAAGAACTCGCGATTTTTCGATCTCCTTGCTCAGCCCAGATTTCTGTCTGAAATTTGGCACATTTACTCCTTGGTATGTGACTCCTTTGATTGTCCAATTAGAATTTCATTTGGTTGAGTATATCTTGAATATTTTGCTGCTGTAGATAACATGTTTAGTGAGCTTGCATGCTTGTTCTAAGTGGAAGAAATTAGTTTTGATGCATGTTTAGTACTCTAGCAAGTTCCTATAGTAGTTCCCTTCAATTACACACCTTGAAATCAAATTTTATAATGATTGTTGAAAAATTTCAGAAAATGGAAGGAAGTATGCACCAACTTAACCAAGAAGAGTTGGAGGTACAGCAAGTTATGAGAGTCCATCGTGAAGAGGGAGTATACCCCTCTTATTACCCATGCACGGACTTTATGCGGAATGCAGGAATCCTGCAAGATGTTCAAACACTAATTTCCAATGCAGGATTGGGAGATTTTGCTGTTGGTGAACCTCACCAATATGCTAAACTAACGGTGTCGGTTGTGCAGGATTTCGAGTTTCACCGGTCTCAAACTGACCCCATGGTCCGGTATAAGATTTATAACAAAACTATCGACTTGCCTTTCAGTGATTTTTGTACAGCAATTAGAGTGCCGCGATGGGGATCTTGCGAGAAGATCAGGGGAACACCGCGGGAGCTCTCGAATCTTTATACAAGGATTTGTAATGGGAGGAGCTTCTCCAATGATGGTGGTAAGATTAGTAGCATTCAACATCCAGCCATCCGCTATTTTGCCTATTTCATTACAAAGTGCGTTCTTGCAAGAAGGACTGGAGGTAAATTATCTGTCCAAGATTTGGCTTTCTTAGCTGCTGCCTTGCAACAGGATAGGACTTATAATTTGGGTGCTTTAATAGCTTGTAGACTTGCTACTAACCGTGAGAAAGGAGGAATTTGTGGAGGTCTTATCGCCTCTCGCTTATTAGCTATGCATGGTGTAGGTCCTCACCATTTAGATATTCCGCTTTCTATAGAGAAACTTGATGTTTTCTCCATGATCAGACATGAGTTTATTTCAGATGCATCTAGTTTGAACAACCTGCATTATAGGATAACTTTGTATAAGAAAAGTTGGAGTATAACTAAGAAAATTGAAAAATTAGTACGCTTGCCTGCACCTGCTTTGTTTAACCTTGATGCCAGGGACGGGTGGTCGATCACAGAAAATGAGCTAAACGCATACATAGAAAGGGAAAGCCGTCGTGCAAGGGAAGATGTGGAGGAGGCCGAGGAGCATCCCGACTCTTCATCCGATGCAGCGAGCTCCTCATATCAACATCATGGGCATGTGGAACCTCCACGATATTCTTCTGCGCAGGGGCCCTATTACCACTCCATGTATGATCCACCGGCGTGGAACTCCGACCCTCGTTGGGAATGAACTCCACTTAGGCCAAAAGCCTAAGCTTGGGGGAGGTATACCGGCATCACTCATTCTTTGCATATTATGGTTGCTGGATACTTGTACATACTTGTTTAGTCTCTAGAGTGGTTTTCTAATGAGAGGGAGATGATATTTGGGGAAGTGCTGTCCAAAAACAGATTCTGTGCTGTTACCAAAAAAATTCGTACGCACAGCCAGAACGTTATTTTGAGTTTCCAATTTTTGATCATGTTCCCCAGGTTGTTATCTAACTTTCATTAGTTGAACACTTTTTGGTCTGAGCAATGGAAGATTTTTGTTATTTTCGATTTCTGTACTGCTGTCAGGATTTGGCAGATTTCTGTCATCCTGCTTTTCTGTGTTTCTGTTAGTTTGCATTCTTTTGTTTTCGCTTTGTTTCTTTCCTAAAACACAAAAAGACCAAAAATATTTCTGTTGTTTCTCTTCACCATTTGTTTATTTGGTTCCTTGCTCTTAGTTTACTTTATTTGCTATCGTTGGTTTGCTATGAGAAAACCCAAAAAGATTTTGCTTTGTTTGCTTGTTTTCTTTCGTTCTTGTTTCTAATTCGAAAACACCAAAAATATTTGCTGTTCTTCTTTGGTTTGTAAAGTTCATCATGAGTTCAATGGTCTTCGGTGGCTGGAGCGTGGTTTTCATTTCATATTATCCAAGCTACACAAGTGAAAAGGCAATAATGACGATCTACGACAATCTGATTGTGGTGAGAGGCTGGTATGAACTCTATTTGCTTTCATTTTTGTACATATACTCATCCATATGATCATGCTTAGTTGGTTCATGTGAGGTATATGTTATTTGAGAAAGTCTAGTAGTTCATGATCTCTCATGTTTAGCTCTAATTTATTAATATGAGTAGCATGTCATGGATGTTTGCTTGCATTGTTTTATTCATAAGTAAGTATGGCATTGTGGTATCCTCCTCTGAATAATTCATTTATATCGACTTGGCACATGCTCACGCATGCGTATGACTGAACAAAAAGTCAATTAAGCCTCGATGATTTATATTGCTTCAGAGTTCTTGTATCACTTTTATGCCTCCGTTAATTTATTTTGCCGCAAGCATGATTATGACAGTTACTGCTCTCTTGATTTGTCGCTCCCTAGTCTTTTGCTAGCCTTCACTTGTACTGAGCGGGAACGCTGCTCGTGCTTCCAAACACCTGAAAACCAAGTTGTTCCAAAAGTGTCCACCATAAATACCTATGCATGGCATTTCAAACCATTCCAAGTAAATTCTCATGCGCTACCTTTAAAACTTTCAAAATGCTTCTCAATTTGTGTTAATGTTTCATAGCTCATGAGGAAGTATGTGGTGTTTAGCTTTCAACCTTGTCATTTACTTTTGACGGACTCTCATATGGACTAGTGGCACATCCGCTTATCCAATAATTTTGCAAAAAGAGCTGGCAATGGGATTCCCAGTCCCAAATTAATTAACTTAAATAGACACTCCTCCATGGTTTGTGATTGTTGGACGGCACCCGAAGGATTCGGTTAGCCATGGCTTGTGTAAGCAAAGGTTGGGGGGAGTGTCATCATCATAATAAAACTTAAATAAAAAGGCACTCCTTCATGGTATGTGATTGTTGGCAGGCACCCGAGGATTCGGTTAGCCATGGTTTGTGAAAGAAAGGTTGGAAGGAGTGCCAACCAAAAATAAATAAAATGGGAGCCGCTCTTGTGAGTCCGGTTGATGAGGTAGTTAGTGTACCCATTACCATTCGTTGACAACAACAAACACCTCTCAAAATAATTTTACTCATGTTTTACAAATGAAAAGCTCTAGCGCATGTTAATCCCTGCTTCCCTCTGCGAAGGGTCAATCTTTTACTTTTATGTTGTGTCTCCATTCTTTCTTTGAGCACTGTCTTGAGAGCACAACTGTCATTCTTAGTATAATATGCTTGTCTCAAAATATGATTGATTGTGGTATAACTTTGATGCTTTTATCTTTGACAATCACTACTTCTAGTCTTTCTATGAACTCCAGAGGTGCCTCGGCATTTATGTTTTGCCGATCAAATACGGGCAAGCGAGATACCACTTTATCATATTCTCTTATGAACATTGCAATCTTGCTTACATACATGATTCATGATGCTTATTATTAATTGTTGGTACCTCTCCATGATTGACATAGCTGTTGGATGATCTTATTTGCATGTATCTCATTATGAACTGCCTAAGTATTAGCCATAGCATGAGAATATATACATCATATGAGCAAATGTGTTCGTGAAAGTTCTTTTATCGCTCAGTTGTTAACTGAATTGCTTGAGGACAAGCAATAAGCTAAGCTTGGGGGAGTTGATACGTCCAAAACGTATCTACTTTCCCGAACACTTTTGCTATTGTTTTGCCTCTAATTTGTGTATTTTGGATACAACTAACACGGACTAACGCTGTTTTCAGCAGAACTGCTCTGGTGTCTCGTTTTTGTGCAGAAATCCAACTTTCGGGAAAATCCTCGGAATTTATGCGGAAGGGCCTATTTTACCAGAATATTGACGGAGCCAGAAGGGCAAAGGAGGTGGAGGCCCGAGGGCCCCACACCACATGGCGGCGCGGCCCAGGGGGGCCCGCGCGGCCATGTGGTGTGGCCCCCTCGGCCGGCCTCCGACGCCCCCCTTCGGACTACTTATTGGTTTCACGCCGCACGGAGAGAAGTCGAAGTCGCCGAAACCCTCGAGAGCCGCCACATCGCGAAACTCCGTCGCGGGAGCCAGTCTCCGTTCGGCACTCCGCCGGGACGGGGAATTGGAGGAGATCTTCACCGCCATCACCGCCAACGCCTCTCCATCGACCAGCCATGTTTCCCCCATCCATGTGTGAGTAATTCCCCCGCTGTAGGCTGAAGGGGATGGTAGGGATTGGATGAGATTGGTCATGTAATAGTCATAAGATTGTTAGGGCATAGTGCCTAGTATCCGTAGATGTCACTTTTATGATATTGTTGCAACTTGTTATGCTTAATGCTTGTCACTAGGGCCCGAGTGCCATGATCTCAGATCTGAACATGTTATTGTTTCATCATAATATGCATTGTTTATTGATCTTACCTGCAAGTTGTATACACATGTCGCTGTCCGGAACCAATGGCCCCGAAGTGACAGAAATCGGGACAACCGGAGGGGATGGTAGTGATGTGAGGATCACATGTGTTCACGGAGTGTTAATGCTTTGCTCCGGTGCTCTATTAAAAGGAGTACCTTAATATCCAGTAGTTTCCCTAGAGGCCCGGCTGCCACCGGCTGGTAGGACAAAAGATGTTGTGCAAGTTTCTCATTGCGAGCACGTACGACTATATACGGAACACATGCCTATTGATTGATTAGTACTTGGATACCGTTTTATTATTATCTGCAAATGCCCCTCTTTGATTGTTACATGAGTTTCTCTCATCCATGCAACGCCAAATCCGTCCCTGTGCCTACAGTATTTTAATCCTGTTGTTTACTATAATCACTACGCTGTCTTTATTTCACCGCTGTTATTTCACTATTTCCACTGCCATAAAACTGTTACTACTGATAAACTCTTGCGAGCAAGTCTGTTTCCAGGTGCAGCTGAATTGACAACTCCGCTGTTAAGGCTTACAAGTATTCTTTGTCTCCCCTTGTGTCGAATCAATAAATTGGGTAATACTTCCCTCGAAGACTGTTGCGATCCCCTATACTTGTGGGTCATCAGCTACCATGTTAGTGTCATCGTATCCGCGCTCCTTCCTTTTCTTACGTCGATCTCTTCGACTACCTGAGTCATGTCTCGGATGGTCGTCATCTTCGTCGTCACTGCGTGGACGAGGCTTTTATACATTATCCTCGCCATCAGCCCAACTATTGGCGATTTCCATCAGCTTGGTTATGGTCTTCGGCTTCTTACGCCCAAGCTCCTCTATGTAAGATTCTCGTCGAATACCATCGCTGAAGGCGTCGATTGCTCTATCGAAAGAGACATCTTCAGCAGCGTTCAAGAGTTTAGTGAACCTCCCGATGTAAGTACGCATCGATTCTTTCGGCTCGCGACAATGACGTAATTCCTCGATTCCAACGGGCCTTTTATATGTTGCTTGGAAATTTTTGACAAAAGTGTCTACCATATCATCCCATGACTTGATGGATCCCTTCGGCGGACCTCTCAACCGGCTCGTGCCAAATCCTTCAGGTAAAGTTGCAAACACTGCATCGCCGCTATTTGGTTTCCTTTGTGCAAGATTACGGTCTGCAGATAATCGTCTAACCAAGACCTCGGCTCATGCTGCCCATCATATTTAGCAGCATCAGTAGGAGTAGGTTTGAACCTATTGGGCGGCATCGTCTCACGGATCTTGTAGCTTAAAGAATCGGCTCCTCTTAACTCGCCGTCGTACTCCTGGCTCTCCTCGAAATCATCACTGTCGTATTCTTCCCTTGCCGCTCGCCGTCGGCTCTGTCGATCCTGCTCGAGTAATTTCATCTCGAGCATCTCTCGAACGATGCTTGGAACCACTAGCTTGAAGCGTAGATTTCTCCTTCCGTGGAACAAGTTTATCCCCGAGGATCGCGAGGCTTTCCAGGGCACCTCGGTGAGCTTGAGCCATAGGACCTTCGGGTGCTGGTTGCTGGTTGATCAAATACGCCGCGAGGTTGGCGGTTGCCCCTTCGACGGTTTTTGGCCTCAACATACCCGCAGTGTCTGTAGTCATGAAGGATTTGGATAGATTTGACGTTATTTCTGGTGCATCATCTTTCGAAAGCCGAGACTGCCTTGATCGATGCCTCCCCGCACCTTGGCTGCTTCGAGATGCACTTCCTCGTGAGGCCCTCCGACGCTCACTAGATTGATCTGCTGCGAGTAGACGTCGATTGAGGGTGGCCTATTCGTTCGAAAATCGTTCCCGATTCCTCTCCAAGATAGAACGATAAGCGTTGAGAGTTTCAACCGAAGTTCCGGCAGGAGACGACATATTGTTGGTTATAGCAGCCCGAGCTGCCGCCCACTCTTCCTCTGCAATAGTATATCGCTATTTGTCGTTACGGCGCTGTTTTCAGAGTTACGTCGTCTGCTGGCACGGGGGTGCGATCTCCTTCTTCTCCTCCGTTCCCTGTGTTCCTGTGTTGAGGGTAGCATAGACTTGGTGACACGCCATCCTCCAAGTGGTCATCCTGACGGCGCGTCGATGCATTCCTCTCCCGACGAATATCGGCGCTGTAGATGAACGGTGTATCGCTTGATCTCAATCCATGCCTGTATCACGGTTTAACACAGTAGTACGAAGTCATATCGGATGACATAGAGTCATCGGATCCAATCGACATAGAGGATATCGATCGAGGGGTTGATGGTGAGGAAGAATTCGTCGAGTCCGTCAAACCGGCCGATAGATCGACTGATGAGGACGCGATCGATCCTGCGACGGAGATGGTTTCCTTGCTGATCTGGAGACGAACGGCTCGGGCGGCGAAGAATCTCTTCTGCGTTGATGTTGTAATGAACACTTCCAAACGTCATGCCCAAACCTGCTTGTAGATCCAAAAGGTTGAGCTGGGAATTGCTGTGCGGGGTGAGCTCGAAGGAACCGAATAAATCGAATCCCCGAGCTTGGCGATGAAGAGGCTGGTGGTGATGCCGGTGGTGTTGATGAAGTTGCCGACGACATGGCCGAATCGCCGATGCCGGATCTTGTGCCAACGAGGTTCCCCATAGACGACGCCAATTGTCGAGGTACTCCCCGCAATGCCCTCCATATGGGGCTTAGGGTAGACGGAATCCTGTAGGGTGGCAGAGACATTGATCATCAAACAAGCGGGGAGCGATTTACCCAGGTTCGGGGCCCTCGATGAGGTAAAACCCTTACGTCCTGCCTGTCTGATCTTGATTGCTGAAAATATCGGTTACAATGGGGTGCCGAAGGTTTCGACTATGATCTCGTAGAGAGGCTAAGTTCTCTGTGACCTAGCTCTACTTACGGTGGTTATGGCTATTATGATTGTGTGTCCCTCGGCAGACCCTCTCCTGGCCCTTATATTGGGAGTCAGGTCTCGAGAGGTCTGTCCGGGTACGACTAAGTTACAAAGAGCCTTAGATCTAAACTTTCCTTGTATCCTTCGTCTTCTTGCCTTGTTCTTCAAGAATCCTTCTTTGGAACCGACATAACGGCCCACCGGTCATTGGGTACCTTCATGGGCCCCTGGCGGGGCGTAAGAGGTGGCGCAACACTAGTTACCCGAAGGGGTGCCCACATCACCGATACAAAGGAAAGTTCAACTATGATGCATATGTTCTGCTCACCGGCGTGTGGACGAGGAGTTAGACCATTGTTGGCGTGATGCGGTTGACAGAGGTGAATTTGCTTGTACTTGGGAGGACTTCAAAACTTTTCTCCGTGATGGTTTTGTGTTGCCGTATATGGAGGAAAGTAAGCAGCCGTCCGGAGTTGTGCATGCAATAGAGGAAGTGGGCAAGTGCATAGTTCCTATTCAGGAGGTTGGTCCACTACCAACAGTCACTAAGGGCGAGGTGCTATCTTCAGAGGAGAAGGAACCTGGCTCTGATACCATGGGCACTACTGTGACTATGGAGGAGGATGTACCATTGAGCGGGCTGAATATGCAACTCAAGAAGGTACAAGATGATGCTTGCAAGACAGTTGACAAGGGTCAGCGGTGGAGTTTGTTTCAGACTCAGTGCATTATCAAGGGCAAGGCTTGCAAGTTGATGATTGATGGTGGTAGCTGTACTAATGGCATTAGCAAGGCGATGGTGGCAGCATTGGGGTTGTCTACATGGCGTCTTCCTGAACCTAAGCGTCTTGAGTGGTTGAATAGTTGTGGTATGCTGAAGATTACTCACAAGGTGCGTGTGCCATTTACAGTTGATGAGTATGTTGATGAGATAGAGTGCGATGTGTTGCCATTGGAGGTGTGCGGATTGCTACTTGGGCGTCCATGGCAGTATGATCGTAATGTGACACATGCTGGGAGAGCAAATACATATTCTTTTATGCATGGTGGCAAACAGCGGACTTTGAAGCCTTTGGGTGATGATCATATCAAGTCCGATGTGGAGTTAGTGGTGCGTAAGGAGAAGTTGCACAAGCCTAAAGTGCAGCATGAGGTGCATGATGTTCCGAGCATTGATGTTGGTGATGTTTCAGCCATGCCTGTAGATGACAAGCCAGTTCTTGTTGGTGACAAGCCGGATGAAGCTAATCCTATTGTTGATGAGGATGTGGCAGCATGTGCTACAATTCCAGTTTGTGTTGATGCCAGTATACAGACTGATGATGTTTGTGCTGATGGTGTTTCAGTACATATGGCGCAGATGCGCGTGGGAGGAGTGGGAGGCGAGCGCGTCAGTGGAGACAGTGGGCAGCGGCACTACCGTGCTAGGAGTACTGCAGTCCAGTTTTCCGCGACACCGCGGATGCATCGAGGCAAGGATGGACGTGTGAGACATTTATGTGGCCCAGGAATTACACATCTTGTGCAGGGTCATTCAGCGACACAGGGGTCCATCAAAACCTCGCAAGAAGAAGGTATTGGCGCCGAAGTCCAAGCTCATGTGGAGAAGAAAGGAGGCGCCAAGTGTTGTATCAAGTCAAGCAGGCCGCGAGGGAGGATGTGGTGTGGAAGGCAAGCAAGACTTGAGGACGGCGAGGACGTGTCATGTTCATATCACGTCACCTTTTCCAGAAGACCCTCACGCGTTGGGGACAACGCTTCTTGAAGGGGGGGAGGATGATACGGGCATGAAGGCCTATGTGGAGCCCAATTTCAGGACTCCACCAGCCTAGTTACATTATTTTATGTTATGGTCATATGTGGGCCAATTAGGGTTTTTAATAAGTTGTGTGTTTCGACTTGGGCCTGTCTGAGTCGAACTAGGGAGGCCCACTAGGGGCTTGGCCGGCCACCCCCTCATATAAGGGTGGGCACGGCTAAGGTTTAGGGGTAGATCAGTTTTAGGTTAAAAACCATTGCGTGTGTTCACGTGTATCATCCCTCCGGGGGTACGGCGCTGTCGTTTATCTAGTTATATATCCGCAGGGTTCTTGTCTTCATGAAGGATTGTCTAGCTCAGGTTTGAGGCATATCGTTCATCGATCCGTTGCTTTGGATTCGTCCCTCTTCTCCAGGCTGCGTTCATCACGTTGATGGGAGGATCTACTACCCTGGGTTCTCGCTGTGAAAGATCGGGCAACACCTAGGAGGATCAGCTGGGATCTGATACGTCTCCAACGTATCGATAATTTCTTATGTTCCATGCTACTTTATTGATGATACCTACATATTTTATGCACATTATATGTCATATTTATGCATTTTCTGGAACTAACCTATTAACAAGATGCCGAAGAGCCAGTTGCTGTTTTCTGCTGTTTTTGGTTTCAGAAATCCTAGTAAGGAAATATTCTCGGAATTGGACGAAACTTTCGCCCAGGGTCCTATTTTTGCACGAAGCTTCCAGAAGACCGAAGAGATAACGAAGTGGGGCCACGAGGCAGCCAGGAGCTAGGGAGCGTCTGGCCCTGGCCGCGCCGGCCCCCTGGGCCCTCGTGTGGCCCCCGCGTTGCCCTTCCGCCTACTTAAAGTCTCCGTCGCGGAAACCCCCAGTGCCGAGCCACGATACGGAAAACCTTCGAGAGCGCCGCCGCCAATCCCATCTCGGGGATTCAGGAGATCGCCTCCGGCACCCTGCCGGAGAGGGGATTCATCTCCGGAGGACTCTACACCGCCATGGTCGCCTCCGGAGTGATGAGTGAGTAGTTCACCCCTGACCATGGGTCCATAGCAGTAGCTAGATGGTCGTCTTCTCCTTGTTGTGCTTCATTGTTGGATCTTGTGAGCTGCCTAACATGATCAAGATCATCTATCTGTAATACTATATGTTGTGTTTGTCGGGATCCGATGGATAGAGAGTACTATGATTATGGTGATTATCAATCTATTGTTTATGTGTTGTTTATGATCTTGCATGCTCTCCGTTATTAGTAGAGGCTCTGGCCAAGTTTTTGCTCTTAACTCCAAGAGGGGGTATTTATGCTCGATAGTGGGTTCATGCCTTCATTGACACTGGGACAGTGACAGTAGGTTCTAAGGTTGTGATGTGCTGTTGCCACTAGGGATAAAACATTGATGCTATGTCTAAGGATGTAGTTGTCGATTACATTACGCACCATACTTAATGCAATTGTCTGTTGCTTAGCAACTTAATACTGAATGGGGTTCGGATGATAACCTGAAGGTGGACTTTTTAGGCATAGATGCAGTTGGATGGCGGTCTATGTACTTTGTCGTAATGCCCGGATTAAATCTCACTATATTTATCATATCATGTATATGCATTGTTATGCATTTCTCTATTTGTCAATTGCCCGACTGTAATTTGTTCACCCAACATGCTTTTATCTTATGGGAGAGACACCTCTAGTGAACTGTGGACCCCGGTCCTATTCTTTACATAGCATACAATCTCCTGCAATTGTGTTTACTGTTTTCTTTGCAAACATCTTCCACTCGATACGTTTAATCCTTTGTTACAGCAAGCCGGTGAGATTGACAACCTCACTGTTTCGTTGGGGCAAAGTACTTGGTTGTGTTGTGCAGGTTCCGCGTTGGCGCCGGAATCCCAGTGTTGCGCGCATCACATTTCGCGACCATCAACCTTCAACGTGCTTCTTGGCTCCTACTGGTTCGATTAAACCTTGGTTTCATACTGAGAGAAACTTGCTTCTATACGCATCATACCTTCCACTTGGGGTTCCCAACGGACGTGTGCATCTACGCGTATCAAGCTAAATTTCTGGCGCCGTTGGGAGATCAAGACACGCTGCAAGGGAGTCTCCACTTCTCAATCTCTTTACTTTGTTTTTGTCTTGCTTTATTTTATTTACTACTTTGTTTGCTGCACTAAATCAAAATACAAAAAAATTAGTTGCTAGTTTTACTTTATTTACTGTCTTGCTCTCATATCAAAAACACAAAAAATTAGTTACTTGCATTTACTTTATCTAGTTTGCTTTATTTATTGTTGCTAAAATGAATACCCCTGAAAATACTAAGTTGTGTGACTTCACAAATGCAAATAATAATGATTTCCTATGCACACCTATTGCTCCACCTGCTACTACAGCAGAATTCTTTGAAATGAAACCTGCTTTACTGAACTTGGTTATGAGAGATCAATTTTCTGGTGTTAGTTCTGATGATGCTGCTGCCCATCTCAATAATTTTGTTGAACTTTGTGAAATGCAAAAGTATAAAGATGTAGATGGTGATATTATTAAATTGAAAGTGTTTCCTTTCTCATTAAGAGGAAGAGCTAAAGATTGGTTGCTATCTTTGCCTAAGAATAGTATTGATTCATGGACTAAATGCAAGGATGCTTTTATTGGTAGATATTATCCTCCCGCTAAAATTATATCTTTGAGAAGTAGCATAATGAATTTTAAGCAATTAGATACTGAACATGTTGCTCAAGCATGGGAGAGAATGAAAACTTTGGTAAAGAATTGCCCAACCCATGGACTGACTACTTGGATGATTATTCAAACCTTCTATGCAGGACTAAATTTTTCTTCGCGGAATTTATTGGATTCAGCTGCTGGAGGTACCTTTATGTCCATCACATTGGGGGCGGCTACAAAACTTCTTGATGATATGATGATAAATTACTCTGAATGGCACACGGAAAGAGCTCCACAAGGTAAGAAGGTAAATTCTGTTGAAGAAACCTCTTACTTGAGTGATAAGATTGATGTGATTATGTCTATGCTTGTGAATGGTAGATCTAATGTTGATCCAAATAATGTTCCTTTAGCTTCATTGGTTGCTCAAGAAGAAAATGTTGATGTGAATTTCATTAAAAATAATAATTTCAACAACAATGCTTATAGGAACAACTCTGGTAATAACTATAGGCCATATCCTTCTGCTAATGGTAATGGTTATGGTAATTCTTATGGGAATTCTTACAATAATAATAGGAGTGTACCCTCTGGTCTTGAAGCTATGCTTAAAGAATTTATTAGTACACAAACTGCTTTTAACAAATCTGTTGAGGAAAAGCTTGATAAAATTGATACTATTGCTTCTAGAGTTGATAGACTTGCCTCTGATGTTAATCTTTTAAAATTGAAAGTTATGCCTAATAATGATATTGATAATAAGATTACTACTACAGAAAATGCCATCCAAGTTAGAATTAATGAGAATATAAGATTAATGGCTAAATTGCGTGCTAGGTGGGATAGAGAAGAAAATGAAAAACTAGCTAAAGAGAATAATGTAGCTAAAGTTTGGACTATTACCACCACTAGTAATGCTAATTCTTCACATGTTGCTGCACCTCCTACTATCAATGGTAAAATAATTGGTGTTGGCAATGTTTCTACTCCTAGTGCAAAGCGAACAAAACTGCCTGAAATTGCTAAAACTGCTGAAACTGCTTGTGATAAAACTGCTGAAATTTTTTCCAACCTTGGGAACAATGATCCCATTGCTGTAGCTCATAATGATTTAGATTTTGATGATTGCCACATCTCTGAAGTTATAAAGTTCTTACAAAAACTTGCTAAAAGTCCTAATGCTAGTGCTATAAATTTAGCCTTTACAAAACATATTACAAATGCTCTCATAAAAGCTAGAGAAGAGAAATTAAAACTTGAAACTTCTATTCCTAGAAAGTTAGAAGATGGTTGGGAGCCCATCATTAAAATGAAATTCAATGACTTTGAATGTAATGCTTTATGTGATCTTGGTGCAAGTATTTCTGTTATGCCTAAAAAGATTTATGATATGCTTGACTTGCCACCATTGAAGAATTGTTATTTGGATGTTAATCTTGCCGATAATGTTAAAAAGAAACCTTTGGGGAGGATTGATAATGTGCATATTACGGTTAACAATAACCTTGTCCCCGTTGATTTTGTTGTCTTGGATATCGAATGCAATGCATCTTGTCCTATTGTGTTGGGAAGACCTTTTCTTCTGTTGGTGCTGTTATTGATATGAGGGAAGGTAATATTAAATATCAATTTCCTCTCAAGAAAGGTATGGAACACTTCCCTAGAAAGAGAATGAAGTTGCCTTTTGATTCTATTATTAGAACAAGTTATGATGTTGATGCTTCTACTCTCGATGTTACTTGATTTGCACTTTCTGCGCCTAGCTGAAAGGCGTTAAAGAAAAGCGCTTATGGGAGACAACCCATGTTTTTACCTACAGCAATTTTTTGTTTTGTTGAGTCTTGGAAGTTGTTTACTACTGTAGCAACCTCTCCTTATCATGTTTTTGTGCCAAGTAAAGTTTCTATGCCAAAGTTGATGTTATATTTGGGATCGCTGCACAGAAACAGCATTGCTGTCTGTCACGAATCTGGGCACAGTTCTCTGTAGAAAATTCGAAAAAATCTGCCAATTTACGAGCGTGATCCTCAGATATGTACGCAACTTTCATTAGTTTTGAGTTTTTCCATTTGAGCAAGTCTGGTGCCAGCTTTAAATTCGTCTTTACGGACTGTTCTGTTTTTGACAGATTCTGCCTTTTATTTCGCATTGCCTCTTTTGCTATGTTGGATTTATTTCTTTGATCCATTAATGTCCAGTAGCATTATGCAATGTCCAGAAGTGAAAATAATGATTGTGTCACCTCTGAATGTGTGAATTATTAATTGTGCACTAACCCTCTAATGAGTTTGCTTGAAGTTTGGTGTGAAGGAAGTTTTCAAGGGTCAAGAGAGGAGAATGATATACTATGATCAAGAGGAGTGAAAGCTCTAAGCTTGGGGATGCCCCCGTGGTTCACCCCTGCATATTCTAAGAAGACTCAAGCGTCTAAGCTTGGGGATGCCCAAGGCATCCCCTTCTTCATCGACAACATCATCAGGTTCCTCCTGAAACTATATTTTTATTCAATCACATCTTGTGTTCTTTACTTGGAGCGTCGGTTTGTTTTTGTTTTTGTTTTTGTTTGAATAAAATGGATCCTAGCATTCACTTTGTGGGAGAGAGACACGCTCCGCTGTTGCATATGGACACATGTGTCCTTAGGCTTTACTCATAATGTTCATGGCGAAGTTTCTTCTTCGTTAAATTGTTATATGGTTGGAATTGGAAAATGCTACATGTAGTAATTCTAAAATGTCTTAGATAATGTGATACTTGGCAATTGTTGTGCTCATGTTTAAGCTCTTGCATCATATGCTTTGCACCCATTAATGAAGAAATACATAGAGCTTGCTAAAATTTGATTTGCATATTTGGTCTCTCTAAGGTCTAGATAATATCTAGTATTGAGTCTTGAACAACAAGGAAGACGGTGTAGAGTCTTATAATGTTTACAATATGTCTTTTATGTGAGTTTTGCTGCACTTGTTCATCCTTGAGTTTGCTTCAAATAACCTTGCTAGCCTAAACCTTGTATCGAGAGGGAATACTTCTCATGCATCCAAAATCCTTGAGCCAACTACTATGCCAATTGTGTCCACCATACCTACCGACTACATGGTATTTCTCCGCCATTCCAAAGTAAATTGCTTGAGTGCTACCTTTAAATTCCATCATTCACCTTTGCAATATATAGCTCATGGGACAGAATAGCCTTAAAAACTATCGTAGTATTGAATATGTACTTATGCACTTTATATTTTATTAAGTTGCTTGTTGTGCGATAACCATGCTTCTGGGGAACGCCATCAACTATTGTTGAATATCATGTGAGTTGCTATGCATGTCCGTCTTGTCTGAAGGATCTATCATTTTAGTGGTTGGAGCATGCAAAATTGTTAGAGAAGAACATTGGGCCGCTAACTAAAGCCATGAATCATGGTTGAAGTTTCAGTTTTGGACATATATCCTCAATCTCATATGAGAATAATAATCATTGCTACATGCTTATGCATTTAAGAGGAGTCCATTATCTGTTGTCCATGTTGTCCCGGTATGGATGTCTAAGTTGAGAATAATCAAAAGCGAGAAATCCAAAATGCGAGCATTCTCCTTAGACCTTTGTACAGGCGGCATGGAGGTACCCCTTTGTGACACTTGGTTGAAACATGGCATGCAAAGATCCGGTAGTCCAAGCTAAGTAGGACGAGGTGCGGACACTATTAGTATACTATGCATGAGGCTTGCAACTTGTAAGATATAATTTACATAACTCATATGCTTTATTACTACCGTTGACAAAATTGTTTCATGTTTTCAAAATAAAAGCTCTAGCACAAATACAGCAATCGATGCTTTCCTCTTTGAAGGACCATTCTTTTACTTTTATTGTTGAGTCAGTTTACCTATCTCCTTCCACCTTAAGAAGCAAACACTTGTGTGAACTGTGCATTGATTCCTACATACTTGCATATTGCACTTGTTATATTACTCTATGTTGACAATATCCATGAGATATACATGTTATAAGTTGAAAGCAACCGCTGAAACTTAATCTTCCTTTGTGTTGCTTCAATACCTTTACTTTGATTTATTGCTTTATGAGTTAACTCTTATGCAAGACTTATTGATGCTTGTCTTGAAGTACTATTCATGAAAAGTCTTTGCTATATGATTCACTTGTTTACTCATGTCATTACTTTTGCTTTGATCGCTGCATTCATTACATATGTTTACAAATAGTATGATCAAGATTATGATGGCATGTCACTTCAGAAATTATCTTTGTTATCGTTTTACCTGCTCGGGACGAGCAGAACTAAGCTTGGGGATGCTGATACGTCTCCAACGTATCGATAATTTCTTATGTTCCATGCTACTTTATTGATGATACCTACATGTTTTATGCACATTATATGTCATATTTATGCATTTTGGAACTAACCTATTAACAAGATGCCGAAGAGCCAGTTGCTGTTTTCTGCTGTTTTTGGTTTCAGAAATCCTAGTAAGGAAATATTCTCGGAATTGGACGAAACTTTCGCCCAGGGTCCTATTTTTGCACGAAGCTTCCAGAAGACCGAAGAGATAACGAAGTGGGGCCACGAGGCAGCCAGGAGCTAGGGCGGCGCGGCCCAAGCCCTGGCCGCGCGGCCTGCCCCCTGGGCCCTCGTGTGGCCCCCGCGTTGCCCTTCCGCCTACTTAAAGTCTCCGTCGCGAAACCCCCAGCCGAGAGCCACGATACGGAAAACCTTCCAGAGACGCCGCCACCGCGAATCTCGGGGGATTCGGAGATCGCCTCCGGCACCCTGCCGGAGAGGGGATTCATCTTCCGGAGGACTCTACACCGCCATGGTCGCCTCCGGAGTGATGAGTGAGTAGTTCACCCTGGACCATGGGTCCATAGCAGTAGCTAGATGGTCGTCTTCTCCTTGTTGTGCTTCATTGTTGGATCTTGTGAGCTGCCTAACATGATCAAGATCATCTATCTGTAATACTATATGTTGTGTTTGTCGGGATCCGATGGATAGAGAGTACTATGATTATGGTGATTATCAATCTATTGTTTATGTGTTGTTTATGATCTTGCATGCTCTCCGTTATTAGTAGAGGCTCTGGCCAAGTTTTTGCTCTTAACTCCAAGAGGGAGTATTTATGCTCGATAGTGGGTTCATGCCTTCATTGACACCTGGGATCGTGACAGTAGGTTCTAAGGTTGTGATGTGCTGTTGCCACTAGGGATAAAACATTGATGCTATGTCTAAGGATGTAGTTGTCGATTACATTACGCACCATACTTAATGCAATTGTCTGTTGCTTAGCAACTTAATACTGAATGGGGTTCGGATGATAACCTGAAGGTGGACTTTTTAGGCATAGATGCGGTTGGATGGCGGTCTATGTACTTTGTCGTAATGCCCGGATTAAATCTCACTATATTTATCATATCATGTATATGCATTGTTATGCCTTTCTCTATTTGTCAATTGCCCGACTGTAATTTGTTCACCCAACATGCTTTTATCTTATGGGAGAGACACCTCTAGTGAACTGTGGACCCCGGTCCTATTCTTTACATAGCATACAATCTACTGCAATTGTGTTTACTGTTTTCTTTGCAAACATCTTCCACTCGATACGTTTAATCCTTTGTTACAGCAAGCCGGTGAGATTGACAACCTCACTGTTTCGTTGGGGCAAAGTACTTGGGTTGTGTTGTGCAGGTTCCGCGTTGGCGCGGAATCCCTGGTGTTGCGCCGCATCACATTTCGCGACCATCAACCTTCAACGTGCTTCTTGGCTCCTACTGGTTCGATTAAACCTTGGTTTCATACTGAGGGAAACTTGCTTGTATACGCATCATACCTTCCACTTGGGGTTCCCAACGGACGTGTGCATCTACGCGTATCAGGATCCCCCTTATCACGCGCTCGCGCCGGGAGGAGGCCGATGCCGTTCGCGTCGAGTACGAGCGGCGCGCCGGGAGGACGCGTCGCCGCGTCAAGCTCGAGGTCGTCGAGCTTAACTCGAAGTAGGAGCTCGACGCCTCCTTCCTCTGCCACCTCGCATTTCTCCGCCACCACCGCCGCCGTCGCGTGCGGAGGCCCGGGGCCGCATTTTGGTCAAAATGGGTCGCGGCGGTGGCTATTAGTTAACTTAGGTTATTAGTACAAATTATGTAAAGTTTGATGCTCAATCGGAGCATCAACTATCATATATATGTGTTCATCGATGAATTCTCCCGTGAGAATCTAATTTTGTGTTTTCAGTTCCAATTTTACGGTTTCTGTTATGTGTGAGTGGCAAAATCAACCTAACACACGTTTTGGGAGACTGCATTAGACTTTTTCGGTTACAACTTTTTTTGGTCTCTACTAGAGATGTTCTTAGCCGACAAAAATTTGACGTTGTTGATAAGAACTTTTTTGGGATTTCTATTTTCGTGCCCTCGGGTAGTTAGTTGTACTCAGTTTTCCCCAGCCCCTTAGTTTTTCCTCAGTTTTCCCCAAGCCTATGTCTGAAACCCGCAGAAGGAGCTCAGACGGAAGGAATCCGTCTATTGGACGTTCTGTGCTGGCGTGTTGCGCCGCGTCGTCTGTGGGGCCGCGTCGTGTGGGGCCGCGTCGCGTGGGGCTGGTAGAAAGGGACCGCGTGGGACAGGACGAGAAGCGTTTGGTTGCACGTGAGCAGGAGCTGGGTTTTGTCTCTCTCGGCCCAAATTGGCATTTTTAAGAGCACCTTTTCCCCTCTTTCTCTCTCTGTCTTTTTCACCAAATTAGTATCAAATCTAGAGAAGCTTCTATTTCTGTCTTTCTTCAATATGGCAGCAAATCTAGTAGCAAATCTAGTAGCAAATCTCTGGGGTTATTTATGCCTTTTGGCCCTCGTTTTTTGCCCAATATGGCAGCAAATCTAGTAGCAAATCTAGAAGCTAGTATATGATAAATTGACAACTGCATAATCAGAAAACTAAGTATAATACATAGGGAAACTGCATACAGCAGCCAAAAGCAGCCAATAACGTTGTAATATACAAGACGCACGCAATGTATGGACAACAAGAAGATTAGGATGAATGAATTTGTTCTTCATTCCTCCTCATATATTTCGTCGTCGCTCCAATCGTGCATTACCCGAAGGAAATATTCATTGAACTCCCTCCGTCTGCAGTGTGCGGCCAATACATCCTCCAAACGGTATGGCTTGTGTTCATTTCTCATACCGTAGTTTCCTATTCTATCCACACGTAGTGGCCACTCATCCCAGGCCTTTGTATCATGAGAGTACTCTCTGATATAACCCAAATCCGTGTAGTAGATGCAGCCAGGTCGAAGTGTCGGGTACACTCTGGTGTCGACGGAGATACACCGGATATAATTCACGAAGAAGGCATTACTGCCAATGTTACTGACCGGATGGAGAGAGCGGCTCTGAGTGTCCACACGGTACACCAATGGTCTGCCCGCCAAAGCCACGCTGACCAACAACACAAGCAGCAGATCACCATCCGACTTCACAAGGTAGAACTTCTGATGTCCAAGTTCTGGAAATGAAATTAGTGTCTCCATCTTGACAGTGCTCGCGCGCTGCTGCAACTGTACATTGGTGCACACTATTCTTCCGTTCTCAAAATTGTCCACAGCTAGTGCATACAGTTCACCATTGAACGGGGTAATGCAACGCAGACAATGGTTCTTGATCTTAAATCTTTTTTCCCAATCTTCATCTATATCCTTAGTTGGAGTGCTCTCATCGACCCAACCAATTTCCGACGGGTAATGTGCGGCAACGAAGACCATAGTCGGGGATTTGATCACAGCGACTGATTTCAGGAAAACAGATGGCATCTGCGCCTCAAACATAGTGTTCGATTTCTTTGTGAGTGGGTTCAGAAGCCGTATCTTGTGCGGCGGGTTCTTCTGGGCAAGCACGATGACGCCACGGCAAAATCCGACGAAGTAGTATCTGGGCAAGCACGATAACATTCAGCACTAAGATGTTTAAGATTGAAAATAAAGAGGTAGATATGGAGGAAGTTGAACCTTGTATGAACTTCCGATAGATCTATGGTGACGTAGCGTGATGTGCCGAGTTGGAGGAAGGTGAACTCAGCGACGTGTGGAAGGGCGTGGTCTAGCATGATCCATTCGTCCAGGTGCACGTCGGGCTCAGGCAAACCTGAGCGCCAATTTCTACAGACTTGCCTCATGGCAGAGTAGGTGTCGGCGTACTCCTCGTTCGCCAGCAAGCATTCGCCGATCTTGTGAAGTGGTCCATCAGCCGAGAGAGAGGCCCAGTTCACGGAGGAGCCGCGCTTGGATGCGCCGCCCTCGGAGGCGACGCGCTCGGCGGCGACTGGCTCGGCGGCGACGGGCTCGGCGGCGACTGGCTCGGCGGCGACGGGCTCGGCGGCGACTGGCTCGGCGGCGACGGGCGCGGAGGCGACGGGCTCGGAGGCGACGGCCGCCGGCGCATTCTTCTTCTCCATCGCCGGCAGGGTAGCGTGCGTACGGCGGTTGGGGTTTTTTCGATTTGGAGAAGTTGATGGGACGTGAGAGGGGTGGTTTCGTGCGTGAGCGAGAATGAGACGACTGTGTGCAGAGGGAGGGAGGGGCTTACGCGTCCTAAATGCGACCCGCGTCCTACGCGTCCACTATTTGCACGTCTGCACCGCGACACGCGTCAACAATGGCACGTCTTCCACTTCTGCACCGCAACACGCGTCCTCGAGTCTAACCCTGGAAATTTAGATATACTCAGGTATACCCTCGAGTCATATACTAGCATTTTTTGTGTGCTCAGTTTTCTCCTTGAGTGCTAATACTGGCTAGTGCAATATACTCAGTTTTACCCTCAAGTGGCTGGTCAACAGAGAGTCAACAAATGAGATTAACTAGTTAAATGAGTTATTTAATGTGCAAAAAAATCCGAAAAAGAGTGGCACTTACTCATGGAGTCTTTACCACAAATTGCCACTTCTCAAATCATAGATAAATCATAGATAAATCAAGTTTTACCACAAATTGCCACTTCTCAAATCACCTAGTAGCTATGAAGGTGCATGGTTTTCCATAATAAGCCCTACCCAAAACAGCTTTCCCCAAAACATACTTTGTCTGAATGAGGCCATAATTTTCACACTCGTGTAGATTTGTATTGCAAATAGTTTGAGGTAGGCCAAGATGGGTTTCATTGTACAAAACACGCATTTTCCAATTTTTAAATCTCATATTTCAATCCCTTAGTCTGTTTACTACTCACTTGCCCTTGGTTTCTTGATACTACTCAGTTTTGCCCTCTCCCTTCACACACTCTCACAGACGCCGAACATTGCCCTGATTGGTCTAGCCCATGTCACGCGGATCGTGCCCGACGACCGTTGATCGTATGATCTAACGGGCAGGATAATCCCTATCTCTCTCTCTGGTCGGGGCCACCACCCTCTCTCTCTCTCTCTGTCGTCGGTTAGCTTCCACCCTCTATGTATGCGAAAGGGCGGTTACCCAGTACGCTAAAGTTTGGTTTTCTGCATTATTTTTCACGAGCTAAATTATAAACTCTTTTTAGGCATTACTTTTCACGCAAAAAACGATAAACCATCGCCGATTTGTTGTAGCCATTACTTTCCACGCAAAAAACGATAAACCATCACCTATTTGTTGTAGCCATTACTTTCCACGCAAAAAAATTATAAACCATCACCGATTTGTTGTAGCCAATACTTTTCACGCAAAAAAATGATAAACCATCACCGATTTGTTGTAGCCATTACTTTTCACGCAAAAAATGATACACCATCACCCATTTCTTGTAGCCATTACTTTCCACGCAAAAAATGATAAACCATCACCGATTTTGTTGTAGCCATTACTTTTCACGCAAAAAAATGATACACCATCACCCATTTCTTGTACCCATTACTTTCAACGCAAAAAACGATAAACCATCACCGATTTTGTTGTAGCCATTACTTTTCACGCAAAAATATGATACACCATCACCCATTTCTTGTACCCATTACTTTCCACGCAAAAAACGATAAACCATCACCGATTTTGTTGTAGCCATTACTTTTCACGCAAAAAATGATACACCATCACCCATTTCTTGTACCCATTACTTTTCACGCAAAAAACGATAAACCATCACCGATTTCTTGTAGCCATTACTTTTCTTTTAGGCATTACTTTTCACGGTAAAATGATAAACTATATCACGAAGTTCCATTTCCGTCAACATAGTCCGCATTACTTTTTTTGTTGAGATATATACCCCCACAACGGTCGTCTCCTCCTTAATTTATTGTGTATAAACCCCCACAACGGTCATCTCCTCCTTATTTTATTGTGTAAACCCCTACAACGGTCATCTCTCCCTTATAAACACCCACACGGCCATCCCTTGTGTCAATAGGTTCTGCCTCTCTCTTCTTCGTTCACATACACTTTATCCATTGCCATGGCTTCCACGTCTCGGACGCGGACCGGAAGGGGAAGGGGAAGGGGAAGGGGAAGGGGAAGGGGAAGGGGAAGTGGATCATCATCATTGCCACCACCACCGTCAACACTGCCATTGATCATAGAGGAGTTCTTCATCGTCGTCTATGAAGACCCTTTGGTCAAGAAGGTACGTACGCGTTCCCACATATATGATGCATGTGATTAATTATGGGCATGTTCTAAAAAACCTTTAATTTCAAGGGTTCCCTAATTTCAAACGATCGGCGCTCGATCTCTTTGCAGGAACTCCCAAAAAAATTTGCGGACTATCTTGACGGCAAGGAGCCAGCTAAGGTGTATCTGCGAGCAGCTGACTGCGGTCCTCGTCTCTGGACCGTGGAGGTCCTATTTGACGGACAAGGCCGGATGTACCTCGACAAGGGCTGGGAGAAATTCGCCATCGCGCACGGTGTGGATTTCGGCTGGTTCGTACACTTCAAATATGAAGGCGATGATGTGCTCACAGTGAAGGTGTTCGACGGAACAATGTGCAGGAGGTACTACTACTCAGACGACGAAGATACTGACGATGAAAGCGACGACGACGTGAAGCCATGCATCCATCCCCTTTAGATAATTAAGGGGATTATGACCAAGAATATATATGTAGCTTCATATGCATCGATTTAGAGATCTAGCTATTTTCTATATATTATGCATGTAAAAAATAATATCGCATTTCCACTATTATTCGAGCACCACATCCTCCAAACGATGCCGATGCCGATGCCGATATCGGCATGGTCAGAACGGCTATGCTCGCCGCCACTGCTAGGTCAACGTCGGGATGCACAATGTTTAGCATAAGAGTCACTTTAGATTAAGCTGCGAAAATAGTCACGTGCCATGGGCTGAGGCGGCCCCTACAGAGCGGCTCTATATTATATTCTCTAAATAAAATAGACGACCACAGCGGTCATTGGCTGCGGAGGCCCCACAGAGCGGCAATATATAATTTTCTATAAATAAATAGACGACCCACTGGTCATTGGCTGCGGCAGCCCCATAGAGCGGCCCCATTTGTCATTGGCAGCACCGCGTATACAATCAGGAAATAAAACGGCCCACGCGTCAGCGGTAGATGGATCCACCCGTCAGCACGAGACGGTCAGCGAGGAACTGACCTCACGGTAACGGTAAGGCCTCTGACCTGCGGCAACCCGCGTCTTCGAGGGGTTTCAAACTAGAGGGAGGGGAAAACTGAGGAAAAACTAACGAGCTGGGGAAAACTGAGTACAACTAACGAAGCAGGGGCACGAAAATAGAAATCCCAACTTTTTTTATAGTGGAGGCGGGATAGGTAGAGTTTAGAAGGAACCCATTTGTACCGCAGATGTTTTTTTTAGATAACAACTGATGGAATTCAACAATGGTGAAACCGATTACAAACGAATCCACAAAAAGGAAAATACAATATGGACCCAGAAGACCACACACCGTACTCCCAAATCGCAATCAAGCCCATCGTCCTCATCGTCACCACCCAAGTACGAGACCGAAACCGGAAGCCACCGAAACCGGAAGCCGCCCATCTTCAGACACCATCGAGTCACCTTCGCCACCTTCGCCACATTGGGCTTTGAACACCGCAGGAGTGCCCACCCCGAGGGGTGAGAGCTAATAATCTTTTCCAGACCATCGGGCAGGCGGGAGCTGGTGGAGACTGATGCGCGTAGATGTACACGTCCGTTGGGAACCCCAAGAGGAAGGTATGATGCGCACAGTGGCAAGTTTCCCTCAGTAAGAAACCAAGGTTTAATCGGACCAGTAGGAGTCAAGAAGCACGTTGAAGGTTGATGGTGGAGAAATGTGATGCGGCGCAACAACAGGGATTCCGGCGCCAACGTGGAACCTGCACAACACAACCCAAGTACTTTGCCCCAACGAAACAGTGAGGTTGTCAATCTCACGGCTTGCTGTAACAAAGGATTAAACGTATTGTGTGGAAGATGATTGTTTGCAAGAAAACAGTAAAACAAGTATTGCAGTAGATTGTATGCGATGTAAAGAATAGGACCGGGGTCCACAGTTCACTAGAGGTGTCTCTCCCATAAGATAAAAGCATGTTGGGTGAACAAATTACAGTCGGGCAATTGACAAATAGAGAAGGGCATAACAATGCATGTACATGATATGATAAATATAGTGAGATTTAATCCGGGCATTACGACAAAGTACATAGACCGCCATCCAACTGCATCTATGCCTAAAAAGTCCACCTTCAGGTTATCATCCAAACCCCATTCAGTATTAAGTTGCAAAGCAACAGACAATTGCATTAAGTATGGTGCGTAATGTAATCGACAACTACATCCTTAGACATAGAATCAATGTTTTATCCCTAGTGGCAACAACACATCACAACCTTAGAACTTTCTGTCACTGTCCCAGGTGTCAATGAAGGCATGAACCCACTATCGAGCATAAATACTCCCTCTTGGAGTTAAGAGCAAAAACTTGGCCAGAGCCTCTACTAATAACGGAGAGCATGCAAGATCATAAACAACACATAAACAATAGATTGATAATCACCATAACATAGTATTCTCTATCCATCGGATCCCGACAAACACAACATATAGTATTACAGATAGATGATCTTGATCATGTTAGGCAGCTCACAAGATCCAACAATGAAGCACAATTAGGAGAAGACGACCATCTAGCTACTGCTATGGACCCGTAGTCCAGGGGTGAACTACTCACTCATCACTCCGGAGGAGATCATGGCGATGAAGAGTCCTCCGGAGATGAATCCCCTCTCCGGCAGGGTGCCGGAGGCGATCTCCTGAATCCCCCGAGATGGGATTCGCGGCGGCGGCGTCTCTGGAAGGTTTTCCGTATCGTGGCTCTCGTACGGGGGTTTCGCGACGGAGGCTATTTGTAGGCGGAAGGGCAGGTCAAGAGGCGGCACGAGGGCCCACACCATAGGTCGGCGCGGCCAGGGCCGGGCCGCGCCGCCCTGGTGTCGCCACCTCGTGGCCCCACTTCGACTCCCTTCGGTCTTCTGGAAGCTTCGTGCAAAAATAGGACCCTGGGCGTTGATTTCGTCCAATTCCGAGAATATTTCGTTACTAGGATTTCTGAAACCAAAAACAGCATAAAACAACAACTGGCTCTTCGGCTTCTTGTTAATAGGTTAGTTCCAGAAAATGCGTAAATACGACATATAATGTGCATAAAACGTGTAGGTATCATCAATAAAGTAGCATGGAACATAAGAAATTATCGATACGTTGGAGACGTATCAGCATCCCCAAGCTTAGTTCTGCTCGTCCCGAGCAGGTAAAACGATAACAAAGATAATTTCTGAAGTGACATGCCATCATAATCTTGATCATACTATTTGTAAACATATGTAATGAATGCAGCGATCAAAACAATGGTAATGACATGAGTAAACAACTGAATCATAAAGCAAAGACTTTTCATGAATAGTACTTCAAGACAAGCATAAATAAGTCTTGCATAAGAGTTAACTCATAAAGCAATAAATCAAAGTAAAGGTATTGAAGCAACACAAAGGAAGATTAAGTTTCAGCGCTTTCAACTTATAACATGTATATCTCATGGATATTGTCAACATAAAGTAATATAACAAGTGCAATATGCAAGTATGTAGGAATCAATGCACAGTTCACACAAGTGTTTGCTTCTTAAGGTGGAGGGAGATAGGTAAACTGACTCAACAATAAAAGTAAAAGAATGGTCCTTCAAAGAGGAAAGCATCGATTGTTGTATTTGTGCTAGAGCTTTTATTTTAAAAACATGAAACAATTTTGTCAACGGTAGTAATAAAGCATATGAGTTATGTAAATTACATCTTACAAGTTGCAAGCCTCATGCATAGTATACTAATAGTGCCCGCACCTTGTCCTACTTAGCTTGGACTACCGGATCTTTGCAATGCCATGTTTCAACCAAGTGTCACAAAGGGGTACCTCCATGCCTGTACAAAGGTCTAAGGAGAAAGCTCGCATTTTGGATTTCTCGCTTTTGATTATTCTCAACTTAGACATCCATACCGGGACAACATGGACAACAGATAATGGACTCCTCTTAAATGCATAAGCATGTAGCAATAATTATTATTCTCATATGAGATTGAGGATATATGTCCAAAACTGAAACTTCAACCATGATTCATGGCTTTAGTTAGCGGCCCAATGTTCTTCTCTAACAATTTGCATGCTCCAACCATTAAGGTGGTAGATCCTTCAGACAAGACGGACATGCATAGCAACTCACATGATATTCAATAAAGGGTAATTGATGGCGTTCCCCAGAAGCATGGTTATCGCACAACAAGCAACTTAATAAGAGATAAAGTGCATAAATACATATTCAATACTACGATAGTTTTTAAGGCTATTTTGTCCCATGAGCTATATATTGCAAAGGTGAATGATGGAATTTTAAAGGTAGCACTCAAGCAATTTACTTTGGAATGGCGGAGAAATACCATGTAGTAGGTAGGTATGGTGGACACAAATGGCATAGTAGTTGGCTCAAGGATTTTGGATGCATGAGAAGTATTCCCTCTCGATACAAGGTTTAGGCTAGCAAGGTTATTTGAAGCAAACTCAAGGATGAACCGGTGCAGCAAAAATCACATAAAAGACATATTGTAAACATTATAAGACTCTACACCGTCTTCCTTGTTGTTCAAAACTCAATACTAGATATTATCTAGACCTTAGAGAGACCAAATATGCAAATCAAATTTTAGCAAGCTCTATGTATTTCTTCATTAATGGGTGCAAAGCATATGATGCAAGAGCTTAAACATGAGCACAACAATTGCCAAGTATCACATTTATCCAAGACATTTTAGAATTACTACATGTAGCATTTCCAATTCCAACCATATAACAATTTAACGAAGAAGAAACTTCGCCTTGAACATTATGAGTAAAGCCTAAGGACATATTTGTCCATATGCAACAGCGGAGCGTGTCTCTCTCCCACAAAGTGAATGCTAGGATCCATTTTATTCAAACAAAAACAAAAACAAAAACAAACCGACGCTCCAAGTAAAGAACACAAGATGTGATGAATAAAAATATAGTTTCAGGGGAGGAACCTGATGATGTTGTCGATGAAGAAGGGGATGCCTTGGGCATCCCCAAGCTTAGACGCTGAGTCTTCTTAAAATATGCAGGGTGAACCACGGGGGCATCCCCAAGCTTAGAGCTTTCACTCCTCTTGATCATAGTATATCATACTCCTCTCTTGACCCTTGAAAACTTCCTTCACACCAAACTTCAAGCAAACTCATTAGAGGGTTAGTGCACAATTAATAATTCACATGTTCAGAGGTGGCACAATCATTCTTTACACTTCTGGACATTGCATAAAGCTACTGGACATTAATGGATCAAAGAAATTCATCCAACATAGCAAAAGAGGCAATGCGAAATAAAAGGCAGAATCTGTCAAAAACAGAACAGTCCGTAAAGACGAATTTTAAAGTGGCACCACACTTGCTCAAATGGAAAAACTCAAAACTAATGAAAGTTGCGTACATATCTGAGGATCACGCTCGTAAATTGGCAGATTTTTTCGAATTTGCTACAGAGACTTGTGCCCAGATTCGTGACAGACAGCAATGCTGTTTCTGCGCAGCGATCCCAAATATAACATCAACTTTGACATAGAAACTTTACTTGACACAAAAACATGATAAGGAGAGGTTGCTACAGTAGTAAAAACTTCCAAGACTCAAATATAAAACAAAGTACTGTAGTAAAAACATGGGTTGTCTCCCATAAGCGCTTTTCTTTAACGCCTTTCAGCTAGGCGCAGAAAGTGCAAATCAAGTAACATCAAGAGTAGAAGCATCAACATCATAGCTTGTTCTAATAATAGAATCAAAAGGCAACTTCATTCTCTTTCTAGGGAAGTGTTCCATACCTTTCTTAAGAGGAAATTGATATTTAATATTACCTTCCCTCATATCAATAACAGCACCAACGGTTCGAAGAAAAGGTCTTCCCAACACAATAGGACAAGATGCATTGCATTCGATATCCAAGACAACAAAATCAACGGGACAAGGTTATTGTTAACCGTAATGCGCACATTATCAATCCTCCCCAAAGGTTTCTTTTTAACATTATCGGCAAGATTAACATCCAAATAACAATTCTTTAATGGTGGCAAGTCAAGCATATCATAAATCTTTTTAGGCATAACAGAAATACTTGCACCAAGATCACATAAAGCATTACATTCAAAGTCATTGAATTTCATTTTAATGATGGGCTCCCAACCATCTTCTAACTTTCTAGGAATAGAAGTTTTAAGTTTTAGTTTCTCTTCTCTAGCTTTTATGAGAGCATTTGTAATATGTTTTGTAAAGGCTAAATTTATAGCACTAGCATTAGGACTTTTAGCAAGTTTTTGTAAGAACTTTATAACTTCAGAGATGTGGCAATCATCAAAATCTAAATCATTATGAGCTACAGCAATGGGATCATTGTCCCCAAGGTTGGAAAAAATTTCAGCAGTTTTATCACAAGTGGTTTCAGCAGTTTTAGCAATTTCAGGCAGTTTTGTACGCTTTGCACTAGGAGTAGAAACATTGCCAACACCAATTATTTTACCATTGATAGTAGGAGGTGCAGCAACATGTGAATCATTATCATTATTAATGGTGGTAATAGTCCAAACTTTAGCTACATTATTCTCTTGGGATTTCTATTTTCGTGCCCCTGGTTCGTTAGTTGTACTCAGTTTTCCCCAGTCCCTTAGTTTTTCCTCAGTTTTCCCCTCCTCTAGTTTGAAACACGCACAAGTGCTGGAACGGCCGGTAGCCGTCAGGTCAGAGGCCTTGACCGTTAGTCTGACCGGGTGGGGCCGCACAGGGGCAGCTCCTCCCTGACCGTCTCGTGCTGACGGGTAGGGTCAGGAGACACGTCGGAGCAGCCATCCATCTATCGCTGACGTGTGGGCCGTTTTATTTCATGATTTTATACGCGGTGCTGCCAATGACAAATGGGGCCGCTCTATAGGGCTGCCGCAGCCAATGACCAGTGGGGTCGTATATTTTTCAGTAAAAGACATATATTGCCGCTCTGTGGGGCTGCCGCAGCCAATGACCAGTGGGGTCGTCTATTTATTTAGGGAAACTCATATATTGCCGCTCTGTGGGGCCTCCGCAGCCAATGACCAGTGGGGTCGTCTATTTTTCAGTAAAAGACATATATTGCCGCTCTGTGGGGCTGCCTCAGCCAATGACCAGTGGGGTCGTCTATTTATTTAGGGAAACTCATATATTGCCGCTCTGTGGGGCCTCCGCAGCCAATGACCAGTGGGGTCGTATATTTTTCAGTGGGGCTGCCGCAGCCAATGACCAGTGGGGTCGTCTATTTATTTAGGGAAACTCATATATTGCCGCTCTGTGGGGCCTCCGCAGCCAATGACCAGTGGGGTCGTCTATTTTTCAGTAAAAGACATATATTGCCGCTCTGTGGGGCTGCCGCAGCCAATGACCAGTGGGGTCGTCTATTTATTTAGAGAGAAAAAATCATATATTGCCGCTCTGATATATGTCTTTAGAGAATATCATAGAGAGAAGCAACAAGTTCGCTAATTAATTATTCTTAAGCTAGACCGGAGAACCGCTGGCAGCTCGTTCCCCACCGTCGGACGGAGCAGCCATCGCCGGCGCCTCGTCGCGCCGCCGGCTCTGTCCCCCGGCGGCGTCGGACGAACTGCGGCGCTGCACGTCAACCACGGCTCCAGCACTTGTTTCGTCCGCACGCATTGTACCCACCGCAGGAAAGTCCGCCGCAAGCAGATCCGCCGCCCACGACGACCGGGATTTGTTCCGCGCACCAATTGGTAGACCTCCGCTTCTGCCTCCCCCGCCCCCTAATCGATTCGGTTCCCGTAATTTATTGGAGTTTGCAGGTACGAAATAGTCCTCAATGTCTCGTCGTAGCGGGTACACCGGCGAGGGTGGGGATTCGATCATGTCGTGGCCACGTTCTACTTCTCCTACCTCGTCGGAAGTGCGGGTATATAGCTTCAGCTCTCTGTACTACCGTTGAATTTGAAGTTCCGCCATGGCCTGTTGGGGTGATTTCAGTTGTTCTTTTTTCCATTATTGTTACAGTTAGCCAGGCAAGCCGATGATCCATGGTACATTGCATACCAAGATGAATCAACCCAGTGGTGTAGCCAGAGGATGGATTTGGAGGAGAAGGTGGCCAATTTAGGTGATGAATTGGCCCGTAAAAACCTGATGATATTCGAGCTGAAGCGTATTGTGGAGGAAGAAAAGAAGAATTCAGAGCTTATTCGCAAGGAGAAGTTGAGAGTTGAGACAGATCTTGCCGTATTTGATCAAGTGGTAGAAAATCTAGAACATGAACTTAAAGTGATGGGAGAGGAGAAAAGTATATTCATCTGTGCAGTTTTATTAGGTGTCATCCCTGTCCTAGCAGTTATGTGGTTCTGGTAGACGATTTAGTATAGAATTGTTATTCAGTAGATGGCTCTAACCACTGTATTTTGTTGTGGCTCTAAGCACTGTATTTCGGTGTACAATTTCCTACTTGTGCTAAGTAATGCGCACGATAATTTTAGCATGCATGAACATTTTATAAAAGTGAAGGGATCCCAAAAGTGAAAGCATGTACCAGCCTCCGGATCAAATACATATCAATATCTTCCCAATCAAGTTGGGATAGAATTCAAATCATACATACGGATGTACATGGACACATCAAGAACGTGAAGAAGCTTTTTTTGAGACGGAGGTAGTAGTTCGAACAATTTTATCCCATTTGGAAATTGAAAAATACAAATTTATAATAATTTATCCCAATTTGCGGCGTCGAACACGGCCGCGCAGCGATGGGCAAGAAAGGCCGGGACGACGGGCGGCTGAGGGGTGGTCATCTGCGCCATCAAACGTTGAAGCGATGTTATCGGCGATGGCTTCAATGTTCGTGGCATCGATGACCAGTGTCGGAACCGCCGCTGTCTTGGTGTACTTCATCAGCGACGGATCTGCGGAGGGCTGGATCGGCGGCTTTGCAGCGCGGTTGTAGACGATGGCTTCAATCGTCTTGGCATCGATTCGCACTCTCGGCACCGGAAGTGAGACATCAACAGGCTCCGACATCATCTGGGTCTGCGCCGTCGAAGCGATGTTGTAGGCGATGGCTTCAATGTTCGTGGCATCGATGACCACTGTCGGCACGGCCGCCGTCTTGGTGTTCTTCATCATTCAACAGATCTGAGAATAGAATCGAAAGTGAGACAGAGAGAGACATTTCAACTATTTCTGACGGTTAGATCCTCACCGGCACTCTTAGATCCACGGCGCACGCACGGTTAGATGCACGCCGCCGCACGCACGGTTAGATCTGCGCCGCCGCACGCCGCCGCACGCACGGTTAGATCTGCGCCGCCGCACGCCGCCGCACGCACGGTTAGATCTGCGCCGCCGCACGCACGGTTAGATCCGCGCCGCCGCACGCACGGTTAGATCCGCGCCGCCGCCGCCGCAGCACGGTTAGATCTGCGCCGCCGCACGCACGGTTAGAGAGAGGAGGATGCGACTGGAATATGCGACTGCCAGGGTTGGTAGGTATGTGCTCTGCTCTTGTCTCCGTATGCGTCCATCGTGGTAGAGAGAGAGATACAGGCCGTCCGATCATAAATGATCGAACGGTGCAAGCGTTCGTTGAGCTTTCATCCAACCAAGATCCGTGTGACATACATCTCGACCAATCAGAGATCAGCCAGTGAGTACAAGTTAGGAAAACTGAGTAGAACTGAGAGGGGGAAAAGTGAGGAAATGTTTATCGGAAGGGCAAAACTGAGTATGACTGAGTAAAACAAGTGGGCCCGGAGGGGAAAACTGAGTAACACTAAGTAAAACAGGGGCACCCAAATAATAAACGGACTAAGGGAAATTGAAGCTTTTGGCATAAAAATTGTAAAATTGTGTTATTTGAACAATATATTACATTTTGGCCGACTAGATATTGTTTGCAACTCAAATATACACAAGTGTGACGAATTTGGACTCATTTGGACAAAGTTTGTAAGCATAGTGGGTATTTGGGAGGTGTATTGAGCAGAAAGCCCTGCATCTTCATATCTAGTAGCTCATGGACTAGGAAGTGGTTTTGAAGCTTTTGGCATAAAAACTTCATATCTCTATATTTCCTTTTCCATTATTATTTCTCTAGGTTGTAGGTAACATAACAAGGCTCCATGGGAAGGTTCCACCATGTTTTGAATTATTTTGATTTGAACCCTAAAATGTTAAAACCCTAAAACCCTAAAACCCTAAAACCCTAAAATGATAAATGTGGCTTAAATGTGGCTTAAATGTGGCATACAAATTGTTCAAACAAATTCAAATTGTTCAACACAAAGGGATCCCCAATACAAAGGGAACCACAATACAAATTGTTCATACAAATTCAAATTGTTCAACACAAAGGCATCCCCAATACAAAGTTAACCCCAATACAAATTGTTCAATACAAAGGGAACCCCAATACAAAGGGATCCCCAATACAAAGGGAACCCCAATACAAATTGTTCATACAAATTCAAATTAGTTGTTCAGAATAAAATCTTTCTCTTGCTCCTGGTGTGACTCGCCGGGGCCACCACCTTACTCCGGGTAACCCTACCAGGGATATTACCGGTGTCTACCTTCCTTTTGCCCTCTTTCTTGTTCTTCTTCTTCTGCGAAGCTTGTGCTTTTTCTTCTGCCATGAGCTCTTCGAAGTGTGCATCACACATGGCCTTACAACTATCGAGGCAATCTCGATTATACTGTTCCCTCTCCTCTGGACTCATCGGTTGAAGCCTTTCTACATCCATCTGTTCCCTCTGCTCTCGATCCATCGGTTCAATCTCCTCATGTTGAACTGCTGCTTCAATCTCCTCTGCATTTGCTGCTTCAATCTCCTCTGCATTTGCTGCTTCAATCTCCTCATGTTGAACTGCTGCTTCAATCTCAAGTTGAATTGCTGCTTCATTCTCCTCTGCATTTTCTGCTCCCGCCTGATCTTCCATTCCAAAAGCCGGATCAACTCCATTTTTACAAAGCCTAGCAATGTGTCCAGGGATTCCACAACGTTTGCACTTACGTTTTCGAATCGGTGCACCACCCTCTGCACTAGCTCTGATCCTATTCTTCCTCGGCCTACCTGCCGGTCTAGTCAATACTGGAGAGTACAGTTTGAAGCCTGGATCGACTTTCATCCATTGGTCTTTTCCCAACAAGGTAGGAACATTCATAGCATATGCAGCCCTAAATTTTGCAACAGAGAAATACTCTGACACATACTGATCAACTTCACCATCTTCACCCCCTATAACACTCATGAAAAACAATGCGTGTATGCAGGGTATCCCACGGATCTGCCATCCCCTACAATGGCATGTCCTATCAACCAAACTCACTGGATACCTCCACTGCATGTTTTTACTGTCAGTGTAGGTTACCTCAGCCTCCATTCCTTTTCTGACGCATTGCATCCTCAATTGTTTTGCCCTCTCATGCAAAGACTTAATCAAAGATGGGAGCATGAGATGGCCAACATAATTTGTGGATGCAATTCTTTGACGCAGATCGATCTTTATCATGATCATCTGCCTAATCTTATCAAATATTTGCCACAGCATAAGCCCTTTCAATGACTTGACCTTTGAGTTGAAACTCTCCGCAAGGTTACTTGTTACATAGTCTACCTTGCAAATTTCATTGAATTGGCTTCTTGACCACACCCTACCATGATGTTCATCCAAGTACTCCTTCACCCCAGGTTTTTGTTTATACAACACATCCAAATGAAACTTATGCTTCCTAGAGCTGCATGTGTATGAAGCTGGCCATAGGTTGTCAGTAAAAACTTTACCCTTGAATTTCTTTGTAAAATTCTGTACCAAGTGTCGCATACATTCCCTATGCTCCACTCCAGGGAATACTGCTTCTACCGCACTCTCCAAACCTTTGCAAGCGTCTGTGTGGATAACAAGTCCTGGTGGATGACCTATAAGGTCGCGCAAGTTCTGCAGAAACCAAGTCCAACTTTCCTCTGACTCAACCTCCAAAACTCCATAAGCAACAGGGAACATCCAATTATGTCCATCAACTGCAGTAGCAGCAACTAGCTGTCCTTTAAACCTACCATGAAGAGCTGATGCATCCACGGCCAAATAAGGCCTGCAACCGTCCAAAAAGCCTTTCCAGCAAGCTTTGAAACAAACAAAAGCCCTTCTAAAACATTCCTTGTGCATTACCTTCCCGCTTTTCAATTTGTAGGGAACTGTATGCTTGTCTATTGCTACAACACTGCCTGGACTAGCCATCTCCACTTCAGCTTTGAAAGTGTAAAGCAACTGAAAGCTTTCATTCCATGGACCATTGATCTTGTCAAGAGCCATTTCCTTTGCATAGAACATCCTCATGTAAGGTACTTTCATCCCTTTATACTTCTCAGCCACCTTTTTCATGAGTGCCGTTGGACCAAGTGAAGGAGTTTCTCTCAGCCAATCTAGGATTATATCTGCCAACCACCTAGTCTTCGCTAGCTTTGTTTTCAGGTCTGGCTCTCCCCCTAGAGGTGGACACCTATGGATCTCCTTATTAACCTTTATCTGAAACATAATGATAAGGGATGTCAGTAATAGATAACAAATTTTACACCGTGATCTAAATACACAACTGGTTGGCGTAGTACCTGAACCAAGCTGCTTCTGCGCATTGTGGATGCATGCAGCCTAAACCTACACCTTGGGTATGGGCATTTAATTGTGAACCTACCTGGCTCACTTTTAATAACATCAAAATTATTCTTAGTGAGAATGTGATATGTAGTAATTGCATTACGGCAGTCCATCATCGTTTGAAACACGGTGCCTTTTGCAAGCTGAGGATCCTCCCTGTTCCACTCAATTGTTGGCAAGTCTTCGCCTTCGTAATCGGCTAAAACGAGGCTGTCATCGTTCTCATTCTTCTCTTCATCATCAGTCTCATCAAATCTGGCACCAAAAGCAATATCTTCCATGTATTGATCCTCCATTGCCTGCTTACTGCATCGATCTACCAATTCAGGAAACATTAACTCATCCTCATCATCTTCAGGAGACTGATCCGCAATCTCTGCATCGTCCTCCACATTGACCACAGGAACGATCTGGCTACCACTCGCACTGGGGACAGATGGTGCTGCTGTGGACCTACAAGGATCGCCGCGGCGCACACTATTAGCAGAGGCAGCAGCAGAGAGACATGATGCCCGACCACCTGATGATGCCCGACCACCTGATGATGCCCGAACACCAGATGATGCCTGGCCCCTGTCCACATGGACACGAATTTTACCGAAATGGCAAGAAGCATTCAAAGCAAAAAGAATTCCCAGATCATCGTCGGCAATTAGTGGAACCAATCTTTGCTCCGTGCTGTTGAAATATTCGAAATGAACTGCATCGCGAGGGCTCCAGGGGTACTTATCGATGATGTTAGCTTTCAAATCCCTCAACGAGATGGTGGTTGCAACCACCGCAGGGAAATAAAACCCATTCATTTCGCGTTTAGAATCACGCGTAAAGCTAGAATCCAGCCTAACCACCAGCCGAAAAGCCAGCGCTGGATCAATCCTATTCGAAAAGCAACGCAGTTAGTTGAGCAACAACGATTGGCGCTCAAAAACTGCCTACTGTTAATTCACATAGGCAGACGATGCTTACCCAGATGGAATCCATGCGTTAGATCCCTCCGATTCCCAATCTTCTCCGCGGCTGACGGGAAGAGTCGGTACATCAGACGGATACACAAACTCTACCGCGACAGGGGTAGATCTAGATCTGGTGGAGGCGGATCCCTCTCCGCCTCCCGGGGGTGGTGGTGGGGGCGGGGGCGGCTCGGCGGCGGACGACGCCATAAGGTAGGAGGGCAGGACGGCGTGGCGGCGGAGGGGCGTGTGTGAGCTCCTCCAGTATCGGGCGGAGTGGAAAGCTTTGGGTGAGCTCCTCGAGTCAACAGTCAACATAGTTCGAAAGAAACGGTCAATTCAACACCAACGCGGCTCCCTAGCCGTCACCGGTAACGGTGAAGGCCTCTGACCAGACGGCAACCCTCCCGTCTGAGCGTCTGCGACGGGTTTCAAACTAGAGGGAGGGGAAAACTGAGGAAAAACTAAGGGGCTGGGGAAAACTGAGTACAACTAACGAACCAGGGGCACGAAAATAGAAATCCCTATTCTCTTTAGCTAGTTTTTCATTTTCTTCTCTATCCCACCTAGCACGCAATTCAGCCATTAATCTTATATTCTCATTAATTCTAACTTGGATGGCATTTGCTGTAGTAGTAATCTTATTATCAATATCATTATTAGGCATAACTTTCAATTTTAAAAGATCAACATCAGAGGCAAGTCTATCAACTCTAGAAGCAATAATATCAATTTTATCAAGCTTTTCCTCAACAGATTTGTTAAAAGCAGTTTGTGTACTAATAAATTCTTTAAGCATAGCTTCAAGACCAGAGGGTACACTCCTATTATTGTTGTAAGAATTCCCATAAGAATTACCATAACCATTACCATTAGCAGAAGGATATGGCCTATAGTTATTACCAGAGTTGTTCCTATAAGCATTGTTGTTGAAATTATTATTTTTAATGAAATTCACATCAACATTTTCTTCTTGAGCAACCAATGAAGCTAAAGGAACATTATTAGGATCAACATTAGATCTACCATTCACAAGCATAGACATAATCACATCAATCTTATCACTCAAGGAAGAGGTTTCTTCAACAGAATTTACCTTCTTACCTTGTGGAGCTCTTTCCGTGTGCCATTCAGAGTAATTCACCATCATATCATCAAGAAGTTTTGTAGCCGCCCCCAAAGTGATGGACATAAAGGTACCTCCAGCAGCTGAATCCAATAAATTCCGCGAAGAAAAATTTAGTCCTGCATAGAAGGTTTGGATGATCATCCAAGTAGTCAGTCCATGGGTTGGACAATTCTTTACCAAAGATTTCATTCTCTCCCATGCTTGAGCTGTTCAGTATCTAATTGCTTAAAATTCATTATGCTACTTCTCAAAGATATAATTTTAGCGGGAGGATAATATCTACCAATAAAAGCATCCTTACATTTAGTCCATGAATCAATACTATTCTTAGGCAAAGATAGCAACCAATCTTTAGCTCTTCCTCTTAATGAGAAAGGAAACACTTTCAATTTAATAATATCACCATCTACATCCTTATATTTTTGCATTTAACAAAGTTCAACAAAATTATTAAGATGGGCAGCAGCATCATCAGAACTAACACCAGAAAATTGATCTCTCATGACAAGATTTAGTAAAGCAGGTATAATTTCAAAAAATTCTGCTGTAGTAGCAGGTGGAGCAATAGGTGTGCATAGGAAATCATTATTATTTGCGTTTGTAAAGTCACACAACTTAGTATTTTCAGGGGTATTCATTTTAGCAACAGTAAATAAAACAAACTAGATAAAGTAAATGCAAGTAACTAATTTTTTTGTGTTTTTGATATAGAGAGCAAGACAGTAAATAAAGTAAAACTAGCAACTAATTTTTTTGTGTTTTGTTTAGGTGCAGCAAACAAAGTAGTAAATAAAATAAAGCAAGACAAAAACAAAGTAAAGAGATTGAGAAGTGGAGACTCCCCTTGCAGCGTATCTTGATCTCCCCGGCAACGGCGCCAGAAATTTGCTTGATGCGCGTAGATGTACACGTCCGTTGGGAACCCCAAGAGGAAGGTATGATGCGCACAGTGGCAAGTTTCCTCAGTAAGAAACCAAGGTTTAATCGGACCAGTAGGAGTCAAGAAGCACGTTGAAGGTTGATGGTGGCGAAATGTGATGCGGCGCAACAACAGGGATTCCGCCGCCAACGTGGAACCTGCACAACACAACCAAAGTACTTTGCCCCAACGAAACAGTGAGGTTGTCAATCTCACCGGCTTGCTGTAACAAAGGATTAAACGTATTGTGTGGAAGATGATTGTTTGCAAGAAAACAGTAAAACAAGTATTGCAGTAGATTGTATGCGATGTAAAGAATAGGACCGGGGTCCACAGTTCACTAGAGGTGTCTCTCCCATAAGATAAAAGCATGTTGGGTGAACAAATTACAGTCGGGCAATTGACAAATAGAGAAGGGCATAACAATGCATGTACATGATATGATAAATATAGTGAGATTTAATCCGGGCATTACGACAAAGTACATAGCTTTGTACATAGACCGCCATCCAACTGCATCTATGCCTAAAAAGTCCACCTTCAGGTTATCATCCGAACCCCATTCAGTATTAAGTTGAAAGCAACAGACAATTGCATTAAGTATGGTGCGTAATGTAATCGACAACTACATCCTTAGACATAGAATCAATGTTTTATCCCTAGTGGCAATAGCACATCACAACCTTAGAACTTTCTGTCACTGTCCCAGTGTCAATGAAGGCATGAACCCACTATCGAGCATAAATACTCCCTCTTGGAGTTAAGAGCAAAAACTTGGCCAGAGCCTCTACTAATAACGGAGAGCATGCAAGATCATAAACAACACATAAACAATAGATTGATAATCACCATAACATAGTATTCTCTATCCATCGGATCTCGACAAACACAACATATAGTATTATAGATAGATGATCTTGATCATGTTAGGCAGCTCACAAGATCCAACAATGAAGCACAATTAGGAGAAGACGACCATCTAGCTACTGCTATGGACCCATAGTCCAGGGGTGAACTACTCACTCATCACTCCGGAGGCGATCATGGCGATGAAGAGTCCTCCGGGAGATGAATCCCCTCTCCGGCAGGGTGCCGGAGGCAATCCCGAATCCCCGAGATGGGATTGCGGCGTCTAAGGTTTTCCGTATCGGGCTCTCGAGCTGGGGAGCCAACCAGAACCTCCAATCCACGGACCCCGAGCAGTAGGTCCCAACCATCGACGCCACGTCAAGCCACCTCCTCCCCTCGCCACCATGGCTGGCCGGAGAAAGCTTCACGACGCGACAGTCGCATCTCAAGAAAAAGACCCTAAAAACCCTAACGAAGAATGCGATTGCACCGTCCCCTTCCACTCCCTCGCCACTACGGCCGGCCGAGGGGAAGACAGCAGAAACAACAGCCCTCTGACTCCCAAAGCTCCACGGCAGAATCGACAGACGACCCTGCCCGGAGAGACCACCCTCCCCAGATCCACCGATCCGAGAGGAAACCAGGCCAGCAGCTCGCCGGCGCCGCCACACGTGGCCTTGCCGAGATGGGGACCGAGCTCCAGCACCTTTATTCTGATGCGACGCTGCCTCCTCCATCTCGGCAGCGCCTCCCGAGACCCTAGGGGCCCTCACCACCGGCGGTCCGAAGATCCGCCGCCAGGAGGGCGATCCCATCGCGCAGGAAGCCGATCCATCGCCGCACACCCGCAGCAGCTCGATGCCGGAGCCGCCAGAGACGCCACCGACGCGTGCCGCCACCACCAGGGGAGCCGCCACCGCGCGAGGGACGAAGCCCCCGCCGCGTCGTCGCCGCCAGGGCTTTGCCCTGCGGGTCTTCCGGCGGCGGCGAGGGGGAGGGAGCGAGGAGGACGGTGGCAGGCGGCGGAGGTCGCCCCCGAGTCGCCTAGGGTTAGGCGACGCGAGGGGGTTAATTACAGCATACGCACTGGTACTTTTGTGATGCAGATGTTGGGAAAAAAGAAGAAGGGCACGGCAAGAGGAAGCCAAGGCTCCAAGTGGAAGTCATTGCAAGACGAATGCTTGTGCAATTCTGGGAAAGTCTTTTAGTCTATACCCAATCACCAGTTCCAATCAAACAAGAGGATCAAACCGAATCTGATGAGTGCAATTTCACCGACAAAGAGTACTCCAAGATGCACATGAGCAGGAACGTAAATTCTATGTCGCATAGGTGGAGTGTTATTCAATTGTTGGCCAACAAATTCCACAGAAATCTTGAGACAATTCACGGAAGGAAAAAAAAGAGTGGCAAGTCTCGCGCGTAAGCTCAAGTAAGTGATCCACTTGTTCAACATGACCTCCTCAGCTACGAATTGATGTGTGTATTTTTCTTAGTTGATAGATGGGCTCGACATGTTTCGACGTGCCAACGAGGACAAGGACTTCAACTTTGCATTGCTTCAAGAGAAACTCCAAGATTACGAGAAAAAGAGGGTCGTTCGGAGGAAACTCAACAACAATAGCGAATATGGGCCTCCAAGGCGGCGGCATTGGCGGGACGCCCCACAAGGAACAACAAGGTAGATGCGTCCGTTCTTGCGGCGGGATCATCGGAGAGGGTTCGATCGGCGGTTGGCAAGTGCTTCGCCAAGGTCACATCGCTGTGGTTTACTGGATCCAGTTTTGGCACTTCTTGTTTTTCGAGGATCAATGGGAGTGCATGATTTCGGGATGCAACGCTTTCGAATGGTTGTCCAGTATTTTCTATCAGGCTACTTGACGGCCTATTAAGAGATTAGAAGATGCCTAGAATGCTTAGTAGACTTCTTATTTTTCGGTGGTTAATTTTTGTATCGATCCTCGTTGATCCATGATTTGTAAACTTTGAATTTGCAGGCTTCGATAAAAAACTGTGTGCATCAATCGATGCAGAGGCCGGGGTGAACCCCATTTCGGAAAAAAAAAAGAGATCACAAGAGCGATGCAAGGTGGACGGTAATGAAGCTCGATAAGGAAAGTTGCTATCAAAAAAGAAAGGAAGGATAACTTCATGATCTTGACGGCTGAACGACAAAGATGGACACGGAGGTGAAGGAGTGGCATACGGAGCAGCGGGCCGCCATCTTCCAACGAAGGAGGGCACCGACGGCAACGGCGTGCCAACACCAGCGACAGAAGAGCAATCTTCCATGGAAGAGTCCGCGCCAACGGCGGAGGAGCCACCTTCCATTTGATTTCGATACTATGCATACTAGCAGCATGCTCGCGCGTTGCTGCGAAACGACAATATGCTTATATGTTTATACATTTCACATAGCACCACCCGGTGTATCTGTGTGTCGCATGCCCACACTTTACCTTTCACCTATGCACTATTGCGTCCCCGTTTTTGCTCGCCTGAGCTGCCATACTCTCACCTTTTTATTGAGGGGCCACTTCCCCCTCACCTTTCTTAATCCCCTCGTGCGCTGCCTAGCTCACGGTCTGACAGTCTACAACGCGCGTCACCCTGCCTCAGTTGTTGGCCACCCGGTTTACCGCCCCACTCGTTTCCTACAGAAGCATTTTCATGTGCGTAACCCTCACCCCTCACATCTCAAGGTCGCCAGCTAGCAGAAATTGAGTCATGTAGCGAGGAAGTTAGCAGATAGGGCCGCCTATTGTAATTTGTGTTCCTATAAAATCATAGTCCACATAGATGACCGAACGAAAGGTGCATCTTGATTTGACTGATTTGGCGGTTCAGCATGAACTGAATCAATATTTAGTTTTAAACATACTTTAATTGTTTTTTATCAGCACCATAGGAAACGTATTATATATAAAAAGTCGCTTATACGTGCAGCAAAAAATAATACTCACTCCGTTTAAAAATATGTGTCACATTTTTATGTAGGTATAGATGTATGTAGATGCATTTTTTACATCCGTATCTAGATAAAATAGAGACACCTATTTTTTAAATGGAGGGAGGGAGTAGTACAACTTATTTCCTGTGCACTTTAGTATATGGTTTATCGTACCTCAAAGAAAAGTACTACCGTGCAATGATCGATTCATGTAAGTATTTTTATCAAACGGCTCACAATGTGGCTGCCGGTAGTTTAGATTGGAAAATTTCAGCCTGCTGTGCTGCTTAACAATTTTCCTTTGTTTCCTCCGTGCGTGACGGGGGCATCTACTGAGGATTGATATTCAGATTTTGAAGGGGCTGAAATACAAATTTGATGGACGTACCGCGGTCGCTTCGGCGTTTTATTAGTACAGATGGCGTTGTAATATGTGGCTGTACTTGACAGTGTTTTGGTGGTCTGGATTTCGATTTTATGGGCGAGACTATGTGGTTTTTAATTTGTCTAAGTTTGAAATTTCGGTGTCGGCGCCCCCATATGCCGACCCGGCGCTATCGCGGATGTTTTACAGGGGCGCGGCTAAAGATGCCCTCACGTTTAAAGTTGAATCACAATAATTTGGTGTGTTTTAGTTGCGGGCGTCTTGCATTGCTCCAATTTAACTTGTAAGGTATCAAAATAATAATATCCTACAGCGTGTTGGAGCGGCCGGGTGCTAGTTGAGCTGGTGCAGATGGTCCAACGGGCAGCAGCAGCCATATCCTTCGCCTCATACAGGTAAGAGGGCAAAAAATTGGATAGTCAAAGGTTGCCTTTCTACTAAGCAGGGAGAACCAGTCCCACAGAAGAAGTAAAAGTTAAAACAGTCTGATATCAGCATTTCCATCCTTTTATTTTTTCTAAGCTTTGCAGTTCCATGTTTGATCCAGCACGTCCTCATATTCCGAAGAACATACAACGAGCTTCAAAGTCTCGATCGCCTCTCTCTTCTCCTCTCTCTCTCTCTCTCTCTCTCTCTCTCTCTCTCTCTCTCTCTCTCTCTCTCTCTCTCAATCTCAATCTCAATCTCTCCTCCGGACGATCATGAGTAAGATTATTCTTCTCTATAACAAAAGTAAAATGATAATTGACACGCACATTTACCTCTTAATTAGAGGTTAACTTGATATTTGTTGTTTGCATTTTCTTACAGGTGGCCATGGTGATGGTGAATGGAGCAACGAGCGGGAGTACGCTGAAGAAGAGGAGGAAGTTGAAGAAGAGGAGGACAGCGAGGAGGACGCCAGCTACGAAGAGCCAGCGGAGACAGATCTAGTCCGTCGTACGTTCGCAAATCACCGGGGATCCGTGGTCCGCATACTCGCCCAAGCTGGACAGGAACTCTCACTGGGTACTGGCTTTGTTGTGCGCGGGGATGGAGCAGCATGCCTTGTATTGACCTGCCATCATGTCGTAGAAGGGCTTGGCCCCGACGATGTGGCTATGGTCAACTTCGACGGTATGGCGGATGATGTTCCTGCTAAAGTGGTGCGTTTCTCCCAGAATAGAGATCTCGCGTTGCTTAGCATCGTTGGTGCTCCGGCGACGCACTCTGCTCCACTGGTGCTCTCCGATGAGGTCAATCTATCAGGAAGGGATGTAGTTACGATTGGATTGTTCGGAGTCGACAGCGAAACAATGCTTGTTGACCCGAGCGCATCATTTGGCCGCATAATGTAACTTGTTTTTTTTCCAGAAATTACTTGCGCTTGCTGCATTCCTTGTCAATCCATGGTGGCTAATGTGTCCTTCTACTTTTGTTTCTCGCAGGTCTGAACCAACTGTCCAACAAGAGGAACCTGACTTGCTGGAATTCATTATCGTCAACTTCACCACAGAATGTGGCATGTCAGGCGGGCCTGTCATCTTGGACGACGAGGTGATTGGGTTGACGGCTCAAAAAAACATTGGAACTACCAGAGCTATCACTGCTGCAACAGTGAAATCGGCGCTCAAAGAATGGACTGCGCACGTTGGCGTATGTATATTGGACTCTGTTATATGTATGTGAAACGTATTTCTTTCGCATGCAGTTTCTCACATTAACATTCATGTTTGAGTTGTTTAGGATGACAACATAACGTTCCTGGAGATGCTTGATGAGATCGCAGCTGGAATCTAGGATATCGATGCATCATTAGGTAAATAAATAAATTGCTCTTTCACAACAAATCTTCTCCATTCTAGGACTCCTACCATAGTATCAAGATCAAACGTCCACATAGCTAATCTAGCATCTGCATAGAGAACACTACTTGTTCAAAGTCTTTTAATTTGGTTCATTGTCTAATATCGCCTTTTACCTCTCCCAAAGCAGTATTGGTGAAGCAAGGACTTGATTAGAAGCAACATCTGTCAGAAGCTATGAACATCAAGTGTGCACTGACCAAGGGAGAGTTCTAGTGCATTTTAGCGTATTTAATAGTGGCATTTTGCAGGCCCAGTCTACCAGTTTAATTGCAGATTCCGAGTGTTGCATGCTGCCTTGGTTCCTTTGATGTAATTCTGCAAGGTGTACTGAGTTTACTTGTGTGATGATTCAAGTCTGTAGCTTGTATTCTATAAGTATGTTGAACTCAGATTGCATCCTTATTTATATTTATGGACTCCTGTTAAGTTAATCCTGCCCTTGCTTCTTCTCTCCATATGCTCACATTTGCTTCCAACTAGGAATGTTCCGGGCCTGGGGCAGGGCAGCCAGGGCAACCGTCCTAGCTGAAATATTCTTATAGGACCTCTTCTATTTTACCATCAGTGTAGTATAGACCACCTCCAGCACACGACAACTGTCCTCGCAAATGTCAAAGCACCTGGCCCTATTAACCATGTCATTAGACAGTTAATTCTGATTCCCAGATTGCTAATTGTCGATTTCCACCGATTCCTGGTTCCCACGTCCATGAGCTGTACGTTATCTGGAGATAAGCATGAAGTAGATGTTGATGATGATGAAGATATATCATCCCTCAAACCTTGATGAACTAGTTCCTTCGTTGAAATCCAATCGACGAACAAGCAGTGTTGTCGTGGCATTTCCATGAGCTTGAAGTAGTAATCTTGTAAATTCTCCTTGGATAGGCTGAGTGAAGCGACCCAACATATTACAAGATAGTAACATGCAAGTCTTCGACATATTGCAAGGGAAGTGAAGTATCTCGAACAATATACCGATCAGAGTAGCACAACGAAAGCAGTGGAGCGTCCACTGTACGAAATTATATTACAAGTTTTGAAGAAGCTCCAAACTGAAACATATTACAAGGTCCTGCTACCAAGTACAACAACAACTCCAAAAGAACAAGGAAATTATAACCGAGTTCATACTCAACAACACTCTCAACTACTATCTTGCCGCAACCCATACTACCAACTCTACCGATCAACACTAGGTTGCCATTGAAGTCCATGTAGCAGTTGACTCCTCCTTCGGCGGTTGCCTGCTCATCGATCTTCTCCTCCTGGAGGTCCGAATATTCTACTCCCGCATCCACCAGCTCACAATCTAAGAAGGGGGATTTTGTAGGAGGGGATGAGTATACGAAGTACTCAACAAGTCCAGGATATATAACAAAACAGTTTTCATGCACTATCAACTACTAGGACCAATGGTCCATCAACTCACAAATTTTCGAAAACATTTTTGAGGAAAGAGTTCAATTTTTATTTCTGAAATCTATGATCTTCTTGCCTCACGAGCTGTTAGAATCCCCTATGGATTTCTTTCTCGCCACGTTCGCAGCTCCTTCCCGGAACAGGGAGTGACAATGCCACAATTTTATACACTCTGCAGAGGTGCGTTACTTTACCGACAGACGTCCATGGTTGTGTTTCCGAGGTAGCTAGCCCCATTCACACACCGACACGAAGCCTTTTCACCCAACTTCTTTGACATATCTCACATCGTAGCTGGCAAAACCAGCTACCTGCCCGGTCAGTTTAATGCCTTCAGTAGAGGCCTTTAGTTTGTTTAGACAGTTGGTCGCCTACCGTATAGGTCACACCCGAACTGCCATCCTTGGGAGATATGCCGTAAGATGGAATTACTTCAGCTCCGCCCTTCCCAGTCAGGGTCATATGGTCAACGCGGTCACTACGACCCTTGAGCTCAAGAAGGCAGTTGTTGATTAAATCCTAATGGTGATATCCCTTGTAGTCGAACCCGCCTTCCAATGGCTTCACAGCCTCCACACAGGGTTCGACTACTAGCCATAATAGTTCACCGACTGCTCCATCAGCCAGTCAACATGCATGTCATATTATTTATAAGATATTTTTTCTTTTATGCAAGTGATATACAATAGTACATTGGCAAATACTTTGATAAAAATAATCAACGATATGCAAGAATGGACTTGCCTGAGATACCCACGAGCAATCAGAATCATTGAAGGTCAATGCTGAAGATTCAATTCAGCCAAAAGAATTCCAAGGAAAATCCAAACTGGAGAATGCAAATAGAATCCAATCAACACTAACACAAAAGTGCACGTCACAGGGTATTATGCAGATGTATGTTACAGCAGCTAATCAAGTCTGGATGACGAACTCATATCGGCCTTGGTTGTTCATTATATCTTGCACATGACATTATATCAGACAGAAGCAATTCTTTCATGTGAACTCCCGAAGGAATTTTGTACACACAAGGTTTGATTCAAATATGATGCTTATGTTTCAGATTTATTAGTACAAATAGTATTTAAATCATTGGCAGATTTACTTTAAGTTATTTACTTGTTCAGAAGAATTATTAAGAACCCAAAACAGGTCTGAAGGTACCTGCTGTTCTATAAGCATTGGAGTAAATCTAACAATAAAGTTTTTTTCGTGGTTCTTAATATGTTTAACTGAAGGTCCTTGACATCTATAGTTCTTTGATCATATATGATTATAAATCTGAACCAGCGTAATCAAGTCACTGAGTTGATCATTTTAACTACATGAATGGTGTCATCCAAACTCCCACTGGTAAAAGAATAGTTTAAGTCTTTAGGCAACACTACTGGCACATTATAACAGGAATGTAATAACTAAATCCCAAACATCAGCCAAGCTAGCTTATCTCTCTTAGGTGTAACCTAATGGTTTACCGGCTAGTTTATCTACTGGGACCTGAGGATATACTACAGATATAGTACTATTTATTTGATAATGGTCATGTGGAGACTAAGTCAAACATATATGTAATACTGATCACGGCGAAGTATTAATTTGCTGCTCCAGAATTATAGGTTACAGTAAAGCGATGCTAGGTTGTGAACCTGAAGCTAAAAGTGCAAGTATAAAAATACATGAGAAGCATAGTTCCGATGCCACACTGTAGTTTCTAAGTTCAGGAAAGTGTGATGTAATAAGCTACTACCAAACCTACACCTGCAAGCATGAATTTACTAGACATTAGCATATAGTTCTGACATTCAGGGGTATGGTTTCATGTATTTTCAAAGATGATCATTAGCAATTCCGTTTAGTTTCAGAACAGCCACTGTATACGTATTTGCCAGAGATCTAACATGCAGATCTAGCCTGGTCATCTCCTCACTCAAATGCATGTGTACTAGATGACACAAGCAAGGTGTTGAGCCTATTTTCATTGGCATAACAAGCTGATGCATACGTATTTACCATTATTGGCCATGACTAGAACATAAGTGCATGTGTGTGTGTGTGTGTGTTCGTTCCTAGGCCCAAATATAATCTGGGGAGATCTCTAACAATGTCTTATGAATACCAAACGAAAATAGAAGTTGGACAATCCCTTTCTCCAATCAAAATATTCTCCAACTCACATTGCTAGGCATTCATTTTTGTATTACCTTTTCACCTCTAATAGCAATCTTCTTATCAGCTTCTAGTTCTTTTCTTCTTAATATAGAAACGATGGATCTTATCTAAGGTTTCATCCTAAGCGTATAATTTACATAAACATATACAGAACCCCTGTTTATGGTCATATGGTCGTACTAAAATTCTGAAGTGTGTTTGCCTTTACATGTATGTTTATTTATAGGATGGCAGACTTTAAGTATGAAAGTATTCATACAAAAAGCTCCTATACCACGATGATTAATCCAGACTGAAGATCCCCTTTTCTATCTATATCCATATTTTATACTCTCACAACTATGAGGCAGATCAACACACAAGCAAACCGGAAATCAATTTTATTTAGATTCTTGGTGCCCTTGAAGTGTAAAGTATTACCTGACTGATTGGGGATTTGGAACATCTCGAATTAGTTGGGGATGGACTTGGTCTCCTACGCAATTTCTCATCTCCAGCGTCGGTATGGACAGCGGGTGCGGACAGGCTCGGTTTGCTCCAGAGGCGATGGCGATGATGCAGCGCCAGGGACGCATTTCTTGGTTATCAGGTTGTCCACCACGGTGTTTTCCGCTTGCCGCTACTGACGGCTGTCCACAGAATCGGCCACCAGCGAACCCGAGAGCAGTGGTTCCCCTCCAGAGAATCGCTCTGCTTCCTCTGCTTAGGCTGCAGTGGTCTCCATCTCTCCTTAATCCTGCTACCTGGTGCTTGGTCGGCCATCTCAGCACCGTCCATGGCTTCTAGGTTTTGGTGCTTCGTGGGGGAAATGCTACAGAGAGGAGAGGAAGAGGTGTTGATGGCTTAATTTGGCTAGCTGGGTTGTATAATCGGCCAAATTAATTTGATAGTCTATGAAGCTAATCAGTTGTTGGTGTTGTGGGTATCGTTAGATAGAGACCTCCCAGAGGGAAGTTGGCTCCCGAGGGCTTGACGCGTGGCAGCACCAGCGAGACTCCGCGTGCGGCAGGCCTTCTCGCGTGAGTATCTCGCGCGCGCTGGCCGGGATGTACTTCAGCGCCGTAGACGTACGTACTCCGCTCCGCTCCGCTCCTGCACTAGCCATCTATCGATCAACACCTCTGTTTGAAACGAGTACGTCCCTGCCAACACATGCATACAATCAATCCGGACTTAAACCAAAAAAGCTCAAGCACGCATCCGTGTGCGGCCGACCGGCCAACACAAGCAACACGCGCGAGCACATGTTCAAACATAAAAGTACGAGTACACCTCGCTTATAACTCGAGTACAATTAACAACAATACACAAGTACCTCTACGTACAACACATGAGTACAGCTACGTGTACAACACAAGTACAGTCACGCACACGAACGAGTGCAGGTACAGTCGCACACACGAGACAAGTACAGTCGTCCACATAAGACAGGTACAGTCGCGCACAAGAACGAGTATAAGTACAGTCGCTCACACGAGACAGATACAGTCACCTACACGAGTAAGTACAGTCACCTACACGAGCGAGTACAGGTACAATCGTTCACATAAGACAGCAGTGCACACGAAGATATACTTTACGAGTAAAGGGAAAAAATGCACCAAATATATTCAAAACAGAATTTATCACTTCATGCACAGTTTAGATACACAACACGAGTACAACCATCGTAGTATAGGTAGTACGAAAAAAAAGTTTCTCGAAACCTATCAACATGAGATCTAGTTTTCAAGATCTCGACGAGAGGATCTCAAAAGTGGAAACGGTTCGTCATTTGGACTTACGGTTCTCAAGATATTTAATTTTGAAAAAAAAACGATTCTATGAAAAAAGGAAAAACTGAGACACTTCTCTCACTCATCCCCATCTTCTTACTTCGACACAGTACTTTCCAGGAATTTTCTGGCACCACAGCGCGCCACTTGTCGCATGCGGAACGAGTTATCTTCCTTTCGCGAAGGTCGGCCTTTTTTTAACGATTTCGGTTGTTGGTTTGTATTTTACTTAAAAATTACAACAGGGATTTTCTGGAAATAGAAGATACATAAGAAAGTCCTAGCTAGATTTACAGACATGTGGAACTACGGCGATGATGCCTGGAACGTCGCAATCGGCTCAGGTGCTAAGTTGAAGGTATTTTTACAAAGGCCGTATTAAAGGAATAATGTGGCACCACGTTTGATTTGCAAGTCTCATTATTATCTGGTGATATAAGCACCATGGCGAAGGTATCGTATTATTTTTCTGTAGGCCCATAAGTATTTATACGTGACTAGTTTGGAATGTAAACAACTTTTATGGTAACCGAATCAGAGAGAAGATTTCCTATTTAGCTTCAGAGTCCTAATATTATACGCAGTCCAGCGTGCAGAAACTCAATTCGGCTCCCGGGTGCGTATGATCCCTCTACCATCAAAACATATTTCCAAGCGTTAAAAAATTTTGACAAAAATTTTGACATGTACATCTCCATAATATATGTGTATTCGTCAAGTTTCACGAAAAAATAATATTTTTTATAGTCTAAGCGAAAAAGAGAAAATTTATCTTGTGACAAGTCTTTGTTTCAGCACCGAATTTTGTCTTTTTTACACACGCCACATGACATGTCGATTTTTCCTGAAACGACTTTGTAAGCGCGTAGCACATGAAGATGTACGTGCGAAATTTTTGTTTCAATTTTTTGACATTTTAAAATGTGCCTAACATGTATTTCAAAATAAAGGGAGCATACGCTCCCATGTGCCAAAACATCACTCCCGTCCAGCGTGCCATATTATTAACTATATAAAAGCTGACCCCATATGCTAAAAGGAGAACGTTTTGGGCACTATTCAAGGCCTCTTTTTCTCCAATCAAGTATTGCCACGTCCCCTTTTTTTAATGTAGATGGCAAGTTAGTTACGGTGGATCCAGTCCACTGCAATTTACTTCTTAATTTTTTTCCCTTTAAAAACCCCTGATTACCGGCCACCTCTCGGTTACCTTCCTTATAGCACCCTTGGCTGTTGCCGGTTGCCACGCGTTATTGGCCTTGGGATTGTTTTAGGCAACCGGCCACCGCTTACTGGGGATTGGATATGCATGTCCCCTATCTAGAACTGCCCCGTGCCCTCTCCTCTCTCTCCCAGACAATCTCTCCCTTTTCCTCTTCTCTCCAACCAACAGATGGGCTTTCTCCTCCCTCCCGTTCACCGCCTCTAGCGGCCGCACAACGATGTTGGAGATCTTTTCCTTCTCAAGACCTGCGCCCTCCTCTATCTCCCTGCCCGCCATGTATCTCCCTGCTTGAGTTTCACCCTATACATGCCTCTTTTCTCAAGAGTCCTTCGCAGCCGAGGTTTGGGGATACCTGCTGGCCGCACCTTTCTAGATCTCGGTGAGAGGCGTGAGGCGGCCGTTTGGTGCCTGCTGTCTGGGAGCTCGGAAATCGCGACGCCGGTGGAGATATGCAGGTGGGTCGTCCTCGACGTGCCCCTGCATGGCTCTGGCCTCCGACCAGGAAGGGAGGATCCCGCTCCAGTCTTCTCGGTCTGAGGAAACAACTAAAGAAAATTGTAAGGTATAATCAGCGTCCTTTTAAGATTAAGAAATTTGTGATGGTGCAAAGAATCTGCCTTATTTGCAAGGATGCATGTTTGACTGATATTTAGTGCACATATGTGGTAATGCACGTAGTAGCTGTGTGCCTGTGTCCGTGTTGTACTATTGGCATGCTTCTCTTCATAGCATATAAAAACTGTATTGTTCTTTTTTGAGAGAATAAAAAGTTCATTGTTAGGCATGGATAGTGCAGTGGAAAGTCTGATGCTTATAGCTGAATGATGTTTTTAATTGGTTCCTTACACATTTATGTGGTATGGACATTTCTCCAAAGTTTTGATCTTGCTGCCTTGAATATGTCATTCCTCATGTCCAATAATATTGGAAACTTTCTACTTTAGTCTGAAGTGCTATGACCATTTCGCCAAATGACGTTTCGATGTTTCATTGTGCCTGATCTTTCTAATACACTTCATGGTTCAGTTTGTAGTTCTACACAAGAGGATTCGAGTAGGAAGTGGGTTACTTTCCAAAGCTGGTTACAAATCAGGTTGTTTAGAATTTTAGCTCCCGAATGAAGTCATATACTCCGCTGAAACATCTCGGTTTACTGAATCATGCACTTTCTATTTGTGGATGTCAAGACTTTGATATGGTGCTTTAATGCCAATGGAGGACCCAGAGATTCCCCCTCCCGACAACTACTTGGTGAGCTACCTCTAACCTAAGATGCATATTATGAGATTATGTGCCACCATCTACTATAGGATTTTTGACATGATGTAGCATTAAGTAACTATGGACGTATAATTTGCTCACCTATGTCTTTATTTGTCGATGAGTAGCTGTGTGATGTCTCTGTATAATCACGCCAACTTTTCTCTTAGGTCTCACAGTAGTTTCTGGACACTGATTTAGAATGTTAGGCCTCATGGTAGTCAGTCTAACAATACTTACTAAAATATGCTATGCTGCAGGGAACCTAAGAGAGTAGCAATGCGAACAACCTTGGTGAAAAATTTCTCATCTCGAGGGTCTCAACGGAATTCTGTTGTGCGTGTCTCGCGGATCTGGGAAAACAAGGATCAAGCACAAAAATGGGTATGAGTTGGGATTCATTGTCATTGACCAACCGGTGCTTCCCGGACATTCAAACACTTGAATACTTGATCCAGCTCGCCTACAAAAGAATCCATGCAGTTAGTTTGATCTACTCACTAATTATCTATCGATGTTTACTCTGGTTTTTCTGCAATGTACCCAACCAGATTTACCTTTTAGTGTATTCATCGTCATTTGCTAACTGAATATCAGAATCTTGATTCGGCTAATATCATCTGCACCCAACCAGCTTTACTCTTCAATGTTCGTGTGGAAGCATAAATCTTAAACTTGCTAGGTGATTGTCTAGCTTACCTGTAGTTGCAGACTTCTCATTTCGTGATAGCAGAGCAAGCGTTTTACGGCTTGTTTTCATTGAAGACTGTAGTTGCAGGACGAGGCCAGAACAATTGCACCATTTCTCGCTAACTGAACATTTTCTTTCTTGGTTGGACCATTATCACCTGTGCATAAAATGCATGCAATCGGCTCAACCTGTATGCTCCATTTTTGGGCTTTTAGCAACATGATGCGGCCAGCAGTAAGTTGTACCTTATAGTGACGCTGATTATTATAAGAGCTATTAGTTGTTTACCACATTTATCCTAGACTGAATGATGCCACATGGTCTACATGGAACAAGAAGCCTATGGATCAAGATTAGATTGATCTTACTTGGCCATGACTTGATGAAAGTTTGGGGGCGAGGGGAGTTGCTAGAGCTCTACCTAAATTATGTTCAATTTCTGCATCCTCATCATACCTACAGTAAACAAATGAGGTGCTCCATGATTACAGTTTGAGAAAAATAGTTAAATGTTGTGCCCAACCAGCCTAGCTTATTCGATTACAACCAGTCCATCAGGTTTAGCAACCAGTCCATCAGGTTTAGCATCATGACGTGTTTTTTGGCTGCTATTCTTATGTGGCTCAATAGCTACAAGATGTTGAAAAAATGTCTAATGATTTCACAGTTAACTGAAAGACTAGCTACTGCTTCTTGCATTGCTATTTGACTAAGATGATATCCATCAACCCAAGAGAACGTACCTGGACAGGACGAAATCAGATATCTTCGGTATCGTCTTGCTGCCAAGACAAGAGAGTAAGATATTCTGCAACATTCAACGCTTCCATAAGTTCAAAACATTATGGTTAGTTTCCAAACATCACACACAAATACATTAAGAAGTGATTTCAGTCCCTGGACCTCAAGTTTCAAGTCCAGGTGGATGACACGGTGCGCTCATTTTCTTTCACATTTCTTCAACAAGTTGCTACACGACTAGGCTTTTGTTTTTTGTTTATTTGGCATAACCACATACTCATGTTTGATTCTTGGCAGGGCTAATATATGTACAGTTCATGTTGTGATGGTTGTGAAGGACGTGGGTGGTAGGTAATATGATCATGGACAACCCATTTAAGATTTCTCCGGTAAGCGAGACCTAGCCTGTGTGCCATGGGGTTGATCTGTTAGGCTTTCGCGTATTGTGGATTTGAATGGCGGCATCACTATACATATGTTCATGAATCCAATAAAAATGCTTTGAGTATGATAACTTCCCAGTGTCTCTATATTGCTCTTTCAAGAAGCTATGCCACTACCTTCGATAGATATTTTTACTGATAATCTGCACTGTCATTTAGCTGTCTTTAACATGTGTCGAAACATAGTATAGGTCGATGTATATGAGGTTTAGTTGTAGATATTGTATGTTCCTCTAAATAAATTAATGACCACATTAAGATATATTTGCTTAATAATATGATTAAACGAGAAGGGCAACCATCAGAACAAGTTGATGTCGCGTGTTTATTTTGAAGTCAGCCAAACTGAATAGCTTTTAATTAGGAAAAATAATGGGAGAGTTTCCCTCTACAATTTTATTAATAATTAATAAAATTACGAAGATAAAAATTTAACAGTATGTGTATGAAGGATTAAGAAAACAAAAGGATCTAGGTCTGAGTCTCTAACCACATGTCAAGTTGTTCTGCATATTTTCTTTTATTCTGTACTTCAGCTAATTCAGAAAGTGCTTTCTACCTAGATGTTCTACGGTAGATGTTTTCTACCTAGATGTTCTACGGTAAGTTTTTATAAGTTAATCAATGTTTGATTTTTAATGCTTTGCATAAAATAGGGGCTGGTTATTTGAACAACATCGCGGAAGCAGGACTATGCTCAGGGAATTAACCTGTGATATCCACAGATGTGAACTGAAAGTATTTGATGCTTAGGTTAGCTATAGCATTTGATGCAGTCATGGATAGAGCGAATTACTTAAGATGGAGATGCTACTATGTTATATATTTGTTCTTCTGCCAGCCGATACTACTTTGTGGCACATTCAGGCTCCTTCGGTTCAGAGGAAGAAAAACATAGGAATAAATAACTACACAGGAATTGAGTTGAAGGTTAATAGAAAACCTATGCCATGTTCGATTTGCAGGAAACGACACCCGTGAGTACGATGGAGGGATTCATGTTCTTACTTATGATTATATTATTTTGTTCTTCTAAAAAGTGATGACCTCTCGCAACTCTTTATGCAGTTGCATTGTTTATTCGGCTGGACCACCTAGAGCAAGTGTTTAGCCTTGGGCCTCTGTGAGAACATGAGTTCCTACTGGATTTTTGAATTCTTATAAGGTTTGGATGACTTTCCGGTGGAATAGGTCACCGAGGTTCCTCCAAAACGAATGCACTGCGGCGGAAACTGATCCTCTAAAAGTTCTTGCAAAATTTCTGTATACCGAACGCAGCCTCGATCAGTGTTCTCTTTTATGATGTCTATGCTGTTCAGTGCGGAAGACTATTTCTATTACCTACGTTTGGTTCTATTGGTTTACCCAACATTAATCTACAGCTCCATCTGATGGTATATTTCCTTACCAATCCAGTCTCCAATATTCTGCCAAAGTCTTGGCAGAACAACATCTTCAGATTGTCTATATTCGGTTCTATAGATTTACTTAATACGAATAAGTCTTTATAGTTATATCTTTTCTCACCTCTATGGTATTTCATTTACTTATTAGTCTACGAATGATGCAATGGAGGTGGGGCACTAACGAATGGAGCTAACTGATCAAAGTCGTGGCTGAAAGGCAAAAGAAAGTTTATCTTCTCTTCTTTCCGAAATTCATTTCCCCTCAAGAGAAGAATGGACCATTAAAATGCTTACACTGGCTTTAGCGAGAAATAGCTTACCAATCCTTGATCCGGTTCCACCTTAGAGCTCCGTTTTAACCAAGCATTGCAATAACAAAGCACCGAACATCCGCCCATGCCGAGTCGCCACCCTCCTTCCCCACGCTTGGGCACCCTTTCGCCAGAGCGCGAGCTGGTGTGGCCGCTGCGTGGCCCGCCATGGCCAACAAAGCGCTCCCTATCACCACCCTCTCACGCCCTATGTTTCTTCATCCTCCGCCGTGTTCCATGGTAACGAACAAGACTGCCAAACCTCGCCCACCATAGATCCAGTGCCCAGTGAATAAAGAAAAACAGGAATAGGTGGCAGCGCCAGGTACCTAAACCGTGGCCCCTTGCAGCTTCCGTGCCCAGGATTTTCTCCTGCTCTGCTCCTCCACTACGGCCGCGGATTTTCCAACTCCGCTCCGGTGTGGCGGCCGCAACTACTCTGGGTTGCTTGCCTCATTCTGCTTTGTCCTCTTTCTTCTTTTTGTTGCTTTCGCCTCCAGAAGGTTCAGAAGGATAGGAAATAGTCGAGAATACAGTAAGAAAACGGATGGACCAAATTTCACTAACCTAACCCATCCGTCAGTACTGCTAGCGAACCAGTCTCGCACTTCAAAAGGTCGTTCAGTTAACCTACCGATCAAATATATGGGCTAGAGTTGCCAAATCATCACGTTGAAAACTATATCTCTATAATATTTTTTTAACCTTCCTGGCCTTCCAGCATCATTAGATTGCAGAAGTGAAAATGAATCGTTGTATCATGGTCTAATGGAATGCCCTTAGGCAAAATACTTTTTGAAGATATGAGAACCTTGATGGCCATCATTCTCGCTCCAATGCATGATTAGTTCGCAAGTGACCTGTTTTTCTTTGTTTTTGGTTCTGATTTTATTTGGTTCTTCTAATTAATCTCAATGGCTGTAACTGTTGTTTTCTGTAGGTGACTCTGGCATTTTTTGATATTTCTTTTGAGCCATCTATATACTCTGACATGACTTTGTACACCTAACACAAGCTAATTTACTAACATGTCAGAAAAAAAGCTTTATGCAAAGTCATGTCAACAATGTTTTGCTTTGTTGAAGCTACATAATTACTAAATATACTATTAACCTAATCTAATAAGTTTGTACTAACATCAATTTTACATAAAATTATTTTTTTAAGCTTTACCATCTTACCCAACAATGCGGTGTGTAAAACCATCCACCATGCACAAAACTATTGTGAAACACAAACTACATCTCCCACACGGTAACAACACGGGCGCGGCGTGCGCCGCGCCGCAAACTTCCTAGTACAATTCTAACAAGCACACCAGAGCAGCCTGAAGCCGCACCCGCACAGACTCCATCTTTATCGTCGACAACACGAGAGATTCTCAACCCTATTGACTATCACGCAGCAGTGGTCGTTTGTGCTTGCAATACGTGCTCAGCTTTTTCTTTTATGTAGGCTTCAGGTAGTTCTGGAACCGGGGCTGCTGATCTGCGACGAGAAGGAGACGGATTTTATGGCCGCGTTTGGTTGCTTGGGTCTGATTCGTGCCTCACTGGCGCAGCGGTGCAAGTATATTTGCGCGTCGAGAACGAGCCACGGATCAAAATTGGCCTGTTGTTTGATAGGTCGGGCTGCATCGGCTGGGTCAAAAAGGACTTTTTGTTTGTTTGCCTGCAGCCAAGCCCAAATCTCGATGGAGATGATTTTAGACCTGTTTGGTACCATCCAGACATGCCTAAGGTTACCCCTCTTCTCTACGACGTGTAGTCTTACCATGCTCACACCTTCCATCACACATAAATCATAGTTCATGATAGTTGCAAAGTGACGAAGCATAGCTGTTCACGAAATCATCCCTAGCTACTACGAATGCCCTAGCTACTACGAATTGCAGTTTATCATATGGGGCCGTTCAACATACGGGGATTGAAAAGGGGTTCGAGAAAACAGGGGACCATAGGGGGTTCTTCTTCACTTCTTCACTTCTTCTCAGATGGTGGTGTTGCCTCTGGCTTCCCACATTGCGTCTGCCCACTCTTGCCTCTTCACCTTCTAGGCATCATTGTCGCCTGCGTCCACGCCATGGCCGGTCTCTACTTCATTAAAAGTGACAACCTCTTTGAAGAGCTCTTCCTCGCCCCAAGCTAGAATCCAGTTGTGAAAAATGCATCAAGCAAGGACCAGCTTTACCTGAGTGTCAAATGTGTGGAACGGTTTCTGGTCAAGGACCTTGAACATGTTCTTCAATGCAGCAAAGGCCCTCTGACAAAGGATTAACTTGTCAATGCCTACAGATTGTAGACTAGGGTTTTGCTAGAAGTAGAGGGCAAGTAGATCTCGAAGGTTTGGGCGAAAAGTACTCGACGATTATGAAAACTAGGGTTATGTTGACAGTAGATTCGATCCTTTCTTTGTCCCTCGACTCCCCCTTATATAGGAGGCGGAGCCGAGGGTTTCGTGATACACAAGTTACAAAGTTCGGGAGGATTTCGTATCCAACCCGTAAGATTACAAATCTCTATCTTTCCTAATACAAACTATCTTTCCTAATCATCAAATGGGCTTCCGAGTCTTCTTATTCTTCGAGTTCTGGGCCTTCGATAAACCCCGGGTACCATCTTTGGCAGGCCCATTGGGGATGCCTATGTAGCCCCGAGATTTTGCTTGAATTGTAGAGTCAGGGAAAATCTCTGTTTATTTTTATTCGAGAGCTTTCATTTATACTTCTTCACATAATTCTATATTGTACAGGGATAATGGTAGTTGGGGCTAGTTCATCTGACGGATCAGGTACTAGTTAACTGCTCTAGTGGCAATCCGCAAAAACCTACTTCAAGATCACGTCCCCGGACATGATCTCGGGATACTGGTGTAAACTTCGACAGCTGCCGCCTAAGGTCTTACCATTCTGTCGAGTCCCATCAAATTTATCGGGTACCTAACGCGTCCGTTAGGATTTTCTTCGTATCTTGATACGGATAAAAGTAGCAGAGCGCAGTCTTTGGCGATGCCACGCCGCAGAACGGATCTGGGTCTTACCTTCGCAAATTTGCGGCATTCAGAAATTGATCGCAAGTTTGGCGTTCGAGAATATATTGTCGAGTGCTTTTCGCCTTTGGAATAGCACATTTTATCGAGTCATATTTGATGACTTATTTTGTCTTCCCGATGGGAGTATATGTAGAGTTATCTGTGTAACTCGAAATATACTCACTTCTATTTCTTTATTTTGATAAAATTCATCGGGCACGCGAACAGCGTTCCCGATGGGAGTAGCCGAGGCTACATCCAAGAACTTGTGCTTGGGTGTAGGCTCCACAGATTACTATCCATTGCCGCTATATTTATAATCTTTCTCGATAGTTTTATATTTATCGGTGCGCGACCAAGCGCTTCGATGGGAAGTTGAGGCTATGAACAAATGCTTGGATTTGGTCATAGGCTCTCGCAATTTCTATATTGTCATACTCGAAATTTTCTATTTTTCCAAAGTAGCCCCCGAGCGTTTGGGCAAAAACTTGTATTTGATCAAAGGCTCCAAAAGTATTCAAATGATTTATCCTGTCGCCATTCTCTTTTTATTTTTCTTGTCGACATATTTTCCTTTGTCAAATTCTCTTCATCTCTATCAATAATTGGGATTTTTCTGCCTTGTGGGTCCATTGTTCCCACCACGTTGACACGTCGTGCAAGTGGGACACACGTCCTCCGCTTTTCTGGCGCACGTTCAGTAATGCATGTTCCATTCCTTCCCAGTAAAAATACCTTTTTACCCTTGTATCTACGAGGTCCTTTTTCACCACACGATTTCTTCATCCAACGGTGCACTGCTTCGTCCGAATCCTATATAAACCTTTCTTCAACCTCGGTCTAGTCCTTCGCTTGCGCCGCACATCTGTTCCCCTCTGCAAAAACTTCCCCTGCGCCCAATTCTCTTCAATCTTCCGCACGTTCGAGCATTGCTTTTCCAGTGACATTGATGCCACCGCGCACGCGACTCACACGCCACAGTACTCAGAATCCGAGATGGCCGCCGAAGATCTTGAATGGGAGAGATCTAAAATCTCCAACCAAGACCTCAACATGATGAAGAGGCTTGGCCTGATGAAGAAAGAAGATGCCATCCGCTTTCCCAGTGAAGAAAGCTATCCCAACCCTCCAATGGAGTACCGGGTTAGTTTCGTTGATCACCTCATCCGCAGCCTTTCTGCCCCAATTCACGATTTCCTCCGCGGCCTTCTTTTTGTTTATGGGATTCAACTGCAAATTGACCCCCAATTCCATCCTCCACATTTCCATTTTTATCACGCTGTGCGATGTTTCCTTGGAATCCCTCCTAACTGGGCTCTTTGGAAACGTATTTTCCTTCTCCGCCGCAATGCCTCCCGCAATGCCACTTATAACATAGGCGGCGTTGTTATCTGTGTCCGAACGCGTTGATTACTTGACGTCAAATTTCCCGATTCTGTCCAAGGGTGGCGCAAAAAGTGGCTCTACATTCACGAAGAAAGTGCCAACTCTGTGGAACACAACATAATCCCCTTCGACGGAAATGCCAAAATTCAGCGCCGCCGTTCTGGGATGCTGAAGCTTCCGAAGAAGAAAAAGGCGACAGACACTTATGTCTCGTATTCATCAGCTTCAAAATACTCGAGGCAAAGAGCTATCTGGTGTTCAAATCACTACCTACTTTCTTAGAATTAGAGTGCAGCCTCTTCAGGCTCGCAAAATCCCCTTTGGACATATGCTGGTGGAAACGACGCCAATAGGCTCTCCGGTGATCTTTCTGCAAAGGACTTGGAGAAGCTGATCGAAGAATTTCCCGTTTAAACAAGAAAGATCCTGTTCCTTCCTCCTGCCGCGTGGAACCATACAGCTCCACCAATCCTCTTCCCGAGGTATTTTGTCTTCTCGAATTTTTATCTTGTTCCAAATGTTCCCTGCATCTCATTGTATTGATATCTCGCTAATTTTTCTTTTGTCGCTATTTTTTGCAGAACCATCCTACTATGGTTTCTCTTCCTCCCCTCCGAGGATGGAGAAGTCGAAGAACAAGCTATTGTTGCCGAAGACAATCAAGGTTCTTCTCTTCATGAAAGTCGCAGGTTCTCACAAATCTGCGGCTTCCCATGAAAAGGAAGTTGAATCTGAAGCCAGCGAGTCGACGCAATCCCTTCCTCCTGCTGTTTCTCCAAAGAACAAAAGGAAAAGGGATGACGCCGAAACTTCGGCACCTCCAAACCCGAAGAAGCTGTTCCTTCTCATCCGAAGTCAGCTTATGATCCATACCTCGGAACTCTCATCGGTTCGTAAGTACCATTTCCCTGTTTTTTGTACTTTGAAGATTTTTTGTCTATCTTGCCTTTATATTGTCGACTTGTACTCGTAGTGATGATGAAGAAGTGGTACCAACTGTTGATGTGGCTACTCGAACGAGTACGTCACATACATTAGTCGCCTCGGAAACGCCAGTCGAAGGGGAAGAAACGTCGCCTCCTCGACAAAATGTCGGCACTGCGACTCCTCCGTCAAGCCCCCGAGCCTCTTCACCGAAAAGGGCAAGGACGGAGATTATCGCGGAACCTACTCTCCAATTGAGTAGCTCCTCGAACCTTCTCATGGAGGATGTAAGTTCTTCACTTTTTTGTCATTGTTTATGTTTTCTCTGTTTACTTCTGTGTATCATCATATTTTTCTCATACCCCCATTTTCTCTTTGTCCTCTTTTTTTAACAGCCTATGATCAAGGATCTTCTTCGCATCGGTGCCCAATTTGTTGGGTACCGTGAATATGCTAATAAAACTGAAGGTAATGTTTTGCTACTTCTTTTTACCTCTTCCCTTTTGCTCCTTTGTTGTTGAAGTTTTTAACTGTATTTTTCTTCTTTGCCAGAAAAACTGGCGAAGGCCAATGAATGTGCCAACACACTTGCTCAACAATTAGAGCATAGTGAAAAGGCTCGCAAAAAGGCCGAATTGGATGCTACTGAAGCTAGAGCAGAAGCTGACAAGGCCAAGGCTGACGCTGCTGGTGTCGAAGATCTTAGAAAAAGGCTTCACACCGCTGAAACTTCACTGAGCGATCACATAGCTGCCCAATCTGCTCGCGAAGAGGCGATCCTTAAGCGCCTAAGGACACAAAGTCGCCGCTTCGTCGGTAAGTACCACTTATTATTTTTTGTATTTCCTTCTCCGCGCTCGTTTGTTGCTCAATAAGTTTTTTTTTTGATAGCTAGAACAGCTCAAGAGTTTCAACTTGAAGAACCTGCCAATGATCCTCTCCTTGACGCCCTGTCATTCCTCGAGGTTCATGGATCAGAGGCACGCGAAGGCATTGATCAGGCCAAAGCAGGGTTGTCGCGGCTTTTTCCTTATTTTTTCCCAAAGAAAGAGGAACCCGCAACTTTCCTTAACCTGCCAAGAGCTTCAATTCATCAGAAGACCTTGGACTGAAAATGCGCCAAGAAAACATGAAGGTTGCTGTCGAAAGCACTGTTGCCCTGGTTGCTGACAGCCAACAAACTATTGATTGGATGAAGGTTGGCGACACTAATCAAATAGAGCAGTCGAGGTGGAGGTCGCTGATTAAGGCAGCCAAACCCAACACGAAGAAAATCTTGGCATATCTCGGGATCAAGCCACCCTCGACTCCCAGCTCATCAAGGCCGGAGGTCTAATTTCATATTCTTTTTCTTTGTTTTTAGTTTACCTCCTCCTTTTGGTACTGTCGCTGTAATGCTCCTGGCGATGATTAGGTCTTGTAGAGGTCCTTCTTTTGTAATAGACATGTATATACTACAAGAATGAATGGAAGTCGAACTTTGTCTCAATGATTGATGTCGACGTTTTTCTATTTTTCAGTTGATTTTTGACAATTATTCGTCAATTCCTGGTCCTCCCGAAGTTTTTCCTTCGTTCCTTTCGAAGAAGTCTTCTCCCTGTTAACCTTGATGATTCTTCGAGTATGGATCTAACAGAGGAATTGAAAGAACTTCGAGTACAACTCCAGTCCGTGAAGAAGCAGTCGCTTATGCTTATGGAGCAGTCTCGAGAATCTTCTCAAAGGGAGAAAATTGCGCTCCAACAAGCTCAAGATGCCATGATGAAGGACGCTGCTGTTGCTGAAGCTGCTGCAGCTACGTCTCGAAAATTCTATGCTCCAACTACTAATAGATGCTAGCTTGGATATGGCGGGTAAGTTTCATTGTCTTCGCCTTGCTTCTTCTTTTCCTTTGCTGCTTCCTTATTGTCTACTGACTAAAACAATAGGTGCTTTTTTGAATACTGCTACGAAGATGAACGTGTCGAGGCTCGTTCCAATGTTCTTCTTCGGCTTGCCCGTGAACATGGGTCGACTTTTTGGGGCACGCCTGAACGGACTCGCCAAATCGTGAGATTTCAAGATCGCGCGCTTCAGGTTCGCGGGTATCTTGACTTCTGTACCAAGACCCTCTCAATGGTTTATAACTCTATGTTTCCTCGGAACATTCAACCAAAAACTCTTCCCGAGTTAATGGAGAAATTTAAGGATGCCCACAGGATCCATCACTTTGTCAGAGCTCAACTGGTGGCTGGCGCCAGATTTGCCCTTATAATGCTTCAGATCTGCCACTCAAAGCTTGATCGACTCAAGTTGTTGAGAAAGTTCACGAGAAGGTACGGCGCCGAAGAGTTGGTATCGATCGTATTAACACGAAGGTTTCTCCTATAGCCGAAGAAATGATTGAAGATCTTCTTCGGATGGATGCCGACTTTTTTGCCGATGGTCATTATGCTGATTTTCTTGGCGCTGCTCCTGAAGAAAACAGAGTGACCCTTGATGATATATTGAATCAAGACTGATTATTTTCCTTTGGTAGATAGTTCTCCTGTGTAAATCATGATTATGATTTTATTGTGAAGCAAACATCATATTTCTATATTTGTCTAGCCCCCGAGTATTGTCGGTGGCTATTCGCTGTATTTGTATAATGCGAGGTTTTTAAACCAAGGCAAGAACGTCGGCTTCATCGTTGCTCATCCTGCTGATGTGGTTTACCTCACAACCATCAAATAGTTTTTCCAGCTCATTGTACACCTCTTTGTATGCTATCATACTTTCGTTGACTGCATCGCATTGATTCATGACTTGCTGTGCCACCAATTGTGAGTCGCCGAAGATTTTTAATCGGGTTGCACCGCAAGCTTTCGCCATCTTCATCCCGTGTATAAGAGCTTCATATTCTGCTTCATTGTTAGATGCGTTTGGGAACGTCATCCGCAGAACATACTTCAACTTGTCACCTTCAGGTGATACTAATATCACGCCTGCTCCAGCACCTTCCAATCTCTTGGACCCGTCGAAGTTCATGGTCCAAGTTCTCGATAAATCTGGGGTCCCGTGTTTTGTGGCTCCATCCATTCTGCAATGAAATCTGGTAAGACCTGTGATTTTATTGCTTTTCTTTTCATACGTGATGTCCCGAGGGAAAGTTCTATTCCCCAAAGGGAGACACGACCCGTAGCTTCTGGGTTGTTCAGTATATTTGATAAGGGAGCCTCGTTGACCACTATTATCGGGTGTGCCGAAAAATAGTGTCGCAACTTTCTTGCTGTCGTGAATACTCCATATGCTAGCTTTTGATATTGCGGATACCGCTGTTTGGAGGGACAGTACTGATGAAATATACTGGCCTTTGAACTCCATGAAGCTTGCCTTCTTCTTCTCTCTCGACTACTAGAGCCGTGCTGACCACCTGAGGTGTGGCTGCAATATACAAGAGGAGAGGTTCTTTCTCTTTTGGCGCCACCAATATCGGTGGTGTCGAAATTGCTTGCTTGAGGTTCTCGAAGGCTCTATCTGCTTCCTCGTTCCATTGAAATTTTTCCCCTTGTTTGATCAATGCATAGAACAGCAGCGCCTTTTCTCCTAGCCTGGCGACGAATCGGCTTAAAGCTGCGACTCGCCCGTTAGCTGTTGTATTTCTTTCAACTTTGTTGGCTTTCTCATAGTAACGATGGCCTGTATTTTTCGGGATTAGCTTGATCCCCCTTGCGATACTAGGAACCCGAGAAGTTCTCCAGCGGGAACTCCAAAGAGCACTTTGTCGGGTTCAGCTTGAGGCAGAACTTGTCGAGGTTGTCGAAGGTTTCCTTCAAATCTTCGATCAAAGTCGATCCTTTCTTTGATGTTATTACGACATCGTCGATGTAGACTTGTACATTTTTTCCGATCTGTGTTGCTAGGCACTTCTGCATCATCCGCTGATATGTTGCTCCCGCGTTTTTCAGACCAAAGGGCATTGTTTTGTAGCAAAACACGCCATAAGGTGTGATGAACGCTGTCTTGGCTTCATCTTCTTCTTTTAATCTTATCTGGTTATAACCAGAATATGCGTCCAGAAAGGAAAGACGTTCGCATCCTGCCGTGGAGTCGATTATTTGATCGATCCTTGGGAGGGGAAAGTGATCCTTGGGACAATGTTTATTGAGACACGTGAAGTCGACGCACATGCGAAGGACTATTGTGTGTTTCTTCGGCACCATCGGGTTAGCTACCCATGTGGCTTCTGTAGATATTTCTCTGATGAAACCAGCATCTTTGAGTCGATCTATTTCAGATAACATGGCTTTGCGGCTAGGCTCCGAAAAACGCCGCAAAGGTTGCTTTACTGGTCGTGCGAGAGGATCCAAATTGAGGTGGTGCTCGGCAAGTTCCCTGGGTACTCCTGGCATGTCGGCTGGACACCATGCGAAGATTTTCCAGTGCTCACGGAGGAACTCGACGAGCGCGCTTTCCTATGCGACATCCATGTTTGCGGCAATGGACGTCGTTTTCTTTGGATTTGTCGGGTGGATCTGTACCTCTTTTGAATCCTTGGTTATATTGAAAATTGGCTCCTTAGAAGATCTTCCTACCTCTGGTAACACGTCATAATCAGTGAACCGTGGCGCCGCATATTCTGCTTGCATCCCGAAAGTTTCGACGTCGATGAAAATCCTTGTCGCATTTATCGGATAACGCGAAACTTCCTTTGATTGTGATAGGTCCCTTAGGCCAGGCAACCTCCACAACAGATATGTATAATGCGGCACTGCCATGAACCTGGCATACGCCGGTCGTCCCAACAAGGCGTGATATTGCGACGGAAATCCACCACTTCGAACTCCAATTCTCTATCCTGTAGTTTTCTCGGGTTCCAAACTGAACGTCGAGGTTGATCTTGCCCAATGGGTAACTTGGCTTCTCTGGTGTAATCCCGTGGAAACGTGTATCAGTTGGTTTCAAGTTTGCTAGGGATATGTTCATCTTCCTCAATGTATCTGCATACATGAGGTTTAAGCTGCTGCCGCCATCTATGAAGACTCTCGACACATCAAAACCAGCGATTACTGCGGGTAAGATGAGTGCTGATTGTCCTGGTGGAACTTGCTGTGGATGATCTGCAATTGTGAAGCCGATGTCTTGCCCCGACCAATTTAGGTACTCGTGGTGGAGGCATCTTCTCTGCCATGAACACTTGTCGCGAGATTACCTTCGCGCTGTTTGATGGCCAGCTTTCTGAATCATCGAGACCACACCGTTAGAGTTGGGGTCAACATATGGAGGTGGATGTGGTGCTGCCGCAATTCTAAGCTGGTGTCGATTTTCGTCGGTTATTGCGTTAGGAGGTGGAAGGTGGATCTCGCTCCTTGGCTCCCGAGGGTTTCTGCTATTTGCTTGGGCATTTGCAATTCCTGCGGCTCGCAACATTGCCTGAAAATTTCGGCAGTCTTTGGAGATGTCCGCCTCTTTCCATTGTTGTCGAGGTAAAAGTGCATTTGACACGGACCATTCATCATCTCCTCGGGAGACACATAAGGTCTTTGAATCCTTGTTCCACTATTTTGCCTGTTGCGAAAGTCACCTCTATTGTCGCCTTGTTGTTCATTACTCCTTTGATAGTCATCTCGACTATTTCCTCCAGGATTTCCTCGAAAACCAGCCGATATATGGCCGGGAGCATCGTTGTTGTAAAACGGGCGAGAAAATCGCCTTCTATTTTGATAATTTCGACCACGATCCTCTTCTGGCGACCTGTGTCGCTTGTTGTATATTGCGTCTTCTCCATCTGCCCATTTATTGGCTATCTCCATGAGTGATGATATGGTCTTAGGGTTAGTTCTCCCTAAGTCCTCGATGAAATCTGCTCGGCGGACTCCTGCCACGAACGCATCTATTGCCCTCTCGTCAGATATATCCTCTGCCGAGTTCTTTATGATGTTCCATCGCTGTATATACTTCCTCATCGACTCGTCGTGTTTTTGTCGGCATGCCCTCAGCTCTTCCAACGATGCAGGTTTCTTGCACGTGGATCGGAAGTTTTTCACGAAGATGTCCTCAAAGGTCTCCCAGCTGTCGATGGAATTTAAGGGGAGTTTCTTTATCCAAGATCTTGCGGCACCACTCAGGTGAACTTGGATACTTTGCATAGCTGTTGCTCTGGTTCCTCCTACTAGTTTTACCATCTCAAGATAATCCACGAGCCAATCCTCGGGATCTTGCAGGCCGAACTTCTTGAAATTCTCGGGTAACTTGAACCCTTTCGGTACTCGAGTTTTTCGAACTCTTCTCGTAAAGCATGGGAGCCCACACATATCTTCGTCGACAAGCTCTGGCGAGTGCTGACGCTCCCTTCTTTCTTGTCGTGCTCTGTCCACCCTTACTTGGACTGCTGTGTCTCTTGCCCCACTTGTTCTTGGTGGGTCTTGAACTGCTGCGGTGGGTCGTGGACTATTTTGTCTAGGATTTTCTTCGGGAGGCGTTGTTGCAAACGCTGTTCCCATAACTCCTACTCCAGCCATCGCCATATTGAACAATGGTTCTCTCGGGTCCCCAGGAGGTGGTCTCGACGCAAGGATATACGCTTGTGTTGCCATGTAACCTGCCTCTGGCGTTTTTGGGATGATATTTCCCCTTTCATCGATCGACATAAAGGACATGTCGAGATTTTGGATTATGTTTCCCCTCTCTGCTTCGGGTATGTTTTGCAGCCGAGACATTGCTCTCCTCCGAGCTTCTCTATGACTGTCTCCCGAAGTTCTTGATTGTCGACTTAAATCTGCTCGGCTTGATGCGGAAGCTGCCTCTTTTCTTCTATTTAATGATGCTGTCTGTTTTTCCAACTCTCTGCTCGAGCAAGTCTATATTGATATGCTTGAAGTTCTTGTACAGTAGCAGTGGTGGTCATAGGTTCTGAACCATCCATGGCTTTCGCAGCCCTATCCCACGCTTCTTGCGGGAGCTGAACTCTTGCGCGAGTTGAGGATCCAGGATATTTAGTGCCTAAGCCATGTCTGAGATCAGCGGGATCGACGTATGGATTTCCCAATTCGTCGAAAGCCTCTGACGTTTGCGGGTCTGATGTGCCTGCCCCTTCTACCACATAGATCTGATGATATTTTGCGCATTGATTTTTATCAGGATTGGTGACACCATCATATAGAGTGGTGAAGACCTTTCCGATGGCCACAGACTTGTCGATGAAGTTGAAGCTGTCGACGCTGTCGGAGTCGCTGCTTATAAAGGAGTCCGCAGACGACTCGAAGGATGTGTTGCTGAAGATCTTGGCGAGCTTTCCGCTTGCCTTGTTGTCGATGAAGTATGGCGACGAAAACTCCTCGTCACTCGACGAAAAGTTAGAATCGACCGCTGAAAATTCCGACGAGATCGGAACTTCGAGACGGTAGGATCCTTCCTTGTTGACGCCAAATCGGAATTCTCCGAACGTCATGATGATGGGCTCCTCCAGATAGGCACATGCATCCATACGGGAGGGCGGGTGAGGAATAAAATTGAATAGATCAGTTTTTCCCTTGTTACCTCGATCCATCGCGTTGCTTGCTGTTGACGATGTCGAAGATCTTGAACGTGCCATCGAGATCAGCTCCTTGCAACCTCTAATTCCCACAGACGGCGCCAATTGACAAAGGATTAACTTGTCAATGCCTACAGATTGTAGACTAGGGTTTTGCTAGAAGTAGAGGGCAAGTAGATCTCGAAGGTTTAGGCGAAAAGTACTCGACGATTATGAAAACTAGGGTTATGTTGACAGTAGATTCGATCCTTTCTTTGTCCCTCGACTCCCCCTTATATAGGAGGCGGAGCCGAGGGTTTCGTGATACACAAGTTACAAAGTTCGGGAGGATTTCGTATCCAACCCGTAAGATTACAAATCTCTATCTTTCCTAATACAAACTATCTTTCCTAATCATCAAATGGGCTTCCGAGTCTTCTTATTCTTCGAGTTCTGGGCCTTCGATAAACCCCGGGTACCATCTTTGGCAGGCCCATTGGGGATGCCTATGTCACCCTCTAAATGGTGACTCTAAGGCTTGAGTGTCTGAGATTGAATAACTCTCTCGCATTCAGAGGTCGGTGCTTCGCAGAGAACTCGTTGAGGTGGTACCTTGTTTTCCTGAAGGGAGGTAGAATTCCAGGTCGGCATGCATATCCAACATCTCCAAGGTAGAACTTACCGTCAGGGATTTGCAACCCATCAGGCCTTGACAAGCTATCGGCCAGGATGCTCGCATCATGAGTTGAACCCTCCCACCCAGCAAGCACGTAGGTGAACCTCATATCAAAATCCACAGCTGCTAGCACGTTCTGGCTGGTGTAGTGCTTCCTCCCGCGGAATGCTGCAGACATTGATCTCGGTACCTTTGCAGTGACATGAGTACCATCAATAGTCCCAATGCAATCCTAAAATAGCACACAATCATGTTTCTGACAGTACCACACATCTGATAGGTAGAACGAACATGATTTTGTACTCACCCTGAAATAGGGGAACCACCTGTAGCTGTTCTTGATCTTGGTTGGTGTGTTCATTGATGTTGGCTTGATCATTTCACCTCTGAGATCCCCAATTGCGTACAACACCTGCTGGAAGTACCGAGAGATAATCTCTGTGGATCGCCTGAATGTGTTATGGATGACTCTGAACCTCTGGTTATGACCGATGACATGAAGAGACATTGCGACTTGTTCTTCCAATGTGGTGTGGATGCCATCAGTCAGCAGTCCTCTACCCCTGAATGTTTTCACAAGTGCATAGAAATGGGATCTTCTCATCCGTAGCATCTGGATAGCCTCTACGTCGTTGCAGTTGTAGATGTTGTTTAGGTTGGCAATCATCTCCTGGTCTCGTTGTAACATAGGACCGTAATTCACACGAGGATAAGCAACATGCCTAATTGCTCTCTTGTGCACCATCAGGATCCAGGCTTGTATGCAAATGATGAGTGTTGCGGCGTGATGCACAAGCTGGAGCTGGTCGGTCTACCCAAACAAGATCTATGCATTACGAACGGTCTTACCGAACCCAACTAGTTCTACCAACATGAATCTAACAGTACAGTACAACAGAGGAGTTTCCCTTACCTCTGTCATGGCGGACGAAGGACACGGCCGAAAGCCGCCACAGATGTGCGCAGGCTCCGTCGCGGCTGGAGAAGAGGACCCTGGTCCGGCGCCGAAGACTGAATGGAGATGCGCGCTGCTAGATCTGGGTCGCCGCCGCCGCCGGTGAAAATTTGGGGGAAGGAAAAATTTAGGAGGGGGCTAATAGAGAGGGTAACCGAAGAGGGAGGTTACCCCTACCTTTGCCGCGCAATGCCTCTAGGATTTCGGCTTCTCCCGCCATGCCGAGGCGGAGCTCCCGCGCGAACGGCGTTGTCGATTTTCGTCTCGCCAGGGCCTGGCCCTGGAGAAACTGTCAAACCGGGCATTCCTCCGGGGCCTGTCCTAGGGGTGTGATACGTCTCCAACGTATCGATAATTTCTTATATTCCATGCTACTTTATTGATGATACCTACATGTTTTATGCACATTATATGTCATATTTATGCATTTTGGAACTAACCTATTAACAAGATGCCGAAGAGCCAGTTGCTGTTTTCTGTTTTTGGTTTCAGAAATCCTAGTAAGGAAATATTCTCGGAATTGGACGAAACTTTCGCCCAGGGTCCTATTTTTGCACGAAGCTTCCAAGACCGAAGAGATAACGAAGTGGGGCCACGAGGCAGCCAGAGCTAGGGCGGCGCGGCCCAGGCCCTGGCCGCGCCGACCTGCCCCCTGGTGTGGCCCCCGCGTTGACCTTCCGCCTACTTAAAGTCTCCGTCGCGAAACCCCGGTATCGAGAGCCACGATACGGAAAACCTTCCAGAGACGCCGCCGCCGCGAATCCCATCTCGGGGGATTCAGGAGATCGCCTCCGGCACCCTGCCGGAGAGGGGATTCATCTCCCGGAGGACTCTACACCGCCATGGTCGCCTCCGGAGTGATGAGTGAGTAGTTCACCCCTGGACCATGGGTCCATAGCAGTAGCTAGATGGTCTTCTTCTCCTTGTTGTGCTTCATTGTTGGATCTTGTGAGCTGCCTAACATGATCAAGATCATCTATCGTAATACTATATGTTGTGTTTGTCGGGATCCGATGGATAGAGAGTACTATGATTATGGTGATTATCAATCTATTGTTTATGTGTTGTTTATGATCTTGCATGCTCTCCGTTATTAGTAGAGGCTCTGGCCAAGTTTGTACTCTTAACTCCAAGAGGGAGTATTTATGCTCGATAGTGGGTTCATGCCTCCATTGAATGTGGGACAGTGACAGAAAGTTCTAAGGTTGTGGATGTGCTGTTGCCACTAGGGATAAAACATTGATTCTATATCTAAGGATGTAGTTGTTGATTACATTACGCACCATACTTAATGCAATTGTCTGTTGCTTAGCAACTTAATACTGAATGGGGTTCGGATGATAACCTGAAGGTGGACTTTTTAGGCATAGATGCAGTTGGATGGCGGTCTATGTACTTTGTCGTAATGCCCAATTAAATCTCACTATATTTATCATATCATGTATATGCATTGTTATGCCTTTCTCTATTTGTCAATTGCCCGACTGTAATTTGTTTACCCAACATGCTTTTATCTTATGGGAGAGACACCTCTAGTGAACTGTGGACCCCGGTCCTATTCTTTACATAGCATACAATCTACTGCAATACTTGTTTTGCTGTTTTCTTTGCAAACATCTTCCACTCGATACGTTTAATCCTTTGTTACAGGCGGTGAGATTGACAACCTCACTGTTTCGTTGGGGCAAAGTACTTGGGTTGTGTTGTGCAGGTTCCACGTTGGCGCCGGAATCCCTGGTGTTGCGCCGCATCACATTTCGCGACCATCAACCTCAACGTGCTTCTTGGCTCCTACTGGTTCGATTAAACCTTGGTTTCTTTCGAGGGAAAACTTGCTACTGTGTGCGCATCATACCTTCCTCTTGGGGTTCCCAACGAACGTGTGAGTTACACGCCATCAAGCTCTTTTTCTGGCGCCGTTGCCGGGGAGATCAAGACACGCTGCAAGGGGAGTCTCCACTTCTCAATCTCTTTACTTTGTTTTTGTCTTGCTTTATTTTATTTACTACTTTGTTTGCTGCACTAAATCAAAACACACAAAAATTAGTTGCTAGTTTTACTTTATTTACTGCTCTCTATATCAAAAACACAAAAAAAATTAGTTACTTGCATTTACTTTATCTAGTTTGTTTTATTTACCGTTGCTAAAATGAATACCCCTGAAAATACTAAATTGTGTGACTTCACAAATGCAAATAATAATGATTTCCTATGCACACCTATTGCTCCACCTGCTACTACAGCAGAATTCTTTGAAATTAAACCTGCTTTACTAAATCTTGTCATGAGAGATCAATTTTCTGGTGTTAGTTCTGATGATGCTGCTGCCCATCTCAATAATTTTGTTGAACTTTGTGAAATGCAAAAGTATAAGGATGTAGATGGTGATATTATTAAATTGAAAGTGTTTCCTTTCTCATTAAGAGGAAGAGCTAAAGATTGGTTGCTATCTTTGCCTAAGAATAGTATTGATTCATGGACTAAATGTAAGGATTCTTTTATTGGTAGATATTATCCTCCCGCTAAAATTATATCTTTGAGAAGTAGCATAATGAATTTTAAGCAATTAGATACTGAACATGTTGCTCAAGCATGGGAGAGAATGAAAACTTTGGTAAAGAATTGCCCAACCCATGGACTGACTACTTGGATGATCATCCAAACCTTCTATGTAGGACTAAATTTTTCTTCACGGAATTTATTGGATTCAGCTGCTGGAGGTACCTTTATGTCCATCACATTGGGGGCGGCTACAAAACTTCTTGATGATATGATGATAAATTACTCTGAATGGCACACGGAAAGAGCTCCACAAGGTAAGAAGGTAAATTCTGTTGAAGAAACCTCTTCCTTGAGTGATAAGATTGATGTGATTATGTCTATGCTTGTGAATGGTAGATCTAATGTAGATCCAAATAATGTTCCTTTAGCTTCATTGGTTGCTCAAGAAGAAAATGTTGATGTGAATTTCATTAAAAACAATAATTTCAACAACAATGCTTATAGGAACAACTCTGGTAATAACTATAGGCCATATCCTTCTGCTAATGGTAATGGTTATGGTAATTCTTATGGGAATTCTTACAACAATAATAGGAGTGTACCCTCTGGTCTTGAAGCCATGCTTAAAGAATTTATTAGTACACAAACTGCTTTTAACAAATCTGTTGAGGAAAAGCTTGATAAAATTGATACTATTGCTTCTAGAGTTGATAGACTTGCCTCTGATGTAAATCTTTTAAAATTGAAAGTTATGCCTAATAATGATATTGATAATAAGATTACTACTACAGCAAATGCCATCCAAGTTAGAATTAATAAGAATATAAGATTAATGGCTGAATTGCGTGCTAGGTGGGATAGAGAAGAAAATGAAAAACTAGCTAAAGAGAATAATGTAGCTAAAGTTTGGACTATTACCACCACTAGTAATGCTAATTCTTCACATGTTGCTGCACCTCCTACTATCAATGGTAAAATAATTGGTGTTGGCAATGTTTCTACTCCTAGTGCAAAGCGAACAAAACTGCCTGAAATTGCTAAAACTGCTGAAACTGCTTGTGATAAAACTGCTGAATTTTTTTCCAACCTTGGGAACAATGATCCCATTGCTGTAGCTCATAATGATTTAGATTTTGATGATTGCCACATCTCTGAAGTTATAAAGTTCTTACAAAAACTTGCTAAAAGTCCTAATGCTAGTGCTATAAATTTAGCCTTTACAAAACATATTACAAATGCTCTCATAAAAGCTAGAGAAGAGAAACTAAAACTTGAAACTTCTATTCCTAGAAATTTAGAAGATGGTTGGGAGCCCATCATTAAAATGAAATTCAATGACTTTGAATGTAATGCTTTATGTGATCTTGGTGCAAGTATTTCTGTTATGCCTAAAAAGATTTATGATATGCTTGACTTGCCACCATTGAAGAATTGTTATTTGGATGTTAATCTTGCCGATAATGTTAAAAAGAAACCTTTGGGGAGGATTGATAATGTGCACATTACGGTTAACAATAACCTTGTCCCCGTTGATTTTGTTGTCTTGGATATCGAATGCAATGCATCTTGTCCTATTGTGTTGGGAAGACCTTTTCTTCGAACTGTTGGTGCTGTTATTGATATGAGGGAAGGTAATATTAAATATCAATTTCCTCTCAAGAAAGGTATGGAACACTTCCCTAGAAAGAGAATGAAGTTGCCTTTTGATTCTATTATTAGAACAAGCTATGATGTTGATGCTTCTACTCTCGATGTTACTTGATTTGCACTTTCTGCGCCTAGCTGAAAGGCGTTAAAGAAAAGCGCTTATGGGAGACAACCCATGTTTTTACCTACAGCAATTTTTTGTTTTATTGAGTCTTGGAAGTTGTTTACTACTGTAGCAACCTCTCCTTATCATGTGTTTGTGCCAAGTAAAGTTTCTATGTCAAAGTTGATGTTATATTTGGGATCGCTGCGCAGAAACAGCATTGCTGTTTGTCACGAATCTGGGCACAGTTCTCTGTAGAAAATTCGAAAAAATCTGCCAATTTACGAGCGTGATCCTCAGATATGTACGCAACTTTCATTAGTTTTGAGTTTTTCCATTTGAGCAAGTCTGGTGCCAGCTTTAAATTCGTCTTTACGGACTGTTCTGTTTTTGACAGATTCTGCCTTTTGTTTCGCATTGCCTCTTTTGCTATGTTGGATTTATTTCTTTGATCCATTAATGTCCAGTAGCATTATGCAATGTCCAGAAGTGTAAAGAATGATTGTGTCACCTCTGAATGTGTGAATTATTAATTGTGCACTAACCCTCTAATGAGTTTGCTTGAAGTTTGGTGTGAAGGAAGTTTTCAAGGGTCAAGAGAGGAGAATGATATACTATGATCAAGAGGAGTGAAAGCTCTAAGCTTGGGGATGCCCCGTGGTTCACCCCTGCATATTTTAAGAAGACTCAAGCGTCTAAGCTTGGGGATGCCCAAGGCATCCCCTTCTTCATCGACAACATCATCAGGTTCCTCCCCTGAAACTATATTTTTATTCAATCACATCTTGTGTTCTTTACTTGGAGCGTCGGTTTGTTTTTGTTTTTGTTTTTGTTTGAATAAAATGGATCCTAGCATTCACTTTGTGGGAGAGAGACACGCTCCGCTGTTGCATATGGACACATATGTCCTTAGGCTTTACTCATAATGTTCATGGCGAAGTTTCTTCTTCGTTAAATTGTTATATGGTTGGAATTGGAAAATCCTACATGTAGTAATTCTAAAATGTCTTGGATAATGTGATACTTGGCAATTGTTGTGCTCATGTTTAAGCTCTTGCATCATATGCTTTGCACCCATTAATGAAGAAATACATAGAGCTTGCTAAAATTTGATTTGCATATTTGGTTTCTCTAAGGTCTAGATAATATCTAGTATTGAGTTTTGAACAACAAGGAAGACGGTGTAGAGTCTTATAATGTTTACAATATGTCTTTTATGTGAGTTTTGCTGCACCTGTTCATCCTTGAGTTTGCTTCAAATAACCTTGCTAGCCTAAACCTTGTATCGAGAGGGAATACTTCTCATGCATCCAAAATCCTTGAGCCAACTACTATGCCATTTGTGTCCACCATACCTACCCACTACATGGTATTTTCCGCCATTCCAAAGTAAATTGCTTGAGTGCTACCTTTAAATTCCATCATTCACCTTTGCAATATATAGCTCATGGGACAAAATAGCCTTAAAAACTATCATAGTATTGAATATGTACTTATGCACTTTATATTTTATTAAGTTGCTTGTTGTGCGATAACCATTTCTGGGGAACGCCATCAACTATTGTTGAATATCATGTGAGTTGCTATGCATGTCCGTCTTGTCTGAAGGATCTATCATTTTAGTGGTTGGAGCATGCAAAATTGTTAGAGAAGAACATTGGGCCGCTAACTAAAGCCATGAATCATGGTTGAAGTTTCAGTTTTGGACATATATCCTCAATCTCATATGAGAATAATAATCATTGCTACATGCTTATGCATTTAAGAGGAGTCCATTATCTGTTGTCCATGTTGTCCCGGTATGGATGTCTAAGTTGAGAATAATCAAAAGCGAGAAATCCAAAATGCGAGCTTTCTCCTTAGACCTTTGTACAGGCGGCATGGAGGTACCCCTTTGTGACACTTGGTTGAAACATGGCATGCAAAGACCCGGTAGTCCAAGCTAAGTAGGACGAGGTGCGGACACTATTAGTATACTATGCATGAGGCTTGCAACTTGTAAGATATAATTTACATAACTCATATGCTTTATTACTACCGTTGACAAAATTGTTTCATGTTTTCAAAATAAAAGCTCTAGCACAAATACAGCAATCGATGCTTTCCTCTTTGAAGGACCTTTCTTTTACTTTTATTGTTGAGTCAGTTTACCTATCTCCTTCCACCTTAAGAAGCAAACACTTGTGTGAACTGTGCATTGATTCCTACATACTTGCATATTGCACTTGTTATATTACTTTATGTTGACAATATCCATGAGATATACATGTTATAAGTTGAAAGCAACCGCTGAAACTTAATCTTCCTATGTGTTGCTTCAACACCTTTACTTTGATTTATTGCTTTATGAGTTAACTCTTATGCAAGACTTATTGATGCTTGTCTTGAAGTACTATTCATGAAAAGTCTTTGCTTTATGATTCAGTTGTTTACTCATGTCATTACCTTTGTTTTGATCGCTGCATTCATTACATATGTTTACAAATAGTATGATCAAGATTATGATGGCATGTCACTTCAGAAATTATCTTTGTTATCGTTTTACCTGCTCGGGACGAGCAGAACTAAGCTTGGGGATGCTGATACGTCTCCAACGTATCGATAATTTCTTATGTTCCATGCTACTTTATTGATGATACCTACATGTTTTATGCACATTATATGTCATATTTATGCATTTTCTGGAACTAACCTATTAACAAGATGCCGAAGAGCCAGTTGCTGTTTCTGCTGTTTTTGGTTTCGAAATCCTAGTAAGGAAATATTCTCGGAATTGGACGAAACTTTCGCCCAGGGTCCTATTTTTGCACGAAGCTTCCAGAAGACCGAAGAGATAACGAAGTGGGGCCACGAGGCAGCCAGAGGCTAGGCGGCGCGGCCTAGGCCCTGGCGCGCGACCTGCCCCCTGGGCCCTCGTGTGGCCCCCGCGTTGACCTTCCGCCTACTTAAAGTCTCCGTCGCGAAACCCCCGGAAGAGCCACGATACGGAAAACCTTCCAGAGACGCCGCCGCCGCGAATCCCATCTCGGGGGATTCAGGAGATCGCCTCCGGCACCCTGCCGAGAGGGGATTCATCTCCCGGAGGACTCTACACCGCCATGGTCGCCTCCAGAGTGATGAGTGAGTAGTTCACCCTGGACCATGGGTCCATAGCAGTAGCTAGATGGTCGTCTTCTCCTTGTTGTGCTTCATTGTTGGATCTTGTGAGCTGCCTAACATGATCAAGATCATCTATCTGTAATACTATATGTTGTGTTTGTCGGGATCCGATGGATAGAGAGTACTATGATTATGGTGATTATCAATCTATTGTTTATGTGTTGTTTATGATCTTGCATGCTCTCCGTTATTAGTAGAGGCTCTGGCCAAGTTTGTACTCTTAACTCCAAGAGGGAGTATTTATGCTCGATAGTGGGTTCATGCCTCCATTGAATCTGGGACAGTGACAGAAAGTTCTAAGGTTGTGGATGTGCTGTTGCCACTAGGGATAAAACATTGATTCTATATCTAAGGATGTAGTTGTTGATTACATTACGCACCATACTTAATGCAATTGTCTGTTGCTTAGCAACTTAATACTGAATGGGGTTCGGATGATAACCTGAAGGTGGACTTTTTAGGCATAGATGCAGTTGGATGGCGGTCTATGTACTTTGTCGTAATGCCCAATTAAATCTCACTATATTTATCATATCATGTATATGCATTGTTATGCCTTTCTCTATTTGTCAATTGCCCGACTGTAATTTGTTTACCCAACATGCTTTTATCTTATGGGAGAGACACCTCTAGTGAACTGTGGACCCCGTCCTATTCTTTACATAGCATACAATCTACTGCAATACTTGTTTCTGTTTTCTTTGCAAACATCTTCCACTCGATACGTTTAATCCTTTGTTACAGCAAGCCGGTGAGATTGACAACCTCACTGTTTCGTTGGGGCAAAGTACTTGGGTTGTGTTGTGCAGGTTCCACGTTGGCGCCGGAATCCCTGGTGTTGCGCCGCATCACATTTCGCGACCATCAACCTTCAACGTGCTTCTTGGCTCCTACTGGTTCGATTAAACCTTGGTTTCGTTCTGAGGGAAAACTTGCTACTGTGCGCATCATACCTTCCTCTTGGGGTTCCCAACGAGCGTGTGAGTTACACGCCATCAGGGTGGTTTAAAACCCGTGCTATGCAAGAACGCGACTAAGCCCAAGGAACCAAACGGCCTCAAAAATGTTGAGCCGATGCGAGCCAAGGAGCGCCCAGGCTACATGACAAAGGAGTTTGGGATCCAGCTCAGTCAGTGAAGATGACTCGAGATGCGCTGGCCCTTCTTGATAGACTCATGCAGCATGCTCGGATTTTGGCTGGTCATGATTGGAGGCCGCTGATGTCTACGCACGCTTCTATTCCTGTAGACAGTGTTGGGCCTCCAAGAGCAGAAGTTTGTAGAACAGCAGCAAGTTTCCCTTAAGTGAATCACCCAAGGTTTATCGAACTCAGGGAGGTAGAGGTCAAAGATATTCCTCTCAAGCAACCCTGCAATTAAGTCTCTTGTGTCCCCAACACACCTAATACACTTGTCAGATGTATAGATGCACTAGTTCGGCGAAGAGATAGTGAAATAAAGGTAATATGGATGATTATAAGTAGTAATTGCAATCTGAAATAAAAATGGCAGAAAGCAAACATGTAGCAGAACTTGTTGGAAACGGTGTTTCAATGCTTAGAAACAAGGCCTAGGGATCATACTTTCACTAGTGGACACTCTCAACAATGATCACATAATTGAATAAATAAATGCTACTCTTAAACACTCTCTTGTTGGATAACAAACACCATTCATTGTGTAGGGCTACAAGAGCTCCCTCAAGCCGCTTCTTGCATTGCTATTTGACTAAGATGATAACCATCAACCCAAGAGTTATACATTCTAGAACGTACCTGGACAGGACGAAATCAGATATCTTCGGTATCGTCTTGCTGCCAAGACAAGAGAGTAAGATATTCTGCAACATTCAACGCTTCCATCAGTTCAAAACATTATGGTTAGTTTCCAAACATCACACACAAATACATTAAGAAGTGATTTCAGTCCCTGGACCTCAAGTTTCAAGTCCAGGTGGATGACATGGTGCGCTCATTTTCTTTCACATTTCTTCAACAAGTTGCTACACGACTAGGCTTTTGTTTTTTGTTCATTTAGCATAACCACATACTCATGTTTGATTCTTGGCAGGGCTAATATATGTACAGTTCATGTTGTGATGGTTGTGAAGGACGTGGGTGGTATGTAATATGATCATGGACAACCCATTTAAGATTTCTCTGGTAAGCGAGACCTAGCCTGTGTGCCATGGGGTTGATCTGTTAGGCTTTCGCGTATTGTGGATTTGAATGGCGGCATCACTATACATATGTTCATGAATCCAATAAAAATGCTTTGAGTATGATAACTTCCCAGTGTCTCTATATTGCTCTTTCAAGAAGCTATGCCACTACCTTCGATAGATATTTTTACTGATAATCTGCACTGTCATTTAGCTGTCTTTAACCTGTGTCGAAACATAGTATAGGTCGATGTATATGAGGTTTAGTGGTAGATATTGTATGTTCCTCTAAATAAATTAATGACCACATTAAGATATATTTGCTTAATAATATGATTAAACGAGAAGGGCAACCATCAGAACAAGTTGATGTCGCGTGTTTATTTTGAAGTCAGCCAAACTGAATAGCTTTTAATTACGAAAAATAATGGGAGAGTTTCCCTCTGCAATTTTATTAATAATTAATAAAATTACGAAGATAAAAAGTTAACAGTATGTGTACGAAGGATTAAGAAAACAAAAGGATCTAGGTCTGAGTCTCTAACCACATGTCAAGTTGTTCTGCATATTTTCTTTTATTCTGTACTTCAGCTAATTCAGAAAGTGCTTTCTACCTAGATGTTCTACGGTAGATGTTTTCTACCTAGATGTTCTACGGTAAGTTTTTATAAGTTAATCAATGTTTGATTTTTAATGCTTTGCATAAAATAGGGGCTGGTTATTTGAACAACATCGCGGAAGCAGGACTATGCTCAGGGAATTAACCCGTGATATCCACAGATGTGAACTGAAAGTATTTGATGCTTAGGTTAGCTATAGCATTTGATGCGGTCATGGATAGAGCTAATTAGTTAAGATGGAGATGCTACTATGTTATATATTTGTTCTTCTGCCAGCCGATACTACTTTGTGGCACATTCAGGCTCCTTCGGTTCAGAGGAGGAAAAACATAGGAATAAATAACTACACAGGAATTGAGTTGAAGGTTAATAGAAAACCTATGCCATGTTCGATTTGCAGGAAACGACACCCGTGAGTACGATGGAGGGATTCATTTTCTTACTTATGATTATATTATTTTGTTCTTCTAAAAAGTGATGACCTCTCGCAACTCTTTATGCAGTTGCATTGTTTATTCGGCTGGACCACCTAGAGCAAGTGTTCCAATGTGGTGTGGATGCCATCAGTCAGCAGTCCTCTACCCCTGAATGTTTTCACAAGTGCATAGAAATGGGATCTTCTCATCCGTAGCATCTGGATAGCCTCTACGTCGTTGCAGTTATAGATGTTGTTTAGGTTGGAAATCATCTCCTGGTCTCGTTGTAACATAGGACCGTAATTCACACGAGGATAAGCAACATGCCTAATTGCTCTCTTGTGCACCATCAGGATCCAGGCTTGTATGCAAATGATGAGTGTTGCGGCGTGATGCACAAGCTGGAGCTGGTCGGTCTACCCAAACAAGATCTATGCATTACGAACGGTCTTACCGAACCCAACTAGTTCTACCAACATGAATCTAACAGTACAGTAGAGCAGAGGAGTTTCCCTTACCTCTGTCATGGCGGACGAAGGACACGGCCGAAAGCCGCCACAGATGTGCGCAGGCTCCGTCGCGGCTGGAGAAGAGGACCCTGGTCCGGCGCCAAAGACTGAATGGAGATGCGCGCTGCCAGATCTGGGTAGCCGCCGCCGCCGGTGAAAATTTGGGGGAAGGGAAAATTTAGGAGGGGGCTAATAGAGAGGGTAACCGAAGAGGGAGGTTACCCCTACCTTTGCCGCGCAATGCCTCTAGGATTTTGGCTTCTCCCGCCATGCCGAGGCGGAGCTCCCGCGCGACCGGCGTTGTCGATTTCGTCTCGCCAGGGCCTGGCCCTGGAGAAACTGTCAAACCGGGCATTCCTCCGGGGCCTGTCCTAGGGGTGGTTTAAAACCCGTGCTATACAAGAACGCGAGTAAGCCCAAGGAACCAAACGGCCTCAAAAATGTTGAGCCGATGCGAGCCAAGGAGCGCCCAGGCTACATGACAAAGGAGCTTGGGATCCAGCTCAGTCAGTGAAGATGACTCGAGATGCGCTGGCCCTTCTTGATAGACCCATGCAGCATGCTCGGATTTTGGCTGGTCATGATTGGAGGCCGCTGATGTCTCGCACGCTTCTATTCCCGTAGACGGTGTTGGGCCTCCAAGAGCAAGTTTGTAGAATAACAGGAAGTTTCTCTTAAGTGAATCACCCAAGGTTTATCGAACTCAGGGAGGTAGAGGTCAAAGATATTCCTCTCAAGCAACCCTGCAATTAAGATACAAGAAGTCTCTTGTGTTCCCAACACACCTAATACACTTGTCAGATGTATAGGTACACTAGTTCGGCGAAGAGATAGTGAAATACAAGTAATATGGATGATTATAAGTAGTAATTGCAATCTGAAATAAAAATGGCAGCAAGCAAACATGTAGCAGAACTTGTTGGAAACGGTGTTTCAATGCTTAGAAACAAGGCCTAGGGATCATACTTTCACTAGTGGACACTCTCAACAATGATCACATAATTGAATAAATAAATGCTACTCTTAAACACTCTCTTGTTGGATAACAAACACCATTCATTGTGTAGGGCTACAAGAGCTCCCTCAAGCCGGAGTAAACAAGCTCCACAACGTCATAAAGGAATCACACACGATGCACACACTGTCACCATTACACCGTGGAGAGTAAATCCGGAGTTCATATTAAAGTAACCTCTAGAGTGCATAATAGAAAAGAGTAACATCTACATATTCAACTAGATTACAAAGCTCATGATCACATAAAGATCACACCATGGGAGAGAGATGAACCACATAGCTACCGGTAGAGCCCTCAGCCTCGGGGGAGAACTACTCCCTCCTCATCATGGGAGACAACAACGGCGATGAAGATGGCGGTGGTGTCGATGGAGATGACTCCGGGGCAATTCCCGTCCCGGCGGCGTGCCGGAACAGACTTCTGTCCCCCGAACTTGGCTTCGCGATGGCAGCGGCTACATAACTTTTCGTGGAGGAAGACCGATTCTCTAGGGTTTTTACTTCGGGAGAATATAGGCGGAAGGGCAGCCTCGAGGGTCCCGAGGGCCCACCCCATATCTCGCGGCCGGGGTCCACCCGCGCCCCCCTATGGTGTGGAGGCCCCTTGGCCCCCATCTGGCCCTTCTCTGGCTCTCTGGTCCGTCTCGGTAAAATATTGACTTCTGTCTTCGTGGGGTCCAATTTCGAGAATATTTCCTGTGTAGAATTTCTGAAACCAAAAACAGCAACTGGAGCTTCGGCATCTTGTTAATAGGTTAGTCCCGGAAAATGCATAAAAATGATATAAAGTATGAACAAAACATGTAGGTATTGTCATAAAACTAGCATGGAACATCAGAAATTATAGATACGTTGGAGACGTATCAAGCATCCCCAAGATTAGTTCCTACTCGCCCTCGAGTAGGTAAACGATAAAAAGAATAATTTCTGAAGTGACATGCTACCAACATAATCTTGATCAATACCATTGTAAAGCATATGAGAAGAATGAAGTGACTCAAAGCTATGGTCTATAGTTTGCTAACAAAAAGATAATGACTAAACAATGAATCATATAGCAAAAACTTTTCATGAATAGTACTTTCAAGACAAGCATCAAAAAGTCTTGCATAAGAGTTAACTCATAAAGCAATAGATTCAAAGTAAAAGGCATTGAAGCAACACAAAGGATGATTAAGTTTCAGCAATTGCTTTCAACTTGTAACATGTATATCTCATGGATAGTTGTCAACATAAAGTAATATAACAAGTGCAATAAGTAAGCATGTAAGAATCAACGCACACAGTTCACACAAGTGTTTGCTTCTAAGATAGAAAGAAGTAGGTAAACTGACTCAACATAAAGTAAAAGAAAGGCCCTTCGCAGAGGGAAGCAGGGATTACTCATGTGCTAGAGCTTTTTATTTTGAAAGCATGGAAACAATTGTGTCAACGGTAGTAATAATTCATATGGGTTATGTATAAAACTTCCCATAAGTTGCAAGCCTCATGCATCGAATACTAATAGTGCCCGCACCTTGTCCTAATTAGCTCGGATTTCCATGGATTATAATCGCATTACATATGTTTCAACCAAGTGTCACAAAGGGGTACCTCTATGCCACCTGTACAAAGGTCCAAGGAGATAAATCGCATTTGATTTCTCGATTTTGATAGATCTCAACTTAAGGGCATCCATACCGGGACAACATAGAAAACCGATAATGGACTCCTCTTTTAATGCTTTAAGCATTCAACAACAATAATATTCTCATAAGAGATTCTGAGGATTAATGTCCAAGCTGAAACTTCCACCATGATACATGGCTTTGGTTGGCAGCTCAATGTTCTTCTCTAACAACATGCATACTCAAACCATTTCAACTCATGGCAAATCTCCCTTACTTCAGACAAGACGAACATGCATAGCAACTCACATGATATTCAACAAAGGTGTGACAGGTTGATGGCGTCCCCAGATAACATGGTTACCGCTCAACAAGGAACTTATAAGAACTAAGATACATAAGCGACATATTCATTACCATAATAGTTTTTTAGGCTACTTTCCCATGAGCTATGTATTGCAAAGACAATGAATGAATTTTTTTAAAGGTAGCACGCAAGCAATTTACTTTGGAATGGCAGAAAAATACCACATAATAGGTAGTTATGGTGGACATAAATCGCATAGATTTTGGCTCAAGGTTTTGGATGCACGAGAAGCATTCCCTCTCAATACAAGACTTTGGCTAGCAAGGTTGTTTGAAGCAAACACAAGTATGAACCGGTACAACAAAACTTACATAAGAATATATTGCAAGCATTATAAGACTCTACACTGTCTTCCTTGTTGTTCAAACACTTTTACCAGAAAATATCTAGACCTTAGAGAGACCAATCATGCAAACCAAATTTCCACAAGCTCTACGGTAGTTCTCCACTAATAGATTTAAACTACATGATGCAAAAGCTTAAACATGATCTACTTGAGAGCTCAAAACAATTACCAAGTATCAAATTATACAAGATAATATACCAACTACCACATGAAGCATTTTCTGTTTCCAACCAAATAGCAATCAATGCTGAGGCTTTCAGCTTTCGCTATGAATATTAAAGTAACACGAAGAACACAAGTGTTCAAATGAAAAAGCGGAGCGTGTCTCTCTCCCACCCAAGCATGGTAGGATCTGATTTATTCAGAGAATGAAAATAACAAAACGAAAATAAAAGCACACAGACGCTCCAAGTAAAGCGCATAAGATGTGACGGAATTAAAATATCCTTTCACTAGAGGTGACCTGATAAGTTTGTTGATGAAGAAGGGGATGCCTTTGGCATCCCCAAGCTTAGATGCTTGAGTCTTCTTGAAATATGCAGGAATGAACCACGGGGCATCCCGAAGCTTAGACTTTTCACTCTTCTTGATCATATCATATCATCCTCCTCTCTTGATCCTTGAAAATTTCCTCCACACCAAACTTCAAAGCAATCTCATTAGAGGGTTAGTGCATAATAAAAAATTCACATGTTCAGCAAGGACACAATCATTACCAACACTTCTGGACATTACCCAAGGCTACTGAAATTTAATGAAGCAAAGAAATCCACTCAAACACAGTAGAGGCAATGCGAAATAAAAGGCAGAATCTGTCAAAACAGAACAATCCATAAAGACGAATTTTTTAGAGGCACTTAACTTGCTCAGATGGAAAAACTCAAACTAATGAAAGTTGCGTACATATCGAGGATCACGCATGAATTTTCGCAGATTTTTTTGACTCTTCTACAGAGAGAAAAACGTGAATTTGTGACAGATAAGAAATCTGTTTCTGCGCAGAAATCCAAATCTAGCATCAACTTTCTATTAGTGACTTTACTTGGCACAAAAACGAAATAAACATGATAAGGAGAGGTTGCTACAGTAGTAACAACTTCCAAGACACAACAAAACAGTAGCAAAATAAAAACATGGGTTATCTCCCAAGAAGTGCTTTCTTTATAGCTATTAAATGGCTCAGTAATTTTAATGATGCTCTCGCAAGAAATAAGAGTTGAAGCAAAAGAGAGCATCAAAAGCAAATAAGAAACACTTTTAAGTCTAACCCACTTCCTATGAAAAGGAATCTTGTAAATAAACAAGTCATGTAAGCATAATGCAATAAGCATAGGAAAACAAGACAAGCGCAACTTCAAGATTTTAAGCAAAAAGAGAGGTGTTTTAGTAACATGAAAATCCCTACAACCATAGTGTCCTATCTCATAAAGATTTTCAGTAGCATCATGAACAAACTCAACAATATAACTATCACATGAAACATTCTTAGCATGAGCTACATGCATAAAATTATTACTCTCCACATAAGCATAGTCATTACTATTAATTGTAGTGGGAGCAAATTCAATAAGATAGCTATCATTATTATTCTCATCACCATAATCATCATATATAGGAGGCATATTGTAATCATAATTAATTTTCTCCTCAATAGTAGGTGGACTGAAAATATGATAGTCATCATTGTAATCATCATATATAGGAGGTAAAGTATCATCAGAGTAAATTTTCTCCTCCATGCTTTGGGGACTAAAAATATCATGCTCCTCAAAACCAGCTTCCCCAAGCTTAGAATTTTTCCATAGCATTAGCAACAATGGTGTTCAAAGCATTCATACTAATAACATTGCCATTAGCATGCATATAAAGTTCCATAGATTTTTTACTTTTCTCTTCAAACACCTCATGTCCTAACTAAATATAATACTATAAAGATCTCTAATATTTTTGTTGATTTCCATTAAGCCTAACTAGTGAAATAAAAACAAGAAATAAAAAGATATAATTGTAGAATCTAAAGGAAATAGCTTCGAGCACTCACACACCGGCAACAGTGCTAGGAAATAGCTTAGTAGTCGGAGGATGTGAATACCTTTTACCTTACCTCCCCGGCAACGGCGCCAGAAAATAGCTTGATTTCTACGCACGCTTCTATTCCTGTAGACAGTGTTGGGCCTCCAAGAGCAGAAGTTTGTAGAACAGCAGCAAGTTTCCCTTAAATGAATCACCCAAGGTTTATCGAACTCAGGGAGGTAGAGGTCAAAGATATTCCTCTCAAGCAACCCTGCAATTAAGATACAAGAAGTCTCTTGTGTCCCCAACACACCTAATACACTTGTCACATGTATAGGTGCACTAGTTCGGTGAAGAGATAGTGAAATACAAGTAATATGGATGATTATAAGTAGTAATTGCAATCTGAAATAAAAATGGCAGCAAGCAAACATGTAGCAGAACTTGTTGGAAACGGTGTTTCAATGCTTAGAAACAAGGCCTAGGGATCATACTTTCACTAGTGGACACTCTCAACAATGATCACATAATTGAATAAATAAATGCTACTCTTAAACACTCTCTTGTTGGATAACAAACACCATTCATTGTGTAGGGCTACAAGAGCTCCCTCAAGCCGGAGTAAACAAGCTCCACAACTTCATAAAGGAATCACACACGATGCACACACTGTCACCATTACACCGTGGAGAGTAAATCCGGAGTTCATATTAAAGTAACCTCTAGAGTGCATAATAGAAAAGAGTAACATCTACATATTCAACTAGATTACAAAGCTCATGATCACATAAAGATCACACCATGGGAGAGAGATGAACCACATAGCTACCGGTAGAGCCCTCGTGGGGAGAACTACTCCCTCCTCATCATGGGAGACAACAACGGCGATGAAGATGGCGGTGGTGTTGATGGAGATGACTCCGGGGGCAATTCCCGTCCCGGCGGCGTGCGGAACAGAGATCCCCCGAACTTGGCTTCGCGATGGCAGCGGCTACGTAACTTTTCGTGGAGGAAGACCGATTCTGCTAGGGTTTTTACTTCTGGGAGAATATATAGGCGGAAGGGCAGCCTCGGAGGGGTCCCGAGGGGCCCACCCCATATCTGGGCGCGGCCAGGGGTCCACCCGCGCCCCCCTATGGTGTGGAGGCCCCTTGGCCCCCATCTGGCCCTTCTCTGGCTCTCTGGTCCGTCTCGGTAAAATATTGACTTCTGTCTTCGTGGGGTCCAATTCCGAGAAAATTTCCTGTGTAGAATTTCTGAAACCAAAAACAGCAGAAAACATGAACTGGCGCTTCGGCATCTTGTTAATAGGTTAGTCCCGGAAAATGCATAAAAATGATATAAAGTATGAACAAAACATGTAGGTATTGTCATAAAACTAGCATGGAACATCAGAAATTATAGATACGTTGGAGACGTATCAGCCGCCACGAAGGGTGGGTTAAATTCAACACGGATGCAGGCATCTGTCCTGACTCAGCAATGGGTGGAGCAGGAGGGATCGCTAGGACTCGTTCAGCTTTCGTTGGAGCTTGGAGTAAGCCGTACCCGGGCGTTACTGATCCAATGATCGCGGAGGCTTTGTCCCTAAGAGATGGCTTCATCTTTGCTTAGCTAAGGGGTTTTTCGCGAGTGGTAATGGAAGTTGATTGCTTGGAGATAGTGCATCTCTGGAACTCGCGCGTTTGTTCTCGCTCGGTGGTAGCACCTGTTCTTTTAGATATCGAAGGGCTAGCTTTATCTTTTTCTAATTTTGTTATTCAGCATGTAAGGAGATCAGCCAATATGTCGGCTCACCTGTGTGCAAAGTTTGCTTGTTCACAGGAGGAACTTGGTTCCCAGTTTCCTCGCTACCAGCTGTCAGGCTGATAGTGCTGGAAATGTTATTTCTAAATAAAGCCCTATGATTTCATGCAAAAAAAAAAAAAGAATTCGTAGCAGCCTGAAGCCGCGCCTGGTTCCTGGAGAGACTCCATCTTTATCGTTGACAACATGAGAGATTCCCAACCCTATTGACGATCGCGCAGCAGCAGCCGTTCGTGCTTGCAATACGTGCTCAGCCTACCTTTTTTTTTATGTAGGCTTCAGGTCGTTCCGGAACCGGGACTGCTGATCTGCGACGAGAAGAAGACCGATTCTATATCGTTCCGGAACCGGACTGCTGCTCTGCGGCGAGAAGGAGATAAAGCTAACTTGGATCCTACGCTGACCTACTCCACTCCTGCCAAGAATCACAAGCCCATAAAAGGAGGGACGGGCCCAACGCGACGCGAGAGTTCAGCTATCCTTTCGTCCAAACACACAATTCACTCGTGGGGATTGCGAACGAACCCTCGCCGCTCCGATCGACGCCGGCCGGCCCTACGAGTTCGTCCGTTCCACCGGTACTCGCTGGGTCTTTTCCCTCTCTATTCTCTCTCTATCTAACCCAGTCTCCGCCAGTCACGCGTGGCCATCCTCAGCCGCTTTTACGTCTCACCGGCGACGATCCACCTGGTCACCACCCCCAATTTCACTCTTCTCCATTCGCTCGTTCTACCAGCCACCGGGGGATACGATTTACATCCAAGGCATAAGTTGGGTTAGGATTACCGATCTGATTCGGACTCTGTTTCCAAGGGGTCCGACCTGAACGCTACCTCGTTGCCTCTCCTATATTATTGTCTCGCACGCACCGTTTCTCAATTGTTCAATCGCATCAATGGGATCTGCCATCTCCTACGCTGCTGTTGCCGCCTCTTCGGTCATCGCCGCCGCAGCTGTCCTGAAGGGGCAGGGCTACTCTCATGAAACAACGTTGGATGAGTACGAGCGCACGCATCCGCACTGTGTTGTGCACGGCGACCGCATGCCAACCAAAGAGTATTCTTCTTCTTCTTTTTCTTCTTCTTCTTGTTTTAGTCTATCCGAGCTTGAATCTGTATTGTTTGTTGGATATATAATGACATGATAACAATTGCATACATTGCGTGCAGAGACCACGACGCCTTAATGGCTCGGCCCCATGCCCACAACGCCCTCCACCACTACAATTCCATCAATCCGGTAACGACAGATCGTTTCACTCAGCAACCCTTGCTTGGTTCTAAATTTAATCAATTATTGTTGATAGTGATTCTGTAGACTCAATCCATGTTATCTATGTTTTCAGGGTGCAGAGTATGCTGTTGTCAAGTCTCTGAAATCTTCAATCGTTGGTTTCAGAGATAAGATCTGGGTCCATGTCAACTTTCTCGCGCGCAGGAAGGGTGCTCCACACGATACCCCCGAACAGCGTTTCTTCGCTGAGATACACTACGACTGCCTGAATACACCTTCTGTCGAAACGTGCCTCATACTAGGTAAGTGACTCTACTACTAACCACTCGTATTATTTAGGCATAGACCAAACCTTAAGGTTCTGAACTGTTTTCCTCCCCTTGCCCGCTATCTAGAAAAACATGGGACATTTGTTTTGGAATGGAGAAAGTTTATTATATTTCATATATTGGGTTGTTCTAGCTTCTTTTACTTTTATTTATCGTTCGTAATTCTTTTGTTCATTCCTGTTAGCAGAAAACCCGCTGAAGCGCTTCAAAAAGGAGTGTTCCATTTGCGACGGCAGCTATGGGATTTATCACCCTAGTGATGGTGAATTCACATGTGGCAAGAAGCATCAGAAAAAGGAGTTTTTCAGGTCGAGGAGCATAGTTGAGTGGCGATTTGTTAACTTGCAGCTAGTAGATAGCTAGCTGCCGTTTTGTTTCTTATCTATTAACTGATGTAGGATACTCAAGATGAGTGATTATCAATGTTTGGGATTACTATAGTTCTGTGAGGCACCGCCAAACTGAGTGCTTCGAGGTGTTTACCAAGGGTGTTTTTACAGTTCCTTCTACTTGTTAGTATGGAAGAGAGACAAGTATAAAATAATCCAACAGCTTAGATTGTTAAATGGAAATTACCCAGCAGGCCCGGTAGCCGTAATTACTGGATAAAAAGTGGAAGACGCCTCCTCCTCCCCCGTAGGCCGTAGCCACCGCTTCGAGCTGCCGCCATTAGTGTCGCCACAAGATCCGGCCGTCGACACAGCCAACCCACTCCTGTTCGCACTACTCTGCCTCTTTGCGATGGCCAAGACGACGTCGCCTTGGACATCCTTCTCTGTGCCGTGAGACGTCCGCTGCAGCTGGCCCGGGCCCGGAACTCTGGCCGCCCGAGCAACCATGACTTGGCAGACACAGCTCTGCACTGAAGTTCTCTTGCGCTGCTTCGGTGAAGGCAAAAGGAGCAATCGCGCGGTCTTTTTTTCTCCCAGACTTGTCCCTGTGCGGAGCCGTATTCCACGACCTAGTGGACAGTGCAACTGCTCCTTGGTGCTATTGCTGTTAGTTTCCGATGTGTGCTATGTGGTGTTGCTGTATGAAGATTATCTGCATGGAATGGTTAAGAAATTTTTAATGCCTTGTGCTGATTCGCCGTTGTATTAGCAGTCGATCTCTCCAAAGAATGTGTAATCTTCAGAATGAACATTGACCGTTTCTGTTCCTTCAGACGCGCGACTGTTGTAGTGCTCTAGATATTGCAATGAAGTTAGCTTGAGTTTCTATTACAACTAGATGACACCATGCGTGTTGCTGCAGGATATTATTGTGCCTATTCATTTTAAGTGGTCGGGTGCACCCTTAAAATATAAATAAGAGATAAGCACATAAAATTAAAAAGCTTTGTCCGTGATGTGGATGTTTGTAAACTATACCAACACCAAGCTTGCAAAATACTATCTTAGATGATAATTCTGAAATGTTTCAATTATTCATATTACAAAAAGAAAATATCAGTGGGAAGCTTGGCACACCAAGGTAAAAAATACCTAGTATTTTTTAAAGTTCCGACACGATGCTGTTAAAAAATATTTTACTTTAATGTTAACATTGTTCCATCGATGCTAATTACTTTGCCAATCAAGCCTAGTTTTTTACTATTTCAGTGTCCACTTGTTTGACATTCAAAATAAAAGGGAGAGTGATATATTCATGGATGCTTAACATCAACTAAAAAATCCCTCCATAAGCCTATATACTCGTTATGAACTATAACATTTTGTTGATTTGAATCGAAGTTACATGTTGTGGAGCACATTAGATCGATGGATCCTCAACATTTTGTTGATTATAATTGATTGTTAGTAGGAGAGAGACTATATTAGATGATAATTCTGAAATGTTTCAATTATTCATATTACAAAAAGAAAATATCAGTGGGAAGCTTGGCACACCAAGGTAAAAAAAATTACCTAGTATTTTTTTAATGTTCCAACACGATGCTGTTAAAAAATATTTTACTGTAATGTTAACATTGTTCCATCGATGCTAATTACTTTGCCAATCAAGCCTAGTTTTTTACTATTTCAGTGTCCACTTGTTTGACATTCAAAATAAAAGGGAGAGTGATATATTCATGGATGCTTAACATCAACTAAAAAAACCCTCCATAAGCCTATACTCGTTATGAACTATAACATTTTGTTTATTTGAATCTAAGTTACATGTTGTGGAGCACATTAGATCGATGGATCCTCAGCATTTTGTTGATTATAATTGATTGTTAGTAGGAGAGAGACTGAGTGTAGTAATATATTTAAAGGCAAATAATTCCCAAAGGAGTATTTGTATGCAAGGAAATAAAAGGAAACATATTACATACGTAGATTAAAGCAGTCAGTTAGGTGTTGAAGGTGTTTTACCTTTGGCATATGGTAACCATGACAAGCTCTTGCTTAACTCTTTTGCAGAATGAACGGAAGGTCTTTGTTGAGTTTTTTTAGCATTTCTGATACCCCAAATGCTCTAGCAAGCCAGGATGACAATATCCAGGCAAAAACATTAACGCAAGGTCCACTGTAGATTATTCACTTCATCAAAATCGGAAATGCCTCGGATCTTATTGGGTACAACCTACAGCCAGCATTCTTGAGTTAAGTGGAAATCCCAAAAGAGGTGGAATAGAGTGTCTTCGGTGTAATCCTTGCGAAGTATACGGGCATAGCTGGATAGATGAAAAGATTCCTTCCGTTCACTCTATACTGAATCTCTCAACCAATCTTCCCCATAAACGACTTGTAAAATATCATTGAGAGATCAGAACTTTAATTCCATGAATAAACCCATTCGTCCTGAGTATCAGTCATTTCAAATGCTTCTGGCAAAAATAGCACTGGAGATATTGTTCATATGCAGTAACTGCCAATTGTAGAGGGAACATATTAGGGATCTCAGAACATTGCTGAATTTGTAGCAGGGTAAGAACTTAAATTCCATGAATAAACCCATTTGTCTAGAGCATCAGTCACTTCAAATGCTTCTAGCAGAAATTGAACCGGAGATATTGTTCATATACAGTAACAACAATGGCAGATTGAACAAATCAGGGATCTCAGAACATTGCTGAATTGGGAAGAATCATCATTTATCGTAAGAAAAGATCTGAATAAAGTTTAGCAACATAGATCATTCGATCCAAATACGGAGTATGTGATAGTTACTGGTTCAGATTAAGCAGGAAATCCATTAATAATCAAAGTGATTTCAGACTGAAAAAAGTAGGGATCAGGGAATTAATAGAGATCATGGAGACCAACTTAGCAACCAGATGCCAACAAAAAATGAACCAGGAATAGGCACGGATGACTCTAGGTTCCTGTCTGTCGACTTGGAAACAACAAATCTAGCTGGAGATGCTCCGTCCATTCTGTAGAATGATGAAAAGAAAACATGTGTGTGCACAAATCACAGCTGGGCCAACAATTCCCAGAGTAATGCTTGCGGCCGCTTGACATGGATCTCCAAACGCGCCACGCCACGGTGGTGGAGAGGGTATGTAGGAGTAAAGCAGTCTGAGACTAGTCACAATGGGAAGTATCATAGATTAGTATTATGCATATGATACTAGTTTATGATACAACACCTACAATGCATAGTATCATAAATTAGTATCATAGTTGCATCATATTTAATGTTTTGTAGAATCTCAATGCAAATATGTGTATATGATGTGTTTGCCACTAAAATTTCTAGTTTTATATGCTATGATACCGTATCTACCTATGATACTACTCTCACCTCTCTCCTCATTAATTGATGTGTCACATCAGATTTTTGCCTACATGGCATGTATGATACTGCCTATGATACTCCCATTGTAGCTAGTCTAATCCGACAGAGTATGGAGGAGGGAAGAACAAAAGTATTGAGGAGGGAAAGGATAGATAAGGTAATAAAGGCGACGACCGCCTGCCTACCTAGTCTCTAATCACGCTGGGTCGTTTTGTTTCCTATAAATTGTGGCGAGGTGAGGCAGGGAGCCAATCAGAAGAATTAAGGCGACGTGGCAAGCTGCATGGCTTGAAAAATACATGTAGTGAGGTGCTCCTATTTAGATATAAAAGATAACTAACGGGAAACCTTCCTGTCGGGCGACCTATCGCGCGGATCGGTTGCTCTCACTCGCGCGCCTGGCTTTGCTCTGCTCTGGTTGCGTGCGTAGCTGGCTGCACTTTCCCACTTACGTATAGCTAGGTTGGTCCACATCCGAGCCCGCGCGCACGTAGTAGCTAGCTTGTTGTTGCTCGCTCTCTCTACTTGCAACTCATCTTTCTCCCGTGGGTGAAACTTGCTCACTTTTTCAAAAAAAAATATGTTCATTTTTTCCTACTCCTTCTAGTTGCTATGTAGAACTGTATGGACTACAAAAAATGTGGCGCGAGAAGCTTCACCACGGCACCGCATGCACGGCTAGATGCTAGCAGCTCGCTCAACTTGGCAACTTGTTGTTTCGGCATGTCGCCAACCGCTACGATCAAGTGAGCCGGGTTCATGGTCGTTAGTGCCGAATCAGCGAGTGCGGGGCCACCATGTCACATACGTTCACTTGGTACTATGAAGGTGCGTGCAAGATTATTGTATGCTTTTATGGCTTTTGCAATTGGTGTGTTTTCCTCAATTTATTTGATGTTGTAAACGTGGTTCAAATTTGCGACAAATGTGTATGTTTTTTTTGTGGAGAAGCACATGCAAGATGTTGTAAGGTTTAATGGGCATCCATTACAAGTTCTTGTTTCTCTCATATTCCCGATGTTGCATATGTGCTTCCAAATTGTAACAAACCCCTATGAATTTTGTTGTGAAATCGCAGCCATATGTTGCAAGGTTTTCTAGGCGTTTGCAAAAGGTTTGTGTATTTCCGAGGATTTTGTAGTGATGTTTACATGCTTATCAAAAAGATGTGAACACATGTTATTTTATTGTACTAGCTTGTTATTTTTGTTAGAATAATTTGTAATTTTTTATGCAAAGCAACCTATAGTAACTGTTTGTTACTTAACCACTTATTAATTCCTGCAAACACATGTGTTTTGTTGTAATAGTTTATGATTTTTGTTGTTATTGTTGGTGATTTTGTGGTAAATCGATCAACAGTAGAAAATAGTTGTTTAAAATATGTTTTGTTGTAGTAACATATATTTTTTGTATGCGGAGTGTTAAATTTTTGTTGTACCAGTCTCTTTCCTAGGTGCAAATCACCACAATGGCATATGTGGCGTAAATATTTCAAATGTTAGGGCCAAAGGGATAGTATCCTTTCATTTTATGTGGAGCAGATCGGAGTGCAGGCTGATTACCGAAAAACAAGGGGAGAAACGCCAAACTGTGTTTAATCTACTTCGGGACGTTAGATGGCGATCCAAATGGCCGGGACGGCAACCGATTTTGGATGGTTCAGTCGGCCGACCGACGGCCAGCGCTGCCCATAACTAATACCAAATTGGCCAACGATTGAATTGTTCTAGCTGAACTTTGCTAGTAGACTGGCATCATTATTCTTCAGCGACAACAAAGATAACACATTTATAACCCCCCGCCCCTGAAAATTTAAAGAAAACAAACGGAGATATATTTGAGAAAAATTAAACTAAAGAAAAGGACTAATTAACTAAAATCCCCTCTTCCTTACACTTATCCAATTTCATTGTTGTGTACCACCACTGTGACTTCAGATGTACAACGCATGTATGGTGCGAACCCAGGGTCATGTTCATTTTCCTTAAACATTCACCTCTACCAGCAGCTCTTGCCAGGAGATCTTCCATGTTCACATGAGATGGAGAAGTTGGACATGAACCTTCATCATTAGCTTGTCTCTCCTATTCTTCCGCCCCTCATCGCCACCCAGTCATCCTCCATGGTGGCCAAGATTTCTCTCCACCTCGTTTTTTCTCCGGTGGAATGCTCGAGGACCCAACTCGCTGCTTGTTTCCATTAGTTCTTACTTAATTGATCCTTATATAATATGAATAAATGAACAATATTTAATATCTTATTGATTTTAATATAAAGATTTCAAACAACATAATTCCAAAAGTAGACGGATTAAGTCATCAACTAATTTGGGTCAGATGAGGTTTCAGATTTCTATCCTCGGACGGAGTAGAATTTTGATCTGAGTGTAACATATATATGTCTGACGACTTAGAGCTTAGTGATTGCACAATTCACATCTTTTAATAACTTTAAATTGCAAATATGGTTGGCATATATTCTGTTCCGTTTAGAAGTATCTCCTACTTTACAAAAATACCAAAAAAAAACTATCCAGAATATGTGCAAACAATTTCCTCCAAAATAAAAATGAATACTAAGTCTGCAATATCATGTTTATATGCTATATATAACAGTTAAAACACAGCTCTTGTGCTTGATAATCCTATTAACCTATGATCCCGTAACAAACGGGTTGGGCCAGCCGCCTCCTTTTACTTTGACCATCTAAACCAAGTCCCCACTCCAAGCTACAAAACATCATCGCCCCTGCAACACTAAAACGTCCGCGTATGCTTGATCACGGGCATGTGAGCATGAGTTCAAGAGTATGTGTGCAGCAACTTGACAATGGACATACGCACATGCAAAAATATATGTGCATTAGCTTGACTAAAATCCCAAGAGTATGGAGATAAAGGATAAAATGATTCAGAATATTTTAGCCATAGATCATCTCTGCCAATCTGGAATACTTCAACTTTTACTCAGGCCAACACATGCAAGAAAAAACAAAGTGTCAGACAAAGAGCTCATTATTTACACCCTGCTACATATATATCAAACAAACAAAAAACATTGTTTTTCTAAATTGGCTATTGCTTTTGGTCTGCTCTTTGCAAAAGAACATGAGAAAGTAAAATTTCTAAGTAAACTAAAAGTCCTAAACATATGCTCATATTGAAAACACAGAAAACATAAAGAAGAAAATGACTTCGAATGAGCAAGTAAGAACATATGCTTGTATTGAGGAAAGCTAGTGTTGCCTGTAGTTTTTATTCTCCTTCAGCCTCCTATTTTCCTGCAGAGCTGGAAAATTGGCTATACATGCACTTGTTAATCCGATTGATGACTACCACATCAGTTGGTAATCCAAAACATGTTACGCGAAATGATTACTTACAGGTTACATGTCTTATTGCGCCGATTGAGTCCACATGGATTGGTATGTAAAATGTACATTTCCGTAGTAGATGCAGCTTACCCTAGTGGGCACGGGTCTGAGGTTCGTACCTCTGGCAAAGCCTTCATGCCCAAATCCATCACCAACACAGGTTGTCAGGCTAGACGGTGAGAGATATATTCTCTATTTTTTCCAAATTGTGCAAAATTTTCATTCAGATTCTAATCTTCACATGTAGTTGCATGCCACGCCACAAATTTACCAAGATAGAAGCTGCAAACACATGATAACATGAAAGTTGGTATAGCTATGGATACAAAAGGTAAAATGCTACAACTTAAAAGGACTCCAAAACAAACATTATATGTAATGGGTAAATGAAATGCTATGCATATGCAATTGTTTCCTAATGCGACCAAAAATAAATACTCTGTAAAAATACAATTTTTGAACTGTAGAATACATCCACACTATCCTAATAAATTTGGCATGAGCAGAGTCGAAACTTTGAGTTTAGACTTTAGACACATCATGCTTGTCACTGTGTCCGCGTATGTCTAAGGAGCAAACCTGCCATGTCCAACGCATAGGTAGTGCGATAATGAGAGGATATGACATGTCAGGTTTCATACCCAGAATGGCACAACGGAATCTTCTCCGTTAAGCCACCAGTATGGTAAGTGCAATACCATCTCTCCCATTGTGCAGCCTTCCTATTAACAACATCAATATGAGAGCATCACTAACTTGAAAAATCTGAAACAGTTTGGTAACAAATTAATTTGTCTGACCTCCAAGTAAACAAGGGTGTGGCAGGGAAATGACACAAGTAGCATCGAGCAGAGATTGAATCCCATGTACATCAAAATTCATCAATCTCCCACATTATTTGAAAAGAATATGGAGAAGATCATTCGAAAAACAATGTCTGTTTGATGTTTCACTGCAGAAATTCGATAGCAGCAAAAATGGAACAATGCAGTTTTGCAGTCACATGCCTAGGCACGACGTTCCTGAATTGAAGAAGGATGTGGAAGTCAATCCAGTGATTCTTTTGAACATAATACAATATGATTTACTGTTTTGAGCACATCCACTAAAATTTCTCATTAGAAATTGATAAACTGGTAGTTCAGAAACATTTTGTCTAGTTATGTCTCCAAGAATGCATGTGTGGCTTGAAAATAATAGACATTACAATCAAAAGTTGTTACAATGGCAGAAGAAAAGTAATTGATTAATACATAATTAGCAATCTATGTTTATCCATGATGTACATCAGTACACAAATGTTAAATCGGTCAACCGATAATGCTACATATTCATTTCTCGCACAACTCATCTGCGCATCAATCAAAGAACAACAACTTCAAAACGAATGGTAACCATTCCCCAAAATCCTCCAAAATTATATCAACTCCGTCAGGTACACAGTTACAGATTTCAAGTTACTTCAACAGGGCAAACAAATCTATCATTGCAGACATCCCCATGATTACAAACGCCAACACTGCACACTACACAAAGAAAATCGCATTACCAAAACACCAATCTATTTGTGGAGTGGGCGGAGGGGGTGGTATTCTTGCCTGGCTTGGATGGCTCGCTGCCATTGGCAAGGAGGCGGATCCTGGAGCTGATGACGCGGTTGAGTTTAGTGGCCCATCGCACTGATGTCGCCCTCCTCCTCCCTTCGCCGCACTCGTCCATCAGGGGCAACACGAACCCCTCGCCCCCGACAGCAGCCACGGGACATAGGCACATAGCAAGTACATATTCTCCAGGCCCCCATATGCCTTGAGTTCGAACTCCATCATCATGGGGAGGTCACCGTCGCAATGATGGTGGTGAAGCAGCGCCATGGGAGGGAGGTCCCCACCGCGACGACGGGGGGTGGGGAGGAGTGGGACATGGTGGAAGACCAGCTGAACCCCACGGCCACAAGGGAGGACCGGGGCTGCCGTGTCCGCTGAGCACCAGCGCGGTGCAGGGTTGGTGGCGGCGTGTGTGGTGACTTTCCAGAGAGAGACGTATTAGATTAGATGAAAGAGCGACTATTGCGGTATTGGTGGAATGTGGATGAGATGGGCCTGGCCATGTGGGGCCGCAGGCTGAATTGACGAAGGATTTGACGAAGCATACGACTACCATCTGACGACGGAACAAGTTCCCCTTTTTTAAGTAGTGGAGATACTAGTGTGTGAATTTGTGATAGCTCCTTCAAAATATTCATATGTTAACTGAATTATAATTACAATGACACAAACTGAATTCAAATAACATTGACAAAGCTGAATACAAATTTCAAGGTTTCCATAGACCAAAAAGCTAGGTATTCTCCACTCACAAACTCCGTTTCGCTGACTTCTCACGTTTATGCTCGCCCATGCCATGAGCGCTAGCCTTCTCCCTGCTAGTGTTATCGAGGCTATCGACAAGAGACCTCGTGATTTTCTTTGGACTGGCGAAGATTCTTGCCACGGGGGCCAATGTAAAGTGGCTTGGTCTGAGGTTTGTCCTCCAAAATATGGTGGCAGCCTTGGGGTTCTCTCCCTTCCGGCCCAAAACTCTATCCTCCTATCCAAATTTCTCTCTAAGCTCCACTCCGACTCGTTAGCTCCATGGGCTTGTTGGTTTCGCCGCATATACGGGTGGTCCATTTCACGCTATCTTGGAGACCGACACTACCTTGACACACCGATTTGGAAGGACACTGTTGTTGGTCGCGGCTCCTTCCGCACCATGTCTAAATTTGTCATCGAGAATGGCTCCTGGATGTCCTTTTGGTTTGATCTTTGGACCGGGGATGCACCCCTCTCGGAGCATTTCCCCGCCGTTTTCTCGCATTCTGTCAAACCTAATATTGTTATCTCCCTCCTCCTCACCTCCGGGGTTCTCGGAAACCTCGGTCCATGTCTGTCTAGTGCCGCCATGGAGGATCTCCTTTTGCTTACCTCTAAACTTGGCTTCATGGTCTAGCGGCATGATGAACCTAATCACCGTGTGGGCCACCCCACTAACAGCGTGTTATCGAAAAAGTGGTTTCTATGTCAATTCTTTCAGGCATCTGCAGGTTGATGCTCAGGCGGAAAGGGTCTGGAGAAGCGCGGCTCCCCTTAAGTGCAAGATCTTCTGCTGGCTGGCTAGGCACCGCTGCCTCCCCACCAACGAGAGGCGCTTCCGGCACCACCTGACTACATCCGCCTCCTGCCACTACTGTACTCTTGATGAGGATACGGATCATCTCCTCCTTAGTTGCTCCAGAGCTTGGGAAGTTTTTGTATATTGAAAAATAAGTGTAGCATGTTGAAGGGTATCCCTTCTTACGGTTTGGTTACGCAGAAGAAAATTATTCTAGCTTGCATCACGCTTCATAATTTCATTAGAGACTCTCACTTATGTGACAAGCAGTTTGATCGTTGCGACTCTGATGAGAATTACACCCATAAGTTTCAAAGGCAATCAATAACGACGCCAGGTGATAGTGCTCCGGGTGGACAACACACAAGCAGCATGAACCCGACACGTGATGATATAGCCAACACATTGTTCAATGCTAGAGCAACCTAGAACTATTTGTGCTAGCTAGGAAAATAATATTGATATGTACTTTGGATAAATCTATATTTGTAACGGATATGTCTTTTGGCTAAAACTACCTTCACGTATGCATTTCATGGATCCATATGTTATATATTACGCGTAAATCAGCAATAACACAGGTTCTCATGACTCTCAGGGTATTTCAGACAATTCCCTAGTTCACAGATTAACAACCAGCTAAGTTGCCAAAGGCTAAAACTCAAAACAGCAGTTTCTCCTGCACAACAGCACAGCCGGTCACATCCAGCCGAAACAAAGAGGCCCCTGTAAGGTCTCCATCTGCTCCATCTTTTGCTGCTTGACGCCGACATGCTCCTTTTTTCATAGTAGAATTTTTTTTTAGCTGAATGAATTTTCAGTTCATTCGGACAAACCCAGAGAAAAATCATTGCATTAGCAAACTAAAGGTGATACAAATAATGTGTTTCAACAGCCCCCGCAGTTGGAACAACACTAGCAGCGATGTTAAGACTGGAACGAAAACCGTGAAAAACATTGGTTGGGAAGCCTTTTGTGAAGATGTCAGCAAACTGAGAGCTTGTGGGTACGTGAAGAACTCGAGCCTCGCCAAGAGCAACCTCGTCACAGATAAAATGGAGATAAATCTCAATGTGCTTCGTCGTTGATGTTGTACATGATTGTTGGAGAGGTACATGGCGCTGACATTATCACAATAGACAATGGTGGCTCGTGTAGGAGAGTGATGAAGCTCAAGCAGCAGCTGTCTCAACCAACAACATTCAGCTATGCAATTTGCAACGGCCTGGTACGCAGCCTCCGCACTTGACCATGAGACGTTATCTGGCCATTTTGAGGACCAAGAGATCAAGTTGCTGCCAAGGAAGACACAAAACCCCGAAGTGGACTTGCGAGTGTCAGGGCAGCCGGCCCAATCGACATCTGAATATGCAACAAGATCAAGTGAGTAGGAAGTGTACAACTGCAAGCCGAAGTGAGATGTCCCTCTGATGTACTGATACGTCTCAAACGTATCTATAATTTCTTATGTTCCATGCTACTTTTATTACAATACTTGAATGTTTTATACATACTTTACAGCATTATTATACATTTTCCGGCACTAACCTATTAACAAGATGCCGAAGTGCCAGTTGCTGTTTTCTGCTGTTTTTGGTTTCAGAAATCCTAGTAAGGAAATATTCTCGGAATTGGACGAAATAAACGCCCAGGGCCTATTTTTACACGAAGCTTCCAAGACCGAGGGAGGTACGAAGTGGGGCCACGAGACGCCGACACAACAGGCGGCGCGGCCGGCCCCGGCGCGGCCCTGGTGTGTGGGGCCCTCGTGCCGCCACTTGACCTACCCTTCCGCCTACAAATAGCCTTCGTCGCGAAACCCCTTGTACCGAGAGCCACGATACGGAAAACCTTCCAGAGACACCGTCGTCGCGAATCCCATCTCGGGGGATTCAGGAGATCGCCTCCGGCACCCTGCCGGAGAGGGAATCATCACCGGAGGGGCTCTACATCATCATGCCCGCCTCCGTTGATGCGTGAGTAGTTCATCCTTGGACTATGGGTCCATAGAAGTAGCTAGATGGTTGTCTTCTCCGCTTGTGCTATCATTGTTTAGATCTTGTGAGCTGCCTAACATGATCAAGATCATCTATTTGTAATGCTACATGTTGTGTTTGGCGGGATCCGATGAATATAGAATATTATGTTAAGTTGATTATCAATCTATCATATATGTGTTGTTTATGTTCTTGCATGCTCTCCGTTGCTAGTAGAGGCTCTGGCCAAGTTGATACTTGTAACTCCAAGAGGGAGTAATTATGCTCGATAGTGGGTTCATGCCTCCATTGAATCTGGGACAGTGACAGAAAGTTCTAAGGTTGTGGATGTGCTGTTGCTACTAGGGATAAAACATTGATGCTTTGTCTAAGGATATTTGTGTTGATTACATTACGCACCATACTTAATGCAATTATCTGTTGTTTACAACTTAATACCGGAAGGGGTTCGGATGATAACCTGAAGGTGGATTATTTAGGCATAGATGCATGCTGGATAGCGGTCTATGTACTTTGTCGTAATGCCCTGATTAAATCACATAGTAATCATCGTTGATATGTATTGAATCTTTATTTGTCAATTGCCCGCCTGTAATTTGTTCACCCAGCATGTTAGTTATCTTATTGGAGAGACACCTCTAGTGAACTGTGGACCCCGGTCCATTCTTTTACATCTGAATACATTCTACTTTTTTACTGTTCTTTGCAAACAAACACCATCTTCCACTCGATACGTTTAATCCTTTGTTTTCAGCAAGCCGGTGAGATTGACAACCTCACTGTTACGTTGGGGCAAAGTACTTTGATTGTGTTGTGCAGGTTCCACGTTGGCGCTGGTTTCACTGGTGTTGCGCGCACTACACTCCTCCACCAACAACCTTCAAGTGCTTCTTGGCTCCTACTGGTTCGATAACCTTGATTTCATACTGAGGGAAACTTGCTTCTATACGCATCATACCTTCCACTTGGGGTTCCCAATGGATGTGTGCTTCGCGCGTATCAAGCTAAATTTCTGGCGCCGTTGCCGGGGAGATCAAGACACGCTGCAAGGGGAGTCTCCACTTCCAATCTCTTTACTTTGTTTTTGTCTTGCTTTATTTTATTTACTACTTTGTTTGCTTCACTTAAACAAAACACAAAAAAATTAGTTGCTAGCTTTACTTTATTTACTATCTTGTTCTCTATATCAAAACACAAAAAAATTAGTTACTTGTCTTTACTTTATTTGCCTAGTTTACTTTATTGCTGTTATAATGGGTACTCCTGAAAATACTAAGTTGTGTGACTTCACTAGCACAAATAATAATGATTTTATATGTACTCCTATTGCTCCACCTGCTACTACAGCAGAATTCTATGAAATTAAACCTGCTTTACTGAATCTTGTTATGAGAGAGCAATTTTCTGGTGTTAGTACTGATGATGCTGCCCCATCTTAATAATTTTGTTGAACTTTGTGAGATGCAAAAGTATAAGGATATACATGGTGATATTATAAAACTGAAATTGTTTCCTTTCTTATTAAGAGGAAGAGCTAAAGATTGGTTGCTTTCTTTGCCTAAGAATAGTATTGATTCATGGACTAAATGTAAAGATGCTTTTATTAGTAAATAGGGATTTCTATTTTCGTGCCCCTGGTTCGTTAGTTGTACTCAGTTTTCCCCAGTCCCTTAGTTTTTCCTCAGTTTTCCCCTCCTCTAGTTTGAAACACGCACAAGTGCTGGAACGGCCGGTAGCCGTCAGGTCAGAGGCCTTGACCGTTAGTCTGACCGGGTGGGGCCGCACAGGGGCAGCTCCTCCCTGACCGTCTCGTGCTGACGGGTAGGGTCAGGAGACACGTCGGAGCAGCCATCCATCTATCGCTGACGTGTGGCCCGTTTTATTTCATGATTTTATACGCGGTGCTGCCAATGACAAATGGGGCCGCTCTATAGGGCTGCCGCAGCCAATGACCAGTGGGGTCGTATATTTTTCAGTAAAAGACATATATTGCCGCTCTGTGGGGCTGCCGCAGCCAATGACCAGTGCGGTCGTCTATTTATTTAGGAAACTCATATATTGCCGCTCTGTGGGTCTCCGCAGCCAATGACCAGTGGGGTCGTCTATTTTTCAGTAAAAGACATATATTGCCGCTCGTGGGGCTGCCTCAGCCAATGACCAGTGGAGTCGTCTATTTATTTAGGGAAACTCATATATTGCCGCTCTGTGGGGCCTCCGCAGCCAATGACCAGTGGGGTCGTATATTTTTCAGTAAAAGACATATATTGCCGCTCTGTGGGGCTGCCGCAGCCAATGACCAGTGGGGTCGTCTATTTATTTAGGGAAACTCATATATTGCCGCTCTGTGGGGCCTCCGCAGCCAATGACCAGTGGGGTCGTCTATTTTTCAGTAAAAGACATATATTGCCGCTCTGTGGGGCTGCCTCAGCCAATGACCAGTGGGGTCGTCTATTTATTTAGAGAGAAAAAATCATATATTGCCGCTCTGATATATGTCTTTAGAGAATATCATAGAGAGAAGCAACAAGTTCGCTAATTAATTATTCTTAAGCTAGACCGGAGAACCGCTGGCAGCTCGTTCCCCACCGTCGGACGGAGCAGCCATCGCCGGCGCCTCGTCGCGCCGCCGCTCTGCCCCCGGCGGCGTCGGACGAACTGCGGCGCTGCACGTCAACCACGGCTCCAGCACTTGTTTCGTCCGCACGCATTGTACCCACCGCAGGAAAGTCCGCCGCAAGCAGATCCGCCGCCCACGACGACCGGGATTTGTTCCGCGCACCAATTGGTAGACCTCCGCTTCTGCCTCCCCCGCCCCCTAACCGATTCGGTTCCCGTAATTTATTGGAGTTTGCAGGTACGAAATAGTCCTTAATGTCTCGTCGTAGCGGGTACACCGGCGAGGGTGGGGATTCGATCATGTCGTGGCCACGTTCTACTTCTCCTACCTCGTCGGAAGTGCGGGTATATAGCTTCAGCTCTCTGTACTACCGTTGAATTTGAAGTTCCGCCATGGCCTGTTGGGGTGATTTCAGTTGTTCTTTTTTCCATTATTGTTACAGTTAGCCAGGCAAGCCGATGATCCATGGTACATTGCATACCAAGATGAATCAACCCAGTGGTGTAGCCAGAGGATGGATTTGGAGGAGAAGGTGGCCAATTTAGGTGATGAATTGGCCCGTAAAAACCTGATGATATTCGAGCTGAAGCGTATTGTGGAGGAAGAAAAGAAGAATTCAGAGCTTATTCGCAAGGAGAAGTTGAGAGTTGAGACAGATCTTGCCGTATTTGATCAAGTGGTAGAAAATCTAGAACATGAACTTAAAGTGATGGGAGAGGAGAAAAGTATATTCATTTGTGCAGTTTTATTAGGTGTCATCCCTGTCCTAGCAGTTATGTGGTTCTGGTAGACGATTTAGTATAGAATTGTTATTCAGTAGATGGCTCTAACCACTGTATTTTGTTGTGGCTCTAAGCACTGTATTTCGGTGTACAATTTCCTACTTGTGCTAAGTAATGCGCACGATAATTTTAGCATGCATGAACATTTTATAAAAGTGAAGGGATCCCAAAAGTGAAAGCATGTACCAGCCTCCGGATCAAATACATATCAATATCTTCCCAATCAAGTTGGGATAGAATTCAAATCATACATACGGATGTACATGGACACATCAAGAACGTGAAGAAGCTTTTTTTGAGACAGAGGTAGTAGTGAACAATTTTATCCCATTTGGAAATTGAAAAATACAAATTTATAATAATTTATCCCAATTTGCGGCGTCGAACACGGCCGCGCAGCGATGGGCAAGAAAGGCCGGGACGACGGGCGGCTGAGGGGTGGTCATCTGCGCCATCAAACGTTGAAGCGATGTTATCGGCGATGGCTTCAATGTTCGTGGCATCGATGACCAGTGTCGGAACCGCCGCTGTCTTGGTGTACTTCATCAGCGACGGATCTACGGAGGGCTGGATCGGCGGCTTTGCAGCGCGGTTGTAGACGATGGCTTCAATCGTCTTGGCATCGATTCGCACTCTCGGCACCGGAAGTGAGACATCAACAGGCTCCGACATTGAAGGCTGGGTCTGCGCCGTCGAAGCGATGTTGTAGGCGATGGCTTCAATGTTCGTGGCATCGATGACCACTGTCGGCACGGCCGCCGTCTTGGTGTTCTTCATCATTCAACAGATCTGAGAATAGAATCGAAAGTGAGACAGAGAGAGACATTTCAACTATTTCTGACGGTTAGATCCTCACCGGCACTCTTAGATCCACGGCGCACGCACGGTTAGATGCACGCCGCCGCACGCACGGTTAGATCTGCGCCGCCGCACGCACGGTTAGATCTGCGCCGCCGCACGCCGCCGCACGCACGGTTAGATCCGCGCCGCCGCACGCACGGTTAGATCCGCGCCGCCGCGCCGCCGCACGCACGGTTAGATCCGCGCCGCCGCAAGCACGGTTAGAGAGAGGAGGATGCGACTGGAATATGCGACTGCCAGGGTTGGTAGGTATGTGCTCTGCTCTTGTCTCCGTATGCGTCCATCGTGGTAGAGAGAGAGATACAGGCCGTCCGATCATAAATGATCGAACGGTGCAATCGTTCGTTGAGCTTTCATCCAACCAAGATCCGTGTGACATACATCTCGACCAATCAGAGATCAGCCAGTGAGTACAAGTTAGGAAAACTGAGTAGAACTGAGAGGGGGAAAAGTGAGGAAATGTTTATCGGAAGGGCAAAACTGAGTATGACTGAGTAAAACAAGTGGGCCCGGAGGGGAAAACTGAGTAACACTAAGTAAAACAGGGGCACCCAAATAATAAACGGACTAAGGGAAATTGAAGCTTTTGGCATAAAAATTGTAAAATTGTGTTATTTGAACAATATATTACATTTTGGCCGACTATATATTGTTTGCAACTCAAATATACACAAGTGTGACGAATTTGGACTCATTTGGACAAAGTTTGTAAGCATAGTGGGTATTTGGGAGGTGTATTGAGCAGAAAGCCCTGCATCTTCATATCTAGTAGCTCATGGACTAGGAAGTGGTTTTGAAGCTTTTGGCATAAAAACTTCATATCTCTATATTTCCTTTTCCATTATTATTTCTCTAGGTTGTAGGTAACATAACAAGGCTCCATGGGAAGGTTCCACCATGTTTTGAATTATTTTGATTTGAACCCTAAAATGTTAAAACCCTAAAACCCTAAAACCCTAAAACCCTAAAATGATAAATGTGGCTTAAATGTGGCTTAAATGTGGCATACAAATTGTTCAAACAAATTCAAATTGTTCAACACAAAGGGATCCCCAATACAAAGGGAACCACAATACAAATTGTTCATACAAATTCAAATTGTTCAACACAAAGGCATCCCCAATACAAAGTTAACCCCAATACAAATTGTTCAATACAAAGGGAACCCCAATACAAAGGGATCCCCAATACAAAGGGAACCCCAATACAAATTGTTCATACAAATTCAAATTAGTTGTTCAGAATAAAATCTTTCTCTTGCTCCTGGTGTGACTCGCCGGGGCCACCACCTTACTCCGGGTAACCCTACCAGGGATATTACCGGTGTCTACCTTCCTTTTGCCCTCTTTCTTGTTCTTCTTCTTCTGCGAAGCTTGTGCTTTTTCTTCTGCCATGAGCTCTTCGAAGTGTGCATCACACATGGCCTTACAACTATCGAGGCAATCTCGATTATACTGTTCCCTCTCCTCTGGACTCATCGGTTGAAGCCTTTCTACATCCATCTGTTCCCTCTGCTCTCGATCCATCGGTTCAATCTCCTCATGTTGAACTGCTGCTTCAATCTCCTCTGCATTTGCTGCTTCAATCTCCTCTGCATTTGCTGCTTCAATCTCCTCATGTTGAACTGCTGCTTCAATCTCAAGTTGAATTGCTGCTTCATTCTCCTCTGCATTTTCTGCTCCCGCCTGATCTTCCATTCCAAAAGCCGGATCAACTCCATTTTTACAAAGCCTAGCAATGTGTCCAGGGATTCCACAACGTTTGCACTTACGTTTTCGAATCGGTGCACCACCCTCTGCACTAGCTCTGATCCTATTCTTCCTCGGCCTACCTGCCGGTCTAGTCAATACTGGAGAGTACAGTTTGAAGCCTGGATCGACTTTCATCCATTGGTCTTTTCCCAACAAGGTAGGAACATTCATAGCATATGCAGCCCTAAATTTTGCAACAGAGAAATACTCTGACACATACTGATCAACTTCACCGTCTTGACCCCCTATAACACTCATGAAAAACAATGCGTGTATGCAGGGTATCCCACGGATCTGCCATCCCCTACAATGGCATGTCCTATCAACCAAACTCACTGGATACCTCCACTGCATGTTTTTACTGTCAGTGTAGGTTACCTCAGCCTCCATTCCTTTTCTGACGCATTGCATCCTCAATTGTTTTGCCCTCTCATGCAAAGACTTAATCAAAGATGGGAGCATGAGATGGCCAACATAATTTGTGGATGCAATTCTTTGACGCAGATCGATCTTTATCATGATCATCTGCCTAATCTTATCAAATATTTGCCACAGCATAAGCCCTTTCAATGACTTGACCTTTGAGTTGAAACTCTCCGCAAGGTTACTTGTTACATAGTCTACCTTGCAAATTTCATTGAATTGGCTTCTTGACCACACCCTACCATGATGTTCATCCAAGTACTCCTTCACCCCAGGTTTTTGTTTATACAACACATCCAAATGAAACTTATGCTTCCTAGAGCTGCATGTGTATGAAGCTGGCCATAGGTTGTCAGTAAAAACTTTACCCTTGAATTTCTTTGTAAAATTCTGTACCAAGTGTCGCATACATTCCCTATGCTCCACTCCAGGGAATACTGCTTCTACCGCACTCTCCAAACCTTTGCAAGCGTCTGTGTGGATAACAAGTCCTGGTGGATGACCTATAAGGTCGCGCAAGTTCTGCAGAAACCAAGTCCAACTTTCCTCTGACTCAACCTCCAAAACTCCATAAGCAACAGGGAACATCCAATTATGTCCATCAACTGCAGTAGCAGCAACTAGCTGTCCTTTAAACCTACCATGAAGAGCTGATGCATCCACGGCCAAATAAGGCCTGCAACCGTCCAAAAAGCCTTTCCAGCAAGCTTTGAAACAAACAAAAGCCCTTCTAAAACATTCCTTGTGCATTACCTTCCCGCTTTTCAATTTGTAGGGAACTGTATGCTTGTCTATTGCTACAACACTGCCTGGACTAGCCATCTCCACTTCAGCTTTGAAAGTGTAAAGCAACTGAAAGCTTTCATTCCATGGACCATTGATCTTGTCAAGAGCCATTTCCTTTGCATAGAACATCCTCATGTAAGGTACTTTCATCCCTTTATACTTCTCAGCCACCTTTTTCATGAGTGCCGTTGGACCAAGTGAAGGAGTTTCTCTCAGCCAATCTAGGATTATATCTGCCAACCACCTAGTCTTCGCTAGCTTTGTTTTCAGGTCTGGCTCTCCCCCTAGAGGTGGACACCTATGGATCTCCTTATTAACCTTTATCTGAAACATAATGATAAGGGATGTCAGTAATAGATAACAAATTTTACACCGTGATCTAAATACACAACTGGTTGGCGTAGTACCTGAACCAAGCTGCTTCTGCGCATTGTGGATGCATGCAGCCTAAACCTACACCTTGGGTATGGGCATTTAATTGTGAACCTACCTGGCTCACTTTTAATAACATCAAAATTATTCTTAGTGAGAATGTGATATGTAGTAATTGCATTACGGCAGTCCATCATCGTTTGAAACACGGTGCCTTTTGCAAGCTGAGGATCCTCCCTGTTCCACTCAATTGTTGGCAAGTCTTCGCCTTCGTAATCGGCTAAAACGAGGCTGTCATCGTTCTCATTCTTCTCTTCATCATCAGTCTCATCAAATCTGGCACCAAAAGCAATATCTTCCATGTATTGATCCTCCATTGCCTGCTTACTGCATCGATCTACCAATTCAGGAAACATTAACTCATCCTCATCATCTTCAGGAGACTGATCCGCAATCTCTGCATCGTCCTCCACATTGACCACAGGAACGATCTGGCTACCACTCGCACTGGGGACAGATGGTGCTGCTGTGGACCTACAAGGAGCGCCGCGGCGCACACTATTAGCAGAGGCAGCAGCAGTAGAGAGACATGATGCCCGACCACCTGATGATGCCCGACCACCTGATGATGCCCGAACACCAGATGATGCCTGGCCCCTGTCCACATGGACACGAATTTTACCGAAATGGCAAGAAGCATTCAAAGCAAAAAGAATTCCCAGATCATCGTCGGAAATTAGTGGAACCAATCTTTGCTCCGTGCTGTTGAAATATTCGAAATGAACTGCATCGCGAGGGCTCCAGGGGTACTTATCGATGATGTTAGCTTTCAAATCCCTCAACGAGATGGTGGTTGCAACCACCGCAGGGAAGTAAAACCCATTCATTTCGCGTTTAGAATCACGCGTAAAGCTAGAATCCAGCCTAACCACCAGCCGAAAAGCCAGCGCTGGATCAATCCTATTCGAAAAGCAACGCAGTTAGTTGAGCAACAACGATTGGCGCTCAAAAACTGCCTACTGTTAATTCACATAGGCAGACGATGCTTACCCAGATGGAATCCATGCGTTAGATCCCTCCGATTCCCAATCTTCTCCGCGGCTGACGGGAAGAGTCGGTACATCAGACGGATATACAAACTCTACCGCGACAGGGGTAGATCTAGATCTGGTGGAGGCGGATCCCTCTCCGCCTCCCGGGGGTGGTGGTGGGGGCGGGGGCGGCTCGGCGGCGGACGACGCCATAAGGTAGGAGGGCAGGACGGCGTGGCGGCGGAGGGGCGGTGTGTGAGCTCCTCCAGTATCGGGCGGAGTGGAAAGCTTTGGGTGAGCTCCTCGAGTCAACAGTCAACATAGTTCGAAAGAAACGGTCAATTCAACACCAACGCGGCTCCCGAGCCGTCACCGGTAACGGTGAAGGCCTCTGACCAGACGGCAACCCTCCCGTCTGAGCGTCTGCGACGGGTTTCAAACTAGAGGGAGGGGAAAACTGAGGAAAAACTAAGGGGCTGGGGAAAACTGAGTACAACTAACGAACCAGGGGCACGAAAATAGAAATCCCTAGTAAATATTATCCTCCTGCTAAGATTATATCTTTGAGAAGTAGCATAATGAATTTTAAACAATTTGATAATGAACATGTTGCTCAAGCATGGGAGAGAATGAAATCTTTGGTAAAGAATTGCCCAACCCATGGACTGACTACTTGGATGATCATCCAAACCTTTTATGCAGGATTGAATTTTTCCTCGAGAACCTATTGGATTCAGCTGCTGGAGGTACTTTTATGTCCATCACTCTGGGCGCCGCAACTAAATTACTTGATGATATGATGATCAATTACTCTGAATGGCACACTGAAAGAACTCCTCAAGGTAAGAAGGTAAATTCTGTTGAAGAAACCTCTTCTTTGGATGATAGGATTGATGCTATTATGTATATGCTTGCAAATGGTAGATCTCATATTGATCCTAATAATGTTCCTTTAGCTTCATTAGTTGCTCAAGAAGAAATTGTTGATGTGAATTTCATTAAGAATAATAATTTCAACAACAATGCTTATAGGAATAATCGGTTGAAGCTCGCTGCCCACGGGGGTAGCTGCGCACCCCTTCCGCACCTCACACCTGTCCAATTTGGTCAAACGCAATTAACACCCCCACGCAGTCTTTTTCCGTAAATAAGTGATTAATTAGCGCGACGGGAGGCTGTAAAAAAGCTCATTTCGTTCCCCTGACGACTCCATCCACGCTCGCGACCAGCGTGATGTGACAGCCGCCGCTGCTTCCCCTTGCCGTCGGGCCACCCGAGGCTTCGCCGTTGGCCGGTTTTGGAGCTCCTCTGCCTGATAGTTCACCCAAGCCGTTTGGCTACGACCTACAAAATCGATCCCTCCGATCTGTATCGGCGATGTCCTCGATTTGGGAAAAGGCGCTTTAATTAGCCGCTGCTCGCCACCGCTCATTGCCGGGATGACTCCGCGCGCCGCTGCCGCACGAAGCAGCTAGGGATGCCCGCCACCACGCCCAAATCAGGAGCTCCCCGACCTCCGGCAGGTGCGGGGCAGGGGCAGAGCGGAGCGCCCGCGTCGGCTGATTTTATGCCATCAATGGAGCATCCCGAGCTCGTGTTGTCCGCCATGGCCGCACCCTCGAGCTCCCGGCCTCCCGCAACCTCAATTTGTTGAGTCGATCTGATAACATCCATCCGCTCCCTTTATCGAAAAAGAAAATACATCCGCTCCGGCTAGCAAACCATCAGATCCATTATTTCCATGAAGCTACTAGCCTGCTTGCTTAGCTCATATGCGTGTGTGAATCACCGCATATTTCCCCACGCGCAGACGAGTGCCGCGCCGGTCGTCGCATGTGTGAATCACCACGCTCTTCCCCCACGCGCGGACGGGCGCAAGTCGCCTGCTGCTTCCGGTGGTGTAGAGCCCACGGAGGCCTGCGGGCCGAGCAGTGCTGCTTCTCCTCCGCGCCATCCCGCTGGACCTCTCTAGCGGAAGTTGCTTGGCTGCTCGAGCAGAAATTGTTGGACGGCCTCGCTTGGTTGCCGGCGGCGGAGCAGCGAGGAATTTTGGAGGCTCGAGGTGCGACGGAGGTCGAGCAGGGGGTAGAAGACGGAGGTCGTCTCCTACCTCCGCCCCTGGATCCTGACGGATTCGCTGACGCTGATCCTCCTCTGCAACGGCGAATCCAGCAACAGCTCTCGATTCTTGGCCGGCAGGGGAGTACGCGGCGGCGGCACTCTGATTCTTGCCAGCGGTGGGAGGGAGCAGTCGAGCGTTTTTTAATCCCGTGATTAGCCACTCGGTTTACTGTGTCATGCGTGGGACACGGTCAAAGGGGAAGCGAATATATACGAATCTCCAGGCAGATCTAATGGCAACTAGTGTATGCGTAGCTACCCATGTGTGTAGCAAATTCACTATGGTAACAACAACTATAGGCCATATCCTTCTAATAATGGTAATGGTTATGGTAATTCTTACAACAATAATAAGAGTGTACCCTCTGGTCTTGAAGTGATGCTTAAAGAATTTATTAGTACACAAACTGCTTTCAATAAAACTGTTGAAGAAAAGCTTGGTAAAATTGATATTCTTGCTTCTAAGGTTGATAGTCTTGCTCTTGATGTTGATCTTTTAAAATTGAAAGTTATGCCTGAGGAAGTTCAAGATGCTAGGTTTGCTAAAACAAATGCCATCCAAGTTCGAATTAATGATAATATTAGAATGTTGGCTGAATTGCATGCTAGGTGGGAGAAGAAAAAGAAAAACTTGCTAAAGATAATAATGTAGCTAAAGTATGGACTATTACCACCACTAGTAATGTTGATTCCTCACATGTTGCTGCACCTCCTACTATCAATGGTAAAATAATTGGTGTTGGCAATGTTTCTACTCCTAGTACAAAGCGCGCAAAATTGCCTGAAACTGCTGAAACTGCTGTTTGTGATAAAACTGCTGAAATTTTTCAAAATATTGGTGACAATGATTCCATTGCTGTAGAACATAATGGTTTAGATTTTGATGATTGTCATATTACTGAAGTTATAAAGTTCTTACAAAAACTTGCTAGAAGTCCCAATGCTAGTGCTATAAATTTAGCCTTTACAAAACATATTACAAATGCTCTCATTAAAGCTAGGGAAGAGAAATTAAAACTTGAAGCTTCTATTTCTAGGAAGTTAGAAGATGGTTGGGAGCCCATCATTAAAATGAAGTTCAATGACTTTGAATGTAATGCTTTATGTGATCTTGGTGCAAGTATTTCTGTTATGTCTAAGAAAATTTATGATATGCTTGACTTGCCACCATTGAAGAATTGTTATTTGGATGTTAATCTTGCAGATAATGTTAAAAAGAAACCTTTGGGGAGGATTGATAATGTGCGCATTACGGTTAACAATAACCTTGTCCCCGTTGATTTTGTTGTCTTGGATATCGAATGCAATGCATCTTGTCCTATTGTGTTGGGAAGACCTTTTCTTCGAACCGTTGGTGCTGTTATTGATATGAGGAAGGTAATATTAAATATCAATTTCCTCTCAAGAAAGGTATGGAACACTTCCCTAGAAAGAGAATGAAGTTGCCTTTTGATTCTATTATTAGAACAAGTTATGATGTTGATGCTTCTTCTCTTGATGTTACTTGATTTGCACTTTCTGCGCCTAGCTGAAAGGCGTTAAAGAAAAGCACTTCTTGGGAGATAACCCAAGTTTCATTTTATTTACTGTATTGTTGAGTCTTGGAAGTTGTTTACTACTGTAGCAACCTCTCCTTATCATGTTTTTGTTCCAAGTAAAGTTTTTATGTTAAAGTTGATGCTATATTTGGGATCGCTGCGCAGAAACAGCATTGCTGTCTGTCACGAATTCTCGCAGAAGTCTCTATAAAAAAATCGAAAGAATCTGCAAATTTAAGAGCCTGATCCTCGGATATTTACGCAACTTTCATTAGTTTTGAGTTTTTCCATTTGAGCAAGTTAAGTGCCCCTGCCAGATTCATCTTTACGGACTGTTCTGTTTTTGACAGATTCTGTCTTTTATTTCGCATTGCCGCTTTTGCTATGTTGAATGAGTTTCTTTGTTCCATTAACTTTCAGAAGCTTTGTGCAATGTCCAGAAGTGTTAAGAATGATTGTGTCACCTCTGAATATGTGAATTTTTGGTTATGCACTAACCCTCTAATGAGTTTGCTTGAAGTTTGTGTGAAGGAAGTTTTCAAGGGTCAAGAGAAGAGGATGATATACTATGATCAAGAAGAGTGAAAGGTCTAAGCTTGGGGATGCCCCGGTGGTTCATCCCTGCATATTTTAAGAAGACTCAAGCATCTAAGCTTGGGGATGCCCAAGGCATCCCCTTCTTCATCGACAACATTATCAGGTCACTTCTAGTGAAACTATATTTTTATTCCGTCACGTCCTATGTTCTTTACTTGGAGCGTTGGTTTGCTTTTAGTTTTGTTTTGTTTTGAATAAAGTTGGATCCCACCATTCTTATATTGGAGATATTACGCTCCGCTTTTTCATATGGAACACTTGTGTTCTTAGTTGTGCTTTAATGTTCATGGCGAAGTCTTATTGCTTCGTTAAATTGCTATTTGGTTGGTGATGCGCGTAAATGTACACGTCCGTTGGGAACCCCAAGAGGAAGGTATGATGCGCACAGTGGCAAGTTTTCCCTCAGAAAGAAACCAAGGTTTAATCGAACCAGGAGGAGCCAAGAAGCACGTTGAAGGTTGATGGTGGCGAAATGTGATGCGGCGCAACAACAGGGATTCCGGCGCCAACGTGGAATCTGCACAACAAAACCAAAGTACTTTGCCCCAACGAAACAGTGAGGTTGTCAATCTCACCGGCTTGCTGTAACAAAGGATTAAGCGTATCGAGTGGAAGATGATTGTTTGCAAGAAAACAGTAAAGAACAATTGCAGTAGATTGTATGCTATGTAAAGAATAGGACCGGGGTCCACAGTTCACTAGAGGTGTCTCTCCCATAAGATAAAAGCATGTTGGGTGAACAAATTACAGTCGGGCAATTGACAAATAGAGAAAGGCATAACAATGCATGTACATGATATGATAAATATAGTGAGATTTAATCCGGGCATTACGACAAAGTACATAGACCGCCATCCAACTGCATCTATGCCTAAAAAGTCCACCTTCAGGTTATCATCCGAACCCCATTCAGTATTAAGTTGCAAAGCAACAGACAATTGCATTAAGTATGGTGCGTAATGTAATCGACAACTACATCCTTAGACATAGAATCAATGTTTTATCCCTAGTGGCAACAGCACATCACAACCTTAGAACTTTCTGTCACTGTCCCAGGTGTCAATGAAGGCATGAACCCACTATCGAGCATAAATACTCCCTCTTGGAGTTAAGAGTAAAAACTTGGCCAGAGCCTCTACTAATAACGGAGAGCATGCAAGATCATAAACAACACATAAACAATAGATTGATAATCACCATAACATAGTATTCTCTATCCATCGGATCCCGACAAACACAACATATAGTATTACAGATAGATGATCTTGATCATGTTAGGCAGCTCACAAGATCCAACAATGAAGCACAATTAGGAGAAGACGACCATCTAGCTACTGCTATGGACCCATAGTCCAGGGGTGAACTACTCACTCATCACTCCGGAGGTGATCATGGCGATGAAGAGTCCTCCGGGAGATGAATCCCCTCTCCGGCAGGGTGCCGGAGGCGATCTCCTGAATCCCCCGAGATGGGATTCGCGGCGGCGGCGTCTCTGGAAGGTTTTCCATATTGTGGCTCTCGGTACTGGGGTTTTCGCGACGGAGGCTTTAAGTAGGCGAAAGGGTAGGTCAGGGGGGCTGATGAGGGGCCCACACCATAGGCGCGCGGGCCCCCCTCTGGTCCGCGGCCCTATGGTGGCGGCGCCTCGTCGCCCGTTATCTCTTCGGTCTTCTGGAAGCTCCGTGCAAAAATAGGACCCTGGCGTTGATTTCGTCCAATTCCGAGAATATTTCCTTACTAGGATTTCTGAAACCAAAAACAGCAAAAAACAGCAACTGGCTCTTCGGCATCTTGTTAATAGGTTAGTTCCAGAAAATGCATAAATATGACATATAATGTGCATAAAACATGTAGGTATCATCAATAAAGTAGCATGGAACATAAGAAATTATCGATACGTTGGAGACGTATCAGCATCCCCAAGCTTAGTTCTGCTCGTCCCGAGCAGGTAAAACAAACAAAGATAATTTCTGAAGTGACATGCCATCATAATCTTGATCATACTATTTGTAAACATATGTAATGAATGCAGCGATCAAAACAAAGGTAATGACATGAGTAAACAAGTGAATCATATAGCAAAGACTTTTCATGAATAGTACTTCAAGACAAGCATCAATAAGTCTTGCATAAGAGTTAACTCATAAAGCAATAAATCAAAGTAAAGGTGTTGAAGCAACACAAAGGAAGATTAAGTTTCAGCGGTTGCTTTCAACTTATAACATGTATATCTCATGGATATTGTCAACATAAAGTAATATAACAAGTGCAATATGCAAGTATGTAGGAATCAATGCACAGTTCACACAAGTGTTTGCTTCTTAAGGTGGAGGGAGATAGGTAAACTGACTCAACAATAAAAGTAAAAGAAAGGTCCTTCAAAGAGGAAAGCATCGATTGCTGTATTTGTGCTAGAGCTTTTATTTTGAAAACATGAAACAATTTTGTCAACGGTAGTAATAAAGCATATGAGTTATGTAAATTATATCTTACAAGTTGCAAGCCTCATGCATAGTATACTAATAGTGCCCGCACCTCGTCCTACTTAGCTTGGACTACCGGATCTTTGCATGCCATGTTTCAACCAAGTGTCACAAAGGGGTACCTCCATGCCGCCTGTACAAAGGTCTAAGGAGAAAGCTCGCATTTTGGATTTCTCGCTTTTGATTATTCTCAACTTAGACATCCATACCGGGACAACATGGACAACAGATAATGGACTCCTCTTAAATGCATAAGCATGTAGCAACAATTATTATTCTCATATGAGATTGAGGATATATGTCCAAAACTGAAACTTCAACCATGATTCATGGCTTTAGTTAGCGGCCCAATGTTCTTCTCTAACAATTTGCATGCTCCAATCATTAAGGTGATAGATCCTTCAGACAAGACGGACATGCATAGCAACTCACATGATATTCAACAATAGTTGATGGCGTTCCCCAGAAGCATGGTTATCGCACAACAAGCAACTTAATAAAAGATAAAGTGCATAAGTACATATTCAATACTACGATAGTTTTTAAGGCTATTTTGTCCCATGAGCTATATATTGCAAAGGTGAATGATGGAATTTTAAAGGTAGCACTCAAGCAATTTACTTTGGAATGGCGGAGAAATACCATGTAGTAGGTAGGTATGGTGGACACAAATGGCATAGTGGTTGGCTCAAAGATTTTGGATGCATGAGAAGTATTCCCTCTCGATACAAGGTTTAGGCTAGCAAGGTTATTTGAAGCAAACTCAAGGATGAACCGGTGCAGCAAAACTCACATAAAAGACATATTGTAAACATTATAAGACTCTACACCGTCTTCCTTGTTGTTCAAAACTCAATACTAGATATTATCTAGACCTTAGAGAGACCAAATATGCAAATCAAATTTTAGCAAGCTCTATGTATTTCTTCATTAATGGGTGCAAAGCATATGATGCAAGAGCTTAAACATGAGCACAACAATTGCCAAGTATCACATTATCCAAGACATTTTAGAATTACTACATGTAGCATTTTCCAATTCCAACCATATAACAATTTAACGAAGAAGAAACTTCGCCTTGAACATTATGAGTAAAGCCTAAGGACATATTTGTCCATATGCAACAGCGGAGCGTGTCTCTCTCCCACAAAGTGAATGCTAGGATCCATTTTATTCAAACAAAAACAAAAACAAAAACAAACCAACGCTCCAAGTAAAGAACACAAGATGTGACTGAATAAAAATATAGTTTCAGGGGAGGAACCTGATGATGTTGTCGATGAAGAAGGGGATGCCTTGGGCATCCCCAAGCTTAGACGCTTGAGTCTTCTTAGAATATGCAGGGGTGAACCACGGGGGCATCCCCAAGCTTAGAGCTTTCACTCCTCTTGATCATAGTATATCATACTCCTCTCTTGACCCTTGAAAACTTCCTTCACACCAAACTTCAAGCAAACTCATTAGAGGGTTAGTGCACAATTAATAATTCACACATTCAGAGGTGACACAAACATTCTTTACACTTCTGGACATTGCATAAAGCTACTGGACATTAATGGATCAAAGAAATGAATCCAACATAGCAAAAGAGGCAATGCGAAATAAAAGGCAGAATCTGTCAAAACAGAACAGTCCGTAAAGACGAATTTAAAGATGGCACCAGACTTGCTCAAATGGAAAAACTCAAAACTAATGAAAGTTGCGTACATATCTGAGGATCAGGCTCGTAAATTGGCAGATTTTTTCGAATTTTCTACAGAGACCTGTGCCCAGATTCGTGACAGACAGCAATGCTGTTTCTGCGCAGCGATCCCAAATATAACATCAACTTTGACATAGAAACTTTACTTGGCACAAAAACATGATAAGGAGAGGTTGCTACAGTAGTAAACAACTTCCAAGACTCAACAAAACAAAAATTGCTGTAGTAAAAACATGGGTTGTCTCCCATAAGCGCTTTTCTTTAACGCCTTTCAGCTAGGCGCAGAAAGTGCAAATCAAGTAACATCGAGAGTAGAAGCATCAACATCATAACTTGTTCTAATAATAGAATCAAAAGGCAACTTCATTCTCTTTCTAGGGAAGTGTTCCATACCTTTCTTGAGAGGAAATTGATATTTAATATTACCTTCCCTCATATCAATAACAGCACCAACGGTTCGAAGAAAAGGTCTTCCCAATACAATAGGACAAGATGCATTGCATTCGATATCCAAGACAACAAAATCAACGGGGACAAGGTTATTGTTAACCGTAATGCGCACATTATCAATCCTCCCCAAAGGTTTCTTTTTAACATTATCGGCAAGATTAACATCCAAATAACAATTCTTCAATGGTGGCAAGTCAAGCATATCATAAATCTTTTTAGGCATAACAGAAATACTTGCACCAAGATCACATAAAGCATTACATTCAAAGTCATTGAATTTCATTTTAATGATGGGCTCCCAACCATCTTCTAACTTTCTAGGAATAGAAGTTTCAAGTTTTAGTTTCTCTTCTCTAGCTTTTATGAGAGCATTTGTAATATGTTTTGTAAAGGCCAAATTTATAGCACTAGCATTGGGACTTTTAGCAAGTTTTTGTAAGAACTTTATAACTTCAGAGATGTGACAATCATCAAAATCTAAATCATTATGAGCTACAGCAATGGGATCATTGTTCCCAAGGTTGGAAAAAATTTCAGCAGTTTTATCACAAGCAGTTTCAGCAGTTTTAGCAATTTCAGGCAGTTTTGTACGCTTTGCACTAGGAGTAGAAACATTGCCAACACCAATTATTTTACCATTGATAGTAGGAGGTGCAGCAACATGTGAAGAATTAACATTACTAGTGGTGGTAATAGTCCAAACTTTAGCTACATTATTCTCTTTAGCTAGTTTTTCATTTTCTTCTCTATCCCACCTAGCACGCAGTTCAGCCATTAATCTTATATTCTCATTAATTCTAACTTGGATGGCATTTGCTGTAGTAGTAATCTTATTATCAATATCATCAGGTTTAGCAGCCATTTTATTAATTAAAGAGGATTGTGATGCAGACATGTATGAGATTCGGGTTTCAGCATTTGAAATTTTAGTTTGCAGACCAGAAATCTCCCTATTCAAGTTTTCAAGTTGATTTCCTATATTTTTCAACAAGGTAGATTGTTCATTCATAGTTTTAGTAAACAATTGATTTTGCTCATATTGTGATTGCATAAAGTTTTTAGTGGATCTTTCAATTTCTAGCATTCTTTCCTCATATCTACCATAAGTATTACCATAATCATTACCACTAGCAGGATATGGCCTATAGTTATTACCAGAGTTGTTCCTATAAGCATTGTTGTTGAAATTATTATTTTTAATGAAATTCACATCAACATTTTCTTCTTGAGCAACCAATGAAGCTAAAGGAACATTATTTGGATCAACATTAGATCTACCATTCACAAGCATAGACATAATCACATCAATCTTATCACTCAAGGAAGAGGTTTCTTCAACAGAATTTACCTTCTTACCTTGTGGAGCTCTTTCCGTGTGCCATTCAGAGTAATTTATCATCATATCATCAAGAAGCTTTGTAGCCGCCCCCAAAGTGATGGACATAAAGGTACCTCCAGCAGCTGAATCCAATAAATTCCGCGAAGAAAAATTTAGTCCTGCATAGAAGGTTTGGATGATCATCCAAGTAGTCAGTCCATGGGTTGGGCAATTCTTTACCAAAGTTTTCATTCTCTCCCATGCTTGAGCAACATGTTCAGTATCTAATTGCTTAAAATTCATTATGCTACTTCTCAAAGATATAATTTTAGCGGGAGGATAATATCTACCAATAAAAGCATCCTTGCATTTAGTCCATGAATCAATACTATTCTTAGGCAAAGATAGCAACCAATCTTTAGCTCTTCCTCTTAATGAGAAAGGAAACACTTTCAATTTAATAATATCACCATCTACATCCTTATACTTTTGCATTTCACAAAGTTCAACAAAATTATTGAGATGGGCAGCAGCATCATCAGAACTAACACCAGAAAATTGATCTCTCATAACAAGATTCAGTAAAGCAGGTTTAATTTCAAAGAATTCTGCTGTAGTAGCAGGTGGAGCAATAGGTGTGCATAGGAAATCATTATTATTTGCATTTGTGAAGTCACACAACTTAGTATTTTCAGGGGTATTCATTTTAACAACAGTAAATAAAACAAACTAGATAAAGTAAATGCAAGTAACTAATTTTTTTGTGTTTTCGATATAGAGAGCAAGACAATAAATAAAGTAAAACTAGCAACTAATTTTTTTGTGTTTTGTTTAGGTGCAGCAAACAAAGTAGTAAATAAAATAAAGCAAGACAAAAACAAAGTAAAGAGATTGAGAAGTGGAGACTCCCCTTGCAGCGTGTCTTGATCTCCCCGGCAACGGCGCCAAAAATGGCGGCAGTTGACGTGGGCGTTAGAAATCTCAACTTTTCTTCTCGCAACGGCGCCAGAAAAGCTTGATGCGCGTAAATGTACACGTCCGTTGGGAACCCCAAGAGGAAGGTATGATGCGCACAGTGGCAAGTTTTCCCTCAGAAAGAAACCAAGGTTTAATCGAACCAGAGGAGCCAAGAAGCACGTTGAAGGTTGATGGTGGCGAAATGTGATGCGGCGCAACAACAGGGATTCCGGCGCCAACGTGGAATCTGCACAACAAAACCAAAGTACTTTGCCCCAACGAAACAGTGAGGTTGTCAATCTCACCGGCTTGCTGTAACAAAGGATTAAGCGTATCGAGTGGAAGATGATTGTTTGCAAGAAAACAGTAAAGAACAATTGCAGTAGATTGTATGCTATGTAAAGAATAGGACCGGGGTCCACAGTTCACTAGAGGTGTCTCTCCCATAAGATAAAAGCATGTTGGGTGAACAAATTACAGTCGGGCAATTGACAAATAGAGAAAGGCATAACAATGCATGTACATGATATGATAAATATAGTGAGATTTAATTGGGCATTACGACAAAGTACATAGACCGCCATCCAACTGCATCTATGCCTAAAAAGTCCACCTTCAGGTTATCATCCGAACCCCTTCCGTATTAAGTTGCAAAGCAACAGACAATTGCATTAAGTATGGTGCGTAATGTAATCGACAACTACATCCTTAGACATAGAATCAATGTTTTATCCCTAGTGGCAAAAGACATCACAACCTTAGAACTTTCTGTCACTGTCCCAGGTGTCAATGAAGGCATGAACCCACTATCGAGCATAAATACTCCCTCTTGGAGTTAAGAGTAAAAACTTGGCCAGAGCCTCTACTAATAGAGAGCATGCAAGATCATAAACAACACATAAACAATAGATTGATAATCACCATAACATAGTATTCTCTATCCATCGGATCCCGACAAACACAACATATAGTATTACAGATAGATGATCTTGATCATGTTAGGCAGCTCACAAGATCCAACAATGAAGCACAATTAGGAGAAGACGACCATCTAGCTACTGCTATGGACCCATAGTCCAGGTGAACTACTCACTCATCACTCCGGAGGTGATCATGGCGATGAAGAGTCCTCCGGGAGATGAATCCCCTCTCCGGCAGGGTGCCGGAGGCGATCTCATGAATCCCCCGAGATGGGATTCGCGGTGGCGGCGTCTCTGGAAGGTTTTCCGTATTGCGGCTCTCGGTACTGGGGTTTTCAAGACGGAGGCTTTAAGTAGGCGAAAGGGTAGGTCAGGGGGGGCTGACGAGGGGCCCACACCATAGGGCGGCGCGGGCCCCCTCCGGCCGCGCGGCCCTATGGTGGTGGCGCCTCGTCGCCCCACTTCGTTATCTCTTCGGTCTTCTGGAAGCTCTGTGCAAAAATAGGACCCTGGGCGTTGATTTCGTCCAATTCCGAGAATATTTCCTTACTAGGATTTCTGAAACCAAAAACAAAAGAAAAGAACTGGCTTTTTCGGCATCTTGTTAATAGGTTAGTTCCAGAAAATGCATAAATATGACATATAATGTGCATAAAACATGTAGGTATCATCAATAAAGTAGCATGGAACATAAGAAATTATCGATACGTTGGAGACGTATCAGAATCAAAATGCTGCATATGGTTTGGTAAATTTGGCAATTGTTTGAGCTCTCATAGATCATGTTTAAGCTCTTGCATCATGTAGTTTAATCTATTAATGAAGAACTACCGTAGAGCTTGTTTAATTTGGTTTGCATGATTGGTCTCTCTAAGTCTAGATATTTTCGGGTAAAGTGTTTGAACAACAAGGAAGACAGTGTAGAGCCTTATAATGCTTGCAATATGTTCTTGTGTGAGTTTTGCTGTACCTGTTCATACTTGTGTTTGCTTCAAACAACCTTGCTAGCCCAAACCTTGTACTGAGAGGAAATGCTTCTCGTGCATCCAAACACCTTGAGCCAAAACCCATGCCATTTGTGTCCACCACAATCTCTTATGAGAATATTAACTGTTGTTGAATGCTTAAGCATTAAAAAAGGAGTCCATTATCTGTTGTCTATGTTGTCCCGGTATGGATGTCTAAGTTGAGAATAATCAAAAGCGAGAAATCCAATGCGTGCTTTCTCCTTAGACACTTGTACAGGCGGCATAGAGGTACCCCTTTGTGACACTTGGTTGAAACATATGTTATGCGATGATAATCCGTGTCTTCCGAGCTAAGTAGGACAAGGTGCGAGCACTATTAGTACTCTATGCATGAGACTTGCAACTTGTAGGAAGTATTATGCATAGCACATATGAATTATTACTACCGTTGACAAAATTGTTTCTATGTTTTCAAAACAAAAGCTCTAGCACAAAAATAGTAATCCATGCTTCCCTCTGCGAAGGGCCATTCTTTTACTTTATGTTGAGTCAGTTTACCCACTTCTTTCTATCTTAGAAGCAAACACTTGTGTTAACTGTGTGCATTGATTCTTACATGTTTACCGATACGTCTCCAACGTATCGATAATTTCTTATGTTCCATGCCACTTTATTGATGATACCTACATGTTTTATGCACATTATATGTCATATTTATGCATTTTCTGGAACTAACCTATTAACAAGATGCCGAAGAGCCAGTTGCTGTTTTCTGCTGTTTTTGGTTTCAGAAATCCTAGTAAGGAAATATTCTCGGAATTGGACGAAACTTTCGCCCAGGGTCCTATTTTTGCACGAAGCTTCCGAAGACCGAAGAGATAACGAAGTGGGGCCACGAGGCAGCCAGGCATAGGGCGGCGCGGCCGGCCCCGGCCGCGCCACCTGCCCCGGGCCCCTGTGGCCCCCGCGTTGACCTTCCGCCTACTTAAAGTCTCCGTCGCGAAACCCCCAGTACCGAGAGCCACGATACGGAAAACCTTCCAGAGACGCCGCCGCGAATCCCATCTCGGGGGATTCAGGAGATCGCCTCCGGCACCCTGCCGGAGAGGGGATTCATCTCCCGGAGGACTCTACACCGCCATGGTCGCCTCCGGAGTGATGAGTGAGTAGTTCACCCCTGGACCATGGGTCCATAGCAGTAGCTAGATGGTCGTCTTCTCCTCGTTGTGCTTCATTGTTGGATCTTGTGAGCTGCCTAACATGATCAAGATCATCTATCTGTAATTCTATATGTTGTGTTTGTCGGGATCCGATGGATAGAGAGTACTATGATTATGGTGATTATCAATCTATTGTTTATGTGTTGTTTATGATCTTGCATGCTCTCCGTTATTAGTAGAGGCTCTGGCCAAGTTTTTGCTCTTAACTCCAAGAGGGAGTATTTATGCTCGATAGTGGGTTCATGCCTCCATTGAATCTGGGACAGTGACAGAAAGTTCTAAGGTTGTGGATGTGATGTTGCCACTAGGGATAAAACATTGATGCTATGTCTAAGGATGTAGTTGTTGATTACATTACGCACCATACTTAATGCAATTGTCTGTTGCTTAGCAACTTAATACTGAATGGGGGTCGGATGATAACCTGAAGGTGGACTTTTTAGGCATAGATGCAGTTGGATGGCGGTCTATGTACTTTGTCGTAATGCCCAATTAAATCTCACTGTATTTATCATATCATGTATATGCATTGTTATGCCTTTCTCTATTTGTCAATTGCCCGACTGTAATTTGTTCACCCAACATGCTTTTATCTTATGGGAGAGACACCTCTAGTGAACTGTGGACCCCGGTCCTATTCTTTACATAGCATACAATCTACTGCAATTGTGTTTTACTGTTTTCTTTGCAAACATCTTCCACTCGATACGTTTAATCCTTTGTTACAGCAAGCCGGTGAGATTGACAACCTCCTGTTTCGTTGGGACAAAGTACTTGGGTTGTGCAGTTCACGTTCGCTGGAATCCCGGTGTTGCGCCGCATCACATTTCGCGACCATCAACCTTCAACGTGCTTCTTGGCTCCTACTGGTTCGATTAAACCTTGGTTTCTTTCTGAGGGAAAACTTGCTACTGTGCGCATCATACCTTCCTCTTGGGGTTCCCAACGAACGTGTGAGTTACACGCCATCAAGCTCTTTTTCTGGCGCCGTTGCCGGGGAGATCAAGACACGCTGCAAGGGGAGTCTCCACTTCTCAATCTCTTTACTTTGTTTTTGTCTTGCTTTATTTTATTTACTATTTTGTTTGCTGCACCTAAATCAAAACACAAAAAAATTAGTTGCTAGTTTTACTTTATTTATGTCTTGCTCTCTATATCAAAAACACAAAAAAAAATTTAGTTACTTGCATTTACTTTATCTAGTTTGTTTTATTTACTGTTGCTAAAATGAATACCCCTGAAAATACTAAGTTGTGTGACTTCACAAATGCAAATAATAATGATTTCCTGTGCACACCTATTGCTCCACCTGCTACTACAGCAGAATTCTTTGAAATTAAACCTGCTTTACTGAACCTGGTTATGAGAGATCAATTTTCTGGTGTTAGTTCTGATGATGCTGCTGCCCATCTCAATAATTTTGTTGAACTTTGTGAAATGCAAAAGTATAAAGATGTAGATGGTGATATTATTAAATTGAAAGTGTTTCCTTTCTCATTAAGAGGAAGAGCTAAAGATTGGTTGCTATCTTTGCCTAAGAATAGTATTGATTCATGGACTAAATGCAAGGATGCTTTTATTGGTAGATATTATCCTCCCGCTAAAATTATATCTTTGAGAAGTAGCATAATGAATTTTAAACAATTAGATACTGAACATGTTGCTCAAGCATGGGAGAGAATGAAAACTTTGGTAAAGAATTGCCCAACCCATGGACTGACTACTTGGATGATCATCCAAACCTTCTATGCAGGACTAAATTTTTCTTCGCGGAATTTATTGGATTCAGCTGCTGGAGGTACCTTTATGTCCATCACATTGGGGGCGGCTACAAAACTTCTTGATGATATGATGATAAATTACTCTGAATGGCACACGGAAAGAGCTCCACAAGGTAAGAAGGTAAATTCTGTTGAAGAAACCTCTTCCTTGAGTGATAAGATTGATGTGATTATGTCTATGCTTGTGAATGGTAGATCTAATGTAGATCCAAATAATGTTCCTTTAGCTTCATTGGTTGCTCAAGAAGAAAATGTTGATGTGAATTTCATTAAAAATAATAATTTCAACAACAATGCTTATAGGAACAACTCTGGTAATAACTATAGGCCATATCCTTCTGCTAATGGTAATGGTTATGGTAATTCTTATGGGAATTCTTACAACAATAATAGGAGTGTACCCCCTGGTCTTGAAGCCATGCTTAAAGAATTTATTAGTACACAAACTGCTTTTAACAAATCTGTTGAGGAAAAGCTTGATAAAATTGATATTATTGCTTCTAGAGTTGATAGACTTGCCTCCGATGTTAATCTTTTAAAATTGAAAGTTATGCCTAATAATGATATTGATAGTAAGATTACTACTACAGCAAATGCCATCCAAGTTAGAATTAATGAGAATATAAGATTAATGGCTGAACTGCGTGCTAGGTGGGAGAAGAAAATGAAAAACTAGCTAAAGAGAATAATGTAGCTAAAGTTTGGACTATTACCACCACTAGTAATGCTAATTCTTCACATGTTGCTGCACCTCCTACTATCAATGGTAATATAATTGGTGTTGGCAATGTTTCTACTCCTAGTGCAAAGCGTACAAAACTGCCTGAAATTGCTAAAACTGCTGAAACTGCTTGTGATAAAACTGCTGAAATTTTTTCCAACCTTGGGAACAATGATCCCATTGCTGTAGCTCATAATGATTTAGATTTTGATGATTGCCACATCTCTGAAGTTATAAAGTTCTTACAAAAACTTGCTAAAAGTCCTAATGCTAGTGCTATAAATTTAGCCTTTACAAAACATATTACAAATGCTCTCATAAAAGCTAGAGAAGAGAAACTAAAACTTGAAACTTCTATTCCTAGAAAGTTAGAAGATGGTTGGGAGCCCATCATTAAAATGAAATTCAATGACTTTGAATGTAATGCTTTATGTGATCTTGGTGCAAGTATTTCTGTTATGCCTAAAAAGATTTATGATATGCTTGACTTGCCACCATTGAAGAATTGTTATTTGGATGTTAATCTTGCCGATAATGTTAAAAAGAAACCTTTGGGGAGGATTGATAATGTGCATATTACGGTTAACAATAACCTTGTCCCCGTTGATTTTGTTGTCTTGGATATCGAATGCAATGCATCTTGTCCTATTGTGTTGGGAAGACCTTTTCTTCGAACTGGTGCTATTGATATGAGGGAAGGTAATATTAAATATCAATTTCCTCTCAAGAAAGGTATGGAACACTTCCCTAGAAAGAGAATGAAGTTGCCTTTTGATTCTATTATTAGAACAAGTTATGATGTTGATGCTTCTACTCTCGATGTTACTTGATTTGCACTTTCTGCGCCTAGCTGAAAGGCGTTAAAGAAAAGCGCTTATGGGAGACAACCCATGTTTTTACCTACAGCAATTTTTTGTTTTGTTGAGTCTTGGAAGTTGTTTACTACTGTAGCAACCTCTCCTTATCATGTTTTTGTGCCAAGTAAAGTTTCTATGTCAAAGTTGATGTTATATTTGGGATCGCTGCGCAGAAACAGCATTGCTGTCTGTCACGAATCTGGGCACAGTTCTCTGTAGAAAATTCGAAAAAATCTGCCAATTTACGAGCGTGATCCTCAGATATGTACGCAACTTTCATTAGTTTTGAGTTTTTCCATTTGAGCAAGTCTGGTGCCAGCTTTAAATTCGTCTTTACGGACTGTTCTGTTTTTGACAGATTCTGCCTTTTATTTCGCATTGCCTCTTTTGCTATGTTCGATTTATTTCTTTGATTCATTAATGTCCAGTAGCATTATGCAATGTCCAGAAGTGTAAAGAATGATTGTGTCACCTCTGAATGTGTGAATTATTAATTGTGCACTAACCCTCTAATGAGTTTGCTTGAAGTTTGGTGTGAAGGAAGTTTTCAAGGGTCAAGAGAGGAGAATGATATACTATGATCAAGAGGAGTGAAAGCTCTAAGCTTGGGGATGCCCCCGTGGTTCACCCCTGCATATTTTAAGAAGACTCAAGCGTCTAAGCTTGGGGATGCCCAAGGCATCCCCTTCTTCATCGACAACATCATCAGGTTCCTCCCCTGAAACTATATTTTTATTCAATCACATCTTGTGTTCTTTACTTGGAGCGTCGGTTTGTTTTTGTTTTTGTTTTTGTTTGAATAAAATGGATCCTAGCATTCACTTTGTGGGAGAGAGACACGCTCCGCTGTTGCATATGGACACATGTGTCCTTAGGCTTTACTCATAATGTTCAAGGCGAAGTTTCTTCTTCGTTAAATTGTTATATGGTTGGAATTGGAAAATGCTACATGTAGTAATTCTAAAATGTCTTGGATAATGTGATACTTGGCAATTGTTGTGCTCATGTTTAAGCTCTTGCATCATATGCTTTGCACCCATTAATGAAGAAATACATAGAGCTTGCTAAAATTTGATTTGCATATTTGGTTTCTCTAAGGTCTAGATAATATCTAGTATTGAGTTTTGAACAACAAGGAAGACGGTGTAGAGTCTTATAATGTTTACAATATGTCTTTTATGTGAGTTTTGTTGCACTTGTTCATCCTTGAGTTTGCTTCAAATAACCTTGCTAGCCTAAACCTTGTATCGAGAGGGAATACTTCTCATGCATCCAAAATCCTTGAGCCAACTACTATGCCATTTGTGTCCACCATACCTACCTACTACATGGTATTTCTCCGCCATTCCAAAGTAAATTGCTTGAGTGCTACCTTTAAAATTCCATCATCCACCTTTGCAATATATAGCTCATGGGACAAAATAGCCTTAAAAACTATCGTAGTATTGAATATGTACTTATGCACTTTATCTTTTATTAAGTTGCTTGTTGTGCGATAACCATGCTTCTGGGGAACGCCATCAACTATTGTTGAATATCATGTGAGTTGCTATGCATGTCCGTCTTGTCTGAAGGATCTATCATTTTAGTGGTTGGAGCATGCAAAATTGTTAGAGAAGAACATTGGGCCGCTAACTAAAGCCATGAATCATGGTGGAAGTTTCAGTTTTGGACATATATCCTCAATCTCATATGAGAATAATAATCATTGCTACATGCTTATGCATTTAAGAGGAGTCCATTATCTGTTGTCCATGTTGTCCCGGTATGGATGTCTAAGTTGAGAATAATCAAAAGCGAGAAATCCAAAATGCGAGCATTCTCCTTAGACCTTTGTACAGGCGGCATGGAGGTACCCCTTTGTGACACTTGGTTGAAACATGGCATGCGAAGATCCGGTAGTCCAAGCTAAGTAGGACAAGGTGCGGGCACTATTAGTATACTATGCATGAGGCTTGCAACTTGTAAGATATAATTTACATAACTCATATGCTTTATTACTACCGTTGACAAAATTGTTTCATGTTTTCAAAATAAAAGCTCTAGCACAAATACAGCAATCGATGCTTTCCTCTTTGAAGGACCTTTCTTTTACTTTTATTGTTGAGTCAGTTTACCTATCTCCTTCCACCTTAAGAAGCAAACACTTGTGTGAACCGTGCATTGATTCCTACATACTTGCATATTGCACTTGTTATATTACTTTATGTTGACAATATCCATGAGATATACATGTTATAAGTTGAAAGCAACCGCTGAAACTTAATCTTCCTTTGTGTTGCTTCAACACCTTTACTTTGATTTATTGCTTTATGAGTTAACTCTTATGCAAGACTTATTGATGCTTGTCTTGAAGTACTATTCATGAAAAGTCTTTGCTTTATGATTCAGTTGTTTACTCATGTCATTACCTTTGTTTTGATCGCTGCATTCATTACATATGTTTACAAATAGTATGATCAAGATTATGATGGCATGTCACTTCAGAAATTATCTTTGTTATCGTTTTACCTGCTCGGGACGAGCAGAACTAAGCTTGGGGATGCTGATACGTCTCCAACGTATCGATAATTTCTTATGTTCCATGCCACTTTATTGATGATACCTACATGTTTTATGCACATTATATGTCATATTTATGCATTTTCTGGAACTAACCTATTAACAAGATGCCGAAGAGCCAGTTGCTGTTTTCTGCTGTTTTTGGTTTCAGAAATCCTAGTAAGGAAATATTCTCGGAATTGGACGAAACTTTCGCCCAGGGTCCTATTTTTGCACGAAGCTTCCAGAAGACCGAAGAGATAACGAAGTGGGGCCACGAGGCAGCCAGGGCATAGGGCGGCGCGGCCAGGCCCCTGGCGCGCCACCCTGCCCCCTGGGGCCCTCGTGTGGCCCCCGCGTTGACCTTCCGCCTACTTAAAGTCTCCGTCGCGAAACCCCCAGTACCGAGAGCCACGATACGGAAAACCTTCCAGAGACGCCGCCGCCGCGAATCCCATCTCGGGGATTCAGGAGATCGCCTCCGGCACCCTGCCGGAGAGGGGATTCATCTCCCGGAGGACTCTACACCGCCATGGTCGCCTCCGGAGTGATGAGTGAGTAGTTCACCCCTGGACCATGGGTCCATAGCAGTAGCTAGATGGTCGTCTTCTCCTGTTGTGCTTCATTGTTGGATCTTGTGAGCTGCCTAACATGATCAAGATCATCTATCTGTAATTCTATATGTTGTGTTTGTCGGGATCCGATGGATAGAGAGTACTATGATTATGGTGATTATCAATCTATTGTTTATGTGTTTTTTATGATCTTGCATGCTCTCCGTTATTAGTAGAGGCTCTGGCCAAGTTTTTGCTCTTAACTCCAAGAGGGGTATTTATGCTCGATAGTGGGTTCATGCCTCCATTGAATCTGGGACAGTGACAGAAAGTTCTAAGGTTGTGGATGTGTTGTTGCCACTAGGGATAAAACATTGATGCTATGTCTAAGGATGTAGTTGTTGATTACATTACGCACCATACTTAATGCAATTGTCTGTTGCTTAGCAACTTAATACTGAATGGGGTTCGGATGATAACCTGAAGGTGGACTTTTTAGGCATAGATGCAGTTGGATGGCGGTCTATGTACTTTGTCGTAATGCCCAATTAAATCTCACTATATTTATCATATCATGTATATGCATTGTTATGCCTTTCTCTATTTGTCAATTGCCCGACTGTAATTTGTTCACCCAACATGCTTTTATCTTATGGGAGAGACACCTCTAGTGAACTGTGGACCCCGGTCCTATTCTTTACATAGCATACAATCTACTGCAATTGTGTTTACTGTTTTCTTTGCAAACATCTTCCACTCGATACGTTTAATCCTTTGTTACAGCAAGCCGGTGAGATTGACAACCTCACTGTTTCGTTGGGACAAAGTACTTGGGTTGTGTTGTGCAGGTTCCGCGTTGGCGCCGGAATCCCTGGTGTTGCGCCGCATCACATTTCGCGACCATCAACCTTCAACGTGCTTCTTGGCTCCTACTGGTTCGATTAAACCTTGGTTTCTTTCTGAGGGAAAACTTGCTACTGTGCGCATCATACCTTCCTCTTGGGGTTCCCAACGAACGTGTGAGTTACTTACATGTTTACTTATTGCACTCGTTATATTACTCTATGTTGACAAATATCCATGAGATATACATGTTACAAGTTGAAAGCAATTGCTGAAACTTAATCATCCTTTGTGTTGCTTCAATGCATTCTACTTTGAATTTATTGCTTATGAGTTAGCTCTTATGCAAGTCTTATTGATACTTGTTTGAAAGTACTATTCATGAAAAGTTTTGCTATATGATTCATTTGTTTAGTCATTATCTTTGTTAGCAATCTTTTGTTCAGATCACTCCATTCATCTCATATGCTTTACAATAATGTTGATCAAGATTATGTTGGTAGCATGTCACTTTAGAAATTATTTGTGTTATCGTTTACCTACTCGAGGGCGAGTAGGAACTAAGCTTGGGGATGCTTGATACGTCTCAAACGTATCTATAATTTCTTATGTTCCATGCTACTTTTATTACAATACTTGAATGTTTTATACATACTTTACAGCATTATTATACATTTTCCGGCACTAACCTATTAACAAGATGCCGAAGCGCCAGTTGCTGTTTTCTGCTGTTTTTGGTTTCAGAAATCCTAGTAAGGAAATATTCTCGGAATTGGACGAAATCAACGCCCAGGGGCCTATTTTTACACGAAGCTTCCGAAGACCGAAGGGAGACGAAGTGGGGCCACGAGGTGGCCACACACCAGGGCGGTGCGGCCCAGGCCCTGGCCGCGCGGCCCTAGTGTGTGGGGCCCTCGTGACGCCCCCTGACCTACCCTTCCGCCTACAAATAGCCTTCGTCGCGAAACCCCCTGTACCGAGAGCCACGATACGGAAAACATTACTGAGAGGCCGCCGCCGCCAATCCCATCTCGGGGATTCAGGAGATCGCCTCCGGCACCCTGCCGGAGAGGGGAATCATCACCGGAGGGGCTCTACATCATCATGCCCGCCTCCGGATTGATGCGTGAGTAGTTCATCCTTGGACTATGGGTCCATAGCAGTAGCTAGATGGTTGTCTTCTCCGCTTGTGCTATCATTGTTTAGATCTTGTGAGCTGCCTAACATGATCAAGATCATCTATTTGTAATGCTACATGTTGTGTTTGGCGGGATCCGATGAATATAGAATATTATGTTAAGTTGATTATCAATCTATCATATATGTGTTGTTTATGTTCTTGCATGCTCTCCGTTGCTAGTAGAGGCTCTGGCCAAGTTGATACTTGTAACTCCAAGAGGGAGTAATTATGCTCGATAGTGGGTTCATGCCTCCATTGAATCTGGGACAGTGACAGAAAGTTCTAAGGTTGTGGATGTGTTGTTGCTACTAGGGATAAAACATTGATGCTTTGTCTAAGGATATTTGTGTTGATTACATTACGCACCATACTTAATGCAATTATCTGTTGTTTACAACTTAATACCGGAAGGGGTTCGGATGATAACCTGAAGGTGGATTATTTAGGCATAGATGCATGCTGGATAGCGATCTATGTACTTTGTCGTAATACCCTGATTAAATCACATAGTAATCATCGTTGATATGTATTGAATCTTTATTTGTTAATTGCTCGCCTGTAATTTGTTCACCCAGCATGTTAGTTATCTTATTGGAGAGACACCTCTAGTGAACTGTGGACCCCGGTCCATTCTTTTACATCTGAATACATTCTACTATTTTTACTGTTCTTTGCAAACAAACACCATCTTCCACTCGATACGTTTAATCCTTTGTTTTTAGCAAGCCGGTGAGATTGACAACCTCACTGTTACGTTGGGGCAAAGTACTTTGATTGTGTTGTGCAGGTTCCACGTTGGCGCCGGTTTCACTGGTGTTGCGCCGCACTACACTCCTCCACCAACAACCTTCACGTGCTTCTTGGCTCCTACTGGTTCGATAACCTTGGTTTCATACTGAGGGAAACTTGCTTCTATACGCATCATACCTTCCACTTGGGGTTCCCAACGGACGTGTGCTTCGCGCGTATCATGTACCGCAATATCCTCTTCACAAGTTGAAAATGAGAGTCCATGGGAGCATGCATAAACAAGCAAACCTGCTGACCCGCATAGGAGATGTTCGGGCGTGTCAATGTAAGGTATTGGAGGGCTCCAGTAAGGCTCCAGTAGAGAGTGGGGTCACTGAACCGAGAGCCATCATGAGCGGAAAGGTTCTGTTTGGTGTCAATGGGAGTGGGAAGTGGGTGGGAATTGAGCATGTTGGCGCGCTCTAGGATCTCCAATGCATATTGTTGTTGAGACAAAACAGACCTCTTTGGTGCGGTGAACATTGACTCCAAGAAAATGGTGAATGTCACCCAAGTCGGTCATGGAAAACTCATGGTGGAGGGATGTGATGATGGAAGACAACGGTGAAGACGTGTTGGCAGTGAGAATGATATCATCAACGTAAAGAAGCAAATAGGCAATGGAGTTCCCACGTTGGAGGATAAACAAGGATATGTCACATTTCAAGGCCGAAAAACCAATGGACAACAAAAAAAAAAGTAGTGAAACGGGTAAACCATGTGCGTGGTGCTTGTTTGAGGCCATAGAGAGATTTGCGCAAATGACAAACATGAGTGGGGTGAGAGGATTCAATGAAGCCAGAGGGTTGCTCACAATATACTGTCTCTTGTAGATCACCATGGAGGAATACATTCTTCACATCAAGTTGATGAATAGGCCAGGAGTGTGAAGTGGCAATGCTAAGCACCAGACGGATAGGGCTTCACCACAGGACTGAATGTCTCATCAAAGTCCACTTCATACTGCTGGGTAAATCCACAGACCACCCATCGAGCCTTCTAGCGAGCTAGAGAACCATCAACATTGAACTTGTGGCGAAAGGTCCACTTGCCGGTAACCACATTGACACCTGCAGGACGAGAAACTAAAGACCACGTGTCATTCCGCATTAGGGTATTATATTCATCAAGCATAGCGTTGTGCCAATTTGGGTCCTTGAGGGCAGAACGGTATGCGTCGGGAATAGGGGAGATGGTGGTGGTGGTAGAGGCTAGAATATTCTTTTGGTTAGGCATGGAAAAACCAGTTTGGCTCGGGTGATCATTGGGTGCGGATTCTGGGGTGGCTGTACTGATTTGGCTTTGGGAGGAAAGTACAGGTGGGGCCGAGCTAGGATTGGCGATGTGATGCCGCACCGACAGATCGGCAGGAGCAAACGGTGTTGGGTACGATGTACAGCGTCAAGTCCCTCTCGAAACCAAGTCCCCACCATTACCCAGCTGGTAAAACTTGGTGTTGGCTCCTTCCATCTGAAAGTGAATTGGATGAGTAAGTTAGAGAAGTGAACAAGTGTGGCAAAATTTTATGTAGATTTATAAGGAAGAGCATGACTTATCATTTTTGAAGGTCTCAAGGAGAAGAGTGAATAGGTTTTTCAGAAATATTCACTTCATTTGTTTTTGAAACTAAATTTTCAGAACATCCATTCTAACTAGGGTCTCCTAAGGTCAAACAATGGCTCTGATACCAACTTGTCAACACCCGGATTTTTAAGTCCGATGCCTATTATGCCATACATCGCAATCCCAGGAAGATTGTTGTTGCGAGACATAACATTGATATCATAACTCATCATTCATTACAAACCATCATCGTCTTACAAAAGTAGATCACATGATCCCATATTACAACAATAGTTGATCTATTGATCAACGAACATCACAAATAGCGGAAGCGTATTGATGGCGTGTAACTCACACGTTCGTTGGGAACCCCAAGAGGAAGGTATGATGCGCACAGTAGCAAGTTTTCCCTCAGAAAGAAACCAAGGTTTAATCGAACCAGAGGAGCCAAGAAGCACGTTGAAGGTTGATGGTCGCGAAATGTGATGCGGCGCAACACCAGGGATTCCGGCGCCAACGTGGAACCTGCACAACACAACCCAAGTACTTTGTCCCAACGAAACAGTGAGGTTGTCAATCTCACCGGCTTGCTGTAACAAAGGATTAAGCGTATCGAGTGGAAGATGATTGTTTGCAAGAAAATAATAAAACACAATTGCAGTAGATTGTATGCTATGTAAAGAATAGGACCGGGGTCCACAGTTCACTAGAGGTGTCTCTCCCATAAGATAAAAGCATGTTGGGTGAACAAATTACAGTCGGGCAATTGACAAATAGAGAAAGGCATAACAATGCATATACATGATATGATAAATATAGTGAGATTTAATTGGGCATTACGACAAAGTACATAGACCGCCATCCAACTGCATCTATGCCTAAAAAGTCCACCTTCAGGTTATCATCCGAACCCCATTCAGTATTAAGTTGCTAAGCAACAGACAATTGCATTAAGTATGGTGCGTAATGTAATCAACAACTACATCCTTAGACATAGAATCAATGTTTTATCCCTAGTGGCAACAGCACATCACAACCTTAGAACTTTCTGTCACTGTCCCAGGTGTCAATGAAGGCATGAACCCACTATCGAGCATAAATACTCCCTCTTGGAGTTAAGAGTAAAAACTTGGCCAGAGCCTCTACTAATAACGGAGAGCATGCAAGATCATAAACAACACATAAACAATAGATTGATAATCACCATAATCATAGTATTCTCTATCCATCGGATCCCGACAAACACAACATATAGAATTACAGATAGATGATCTTGATCATGTTAGGCAGCTCACAAGATCCAACAATGAAGCACAACAAGGAGAAGACGACCATCTAGCTACTGCTATGGACCCATGGTCCAGGGGTGAACTACTCACTCATCACTCCGGAGGCGACCATGGCGGTGTAGAGTCCTCCGGGAGATGAATCCCCTCTCCGGCAGGGTGCCGGAGGCGATCTCCTGAATCCCCCGAGATGGGATTCGCGGCGGCGGCTCTGGAAGGTTTTCCGTATCGTGGCTCTCGGTACTGGGGGTTTTCGCGACGGAGGCTTTAAGTAGGCGGAAGGGCAACGCGGGGGCCACACGAGGGCCCCACACCCTAGGTCGGCGCGGCCAGGGCCTGGGCCGCGCCGGCCTATGGTGTGCGCGCCTCGTGGCCCCACTTCCTTCCCTCTTCGGTCTTCTGGAAGCTTCGTGCAAAAATAGGACCCTGGGCGAAGATTTCGTCCAATTCCGAGAATATTTCCTTACTAGGATTTCTGAAACCAAAAACAGCAGAAAACAGCAACTGGCTCTTCGGCATCTTGTTAATAGGTTAGTTCCAGAAATGCATAAATATGACATATAATGTGCATAAAACATGTAGGTATCATCAATAAAGTAGAACATAAGAAATTATCGATACGTCGGAGACGTATCAGCATCCCCAAGCTTAGTTCTGCTCGTCCCGAGCAGGTAAAACGATAACAAAGATAATTTCTGAAGTGACATGCCATCATAATCTTGATCATACTATTTGTAAACATATGTAATGAATGCAGCGATCAAAACAAAGGTAATGACATGAGTAAACAAGTGAAACATATGACAAAGACTTTTCATGAATAGTACTTCAAGACAAGCATCAATAAGTCTTGCATAAGAGTTAACTCATAAAGCAATAAATCAAAGTAAAGGTGTTGAAGCAACACAAAGGAAGATTAAGTTTCAGCGGTTGCTTTCAACTTATAACATGTATATCTCATGGATATTGTCAACATAGAGTAATATAACAAGTGCAATATGCAAGTATGTAGGAATCAATGCACAGTTCACACAAGTGTTTGCTTCTTAAGGTGGAGGGAGATAGGTAAACTGACTCAACAATAAAAGTAAAAGAATGGTCCTTCAAGAGGAAAGCATCGATTGCTGTATTTGTGCTAGAGCTTTTATTTTGAAAACATGAAACAATTTTGTCAACGGTAGTAATAAAGCATATGAGTTATGTAAATTATATCTTACAAGTTGCAAGCCTCATGCATAGTGTACTAATAGTGTCCGCACCTCGTCCTACTTAGCTTGGACTACCGGATCTTTGCATGCCATGTTTCAACCAAGTGTCACAAAGGGGTACCTCCATGCCGCCTACAAAGGTCTAAGGAGAATGCTCGCATTTTGGATTTCTCGCTTTTGATTATTCTCAACTTAGACATCCATACCGGGACAACATGGACAACAGATAATGGACTCCTCTTAAATGCATAAGCATGTAGCAATGATTATTATTCTCATATGAGATTGAGGATATATGTCCAAAACTGAAACTTCCACCATGATTCATGGCTTTAGTTAGCGGCCCAATGTTCTTCTCTAACAATTTTGCATGCTCCAACCACTAAAATGATAGATCCTTCAGACAAGACGGACATGCATAGCAACTCACATGATATTCAACAATAGTTGATGGCGTTCCCCAGAAGCATGGTTATCGCACAACAAGCAACTTAATAAAAGATAAAGTGCATAAGTACATATTCAATACTACGATAGTTTTTAAGGCTATTTTGTCCCATGAGCTATATATTGCAAAGGTAAATGATGGAATTTTAAAGGTAGCACTCAAGCAATTTACTTTGGAATGGCGGAGAAATACCATGTAGTAGGTAGGTATGGTGGACACAAATGGCATAGTAGTTGGCTCAAGGATTTTGGATGCATGAGAAGTATTCCCTCTCGATACAAGGTTTAGGCTAGCAAGGTTATTTGAAGCAAACTCAAGGATGAACAGGTGCAGCAAAACTCACATAAAAGACATATTGTAAACATTATAAGACTCTACACCGTCTTCCTTGTTGTTCAAAACTCAATACTAGATATTATCTAGACCTTAGAGAGACCAAATATGCAAATCAAATTTTAGCAAGCTCTATGTATTTCTTCATTAATGGGTGCAAAGCATATGATGCAAGAGCTTAAACATGAGCACAACAATTGCCAAGTATCACATTATCCAAGACATTTTAGAATTACTACATGTAGCATTTTCCAATTCCAACCATATAACAATTTAACGAAGAAGAAACTTCGCCTTGAACATTATGAGTAAAGCCTAAGGACATATGTGTCCATATGCAACAGCGGAGCGTGTCTCTCTCCCACAAAGTGAATGCTAGGATCCATCTTATTCAAACAAAAACAAAAACAAAAACAAACCGACGCTCCAAGTAAAGAACACAAGATGTGATTGAATAAAAATATAGTTTCAGGGAGGAACCTGATGATGTTGTCGATGAAGAAGGGGATGCCTTGGGCATCCCCAAGCTTAGACGCTTGAGTCTTCTTAAAATATGCAGGGGTGAACCACGGGGGCATCCCCAAGCTTAGAGCTTTCACTCCTCTTGATCATAGTATATCATACTCCTCTCTTGACCCTTGAAAACTTCCTTCACACCAAACTTCAAGCAAACTCATTAGAGGGTTAGTGCACAATTAATAATTCACATGTTCAGAGGTGGCACAATCATTCTTTTCACTTCTGGACATTGCATAAAGCTACTGGACATTAATGGATCAAAGAAATAAATCCAACATAGCAAAAGAGGCAATGCGAAATAAAAGGCAGAATCTGTCAAAAACAGAACAGTCCGTAAAGACGAATTTAAAGCTGGCACCAGACTTGCTCAAATGGAAAAACTCAAAACTAATGAAAGTTGCGTACATATCTGAGGATCACGCTCGTAAATTGGCAGATTTTTTCGAATTTTCTACAGAGAACTGTGCCCAGATTCGTGACAGACAGCAATGCTGTTTCTGCGCAGCGATCCCAAATATAACATCAACTTTGACATAGAAACTTTACTTGGCACAAAAACATGATAAGGAGAGGTTTCTACAGTAGTAAAAAACTTCCAAGACACAAATATAAAACAAAGTACTGTAGTAAAAAAACACATGGGTTATCTCCCAAGAAGTTCTTTCTTTATAGCCATTAAGATGGGCTCAGCAGTTTTAATGATGCAATTGCAAGAAATAGTATTTGAAGCAAAAGAGAGCATCAAGAGGCAAATTCAAAACACATTTAAGTCTAACATGCTTCCTATGCATAGGAATCTTGTAAATAAACAAGTTCATGAAGAGCAAAGTAACAAGCATAGGAAGATAAAACAAGTGTAGCTTCAAAAATTTCAGCACATAGAGAGGTGTTTTAGTAACATGAAAATTTTTACAACCATATTTTCCTCTCTCATAATAACTTTCAGTAGCAACATGAGCAAACTCAACAATATAACTATCACATAAAGCATTCTTATCATGAGTCTCATGCATAAAATTATTACTCTCCACATAGGCATAATCAATTTTATTAGTTGTAGTGGGAGCAAATTCAACAAAGTAGCTATCATTATTATTCTTATCATCAAATATAAGAGGCAAAGTATCATCAAAGTAAATTTTCTCCTCAATGCTTGGGGGACTAAAAATATCATGCTCATCAAAGCCAGCTTCCCCAAGCTTAGAATTTTCCATATCATTAGCAACAATAGTGTTCAAAGCATTCATATTAACATGTTCCATGGGTTTTTTAATTTTCGCATCAAACCATCCATGTCTTAAATCAGGAAATAGAATAAAAAGCTCATTGTTGTCCATTATGCCTAACTAGTGTAAATAAAAGCAAGTACAGGACTAGACATGATAACAAAATAAATTAAATGCAAGTAACTAATTTTTTTGTGTTTTTGATATAGAGAGCAAGACAGTAAATAAAGTAAACTAGCAACTAATTTTTTTGTGTTTTGATTTAGTGCAGCAAACAAAGTAGTAAATAAAATAAAGCAAGACAAAAACAAAGTAAAGAGATTGAGAAGTGTCTTGATCTCCCCGGCAACGGCGCCAGAAAAAGAGCTTGATGGCGTGTAACTCACACGTTCGTTGGGAACCCCAAGAGGAAGGTATGATGCGCACAGTAGCAAGTTTTCCCTCAGAAAGAAACCAAGGTTTAATCGAACCAGTAGAGCCAAGAAGCACGTTGAGGTTGATGGTCGCGAAATGTGATGCCGCAACACCAGGATTCCGGCGCCAACGCGGAACCTGCACAACACAACCCAAGTACTTTGTCCCAACGAAACAGTGAGGTTGTCAATCTCACCGGCTTGCTGTAACAAAGGATTAAGCGTATCGAGTGGAAGATGATTGTTTGCAACAAAACAGTAAAACACAATTGCAGTAGATTGTATGCTATGTAAAGAATAGGACCGGGGTCCACAGTTCACTAGAGGTGTCTCTCCCATAAGATAAAAGCATGTTGGGTGAACAAATTACAGTCGGGCAATTGACAAATAGAGAAAGGCATAACAATGCATATACATGATATGATAAATATAGTGAGATTTAATTGGGCATTACGACAAAGTACATAGACCGCCATCCAACTGCATCTATGCCTAAAAAGTCCACCTTCAGGTTATCATCCGAACCCCATTCAGTATTAAGTTGCTAAGCAACATACAATTGCATTAAGTATGGTGCGTAATGTAATCGACAACTACATCCTTAGACATAGAATCAATGTTTTATCCCTAGTGGCAACAACACATCACAACCTTAGAACTTTCTGTCACTGTCCCAGGTGTCAATGAAGGCATGAACCCACTATCGAGCATAAATACTCCCTCTTGGAGTTAAGAGTAAAAACTTGGCCAGAGCCTCTACTAATAACGGAGAGCATGCAAGATCATAAACAACACATAAACAATAGATTGATAATCACCATAATCATAGTATTCTCTATCCATCGGATCCCGACAAACACAACATATAGAATTACAGATAGATGATCTTGATCATGTTAGGCAGCTCACAAGATCCAACAATGAAGCACAACAAGGAGAAGACGACCATCTAGCTACTGCTATGGACCCATGGTCCAGGGGTGAACTACTCACTCATCACTCCGGAGGCGACCATGGCGGTGTAGAGTCCTCCGGGAGATGATCCCTCTCCGGGGTGTGATACGTCTCCAACGTATCGATAATTTCTTATGTTCCATGCTACTTTATTGATGATACCTACATGTTTTATGCACATTATATGTCATATTTATGCATTTTCTGGAACTAACCTATTAACAAGATGCCGAAGAGCCAGTTGTTTTCTGCTGTTTTTGGTTTCAGAAATCCTAGTAAAGAAATATTCTCGGAATTGGACGAAACTTTCGCCCAGGGTCCTATTTTTGCACGAAGCTTCCAGAAGACCGAAGAGATAACGAAGTGGGGCCACGAGGCGGCCGGAGGGGAGGCGCGCGGCCCAGGCCCGGCCGCGCCCGACCTACCCCCTGGGCCCCTCGTGTGGCCCCCCGCGTGACCCTCCGCCTACTTAAAGCCTCCGTCGCGAAACCCCCAGTACCGAGAGCCACGATACGGAAAACCTTACAGAGACGCGCCGCCGCGAATCCCATCTCGGGGGATTCAGGAGATCGCCTCCGGCACCCTGCCGGAGAGGGGATTCATCTCCCGGAGGACTCTACACCGCCATGGTCGCCTCCGGAGTGATGAGTGAGTAGTCCACCCCTGGACCATGGGTCCATAGCAGTAGCTAGATGGTCGTATTCTCCTTGTTGTGCTTCATTGTTGGATCTTGTGAGCTGCCTAACATGATCAAGATCATCTATATGTAATTCTATATGTTGTGTTTGTCGGGATCCGATGGATAGAGAGTACTATGATTATGGTGATTATCAATCTATTGTTCATGTGTTGTTTATGATCTTGCATGCTCTCCGTTACTAGTAGAGGCTCTGGCCAAGTTTTTACTCTTAACTCCAAGAGGGAGTATTTATGCTCGATAGTGGGTTCATGCCTCCATTGAATCTGGGACAGTGACAGAAAGTTCTAAGGTTGTGGATGTGTTGTTGCCACTAGGGATAAAACATTGATGCTATGTCTAAGGATGTAGTTGTTGATTACATTACGCACCATACTTAATGCAATTGTCTGTTGCTTTGCAACTTAATACTGGAGGGGGTTCGGATGATAACCTGAAGGTGGACTTTTTAGGCATAGATGCAGTTGGATGGCGGTCTATGTACTTTGTCGTAATGCCCAATTAAATCTCACTATATTTATCATATCATGTATATGCATTGTTATGCCTTTCTCTATTTGTCAATTGCCCGACTGTAATTTGTTCACCCAACATGCTTTTATCTTATGGGAGAGACACCTCTAGTGAACTGTGGACCCCGGTCCTATTCTTTACATAGCATACAATCTACTGCAATTGTGTTTTACTATTTTATTTGCAAACATCTTCCACTCGATACGTTTAATCCTTTGTTACAGCAAGCCGGTGAGATTGACAACCTCACTGTTTCGTTGGGGCAAAGTACTTGGGTTGTGTTGTGCAGGTTCCGCGTTGGCGCAGAATCCCTGGTGTTGTGCCGCATCACATTTCGCGACCATCAACCTTCAACGTGCTTCTTGGCTCCTACTGGTTCGATTAAACCTTGGTTTCATACTGAGGGAAACTTGCCACTGTGCGCATCATACCTTCCTCTTGGGGTTCCCAACGGACGTGTACATCTACGTGCATCAAGCATTTTTTCTGGCGCCGTTGTCGGGGAGATCAAGACACGCTGCAAGGGGAGTCTCCACTTCTCAATCTCTTTACTTTGTTTTTGTCTTGCTTTATTTTATTTACTACTTTGTTTGCTGCACTAAATCAAAACACAAAAAAATTAGTTGCTAGTTTTACTTTATTTACTGTCTTGCTCTCTATATCGAAAACACACAAAAATAGTTACTTGCATTTACTTTATCTAGTTTGTTTTATTTACCGTTGCTAAAATGAATACCCCTGAAAATACTAAGTTGTGTGACTTCACAAATGCAAATAATAATGATTTCCTATGCACACCTATTGCTCCACCTGCTACTACAGCAGAATTCTTTGAAATTAAACCTGCTTTACTGAACTTGGTTATGAGAGATCAATTTTCTGGTGCTAGTTCTGATGATGCTGCTGCCCATCTCAATAATTTTGTTGAACTTTGTGAAATGCAAAAGTATAAAGATGTAGATGGTGATATTATTAAATTGAAAGTGTTTCCTTTCTCATTAAGAGGAAGAGCTAAAGATTGGTTGCTATCTTTGCCTAAGAATAGTATTGATTCATGGACTAAATGCAAGGATGCTTTTATTGGTAGATATTATCCTCCCGCTAAAATTATATCTTTGAGAAGTAGCATAATGAATTTTAAACAATTAGATACTGAACATGTTGCTCAAGCATGGGAGAGAATGAAAACTTTGGTAAAGAATTGCCCAACCCATGGACTGACTACTTGGATGATCATCCAAACCTTCTATGCAGGACTAAATTTTTCTTCGCGGAATTTATTGGATTCAGCTGCTGGAGGTACCTTTATGTCCATCACATTGGGGGCGGCTACAAAACTTCTTGATGATATGATGATAAATTACTCTGAATGGCACACGGAAAGAGCTCCACAAGGTAAGAAGGTAAATTCTGTTGAGGAAACCTCTTCCTTGAGTGATAAGATTGATGTGATTATGTCTATGCTTGTGAATGGTAGATCTAATGTAGATCCAAATAATGTTCCTTTAGCTTCATTGGTTGCTCAAGAAGAAAATGTTGATGTGAATTTCATTAAAAATAATAATTTCAACAACAATGCTTATAGGAACAACTCTGGTAATAACTATAGGCCATATCCTTCTGCTAATGGTAATGGTTATGGTAATTCTTATGGGAATTCTTACAATAATAATAGGAGTGTACCCTCTGGTCTTGAAGCCATGCTTAAAGAATTTATTAGTACACAAACTGCTTTTAACAAATCTGTTGAGGAAAAGCTTGATAAAATTGATACTATTGCTTCTAGAGTTGATAGACTTGCCTCTGATGTTAATCTTTTAAAATTGAAAGTTATGCCTAATAATGATATTGATAATAAGATTACTACTACAGCAAATGCCATCCAAGTTAGAATTAATGAGAATATAAGATTAATGGCTGAACTGCGTGCTAGGTGGGATAGAGAAGAAAATGAAAAACTAGCTAAAGAGAATAATGTAGCTAAAGTTTGGACTATTACCACCACTAGTAATGCTAATTCTCCACATGTTGCTGCACCTCCTACTATCAATGGTAAAATAATTGGTGTTGGCAATATTTCTACTCCTAGTGCAAAGCGAACAAAACTGCCTGAAATTGCTAAAACTGCTGAAACTGCTTGTGATAAAACTGCTGAAATTTTTTCCAACCTTGGGAACAATGATCCCATTGGTGTAGCTCATAATGATTTAGATTTTGATGATTGCCACATCTCTGAAGTTATAAAGTTCTTACAAAAACTTGCTAAAAGTCCTAATGCTAGTGCTATAAATTTAGCCTTTACAAAACATATTACAAATGCTCTCATAAAAGCTAGAGAAGAGAAACTAAAACTTGAAACTTCTATTCCTAGAAAGTTAGAGGATGGTTGGGAGCCCATCATTAAAATGAAATTCAATGACTTTGAATGTAATGCTTTATGTGATCTTGGTGCAAGTATTTCTGTTATGCCTAAAAAGATTTATGATATGCTTGACTTGCCACCATTGAAGAATTGTTATTTGGATGTTAATCTTGCCGATAATGTTAAAAAGAAACCTTTGGGGAGGATTGATAATGTGCATATTACGGTTAACAATAACCTTGTCCCCGTTGATTTTGTTGTCTTGGATATCGAATGCAATGCATCTTGTCCTATTGTGTTGGGAAGACCTTTTCTTCGAACTGTTGGTGCTGTTATTGATATGAGGGAAGGTAATATTAAATATCAATTTCCTCTCAAGAAAGGTATGGAACACTTCCCTAGAAAGAGAATGAAGTTGCCTTTTGATTCTATTATTAGAACAAGCTATGATGTTGATGCTTCTACTCTCGATGTTACTTGATTTGCACTTTCGCGCCTAGCTGAAAGGCGTTAAAGAAAAGCGCTTATGGGAGACAACCCATGTTTTTACCTACAGCAATTTTTTGTTTTGTTGAGTCTTGGAAGTTGTTTACTACTGTAGCAACCTCTCCTTATCATGTTTTTGTGCCAAGTAAAGTTTCTATGTCAAAGTTGATGTTATATTTGGGATCGCTGCGCAGAAACAGCATTGCTGTCTGTCACGAATCTGGGCACAGTTCCCTGTAGAAAATTCTAAAAAATCTGCCAATTTACGAGCGTGATCCTCAGATATGTACGCAACTTTCATTAGTTTTGAGTTTTTCCATTTGAGCAAGTCTAGTGCCAGCTTTAAATTCGTCTTTACGGACTGTTCTGTTTTTGACAGATTCTGCCTTTTATTTCGCATTGCCTCTTTTGCTATGTTGGATTTATTTCTTTGATCCACTAATGTCCAGTAGCATTATGCAATGTCCAGAAGTGAAAATAATGATTGTGTCACCTCTGAATGAGTGAATTATTAATGATGCACTAACCCTCTAATGAGTTTGCTTGAAGTTTGGTGTGAAGGAAGTTTTCAAGGGTCAAGAGAGGAGAATGATATACTATGATCAAGAGGAGTGAAAGCTCTAAGCTTGGGGATGCCCCCGTGGTTCACCCCTGCATATTTTAAGAAGACTCAAGCGTCTAAGCTTGGGGATGCCCAAGGCATCCCCTTCTTCATCGACAACATCATCAGGTTCCTCCCCTGAAACTATATTTTTATTCAATCACATCTTGTGTTCTTTACTTGGAGCGTCGGTTTGTTTTTGTTTTTGTTTTTGTTTGAATAAGATGGATCCTAGCATTCACTTTGTGGGAGAGAGACACGCTCCGCTGTTGCATATGGACACATGTGTCCTTAGGCTTTACTCATAATGTTCAAGGCGAAGTTTCTTCTTCGTTAAATTGTTATATGGTTGGAATTGGAAAATGCTACATGTAGTAATTCTAAAATGTCTTGGATAATGTGATACTTGGCAATTGTTGTGCTCATGTTTAAGCTCTTGCATCATATGCTTTGCACCCATTAATGAAGAAATACATAGAGCTTGCTAAAATTTGATTTGCATATTTGGTTTCTCTAAGGTCTAGATAATATCTAGTATTGAGTTTTGAACAACAAGGAAGACGGTGTAGAGTCTTATAATGTTTACAATATGTCTTTTATGTGAGTTTTGCTGCACCTGTTCATCCTTGAGTTTGCTTCAAATAACCTTGCTAGCCTAAACCTTGTATCGAGAGGGAATACTTCTCATGCATCCAAAATCCTTGAGCCAACTACTATGCCATTTGTGTCCACCATAACTACCTACTACATGGTATTTCTCCGCCATTCCAAAGTAAATTGCTTGAGTGCTACCTTTAAAATTCCATCATCCACCTTTGCAATATATAGCTCATGGGACAAAATAGCCTTAAAAACTATCGTAGTATTGAATATGTACTTATGCACTTTATATTTTATTAAGTTGCTTGTTGTGCGATAACCATGCTTCTGGGGAACGCCATCAACTATTGTTGAATATCATGTGAGTTGCTATGCATGTCCGTCTTGTCTGAAGGATCTATCATTTTAGTGGTTGGAGCATGCAAAATTGTTAGAGAAGAACATTGGGCCGCTAACTAAAGCCATGAATCATGGTGGAAGTTTCAGTTTTGGACATATATCCTCAATCTCATATGAGAATAATAACTTTGCTACATGCTTATGCATTTAAGAGGAGTCCATTATCTGTTGTCCATGTTGTCCCGGTATGGATGTCTAAGTTGAGAATAATCAAAAGCGAGAAATCCAAAATGCGAGCATTCTCCTTAGACCTTTGTACAGGCGGCATGGAGGTACCCCTTTGTGACACTTGGTTGAAACATGGCATGCGAAGATCCGGTAGTCCAAGCTAAGTAGGACGAGGTGCGGACACTATTAGTATACTATGCATGAGGCTTGCAACTTGTAAGATATAATTTACATAACTCATATGCTTTATTACTACCGTTGACAAAATTGTTTCATGTTTTCAAAATAAAAGCTCTAGCACAAATACAGCAATCGATGCTTTCCTCTTTGAAGGACCATTCTTTTACTTTTATTGTTGAGTCAGTTTACCTATCTCCTTCCACCTTAAGAAGCAAACACTTGTGTGAACTGTGCATTGATTCCTACATACTTGCATATTGCACTTGTTATATTACTTTATGTTGACAATATCCATGAGATATACATGTTATAAGTTGAAAGCAACCGCTGAAACTTAATCTTCCTATGTGTTGCTTCAACACCTTTACTTTGATTTATTGCTTTATGAGTTAACTCTTATGCAAGACTTATTGATGCTTGTCTTGAAGTACTATTCATGAAAAGTCTTTGCTTTATGATTCAGTTGTTTACTCATGTCATTACTTTTGTTTTGATCGCTGCATTCATTACATATGTTTACAAATAGTATGATCAAGATTATGATGGCATGTCACTTCAGAAATTATCTTTGTTATCGTTTTACCTGCTCGGGACGAGCAGAACTAAGCTTGGGGATGCTGATACGTCTCCAACGTATCGATAATTTCTTATGTTCCATGCTACTTTATTGATGATACCTACATGTTTTATGCACATTATATGTCATATTTATGCATTTTCTGGAACTAACCTATTAACAAGATGCCGAAGAGCCGTTGTTGTTTTCTGCTGTTTTTGGTTTCAGAAATCCTAGTAAAGAAATATTCTCGGAATTGGACGAAACTTTCGCCCAGGGTCCTATTTTTGCACGAAGCTTCCGGAAGACCGAAGAGATAACGAAGTGGGGCCACGAGGCGGCCAGAGGGAGGCCGGCGCGGCCCAGGCCCTGGCGCGCCGACCTACCCCCTGGGCCCCTCGTGTGGCCCCCCGCGTTGACCCTCCGCCTACTTAAAGCTTCCGTCGCGAAACCCCCAGTACCGAGAGCCACGATACGGAAAACCCAGAGACGCGCCGCCGCGAATCCCATCTCGGGGGATTCAGGAGATCGCCTCCGGCACCCTGCCCGAGAGGGGATTCATCTCCCGGAGGACTCTACACCGCCATGGTCGCCTCCGGAGTGATGAGTGAGTAGTCCACCCCTGGACCATGGGTCCATAGCAGTAGCTAGATGGTCGTCTTCTCCTTGTTGTGCTTCATTGTTGGATCTTGTGAGCTGCCTAACATGATCAAGATCATCTATATGTAATTCTATATGTTGTGTTTGTCGGGATCCGATGGATAGAGAGTACTATGATTATGGTGATTATCAATCTATTGTTCATGTGTTGTTTATGATCTTGCATGCTCTCCGTTACTAGTAGAGGCTCTGGCCAAGTTTTTACTCTTAACTCCAAGAGGGAGTATTTATGCTCGATAGTGGGTTCATGCCTCCATTGAATCTGGGACAGTGACAGAAAGTTCTAAGGTTGTGGATGTGCTGTTGCCACTAGGGATAAAACATTGATGCTATGTCTAAGGATGTAGTTGTTGATTACATTACGCACCATACTTAATGCAATTGTCTGTTGCTTTGCAACTTAATACTGGAGGGGGTTCGGATGATAACCTGAAGGTGGACTTTTTAGGCATAGATGCAGTTGGATGGCGGTCTATGTACTTTGTCGTAATGCCCAATTAAATCTCACTATATTTATCATATCATGTATATGCATTGTTATGCCTTTCTCTATTTGTCAATTGCCCGACTGTAATTTGTTCACCCAACATGCTTTTATCTTATGGGAGAGACACCTCTAGTGAACTGTGGACCCCGGTCCTATTCTTTACATAGCATACAATCTACTGCAATTGTGTTTTACTATTTTCTTTGCAAACATCTTCCACTCGATACGTTTAATCCTTTGTTACAGCAAGCCGGTGAGATTGACAACCTCACTGCTTCGTTGGGGCAAAGGGTTGTGTTGTGCAGGTTCCGCGTTGGCGCCGGAATCCCTGGTGTTGCGCCGCATCACATTTCGCGACCATCAACCTTCAACGTGCTTCTTGGCTCCTACTGGTTCGATTAAACCTTGGTTTCATACTGAGGGAAAACTTGCCACTGTGCGCATCATACCTTCCTCTTGGGGTTCCCAACGGACGTGTACATCTACGCGCATCCGGAGGCGATCTCCCGAATCCCCGAGATGGGATTCGGGCGGCGGCGTCTGGAAGGTTTTCCGTATCGTGGCTCTCGGTACTGGGGTTTTCGCGACGGAGGCTTTAAGTAGGCGGAAGGGCAACGCGGGGGCCACACGAGGGCCCCACACCCTAGGTCGGCGCGGCCAGGGCCTGGGCCGCGCCGGCCTATGGTGTCGGCGCCTCGTGGCCCCACTTCCTTCCCCCTTCGGTCTTCTGGAAGCTTCGTGCAAAAATAGGACCCTGGGCGAAGATTTCGTCCAATTCCGAGAATATTTCCTTACTAGGATTTCTGAAACCAAAAACAGCAAAAACAGAACGGCTCTTCGGCATCTTGTTAATAGGTTAGTTCCAGAAAATGCATAAATATGACATATAATGTGCATAAAACATGTAGGTATCATCAATAAAGTAGCATGGAACATAAGAAATTATCGATACGTCGGAGACGTATCATATAGTAGTGGCTATCTAATACACAGGCCAACGCTTGACGTTAGAAGAACTCCTAGTTGTGGTAGACGTCCTGCTCCGTCATCTTCATACTCTGATCCTCTTCATAGTCCGGCCATTTGAATAGCCAGGGACACAAGTGAGTACTTTAAAGTACTAAACTAATACTATTGTAATTACTCATCAATTTTATTAAGGGGATGCTAAGCTCTAGGTTTATTTGCATAAAGCCAGTTTTAGTTCATAAGCATTTCGTAAAAGACTCTTCATTTGCTAACTAACTCAAGTGGGAAAATTAGTGTCATTCCCGCAACTCTGTTGTGATTCAATTCAAGTCACCATTTCAATTCATCATTCCTTTTTAAGAAAACATCTGACAACGGAACATTATGGCCTTTCCAATCGTCCGTAACCGTGGACACGGCTATTCGAATAGGTTTACACTCTGCAGAGGTTGCACACTTGTGCCACAACATTTGATTACATCCGTCAGGGATAACCCTGAAATCGTAACTCAGTACGCGGATCATCAACCATAACCTTTCACTTACATACCCTAGTATAGGCACCTCTCCCCATGAGCTTGGCCTCCCAGTGAAGACAAACCGTCAGGGAACTGCACAGGGCTTGGGCCGGACATTCACCTCATTTCACGTCATTTCACATCATTTCACTTTCAACGGAGGCAGCCTCAGCATAACCCCTATGACGCTTGTTTAGAGGGAACCCATACTAAGATACATAAACTTCCAGTTAAGCCCTACCCATAATCAGGTATTGTGGGGGTACTAAATAATTGGAATGGTATCGCATCCGAACCCAACCATCAGTTTTTATCAAATTCATCATGTCATTCAAGTCACATTCACCTTCAAAATCTTTCAAAGTCATTTCATTTCACATTGTTCCCATCTAGAGTAGTCAATTTTATTTGTTTAGCACTAGCAACTAGTCATGAGGGGTGCTAACTAGCTTTGATTGCTCTAGGCTAAATTTGATGCTCCTGTGCTACTCTAGACCAAGTGAATCATGAATCAAAAAGTCACTAGTAGGAAAAGCCTCATTAGTGACGCACCAAAAATGGATTCTGTGGCGCATGGGGGGTGCGCCACAGAAACTTCGCCACAAAAATAAGGTTTCTGTGGCACCGCCCATGAAGAATTAAGGTTTTGTGGCGCACTTGTTCTTAGGTGCGCCACAGAAAAGCGTGCGCCACAGAATTGATTTTCAGTGCGCCACAGAACTTGCTTGTATTATACACGATTTTATGCTGCCTGCTATACACATGCAGTTTATAGACAGCAATATACAGGTTATATACAACAACATATAGAAATATGCAGATATAATATAAATAGCATGTACATTGCACATATATAATGTAGACATCATCATCACATTACTTAGAGCCCGATCGAGATACATATATAGTGGCAAGTGTCAAATGTTTTGCATACAACTCTTAATTCATACAAAATTCACAATTTCGAGATACAAAGTAGTCTTCATCCGGTTCCTCCTTTGCTCCCTCCTCTCTACCCACCAGGCTCGCTTGCATCGGGGTCTTCATCCGGTTCCTACTATGATTAAAATGGAAGAAAGTGAGACCAACAAGTCCGATGCACAAGAGAAATGGAATAAATGCCTCATACATTGTTGGTCAACACAAATATTAACATTTAGGGATGGCGTAAGTGAGACCAAGTCCGATGCACAAGAGATTGATATTTGTGCTATCTTACCAGGCTCACTTACGCCACCCCAGAGTGTACGGTGACCAAACATTTTAATCATCGGCATTTTGAAAATACCAAAGCAAATGGAATGACAAAATGGAATAAGTGCCTCATACATTGTTGGTCAACACAAATATTAGCATTCGGGATGGCGTAAGTGAGACCAAGTCCGATGCACAAGAGATTGATATTTGTGCTATCTTACCAGGCTCACTTACGCCACCCCAGAGTGTACGGTGACCAAACATTTTAATCATCGGCATTTTGAAAATACCAAAGCAAATGGAATGACAAAATGGAATAAGTGCCTCATACATTGTTGGTCAACACAAATACTATGGTCAGAAACCATAGTTGCAGTATACGCCGCAATATACTTTGCAGAAGGGCCCCCTTTCCCCGGCCGCCGTTCCGTGAACGGGTCCTTGACGAGACAACAACGCCGATTTGCCTCTCCGGCGCAGAACCACGGCAGTCCCAGCCGCCTCCCTTGTGGCCGTGTGTCCCGCGTCCTGCACTGTTCGCCTTCTTGCCCGGTGAACCAATAGACTGATCGTTGGAATAAGGAAACCGATGACGGCCGGTCGCAAGATTAGATTGCGATCGGCCGTCATCGGCTTCCTTATTCCAACGATCAGTCTATTGTTCACCGGGCAAGAAGGCGAAGAGTGCAGGGCGCAGGAGACGCGGCCACAAGAGAGGCGGCTGGGACTGGCGTGGTTCTGCGCCGGAGAGGCAGGTCGGCGTTGTTGTCTCGTCAAAGACTCGTTCACGGAACGGCGGCCGGGGAAAGGGGGCCCGTCTACAAAGTATATTGCGGCGTATAGGTGACCAAACATTCTAATCATCGGCACTAAAATGGAAGAAAGAGCCAAGTGGTATCTCAACTAGATATCATATGCCTCATACTTTGTTGGTCGAAAGAAATATTAACATTCAGGGGTGGGGTCAGCGAGGCCAGGTAGGATGCACAAGAGATTGATATTTGTGCCATCGCACCAGGCTCAGTGGCCCCACCCCAGAGTGTACAAGTGACCAAACAATTTAATCATCGGCACTAAAATGGAAGAAAGGCCAATGCAATTAAGAAGTAGCTAGTATGAACTAAATGGAATGCCTCATACTTTGTTGGTCGAAACAAATATTAACATCCAGGGATGGAGTAAGTGAGGCCAGGTAGGATGCACAAGATATTGATATTTGTGCCATCACACCAGGCTCACTTGCTCCACCCCCGAGTGTACGAGTGATCGACCAACCATCTAATCATCGGCAAGTACAAAAACACCACCAAACCAGCAACCATGGTGACATAAGTCAAGATGCTCAAACACACATAGCATGCATGGAGCAGATGCTCCAAAGGGATTATTCATCACTTGGTATATAGACCAAGTGATGCTGGCAAAAGAGAGGCCAATCAAGAACCAGTAAATCCAGTAAGTGATAGATATGCCTAAACAAGCAACAACACATAGCATATCCCAGCTAACCAGATGAGACAAGTCTTGGTAGCCAACTTAATCACCTAGCACCACCTAGCCTTTTAAAACCATCAGAAACAGTCCTTTTTCTTCAAAGGATACCACAGTGGCATTCATTTACATGATCCCCTACTGTGGATATCTCTATTTTCATCAAAGCCAACAAGAAATAGATCATAAGACATCAATTAAGGAGGCAACCAGGGACAAAGGGAAACATTTGATGATCCAGTAAGTGCATGACACTTTGAGCTACCAAGAATAAAGGCCAACAGTGGATAAACATCTGCAGAAGAACACCACCAGATATTCATGGGTACTTAGGATCAGTAGGGAATTGATAAAGTACAGTGAGGAGCAAGCATACCATCAGAAACTGTCCATTTGAGAGAAATAACATTGGGGTAATGTTAAAATGTTTGTCTCCATATTTGGGAGACATTTTTAATATTGGAGTCTAGCTAATGGAAATCAAGAACTAGTCTTGATCTCCAAATGGTGATTAGAGGGAATTTATTCATCTTAAGCAACATTAGGGACAAATGGGATCATGCAAGGGACTTGGGTCATTTGGATCATAAGGCATCAATTAAGGAGGCAACCAGGGACAAAGGGAAACATTTGATGATCCATTATCATAGGCAACAAAGCAGCAACTTTTTCCCCTCTAATCTAGCTAGAGTCCTTAAAAGAAATCCATCATAAGCATGGTCAAATACACATATATAGCATGGGGCAGATGCTCCAAAGGGATTATATATTCATCACTTGGTAATTTGGAGAGCAAACAAGCAGTAGCCATATCACTCAATCCAATAATATAGTAATTTGGATCATAAGGCATCAATTAAGGAGGCAACCAGGGACAAAGGGAAACATTTGATGATCCATTATCATAGGCAACAAAGCAGCAACTTTTTCCCCTCTAATCTAGCTAGAGTCCTTAAAAGAAATCCATCATAAGCATGGTCAAATACACATATATAGCATGGGGCAGATGCTCCAAAGGGATTATATATTCATCACTTGGTAATTTGGAGAGCAAACAAGCAGTAGCCATATCACTCAATCCAATAATATAGTAATTTGGATCATAAGGCATCAATTAAGGAGGCAACCAGGGACAAAGGGAAACATTTGATGATCCAGTAAGTGCATGACACTTTGAGCTACCAAGAATAAAGGCCAACAGTGGATAAACATCTGCTCAACCATTTCTTGCACTAGAGGAAAAGTAACCAACATTGAAACTTGAACAGTCAAGTGACACTACAAGCAGCTCACACACACATGCAAACACATGTGTTGACAGTAACTAAACAGCAGAAGAACACTCATGGGTACTTAGGATCAGTAGGGAATTGATAAAGTACAGTGAGGAGCAAGCATACCATCAGAAACTGTCCATTTGAGAGAAATAACATTGGGGTAATGTTAAAATGTTTGTCTCCATATTTGGGAGACATTTTTAATATTGGAGTCTAGCTAATGGAAATCAAGAACTAGTCTTGATCTCCAAATGGTGATTAGAGGGAATTTATTCATCTTAAGCAACATTAGGGACAAATGGGATCATGCAAGGGACTTGGATCATTTGGATCATAAGGCATCAATTAAGGAGGCAACCAGGGACAAAGGGAAACATTTGATGATCCAGTAAGTGCATGACACTTTGAGCTACCAAGAATAAAGGCCAACAGTGGATATAAGTCATCATTCATTACAAACCATCATTGTCTTACAAAAGGGGATCACATGATCCAATATTACACAAATAGTTGATCTATTGATCAACGAACAACATAGTAGCGGAAGCGTAATAGGAGTGGACTATCTATTCCACAGGCCAACGCTTGACGTCAGGCGACTCCTAGTTGTTGTAGACGTCCTGCTGACCGTCATCCTCATACTGTTGCTCTTCTTCATATTCTGGCCATTTGAATAGCCAGGGACACAGCCGTGAGTACTTTAAAGTACTCGCAAACTAATACCAAAGTAATCACTAACTATTTTAAAGAAAGGGTGCTAAGCTCTAGTTTTATTTGCATAAAGCCAATTTTAGTTCATAATCATTTCATATAGACCATTCATAAATTAACTAACTCAAGTGGGAACATTAGTGTCATTCCCACAACTCAGTTGTGATTCACCATTATTCATCATTCATTATTCATATTTTCGACGACGTGGGCTTAGCCCAGTGGTTAGGGTCGCAGTGGCGCACCCTAACGACCAGAGTTCGATTCCTGTCAGGGACGAATTCTGGAATTGTCACGCCAAGTCCCGCTTCTACTATATCAATAGTGTTCTAGTTCCTCCTAGACACTGTTTCATTATTCATATTTTCAGATTCTAATACTGGAAACTAGATGGCCTTTCCAACCGTCCGTAACCGTGGACACGGCTATTCGAATAGGTTTACACTCTGCAGAGGTTGCACACTTGTGCCACAACATTTGATTCCATCCGTCGGGATTTCCCCGAATCATCGTATCACAGTACGCGGATCATCAACCATAACCTTTCATTTACTAACCCTAGTATGAGCACCTCTCCCCATGAGCTTGGCCTCCCAGTGAAGACCAACTGTCAACCTGGGAACTGCACAGGGCTTGGCCGGACAGTTCACCTTAATTCACATCATTTCTCAACAACGGAGGCAGCCTCGGCATAACCCCTATGATGTGTGTTCAGAGGGAACCCATACTAAGATACATAAACTTCTAGTTAAGCCTTACCCATAATCAGGTATTGTGGGGGTACTCAATATTGGAAAGGTATCGCATCCAAACCAACATTAGATTTTAATCAAAAATCACTATCTTCTCTTGGTCTTATTCACCTTCAAAATTTCTTTCATAATTTCACCATCATCATCTCATATCAACATGTTCCCATCTAGAGTAGTCAATTTTAGGTACTTAGCACTAGCCACTAGTCATGAGGGGTGCTAACTTAGCTTGTTTGCCATCGACTAACCTTAATGATATTGTTCTACTCTAGATCAAGTGAATCATGAATCAAAAAGTACTTTGATAAAGTAAAGTAATAAAACTTGAAAGCAAAACTTGTAATAAAAACTGGGATGGGCTTAGTAAAGATAAAACAAAATGGTGGGGTGCTTTGCTCTTGGGAGCTTTGCACTTGCAAGTGTATTAGCTTGCCTTGATTGTTGTACTGATCAAAGTGGTCTTCCTCTCCTTGAGTGTAGACCTCCTCCTCCTCGGCGTACTCCTCGGTACTAGCGTCTAAATACGAGTATAATACACACAATCACCACACAACTCAAATACTAAGCTAAGCACACATATGAATCACTCTTACTAAGCTATCATAACACATGCTTATTATGTGAGTTGATTTAATTATTATTCTTAAGAAAAATAATTTCCTCTCATTATAAATATTAATTTAGGTTTCTTTTTACTTCTTGAGAGAAAATAATTCCCTCTCATTAAGTCTGATTAAGATTTAATTTCCTCAATTAATATCATATGACCTAGGTGGACCAAGGTCAACCTCTTCATAATCATTATTTGGGAAAAAGATTTAAATGAGGTATATCACCTCATGCCTTTTAATAATTCTGATTAATGTTTTAATATCATCAACTAAATTAATATGAGTTTAACATAACCATAGTGTCTTCTTCATATTAACTTAGTGGGGACAAGATTTAAATGAGAGAGATGCTCTCATACACATTAATAAGAAATAGGCTCATTTAAAAAGTACTTTAAATAGCCTTAGGGCCAATTTTTAAACAAGGATATGATCATACAAACAACTATGCAATATTTTTACATATTCAGATAGATATATTGAAATATGATTTTTGAGAGTTGGTTTTAACTTAATAGCATTTTTATTCAATTTTTAATAATTAATTGAAGTGGAAAAAGGCCCTGCCTTGTTTATTTTCTCAGATTAATTCGACAAACAATCTAGGGTTGGGACCAGTGTAGTTTTGTAGACATTTTCACAAGGTTTCCAAATATATAAAATTTGTCAAATTTGGTTGGGTAGATTTTATTCTATTTAAATTTGAAATCAGCATCTGAGAGTAATTAACAAAATTCGAAATTTAATGTTTGAATTAAATGGGCTGGCGGGAAACGTTAACGGGCTAAGCAGGGAAAGGGAAGTGGGCCGGCCCAGTAGCGCGTCCACGCAACGGGCCGCCTGACAGCGTGGGGTCCACGCGTCAGCGTGTTTAAAACACCGAAACGGTATGGAGGGTTTGAGCCGTAGGATCAGAACGAGATCGAACGGACGATAATCGTCGTCGTCTCGGCGAGAAGGACGAGCTCCGGCGGCTCAGGTAGGGGGTCGGAGGGAGTACCAGGCCGTTGCAGGTGTCTGGCAGTGTGCGTGGGGAGGTTGTCGACGACGGCGAGGCGCCTGGTAGCAGTGGCGTCGCCGGGGGTGGCCTGGATCGACGGCGCCCTTCTCAGCACCTCTGCGGGCTCCGGCGATGAAATTGGACGGCGGTGGTGGCTAATCGAGCAGGGCGAGGGGACGAGGAGCTTCAGGGGAGGGAGGCGAGCGAGTTTGGTGTGGAGAGTGAGGCAGAGGGGGTCTCCTTTTATAGCGTCTGGAGGTGGCCGTGGCGCGGCGGAGGTGGCATCATGGCGACGCGTCTACAGCGGCTCCGGGGCACTGGCGCTGACGCTCGTTGCTGGGCGACGTCATGACGGTCACGCCAGGCGTGATTGCGGTGAAAACGAGGCACCGACGAGCTCGTGCGCATGACGGGAGCAGCCGGTACCGTGGCGGACGTCGTCGGCGGGCGTCGTGCACGGCGTTCCCGCGGGCCAATGAGGTTGTCTGGGGTTGCTGGTGCGTCGTGAAGCGCTTGGCGCTGGACGCAGGGGCGGGGTCAACGGAGTTGGCGGGGAGCTGGCGCTCTGGGCGTGTCCGTGGCGTCGCCGTGCACGCTCTGGCGCGCGCGTGCGCGTCACTGGCACGTCTGGGCGTCGCTTGCCTGGCCAGTGCGGTGCACGAAATCGTCGAGGGCCACGTCGAGTCGACTCAGTGAAGTGTGTGGCGTGCGTTTGACACGGTGGAGCGTGCTGGGGAGGGCCAGAAGAGGGGAGGCATGAAGCCATGCCATGCCACGGCATGGCATGTTTCCACTTGATGTGATGCACACTTGTACCAAACCTTGTCCATTGTGTTTGGCAAAGTGAGGGTCAAGGGAGTACATTTGCTGAGCTAGGCTTGAGAGTTGATGCAAGAAACCACTGGCATTTGTGCAATTCAGATCATGCCGCAAGGTGTTCGACCAATGGCCGCAAGAACTCAAGTTTGGAATTTTTGAATGAAATTTGGAGGGTTTGATTTATATATTATTTGCAGTAGAGTGGTGGTGGTGGTGGTCAAAATTAAGTAGTTTGCAAAAATCCAAAATGGGCATGATCTTCACATAGATTCAAAGTCCTCACTTGTCACTCTTTTACTGGTCAACCTAGTCAACTCTAGCCAGGGTGGTCAACATGAAAGTTCATCATCTTGACATGGTCTTGGATGACATGGCTTTGGTTGACCAAGTTTAGTTTAAGAATTGATTTAATCAGAGGGGTAAAGAGGGGATCATGTTATAAAGTGCATAAGTGACCATCATCATATGTGAGATGGTTGTGAGTTCAAATTTGATTCAATTTTGGTTTCTTTGATGCATTTAGGTTTGTTTGAGTTGTATAATCATTTTAGAAACAAAAGATCAAGCCATGATGGCCTTTGGTGATGATTTGCATTTTTGACCTATGTGTATGTGAGGGTTTTGGATCACACTTAGCATTTCTTTTATTTTTCTCAAAGAGGGGTGTTATGATCATATCTTAGGGTGTAGTAGCATGTGATAATCATATCAACACTCATCATGGCAAATGCACCAAAGAAAATCACTCATATGCATGAACTTATATGTGACACACTATGCATATAAAAAGTTTTTGTTTGTTGCAAAATTTGAGTACTTGATCTCTCCTTGATTTCATTATTGTTAAAACTTGGGATGTTACAAACCCTTCCCCCTTACAAAAGATCTCGTCCCGAGATCTTAAAGAAAACTAGGTGCTAAAGAGATCTGGGTATTCCTTCTTCATGTCTTCCTCTCGCTCCCAGGTGGCTTCGTCTTCAGTGTGATTGCTCCACTGAATCTTCAGGAACTTGATACTCCTGGTGCGGGTGGTTCTGTATGCTTCTTCCAGGATACGAATGGGCACTTCTCGATACGTCAAGTCTGAGTTGATGTCCACCGATCTGTGATCAATATTCTTGAACACTTCAGTCTTCTCCGGTACTTCAAGGCACTTCCGGAGCAGTGAGATGTGGAACACATTGTGCACAGCCGCCATTTCTTCCGGTAGTTCCAGTTGATAAGATACTTCTCCGCGGCGACTCAGAACCTTGAAGGGTCCGACATATCGGGGCGCGAGCTTTCCTTTCACCTGGAATCTCTGCATTCCTTTGAGGGGTGACACCTTGAGATAAACAAAATCTCCAATCTCGAATGTCATCTCTCGGCGTCTTTGTCTAGCAAGTTTCCTTAAGTGGATCACCCAAGGTTTATCGAACTCAGGAGGAAGAGGTCAAAGATATCCCTCTCAAGCAACCCTGTAATTACAAAGCAAGAAGTCTCTTGTGTCCCCAACACACCAAATACACTTGTCAGGTGTATAGGTGCACTAGTTCGGCGAAGAGATAGTGAAATACAAGTAATATGGATGTATATGAGTGGTAATAGCAATCTGAATAAAATATGGCAGCGAGTAAACATGCAACAGAACAGTAAATAAACGGTGTTTTCAGTATTGGAAACAAGGCCTAGGGATCATACTTTCACTAGTGGACACTCTCAACATTGATCGCATAATAAATACTTCTTCTCATATGTGCTACATACACTCTTGTTTGATAATGAACATCATTCGTTGCGTAGGATTACACGAACCCTCAATGCCGGAGTTAACAAGCTCCACAACATTCGATATTCATGTTTAAGTAACCTTAGAGCATAATAGATCATTGCAAAATAAACCAAGAACTAACATAGTGCACACGCTGTCCATATTACACTATGAAGGAGGAATAGATCACATCAATACTATCATAATGATAATTAACTCCACAATCTACAAGAGATCGTGATCATAGCCTACGACAAGAACCACAGGGTGCACACACTAATCACCTTTACACCAAGTAGGAGGAATAGAACTACTTTAATAACATCACATGAGTAGCACACAACTAGTAGCGATACAAAGCTCATCATATGGATCTCAATCATGTAAGGCAGCTCATGAGATCATTGTATTGGAGTACAGAGAGAGATTAACCACATAGCTACGGTAGAGCCCTCAGCCCCAGGGGTGAATTACTCCCTCCTCATCATGGAGGCAGCGATGGCGGTGAAGATGGCGGTGGAGACGGCTTCCGGGGCAATTCCCCGTCCCGGCGGCGCCGAGAGACTTCTGTCCCCCGATTCTTGATTTCGCGATGGCGGCGGCTCTGGAAGGTTTTCTCCGTATCGTGGGTCTCTCCTCAAGGGTTTTCGATGCAGGGGCTTTATATAGGCGAAGAGGCGGCGCAGGAGGGCTGACGAGGCGGCGACACCATAGGGGGGCGCGGGCCACCCCCAGGCCGCGCCGGCCATGGTCCAGGCCTGTGGCCCCCTCCTCGGTCCTTCCCGGTGTTCGGAAACTTCGTGGAAAAATAGGAACCTGGGCGGTGATTTCGTCCAATTCCGAGAATATTTCGTTACTAGGATTTCTGAAACCAAAAACAGCAGAAAACAGAACTGGCACTTCGGCATCTTGTTAATAGGTTAGTTCCAGAAAATGCACGAATATGACATAAAGTGTGCATAAAACATGTAGATATCATCAATAATGTAGCATGGAACATAAGAAATTATCGATACGTTGGAGACGTATCAGGGTGACACCTTGAGATAAACAAAATCTCCAATCTCGAATGTCATCTCTCGGCGTCTCTTGTCGGCGTAGCTCTTCTGTCTTGATTGCGCAGTCTTGAGGTACTCGCGAATCTTGTGCACTTTCTCTTCGGCTTCTCGAAGAACATCCGGTCCAAAGACTTGGCTTTCTCCCGACTTCGACCATTCAGAGGGGTACGGCACTTTCTTCCGTACAGGGCTTCAAAGGGGGCCATCTGTAAGCTGGCTTGATAACTGTTGTTGTATGAGAATTCTGCGTAAGGCAAACAATCTTCCCACTTGGATCCATATTCCAGCACACATGCTCTCAGCATGTCCTCTAGTATCTGGTTGACTCTTTCATGTCCGTCAGTTTGGGGGTGATAGGCGGTGCTGAAATTTAGCCGGGTTCCAAGTCCTTCATGTACTTTCTGCCAGAATCTTGAGGTGAACTGCGATCCTCTATCTGACACTATTGACTTCGGTGTTCCGTGCAGGGCGACTATTCTTGAGATGTACAACTCTGCTAGCTTCGGGCCTTGATAGGTGGTTTTGACAGGGATAAAATGGGCTACCTTGGTTAATCTGTCTACCACTACCCAAATAGAATCATTTCCTCTGCTAGATTTGGGCAATCCGGTGATAAAGTCCATTCCGACTGAGTCCCACTTCCATTCCGGAATCTGTAAGGGTTGCAACAGTCCGGCGGGTCGTTGATGTTCTGCCTTGACTCTCTGACAGATATCACACTTAGCTATGTAGCTCCCTATTTCTCGCTTCATTCCATGCCACCAAAATTGTTCCTTCAAATCTTGGTACATCTTGGTACCTCCGGGGTGGATAGAATATAAAGTATCGTGGGCCTCCTGCAGTATGACTTGTTTCAATTCTGAGTCTGACGGCACACATAGGCGACCGTTGTACCAAAGTACTCCTTCTTCATCTTCCGTGAATCCCGGTGCCTTTCCTGCTGCCATTTGACTCTTGATTCCGTCAATGCTTGCATTTCCCTTCTGGGCTTCCTTGATTTGACCAATCAAAGTAGGTTGCAGCTCTATGCTGGCTAGGTATCCTTCACTAACCAGCTCCAACCTAAACTGTTCAAACTCTTCATGCAGGCTAGGTTGTTCTGCTGCGATCATGGAGTTCAGCTGACACGGCTGTCTACTCAAAGCATCTGCTACCACATTGGCCTTGCCGGGGTGATAGTGGATTTCCATATCATAATCCTTTATCAGTTCCAACCATCTTCTTTGCCTCATATTCAGCTCTTTCTGTGTGAAGATATACTTCAGGCTCTTGTGATCTGAATAGATCTCGCATCGATTACCCATGAGGTAATGACGCCAAACTTTTAATGCTAACACTACGGCTGCAAGTTCGAGGTCATGGGTTGGGTAGTTTTGCTCATGCTGTTTCAACTGCCGGGACAGATAAGATATCACCTTTCCTTCTTGCATCAACACACATCCAAGACCAATCTTAGATGCGTCACAATAGACGTCAAAGGGCTTGGTGATGTCCGGCATGATTAGGATGGGGGCTGTGGTTAGTCTGGTTTTAAGTTGCTGGAAGCTGGCTTCACATTTATCAGTCCATTCAAACTTCTTGTCTTTCTTCAACAGTTGTGTCATTGGCCGGGCAATGCTTGAGAATCCCTCAACAAATCTGCGGTAATATCCGGCTAATCCAAGAAATGCACGGACCTCGGTCTGTGTGGTTGGGGTTTTCCATTCTTCAACGGTTTTGATTTTGGCTGGGTCTACAGCAATTCCTCCTGCAGACAAGATGTGTCCCAGGAATCCAACCTCTTTCAACCAAAACTCGCACTTGCTGAACTTGGCGTACAACTTGTGCTGCCTAAGGGTTTCTAGGATAACCTCCAAATGTTGTTCGTGTTCCTCTTCGGTTTTGGAGTAGATAAGGATGTCGTCGATGAAGACAACGACAAACTTATCCAAGAAGTTCATGAAAATCTTATTCATGAGGTTCATGAAGTAGGCAGGGGCATTGGTTAACCCAAATGACATGACGTTGTATTCATACAACCCATATCTGGTGGTAAAGGCAGTCTTGGGGATATCCGATGCACGGATCTTCAGCTGATGGTAACCAGTCCTAAGATCAATCTTAGAGAACACGGTGGCACCGGTCAACTGGTCAAACAGGTCTTCTATCTTTGGCAAGGGGTATTTGTTTTTGATGGTGACATCATTAAGTTTACGGTAATCCGTACATAACCGGTTGGCACCATCCTTCTTATCCACAAACAACACTGGTGATCTCCAAGGCGACGCACTTGGTCGAATCAGACCCTTGAACAACATATCATCCAGTTGCTTCTTCAGCTCTACTAACTCTGCTGGGTTCATGCTATAAGCTCTCTGGGCTATAGGTCCGGTTCCAGGGATTAACTCGATGATAAACTCGATATCCCGATCCGGGGGCATACCGGGTAGATCATCCGGAAACACATCAGCGTATCGACATACGACCCTGATCTGATCCAGAGTTGGTTTGGCTACACTTTGGTTGCAGGTGAAATTTCTGGGTAGTTTCTCAGACACATGTTCTATTGTTATTCCGGTGCTACTAGTCATGGTGATGGCCTTCTTGGCGCAGTCTATCAATCCATGATGTTTCGCCATCCAATCCATACCCAGTACTACTTCCAATCCTTTTGTTCCCAGAACAATTAAGTTTGCGAAAAACACTATTTCTTGAATTCTTATGGGTACTTCTTTGCAAAATTTTCTAGCTTTAGTGGTTGATCCAGGTATTTGAACTATCATGACATGTTTCAAGCTGATGGGTGATGGCGTGTAACTCACACGTTCGTTGGGAACCCCAAGAGGAAGGTATGATGCGCACAGTAGCAAGTTTTCCCTCAGAAAGAAACCAAGGTTTAATCGAACCAGTAGGAGCCAAGAAGCACGATGAAGGTTGATGGTCGCGAAATGTGATGCGCAACACCAGGGATTCCGGCGCCAACGCGGAACCTGCACAACACAACCAAGTACTTTGTCCCAACGAAAGCTGAGGTTGTCAATCTCACCGGCTTGCTGTAACAAAGGATTAAGCGTATCGAGTGGAAGATGTTTGCAAAGAAAACAGTAAACACAATTGCAGTAGATTGTATGCTATGTAAAGAATAGGACCGGGGTCCACAGTTCACTAGAGGTGTCTCTCCCATAAGATAAAAGCATGTTGGGTGAACAAATTACAGTCGGGCAATTGACAAATAGAGAAAGGCATAACAATGCATATACATGATATGATAAATATAGTGAGATTTAATTGGGCATTACGACAAAGTACATAGACCGCCATCCAACCGCATCTATGCCTAAAAAGTCCACCTTCAGGTTATCATCCGAACCCCATTCAGTATTAAGTTGCTAAGCAACAGACAATTGCATTAAGTATGGTGCGTAATGTAATCAACAACTACATCCTTAGACATAGCATCAATGTTTTATCCCTAGTGGCAACAGCACATCCACAACCTTAGAACTTTCTGTCACTGTCCCAGATTCAATGGAGGCATGAACCCACTATCGAGCATAAATACTCCCTCTTGGAGTTAAGAGCAAAAACTTGGCCAGAGCCTCTACTAATAACGGAGAGCATGCAAGATCATAAACAACACATAAACAATAGATTGATAATCACCATAATCATAGTACTCTATCCATCGGATCCCGACAAACACAACATATAGAATTACATATAGATGATCTTGATCATGTTAGGCAGCTCACAAGATCCAACAATGAAGCACAACGAGGAGAAGACGACCATCTAGCTACCGCTATGGACCCATGGTCCAGGGGTGAACTACTCACTCATCACTCCGGAGGCGACCATGGCGGTGTAGAGTCCTCCGGAGATGAATCCTCTCGGCAGGTGCCGCAGGCGATCTCCGAATCCCCGAGATGGGATTGGGCGGCGTCTCTCGGAAGGTTTTCCGTATCGTGGCTCTCGGTACCGGGGTTTCGCGACGGAGGCTTTAAGTAGGCGGAAGGTCAACGCGGGGCCACACGAGGCCCGGGGGCAGGGTCGCGCGCCCAAGGCCTGGCCGCGCCGCCCATGCCCCGGCTGCCTCGTGGCCCCACTTCGTTATCTCTTCGGTCTTCTGGAAGCTTCGTGCAAATAGGACCCTGGGCGAAAGTTTCGTCCAATTCCGAGAATATTTCCTTACTAGGATTTCTGAAACCAAAAACAGCAGAAAACAGCAACTGGCTCTTCGGCATCTTGTTAATAGGTTAGTTCCAGAAAATGCATAAATATGACATATAATGTGCATAAAACATGTATGTATCATCAATAAAGTGGCATGGAACATAAGAAATTATCGATACGTTGGAGACGTATCAGCATCCCCAAGCTTAGTTCTGCTCGTCCCGAGCAGGTAAAACGATAACAAAGATAATTTCTGAAGTGACATGCCATCATAATCTTGATCATACTATTTTTAAACATATGTAATGAATGCAGCGATCAAAGCAAAGGTAATGACATGAGTAAACAAGTGAATCATAAAGCAAAGACTTTTCATGAATAGTACTTCAAGACAAGCATCAATAAGTCTTGCATAAGAGTTAACTCATAAAGCAATAAATCAAAGTAAAGGTGTTGAAGCAACACATAGGAAGATTAAGTTTCAGCGGTTGCTTTCAACTTATAACATGTATATCTCATGGATATTGTCAACATAAAGTAATATAACAAGTGCAATATGCAAGTATGTAGGAATCAATGCACAGTTCACACAAGTGTTTGCTTCTTAAGGTGGAAGGAGATAGGTAAACTGACTCAACAATAAAAGTAAAAGAAAGGTCCTTCAAAGAGGAAAGCATCGATTGCTGTATTTGTGCTAGAGCTTTTATTTTGAAAACATGAAACAATTTTGTCAACGGTAGTAATAAAGCATATGAGTTATGTAAATTATATCTTACAAGTTGCAAGCCTCATGCATAGTATACTAATAGTGCCCGCACCTTGTCCTACTTAGCTTGGACTACCGGATCTTCGCATGCCATGTTTCAACCAAGTGTCACAAAGGGGTACCTCCATGCCGCCTGTACAAAGGTCTAAGGAGAATGCTCGCATTTTGGATTTCTCGCTTTTGATTATTCTCAACTTAGACATCCATACCGGGACAACATGGACAACAGATAATGGACTCCTCTTAAATGCATAAGCATGTAGCAATGATTATTGTTCTCATATGAGATTGAGGATATATGTCCAAAACTGAAACTTCAACCATGATTCATGGCTTTAGTTAGCGGCCCAATGTTCTTCTCTAACAATTTTGCATGCTCCAACCACTAAAATGATAGATCCTTCAGACAAGACGGACATGCATAGCAACTCACATGATATTCAACAATAGTTGATGGCGTTCCCCAGAAGCATGGTTATCGCACAACAAGCAACTTAATAAAAGATAAAGTGCATAAGTACATATTCAATACTACGATAGTTTTTAAGGCTATTTTGTCCCATGAGCTATATATTGCAAAGGTGATGATGGAATTTTAAAGGTAGCACTCAAGCAATTTACTTTGGAATGGCGGAGAAATACCATGTAGTAGGTAGGTATGGTGGACACAAATGGCATAGTAGTTGGCTCAAGGATTTTGGATGCATGAGAAGTATTCCCTCTCGATACAAGGTTTAGGCTAGCAAGGTTATTTGAAGCAAACTCAAGGATGAACAAGTGCAGCAAAACTCACATAAAAGACATATTGTAAACATTATAAGGCTCTACACCGTCTTCCTTGTTGTTCAAAACTCAATACTAGATATTATCTAGACCTTAGAGAAACCAAATATGCAAATCAAATTTTAGCAAGCTCTATGTATTTCTTCATTAATGGGTGCAAAGCATATGATGCAAGAGCTTAAACATGATCACAACAATTGCCAAGTATCACATTATCCAAGACATTTTAGAATTACTACATGTAGCATTTTCCAATTCCAACCATATAACAATTTAACGAAGAAGAAACTTCGCCTTGAACATTATGAGTAAAGCCTAAGGACACATGTGTCCATATGCAACAGCGGAGCGTGTCTCTCTCCCACAAAGTGAATGCTAGGATCCATTTTATTCAAACAAAAACAAAAACAAAAACAAACCGACGCTCCAAGTAAAGAACACAAGATGTGATTGAATAAAAATATAGTTTCAGGGGAGGAACCTGATGATATTGTCGATGAAGAAGGGGATGCCTTGGGCATCCCCAAGCTTAGACGCTTGAGTCTTCTTAAAATATGCAGGGGTGAACCACGGGGGCATCCCCAAGCTTAGAGCTTTCACTCCTCTTGATCATAGTATATCATTCTCCTCTCTTGACCCTTGAAAACTTCCTTCACACCAAACTTCAAGCAAACTCATTAGAGGGTTAGTGCACAATTAATAATTCATACATTCAGAGGTGACACAATCATTCTTTACACTTCTGGACATTGCATAAAGCTACTGGACATTAATGGATCAAAGAAATGAATCCAACATAGCAAAAGAGGCAATGCGAAATAAAAGGCAGAATCTGTCAAAAACAGAACAGTCCGTAAAGACGAATTTAAAGCTGGCACCAGACTTGCTCAAATGGAAAAACTCAAAACTAATGAAAGTTGCTTACATATCTGAGGATCACGCTCGTAAATTGGCAGATTTTTTAGAATTTTCTACAGAGAACTGTGCCCAGATTCGTGACAGACAGCAATGCTGTTTCTGCGCAGCGATCCCAAATATAACATCAACTTTGACATAGAAACTTTACTTGGCACAAAAACATGATAAGGAGAGGTTGCTACAGTAGTAAACAACTTCCAAGACTCAACAAAACAAAAAATTGCTGTAGTAAAAACATGGGTTGTCTCCCATAAGCGCTTTTCTTTAGCCTTTCAGGCGCAGAAAGTGCAAATCAAGTATTATCAAGAGTAGAAGCATCAACATCATTACCAGGGGTGTTGAGTTTTCTCAACCAAGCATAGTATATTTGATATATAAGTTTTAGCGTCTCCCTTTTCATTAGTCTTAGGCTTGCTACTCTCATCGAACAAATTTTCAGGAACAAGCCAAGCATAGTTATTTTCTAGTGCATCATTCATAGCTAGGAGTTTACATGGTATTGGTGCTTTGATCTCCCCACCATCATTAATATTATTAGTGTATCTTATTCTATCCATGTCCATTTTTTCAAGGAGACCAATAAAATTGGTATGAGAACCTAGCATATTAAATTTAGCAAAAACCTTTCTAGCCTCTCTTGCTAGACCACCAAATTCTCTAAGAAGAGTTTCTAGAACAAAATCTTTCTTTTCCCCTTCTTCCATATCACCAAGTGTAAGAAACATGTGTTGGATTATAGGATTGAGATTAACAAATTTAGTTTCCAACATGCGAACTAAAGCAGCAGCAGCAATTTCATAGGTAGGTGCAAGTTCTACCAAGTGTCTATCTTCAAAATCTTCAGTAATACTAACATGATTGAAAAATTCTTCTATATTATTTCTCCCAACTATGGACCCACGTCCTACCGGTATGTCTTTTGTGGTGAAATTAAAAGGAAACATGATGCAATAAGCAAAAAGTAAACTAGACAAATAAAGTAAAGGTAACTAATTTTTTTGTGTTTTTGATATAGCAAACAAGATAGCAAATAAAGTAAAACTAGCAACTAATTTTTTTGTGTTTTGATTTAGTGCAGCAAACAAAATAGTAAATAAAATAAAGCAAGACAAAAACAAAGTAAAGAGATTGAGAAGTGGAGACTCCCCAGCGTGTCTTGATCTCCCCGCAACGGCGCCAGAAAAAGAGCTTGATGGCGTGTAACTCACACGTTCGTTGGGAACCCCAAGAGGAAGGTATGATGCGCACAGAGCAAGTTTTCCCTCATAAAGAAACCAAGGTTTAATCGAACCAGTAGCCCAAGAAGCACGTTGAAGGTTGATGGTCGCGAAATGTGATGCGGCGCAACACCAGGGATTCCGGCGCCAACGCGGAACCTGCACAACACAACCCAAGTACTTTGTCCCAACGAAACAGTGAGGTTGTCAATCTCACCGGCTTGCTGTAACAAAGGATTAAGCGTATCGAGTGGAACATGTTTGCAAAGAAAACAGTAAAACAAATTGCAGAAGATTGTATGCTATGTAAAGAATAGGACCGGGGTCCACAGTTCACTAGAGGTGTCTCTCCCATAAGATAAAAGCATGTTGGGTGAACAAATTACAGTCTGGCAATTGACAAATAGAGAAAGGCATAACAATGCATATACATGATATGATAAATATAGTGAGATTTAATTGGGCATTACGACAAAGTACATAGACCGCCATCCAACTGCATCTATGCCTAAAAAGTCCACCTTCAGGTTATCATCCGAACCCCATTCAGTATTAAGTTGCTAAGCAACACAATTGCATTAAGTATGGTGCGTAATGTAATCAACAACTACATCCTTAGACATAGCATCAATGTTTTATCCCTAGTGGCAACAGCACATCCACAACCTTAGAACTTTCTGTCACTGTCCCAGATTCAATGGAGGCATGAACCCACTATCGAGCATAAATACTCCCTCTTGGAGTTAAGAGCAAAAACTTGGCCAGAGCCTCTACTAATAACGGAGAGCATGCAAGATCATAAACAACACATAAACAATAGATTGATAATCACCATAATCATAGTACTCTCTATCCATCGGATCCCGACAAACACAACATATAGAATTACATATAGATGATCTTGATCATGTTAGGCAGCTCACAAGATCCAACAATGAAGCACAACGAGGAGAAGACGACCATCTAGCTACTGCTATGGACCCATGGTCCAGGGGTGAACTACTCACTCATCACTCCGGAGGCGACCATGGCGGTGTAGAGTCCTCCGGGAGATGAATCCCCTCTCCGGCAGGGTGCCGGAGGCGATCTCCTGAATCCCCCGAGATGGGATTCGCGCGCGCGCCTCTGGAAGGTTTTCCGTATCGTGGCTCTCGGTACTGGGGGTTTCGCGACGGAGACTTTAAGTAGGCGGAAGGTCAACGCGGGGGGCCACACGAGGGGCCCAGGGGGCAGGGTCGCGCGGCCAAGGGCCTGGCCGCGCCGCCCTATGCCATGGCTGCCTCGTGGCCCCACTTCGTTATCTCTTCGGTCTTTTGGAAGCTTCGTGCAAAAATAGGACCCTGGGCGAAAGTTTCGTCCAATTCCGAGAATATTTCCTTACTAGGATTTCTGAAACCAAAAACAGAAAACACAACTGGCTCTTCGGCATCTTGTTAATAGGTTAGTTCCAGAAAATGCATAAATATGACATATAATGTGCATAAAACATGTAGGTATCATCAATAAAGTGGCATGGAACATAAGAAATTATCGATACGTTGGAGACGTATCAATGGGTTGAATCTTACTAGTGCTCACAAAATCTTCGGTAACAAATGAATGCGATGCTCCTGAATCAAACAACACTCTTGCTGGTATTGAGTTAACAGAGAACATACCCAGCACCACATCTGGTGCTTCCTGGGCTTCCTCGGCGTTCATGTGGTAGAGGCGACCTCCGCGGTTGTTCGGGTTGTTGGGGGCGAACTTCTTGCCGGTGGAGACACGGCGCTGCTGCTGAGCTGGTGCAGAGGTGTTGCCGGCGAGCTTGGCCAGCCTTTTGGGGCACTCGTTGGAGAAGTGTCCCACAACTCCACATTCATAGCAGGTGATTGTGGACTTGTCCTTGGTTGCAACGGGGATGGCATTGCTTCCTGTCCTGGGTGCAGTGTTGGTGTTGTTGTTGTTATGGTTGTGGTTGGGGGTGCGCGGCGGAGCGCGGTTGAAGTTGCTGTTGTGGTGTACATAGTTATTGTTGTGGTGGGGGCCTCCTGGCCTTGGGTTTCCTCCGCTCCGGTTCTGAAAACCGGGGCGCGACATCTGGTTTTGGGGCTTGGTGTTGCGGGGGTTGAAACCACCGCTTGAGCTGGGGCGAAACCGGGGTGTATTGCTGGGCCCACTTTGATTCATCATGCGGCGTTTGCGGTTTTCATTTGCCTGGTGCAGTTTGCCTTCCATCTGGATGGCAGAGTCCACGAGGGCTTCTAGGTCAGCGAAGGGGATGTTGACTAAGACTGTCTGCATCTCATCGTGCAGACCGTTGAGGAATCTCTCCTTTCTTTTCTCTGTGGTGTCGGTTTCATCGGGGGCGTACCTTGACAGGGTGAGGAACCTGTCGCGGTATTCTACCACCGACATTCTTCCTTGCTTCAGCTCCCTGAACTCATCCCTCATTTTCTTGATCAAACCTGGTGGCACATGATACTTGCTAAACTTGAGCTTGAAATCAGCCCAAGTCATCATCTGTCCGGCATTTAATGCACGGGCGCTTGTCCACCAAGCTCTTGCTGGTCCGGCTAGGTAGTGCGTAGCAAACAGCACCTTCTCATTTTCATCTACTCCGGCTACCTCCAAGTTGTTTTCCATGGTTTGCAGCCAATCATCTGCATCTAAGGGTTCCTCCGTCTTACTGAAGACAGGTGGGTTGGTGTTTTGGAAATTCTTAAGTTTAGATCCGGGATGATCATGGTTTCCATGACCCTGATTGGCGATCTGCTGCAGTGCTGCTATGTTGGCTTGTCTTTCAGCCCTTTCATCTTCTCGGTCAGCCAACAGAGTTTGCAGTAGTTGTAGCATTGCATCTTGGTTGCGGTTCGGAGGGGCCATCTGAACAGGTAGATAGATCATGAGATGAGAGGGAATTTCTATGGCTTATTTTGAGTTAAGTTCAAACTTAAAACTTGAAATATTTTCATGATGAACATAACACACATTTTATTTATTCACACAACATCACACATCACAAGTTACCATACTAAGGGTTTTAAGAACCCTTCTTCCACAAACTACGATACATGGTGCGGGATACAACTCACACCTACGTAAGTGAAGCTAGTGCAGCTACTACTCATCATCTTCATCCACATCAATGGGAATGATCCCATCCTCCTCGGACTCCAGAAACGCGTAGTCCTCCTCATCAGTGAACTCATCATCCTCAAAGTCGTTGTCGTCACTCAGGAAGTCATCGCCTCCCTGGATGTCTTCTCCATCCTCCTCCATCTCCTGGATCTGGTCCTGCTGGGTCCGGACAGTCACCTCCAAGGTGCGGATCTTCTCGCGAAGACGGCTGATAGTGGCATCCTTCTTGGCGCGCTGCAGGCGGAGTGACTTGCGGTCCTTGGCGAGCATCCTGATGGCGTCGGCATGGTGAGCCAAAGCCATCTGGGCACGGTGGGCGTGGACACGCGTCAGCTCCAGGTCCTTCCGGGTCTCATGGAGCATAAAGTCCAAATGCTGCACATGGATCTTGAGCACCGGGTGCGAAGAGAGTGCCATGGGTTCTCCCATGGTGTCGTGCCTCGCGAAGTAGGCGAAGCGGCTTCCCCGGAGTGCGGCGATGTTCTGTCCGCACACCCGAGCAAGTCCCTCCTGAAGGGCGTGAGCAAGCCCGTCACGGCCTGCATGCCTTGAAGGAGAAAAGGATCCTCTCCGAGATGGGAGGCTCCGAACTTCCCTTCAAGTCAGCGGTGATCATCCACTGCTGTCCCCCGGGGGTGTCGTGGATCCGGACTCCATGGAACCGGGGAGGTGGGCGTTCGAGCTTCTCGGACACCAGGTACAAGTCGCGCTCAAACACCAGACTTCCTCCGTTTTCCAGATCGTAGGTCTCCGTCTGGACGTAGGGCTCCATCTGAAAGTGAAATGGATGAGTAAGTTAGAGATGTGACTAAGTGTGGCAACATTTTAGATGGATTTAAAAGAAGGAGCATGGCTCATCATTTTTGAAAAGGTCCTGTAGAAGAGAACATGAGTAAGTTTTTCACAGATATTCATTTCCTTGGTTTTATAAACTAAATTTTTCAGAACGTCCATTCTAAACTAGGGTCTCCTAAGGTCAAACAATGGCTCTGATACCAACTTGTCAACACCCGGATTTTTAAGTCCGGATGCCCGTTATGTCATACATCGCAAATCCCAGGAATATTGTTGTTGCGAGACATAACAGTTGATATCATAAGTCATCATTCATTACAAACCATCATTGTCTTACAAAAGGGGATCACATGATCCAATATTACACAAATAGTTGATCTATTGATCAACGAACAACATAGTAGCGGAAGCGTAATAGGAGTGGACTATCTATTCCACAGGCCAACGCTTGACGTCAGGCGACTCCTAGTTGTTGTAGACGTCCCGCTGACCGTCATCCTCAGCTGCTCTTCTTCATATTCTGGCCATTTGAATAGCCAGGGACACAGCCGTGAGTACTTTAAAGTACTCGCAAACTAATACCAAAGTAATCACTAACTATTTTAAAGAAAGGGTGCTAAGCTCTAGTTTTATTTGCATAAAGCCAATTTTAGTTCATAATCATTTCATATAGACCATTCATAAATTAACTAACTCAAGTGGGAACATTAGTGTCATTCCCACAACTCAGTTGTGATTCACCATTATTCATCATTCACCATTCATATTTTCAGATTCTAATACTGGAAACTAGATGGCCTTTCCAACCGTCCGTAACCGTGGACACGGCTATTCGAATAGGTTTACACTCTGCAGAGGTTGCACACTTGTGCCACAACATTTGATTCCATCCGTCGGGATTTCCCCGAATCATCGTATCACAGTACGCGGATCATCAACCATAACCTTTCATTTACTAACCCTAGTATGAGCACCTCTCCCCATGAGCTTGGCCTCCCAGTGAAGACCAACTGTCAACCTGGGAACTGCACAGGGCTTGGCCGGACAGTTCACCTTAATTCACATCATTTCTCAACAACGGAGGCAGCCTCGGCATAACCCCTATGATGTGTGTTCAGAGGGAACCCATACTAAGATACATAAACTTCTAGTTAAGCCCTACCCATAATCAGGTATTGTGGGGGTACTCAATATTGGAAAGGTATCGCATCCAAACCAACATTAGATTTTAATCAAAAATCACTATCTTCTCTTGGTCTTATTCACCTTCAAAATTTCTTTCATAATTTCACCATCATCATCTCATATCAACATGTTCCCATCTAGAGTAGTCAATTTTAGGTACTTAGCACTAGCCACTAGTCATGAGGGGTGCTAACTTAGCTTGTTTGCCATAAACTAACTTTGATGATATTGTTCTACTCTAGATCAAGTGAATCATGAATCAAAAAGTACTTTGATAAAGTAAAGTAATAAAACTTGAAAGCAAAACTTGTAATAAAGATAAAAGATGGTGGGGTGCTTTGCTCTTGGGAGCTTTGCACTTGCAAGTGTATTAGCTTGCCTTGATTGTTGTACTGATCAAAGTGGTCTTCCTCTCCTTGAGTGTAGACCTCCTCCTCCTCGGCGTACTCCTCGGTACTAGCGTCTAAATACGAGTATAATACACACAATCACCACACAACTCAAATACTAAGCTAAGCACACATATGAATCACTCTTACTAAGCTATCATAACACATGCTTATTATGTGAGTTGATTTAATTATTATTCTTAAGAAAAATAATTTCCTCTCATTATAAATATTAATTTGGGTTGCTATTTACTTCTTGAGAGAAAATAATTCCCTCTCATTAAGTCTGATTAAGATTTAATTTCCTCAATTAATATCATATGACCTAGGTGGACCAAGGTCAACCTCTTCATAATCATTATTTGGGAAAAAGATTTAAATGAGATATATCACCTCATGCCTTTTAATAATTCCTGATTAATGTTTTAATATCATCAACTAAATTAATATGAGTTTAACATAACCATAGTGTCTTCTTCATATTAACTTAGTGGGGACAAGATTTAAATGAGAGAGATGCTCTCATACACATTAATAAGAAATAGGCTCATTTAAAAAGTACTTTAAATAGCCTTAGGGCCAATTTTTAAACAAGGATATGATCATACAAACAACTATGCAATATTTTTACATATTCAGATAGATATATTGAAATATGATTTTTGAGAGTTGGTTTTAACTTAAAAGCATTTTTATTCAATTTTTAATAATTAATTGAAGTGGAAAAAGGCCCTGCCTTGTTTATTTTCTCAGATTAATTCGACAAACAATCTAGGGTTGGGACCAGTGTAGTTTTGTAGACATTTTCACAAGGTTTCCAAATATATAAAATTTGTCAAATTTGGTTGGGTAGATTTTATTCTATTTAAATTTGAAATCAGCATCTGAGAGTAATTAACAAAATTCGAAATTTAATGTTTGAATTAAATGGGCTGGCGGGAAACGCTAACGGGCTAAGCAGGGAAAGGGGGAAGTGGGCCGGCCCAGTAGCGCATCCACGCCACGGGCCGCCTGACAGCGTGGGGTCCACGCGTCAGTGGGTTTTAAAACCCGAAACGGTACGAGGAGAGGGCCGTAGGATCAGAGGGGGATCGGACGGACGATAATCGTCGTCGTCTCCGGCGAGAAGGACGAGCTCCGGCGGCTCAGGTAGGGGGTCGGAGGGAGTACCAGGCCGTTGCAGGTGTCTGGCAGTGTGCGTGGGGAGGTTGTCGACGACGGCGAGGCGCCTGGTAGCAGTGGCGTCGCCGGGGGTGGCCTGGATCGACGGCGCCCTTCTCAGCACCTCTGCGGGCTCCGGCGATGAAATTGGACGGCGGTGGTGGCTAATCGAGCAAGGGGTGAGGTCGAGGAGCTTCAGAAGGGGGGAGGGAGCGAGTTTGGTGTGGAGAGTGAGGCACGGGGAGGCCTCCTTTTATAGGGTCTGGAGGTGGCCGTGGTGCTGCGGAGGTGGCGATCATGGCGACGCGTCTACAGCGGCTCCGGGGCACTGGCGATGACGCTCGTTGGGCGACGTCAGGCGGTCACGCCAGGCGTGATTGCGGTGAAAACGAGGCACAGACGAGCTCGTGCGCATGACGGGAGCAGCCGGTACCGTGGCGGACGTCGGCGAAGCGGGCGTCGTGCACAGGGTTCCCGCGGGCCAGTGAGGTTGTCCACCGTGTTGCTGGTGACGTTGTGAAGCTGGTGGCGCTGGAGCGAGGCCGGGTCAACGGAGTTGGCAGGGGAGCTGGCGCTCTGGGCGTGTCCGTGGCGTCGCCGTGCACGCTCTGGCGCGCGCGTGCGCGTCACTGGCACGTCTGGGCGTCGCTTGCCTGGCCAGTGCAGTGCACGAAAACGTCGAGGGCCACGTCGAGGCGACTCAGGGAAGTGTGGAGCGTGTGTTTGACACGGTGGGGCGTGCTGGAGAGGGCCAGAAGAAAGAGAGCATGTGAGCCATGCCATGCCACGGCATGGCATGTTTCCACTTGATGATGATGCAAGAGGGTACCAAACCTTGTCCATTGTGTTTGGCAAAGTGTGAGGGTCAAGGGAGTACATTTGATGAGCTAGGCTTGAGGGTTGATGCAAGAACCACTGGATCATATGGGGTAGCACAGAGATCATGCACACAAGGTGTTCGACACAATGCCCGCAAGAACTCAATTTGGAATTTTTGAATGAAATTTGGAGGGTTTGATTTATATATTATTTGCAGTAGAGTGGTGGTGGTGGTGGTCAAAATGGTTAAGTTTGCAAAAATTCAAAATGGGCATGATCTTCACATAGATTCAAAGTCCTCACTTGTCACTCTTTTCTGGTCAACCTAGTCAACTCTAGCCAGGGTGGTCAACATGAAAGTTCATCATCTTGACATGGTCTTGGATGACATGGCTTTGGTTGACCAAGTTTAGTTTAAGAATTGATTTAATCAGAGGGGTAAAGAGGGGATCATGTTATAAAGTGCATAAGTGACCATCATCATATGTGAGATGGTTGTGAGTTCAAATTTGATTCAATTTTGGTTTCTTTGATGCATTTAGGTTTGTTTGAGTTGTATAATCATTTTAGAAACAAAAGATCAAGCCATGATGGCCTTTGGTGATGATTTGCATTTTTGACCTATGTGTATGTGAGGGTTTTGGATCACACTTAGCATTTCTTTTATTTTTCTCAAAGAGGGGTGTTATGATCATATCTTAGGGTGTAGTAGCATGTGATAATCATATCAACACTCATCATGGCAAATGCACCAAAGAAAATCACTCATATGCATGAACTTATATGTGACACACTATGCATATAAAAAGTTTTTGTTTGTTGCAAAATTTGAGTACTTGATCTCTCCTTGATTTCATTATTGTTAAAACTTGGGATGTTACAGAAACATTTGATGATCCATTATCATAGGCAACAAAGCAGCAATCTTTTTCCCCTCTAATCTAGCTAGAGTCCTTAAAAGAAATTCTACTTAAAATGAAGTAGCTCTCTGTTGGTATTGATTACCAACAGGAACTCAAGCCACTACTTGATCTTACTAATTCAAAGCAGGACCAATGCAGGACCAGTGCTGATGTTGCCATCATCTCTGCCCCCAAGAACTCTCTCATGCTCTCTCTCACATGCCATGCCAGCTGCTTGCTCCAAAACACAAGCATCACAAACACAAGCATAGCAAAAATATATTGCTAATACTGGCAAAACAACTAGTAATATTTGCACTGTAGAATCTTAGAGCAAGCTAGGACTATAAATTGCTGCCAATTCATCCAGATCCACACATGATTCATCATCACATGCAGAGAATGGAAATAATATATCCAGATCAGCATCAACATCCAGAGAACAACAGCAGCACAAGAGCATCCAGATCGAGCACAACATCAACACATCCAGAGCAGGGGTAGAGGAAGAGGGAGGGGAGGGGAGAGGTGGAGCTCACCGACGATAGGGGTGGAGGAGGAGGTTGACGATGACGGCAGGGGTGGAGGAGGAGGAAGACGCGGCGGCTCCTCCTCCTTGACGCGCAGCCGGCCCCTCCTCCTCCATGCGGCGGCCGCCCCTCCTCCTCCACGCCGCAGCGGCTTGTGCTGGGTGGCGGGGATGGGTGGAGCGTGGCGGCATGCGGCCCTCGCGGAGGAAGGAGGCGGCGACGGCAACGACGACGGCGACGCTCACCATGGAAGGCAGCGGCGCGGCGGTAGGGAGAGGAAGAGGGGTGGAGGAGGAAGTGTACGGGCGGGGAGGGGGTGCGGTTGGATATAGAAGGCGCTATTTCTGGCGCACTTGTGCTGGTGCGCCATAGAATCAACTACTGGCGCACATAACCAGCGCCAAGTAACACTTATTTCTGTGGCGCATGCCACATGTGCGCCACGAAATACCTACACTAATAATTGGTGGTGGCAGGATGTGGGCCCCACATAATTTCTGTGGCGCACGTTTCAGTAGTGCGCCACAAAATAGCTTATTTTTGTGGCGCATCCTTTCGTGCGCCACAAATCTTTCTGTGGCGCATGGGTGCGCCACAAAACTAAGCTCCACCTATAAGCATTTCCCTACTAGTGAGTAACTTTGATAAATCAAAAATAATAAAGCTTGTAGAGTAAAAACTTGGGATAAGATCAGTAAGCATAAAGTAAAATGTGGTGGTGCCTTGCTCTTGTAGAGCTTTGCACTTTGCAAGAATATTAGCTTGCCTTGGTTGGTGTACTGATCAAAGTGGTCTTCTTCTCCTTGGAAGTAGACCTCCTCCTCCTCTTGTACTCCTCGGTACTAGCGTCTAAAAACGAATACGGAATACACAATCACCAAACAAAAACTTAAAAGCTAGACTAAGCACACACATGAGTCACACAAGCTAGGCTAGCATCACAACATTATTATTATGTTGGTTGACTTTGTTTTCTTCTTAAGAAAAATAATTTCCTCTCATTACAAATATTAATTAGGGTTTCTATTTAATTCTTTGGAGAAATAATTTCCTCTCATTGAATCTTGTTAAGATTTAATTTCCTCAAATAATAATGTATGAACCTATGTTGACCAAGGTCAACACTTCATAATCATTATTTGAGGAAAATGATTTAAATGAGGTGCTACACCTCATGCAATTTAATACTAACATAGTAGTGATTTAATGTCATCAAATAATTCAATATGAGATTTAATAGACCATGGTCTCTACCTCATGTTGAGTTACTTGAGACAAGATTTAAATGAGAGAATAGCTCCCATACTATTTAATAAATAATTTTGGATAATTTAAATGGACTAGAAATAGCCATAGAGCCATTATTTAATCTAGACCATGATCATACAAACAACTATGTCATATTTTTACATATTCAGATAGACAATATGAAATGTGATTTTTGAGAGTTGGAATCAACTCAAAAGCATTTTTGGTTGATTTTTAATAATTGTTTGAAGTTGCAAAAGGCCCTGCCTTGTTATTTTTATCACATTATTTCTATAATTAATCTAGGGTTGAGACCAGTGTAGTTATTTAGATAATTTTCTAAGCTTTCCAAATATATAAAATTTATGAAATTTGGCTGTAGATTTTATTCTATTTAAATTTGAAAATGGATGCAGTAAGAAATTTAACAAATTCGAAATATTCAAATTTGAATCACCTGGCCTAGGCGGGAAACGAAACGGGCTAAAATAATGAAAAAATGGGCCGCCTTTCGCGTCCTCGAGTGGGCCGCCTGAGGGGGTTCCACTGTCAGCCTCAACTAACCAGTAAACGGTGGTTCTTATCCGAGCCGCACGATTAGAAGGCGATCCGACGGACCACGTTCATCGTTGACGACGGCGAGAGGAGGGTTGCCGGGGCACGGGGGCGAGGGGCCGAGCCTACCGGGCGTCCGCGAGGGTCGGCGAGGTGCACAGTATCGTTGTCATCGACGGCGAGTCGCCCGGTAAGCAGGGCGCGTCTGGGCGGCTCCAATCTCCGGCGATCTTCTCAGCAGCCGCGGGCTCCGAGCTGAAATTGGGCGAGGGAGTGGCCAATGTGGAGGGGGAAGTGGCTAGAACTGCTCAAGGGTGAGAGGGAAGAGTGTTGGTGTGGTGGATTTGAAGAGAGGAGGTCCCCTTTTATAGCGGCGAGGGGTGCCGCGGCTCTGGCGGTGACCTCATCGTCGGCGACGCGGCTACAGCGGCGCAGGGGCACTGGCGATGACGCTCGTGTGTGGGCGACGTCAGTGCGGTCACGCTGGGCCTGATTGCGGTGAAAACGAGGGCGAGACGAGCTCGTGCGCATGACGGGAGCAGCCGGTACCGTGGCGGACGTCGGCGAAGCGGGCGTCGTGCACAGGGTTCCCGCGGGCCAGTGAGGTTGTCCACCGTGTTGCTGGTGACGTTGTGAAGCTGGTGGCGCAGAGAGACGAGGCAGAGGTCAACGGGGCTGCTCGGGCGTCGACGTGGCCGGGCGCGTCTGGGGCGCACGCCATGCACGCTCTGGCGTGCGTGTGCATGCCTGGGCGCGTCTGGGCGTGTCTGTTCCGACGCGTCTGGTGCACCGTTTGGGCTGGGCTCGTGTCCACTCGATCCAGGGAAGTGTGGAGCAGTTAGAGGACATGGTGGTTCATGGTGGGGAAGGCCATGAACAGAGTTGGCATGTGTGTGTGTCATGCCATGCACGGCATGGCATGGTTTTCCAATATTTTGCATACTCAAGCTTGGTTCCAGTACTGCAATGATGCAAGGAGTCAATGAGGGTACTGAGGATGACCTAGGGTCGATGGTTGAGTCGATGATCCACTGGATATTGCAATGTATAGGGTTGGCAGATTCATGCACACAAGGTGCTCGACCAAATGGCCGCATGAACATATTTTTGAATTTTTGATTGAATTTTGGTGGGTTGGCTTATATAATTTGAATAATGGTGGTGGTGGTGCTCAAAATTGAGTTGATTTGCAAAATGCCAAATTGGGTATGATCTTGTTTTTGTTTCATGGTTGCTACTTTTCTTGATCCTCATTTGAATTCTAGCAAGAATTTCCAATATTTTGCATACTCAAGCTTGGTTCCAGTACTGCAATGATGCAAGGAGTCAATGAGGGTACTGAGGATGACCTAGGGTCGATGGTTGAGTCGATGATCCACTGGATATAGCAATGTATAGGGTTGGCAGAATGGTGCTGGCAAGGTGTTCGACACAATGCCCGCAAGAACATAATTTTGGAATTTTTGATTGAATTTTGGTGGGTTGTATATATATTATTGAGATATAATGGTGGTGGTGGTGCTCAAAATTGAGTTGATTTGCAAAATGCCAAATTGGGTATGATCTTGTTTTTGTTTCATGGTTGCTACTTTGCTTGATCCTCATTTGAATTCTAGCAAGAATTTGCAGGGGTGTGTTTGAGAAAAGTTGTTCACCTTTATGTTATCTTGGATGAGGTGCAAAGAGTTGACATGGTTTAGTTTGAAAATTTCCAAATACAGGGGCTCAAAGTGGGTGTCATGTTAAAATTGGCAGATTTGACCATTATCCTATGTGAGCATAATTTGATTTCAAATTTGGTTTTATTTGAGTTTCTTTGATTCAATAAGTGTTATAAAGTGTTTATTAACATTCTACAACTAATGGCACAAGCCAAAGTGGCCTAGATCAAAGATTTGCAAATTGTCCATAAGCACATGCATGTGTTGAAAATGTTATTTTTCTATTTCTTTTTCTTTCTCTATTATTGATCATGGGATCATGTGTGAGGGTTTTAGAATCATTGTTCAACACACAAACAAGCATCATGGCAAAAGCACAATAACACAATAATTAAAGATGAGTTCTATGCATAGCACATGTATTAATAAAAAGTTTTTGTTGGTTCTCATTTTTGCATCTTGGAAACTCCTTGTCTTTATTTATTTGAAAATTGGGATGTTACAAGAGCTTTATAGTAATTATCTTGAGTTAGGACATGAGGTGTTTGAAGAGGAAATTAAAAAACCCATGGAACTTTATTTGCATGCTAATAGCAATGTTATTAGTATGCATTCTTTGACACCATTATTGCTAATACTATGGAAAAGTCTAAGCTTGGGGAAGCTAGTTTTTATGATCTTTTAAGTCCCCGCTTTAGAGGAGAAAATTTGCTCTGATGATATTTTATCTCCCATATGTGATAATTCTAATGATGCTTGTGATATTTTAAATCAACCTACTGAAAGTATTCCTTTTAAAATACCTATGAAAATTGTTGAAAAGATCATGGATGAACGTTATGCAGGGGATGGAACAGTCCATCCAAGTGATCACTTGTTGAAACTTAAAGAACTTTGTGAGTTGTTTAAGGTTGCAGGTTTATCAAGAGAAAATGCCATGAAGAAATTATTTCCATTGTCACTTAAGGACAAAGCAAGGGAGTGGTATCAGCTACTAGATGATCCTCATCATTCAGAGTGGAAGGAGTTTGAATCTCTATTTTACTTTAAATTTTATCCTCCTCATGAAATGCATTTAGATAGGAATTATATTTATAATTTTCATCCTCATGATGGAGAAATTATTTCCCAAACGTGGGGAGATTGAAGTAGCTAATGCTCAAATGTCCCACTCATGAGCTCCCAAAGTAATTTTTTATTAATAATTTTTATGCAAGGCTTTCAGGACATACACGGACTATCTAGATGCTCTTTTAGAGGGATCTTTCACAAGTAAAGAGGTTGAAACTAAGTGAGATCTTCTTTAAGCAATTCAAAGCAATACCGAAGATTGGGATAACGACAAAGGTAAAGAATCAGGTATAAACTATGAGTATGATTGCATTAAGTCTTTCGCTGAAACTGCTGATTTTCAAGAGCTTAGTGCTAAATATGGTCTTGATCCTAAATTATTGTTGATTGCTGTAGAGATTTTGCTTCTCATATTAATGTTCCTAAAGGAAATTGGGACATGTATCATGAACCTTATAAAGACACTTGCATGAAAAATGAAACTGTTATTAATGATTGCAATACACATGCTCAAACTTCTGAAAGTACTATTTCTTATAAGCATGTTAATTTTTGCGGAGCACATAGACCTTGTGAAAAGAATCAAATGAAAGAAGAATATTGTATCCATAACAAGAATGAAAAAACTAGAATGTGGGACATGGCTTTAATTAAATGATCTTGGTAAAAAGTTTGTGTCCTCTATCCTTTTATTTGTGAACTTTGCTATGAAGTAGGTCATTTCAATTTTCAATGCTCAGGCTATGATAATAGCCTTTCGAATCCAATGAGTACTGCAAGTTTGTATTGTGATGACATGATTACTCCTAATCAACATGATGAACTTACATTATTTTTGGGGTATGAAGAGTTATCAAGGAAAACTTCTTTGGTAGATATGAGTTCTTTATGAATAGCGTCCTACATGGATGTCATCTTTATTGTGTTGATAATTTCCACACAAATACTTACATACAAAATACTGTAAAAGATGAAACTTTACCAAAATATGACAGGACTAATATGTGTTTTGCTCTTATTAATGAAAAGGAGGAATCCTCCAAAGTTTCTTCTATTGTTTTTGCAAATAAACCAGGGTATATGGAGAATCTCCCTTTCAAGACTTTCCCTCCTAAAGAGAAGAAGAATAAGAAGAAGAGAAGGAGGAGTAAAAGGAGAGAGGAAACGGTATTTTCCCCTAGACATGTTGCTCCTATTATAGTTTTTGTTGATGAGTCTGAACTCGATGATGAGCCTATGCCTGTTACCTATAGTAGTGATCATGATTGGGAATAGCACACTACTTTTGATATTAAAATCTCTTTGGCAATTCTAAAATGATGATGTTAATAATTGTTGTACTATTAGTACTATCCATGTTCCTTCCAATGATGATATGTTTACAAATGAACACACTTTGGAAGATAACTATTCTATTGCTTATGATGATACTATACCTCCAATATATGATGATTACAATGATGAATATGATATTTTTAGTCCACCTACTATTAGTAGAAAATTAATTATGATTACAATATGTCTCCTATATTTGATGATTATGGTGATGAGAATAATAATAATAGTTATTTTGTTGAATTTGCTCCCACTACAATGAATAAGAATGACTATGCTTATGTGGGGAGTGATAATTATTCTATGCATGCGGCTCATGATAAGAATATTTTATGTGATAGTTATATTGATAATTTTATGTATCTCAACAATATTAAGTTTCACCTCTTTATGTTGAAAATTTTGAAGTTGCACTTGTTTTGCTTTCCTATGCTTGTTGCTTTGTGCTTCCATGACTTGTTTCTTTACAAGATTATTTTTCATAGGAAGTGGGTTAGACTTAAATTTGTTTTATATTTGCTTCTTGGCTCTTTTTACTTCAATTCATATTTCTTATGTGAGCATCTTCCCAAACTACTGCACCTAGCTGAAAGGCGTTAAAGAAAAGAACTCTTGGGAGATAACCCATGTTTTATTTCTGTATTTTTTCTTTTGTTGAGTCTTGGAAGTTATTACCTCCGTAATAACCTCTCCTTATCATTTTTATTTCGTTTTTGTGCCAAGATAGGAAGAAAGTGAAATTTGGGGAAGTTGTTGTCCTAAAATAGATTCTGTGCTGTCACCATAAGAATTCGTATTCCCATCCAGAACGTAATTTTGAGCTCCCAATTTTTGAGAATATATCCCAGGTTATTATCTAACTTTCATTAGTTTGGCACTTTTCGATCTGAGCAACAGAAGATTTTCTAAAAAATGATCTTTACCTGTTGTTCTGTTTTGACACATTTGCCACTATTTGCAATTGGCTCTTAATCTCTTTCTTTTTGAGTTCTTTTGAGAGAAAAAGGTATTTTTGAAGAAGTTTCTACACTAGCTAATGTTTTAATGGATGTTTGATATATGTTAGAACTGAACCCAAGTGAATTTGTTATTTTGATTGCACTAATGAATGAGAATTGTGTGAAGTTTTTGTATGAAGGAAGTTTTCAAGTGTAGGGAGAGAGGAATGATGTAATGATATGAAGTATGGACAAAAGCTCAAGCTTGGGGATGCCCATGTCACCCCAAGAAATATCCAAGAGGTACAAGCGTCAAAGCTTGGGGATGCCCAAGGCATCCCCTCTTCATCAACAAAGCATCATGTCATCTTTCTAGACGCTATATTTTTATTGCTTCATATGCTATGTGTTGTTCTTGGAGCATCTTTATTTTTGTATTTAGTTTTCATCTGTTTTGTTTTCTATATGGTTGGATCCTAGCATTCTTGTGTGGGAGAGAGACGTTTTAATTGCATAGAACACTCTAGTTTTCACTCTTATTGTTCTGCGGGTGTTCTAGTTTGTTAGTACTGCGTTTAGCTCTTGTTCTTTCACTCGTATTTTGTTCAGAGCTTGTTAGTTTTATTTATTTATGTATGATTAGCTCTCTGGTCTTTATTTATTATTATCTATGAGAGTTGTTTCAAATAAGTTGATTGGTGTTGGAGACGAGTAAAATGTTTCATGCTTATAGTGATGCAAAAGGAAGCTTGTCTAGACTGTGGCATAGACTTTGACATGTCATGTTGGATGTTATTCTTATCATATGCTTAGTAGTTATTGTTGTAGCATGACTTGTCTCAAATAGCTGAGAGTGCTTAATGTGTCATTGAAAGAATCATGTGTTATTTCCATCATAAAAAAGCGTGATATTGTGGTATTCTCCTTTGATGCTTTATTGGGTTGACTTGGCACATGTTTACATCATGTATGACTACAACCAATCAACTAAAGCCTCTATGATTATTTAGTTTTTGACTTGTAATATCACTTTATGCTTTCATTAATAATGTTTTATCGCTATGCATGATTATGGCTATTATTTCTCTCTTAGTTGGTTGATGACCCACAAGTATAGGGGATCGCAACAGTCTTCGAGGGAAGTAAAACCCAAATTTATTGATTCGACACAAGGGGAGGTAAAGAATACTTATAAGCCTTAACAACTGAGTTGTCAATTAAGCTGCACTGGAAAAGCACTAGTAACAAGGATGATGTGAAAGTAGCAGTAATATGAGAGCAATAACAGTAACACAGCAGCAGTAGTAGTAATATGAGAGCAATGGTACCAGAAAATAGTTGACATGTAGAACGAGTATATGATGATGAAAGATGGACCGGGTTCCCAGCTATCTACACTAGTGGTAACTCTCCAATAACAAGTGTTGGGTGAACAAATTAGAGGGCAATTGATAGGATTGATAAGGCATTAAGAAAGAACATCAATTCATTAATCATGTAGGCATGTTTTCCATATTTAGTCGTACGTGCTCGCAATGAGAAACTTGCACAACATCTATTGTCCTACCAGCCGGTGGCAGCCGGGCCTCAAGGGAATCTACTGGATATTAAGGTACTCCTTTTAATAGAGCACCGGAGCAAAGCATTAACACTCCGTGAAAACATGTGTCCCTCACATCACCGCCATCCCCTCCGGTTGTCCCGATTTCACTGGGCCTTTGGTTCCGGACAGTGACATGTGCATACAACTTGTAGATACAATCTAAGCAATAATTATAGAGCTCAAATCTAAGATCATGCCACTCGGGCCCTAGTGACAAGCATTAAACATAACAAGATTGCAAACAATAACTTCACAAACCTTATAGATAGACAATCATAACGTAACAATCCATCGGATCCCAACAAACACAACACCGATTACATCAGATGAATCTCAATCATGTAAGGCAGCTCATGAGATCATTGTATTGAAGTACATGGGGGAGAGAATACCAACTAGATACAGCTAGAACCCGTAGTCCATGGGGGAACTACTCACGGAGCATGATGGAGGCGGTGGCGTTGATGGAGATGGCTTCCGGGGCACTTCGTCCCAGGTGCCGGGACAGAGAGTTCTATCCCCAATTGGAGCGCGATGGCGGCGGCGCCCCTGGAGTCTTTCTCGGAGTTTCACAAGTCGTACCGTTTTTAGGTCGAAAGGGCTTAATAGGCGAAGAGGCGGCGGGAGGGGCACCAGGGCGCCCTCCCCATAGGCCGGCGCGGCCAGGGGCCTGCCCGCGCGGCCCTATGGTGTGGGGGCCCCGTGCCCCCCTCTGACTCCCTGGTGTCCTGGTCCGTCCCGGTGAATTATGATGTTTGGTCTTCGTCTAATTCCGAGAATATTGCCCGAACAGCCTTTCTGGAACCAAAACAGCAGAAAGAACTGCACCTGGCATCTTGTTAATAGGTTAGTTCCGAAAACGCATAAAAACATCATAAAGTGCAAGCAAAACATGTAAGTATTGTCATAAAACAAGCATGGAACGACAGAAATTATGGATACGTCGGGGACGTATCAGCATCCCCAAGCTTAGTTCTGCTCGTCCCGAGCAGGTAAACGATAAAAAGAATAATTTCTGTAGTGACATGCTACTTACATAACCTTGATCATACTATTACAAAGCATATGAAATGAATGAAGTGACTCAAGGCAATGATCTATAGTTGCTAACAAGTAGATAACATATAGCAAAACTTTTCATGGAGAGTACTTTCAAGACAAGCATCAAAAGTCTTGCACAAGAGTTAACTCATAAAGCAATAAGTTCATAGTAAAGGCATCGAAGCAACACAAAGGAGGATATAAGTTTCAGCGGTTGCTTTCAACTTTCAACATGTATATCTCATGGATATTGTCAACATAGAGTAATATGATGAATGCAAATATGTAAGTATGTAAGAATCAATGCAGTTGACACAAGTGTTTGCTTCTAAGGTGGAAGGAATTAGGTAACTGACTCAACATAAAAGTAAAAGAATGGCCCTACGAGGGAAGCATCGATTGCTATATTTGTGCTAGAGCTTTGGTTTTGAAAACATATAGAGAGCATAAAAAAAGTTTTGAGAGGTGTTTGTTGTTGTCAACGAATGGTAGTGGGCACTCTAACCCCTTGCTAGACAAACCTTCAAGAGCGGCTCCCATGAATTATTTTTATTTTTGGGTGGCACTCCTTCCAACCTTTCTTTCACAAACCATGGCTAACCGAATCCTCGGGTGCCTGCCAACAATCTCATACCATGAAGGAGTGCCTTTTTATTTTAGTTTTATTATGATGACACTCCTCCCCACCTTTGCTTTTTCAAGCCATGGCTAACCGAATCCTTCGGGTGCCGTCCAACAATCACATACCATGGAGGAGTGTCTTTTTTTGTTAATTAATTTGGGACTGGGAATCCCATTGCCAGCTCTTTTTGCAAAATTATTGGATAAGCGGATGAAGCCACTAGTCCATTGATGAAAGTTGCCCAACAAGATTGAAAGATAAACACCACATACTTCCTCATGAGCTATAAAACATTGACACAAATCAGAGGTGATAAATTTTGAATTGTTTAAAGGTAGCACTCAAGCAATTTACTTTGAAATGGCAGGAAATACCACATAGTAGGTAGATATGGTGGACACAAATGGCATAGTGGTTGGCTCAAGGATTTTGGATGCATGAGAAGTATTCCTCTCGATACAAGGCTTAGGCTAGCAAGGTTATTTGAAGCAAACACAAGTATGAACCGGTACAGCAAAACTTACATAAGAACATATTGCAAACATTATAATACTCTACATTGTCTTCCTTGTTGCTCAAACACTTTTACCAGAAAATATCTAGACCTTAAGAGAGACCAATCATGCAAACCAATTTTAACAAGCTCTACGGTAGTTCTCCACTAATAGGTTTAAACTACATGAAAAAACTTAATCATGATCTACTTGAGAGCTCAAAACAATTGCCAAGTGTCAAATTATCCAAGACATTATGAGGCATTTTCTATTTCCAACCAAATACCAATAAGTATTGTAGCTTCCAACTTTTATCATTGAACATTAAAAGTAAAACGAAGAACAAGTGTTCATATGAAAAAGCGGAGCGTGTCTCTCTCCCAAACAAGGATTGCTAGGATCCATCTTTATTCAAACACAAACAAAAATAAAAACACACAGACGCTCCAAGTAAAGCACATAAGATGTGACCGAATAAAAATATAGTTTCAATAGAAGAAACCTGATAAATTGATGAAGAAGGGGATGCCTTGGGCATCCCCAAGCTTAGATGCTTGAGTCTCCTTGAAATATGTAGGGATGAACCACGGGCATCCCCAAGCTTAGACTTTTCACTCTTCTTGATCATATATCATCCTCCTCTCTTGACCCTTGAAAACTTCCTTCACACCAAACTTCTCATAAACTTCATTAGAGGGGTTAGTACTCAAAAAACTTGAATCCACCTTGGTCCTGTAGTGACACATTGCAAGAACTCAATAAAACATTAGCTACAGCTCTCCACGTCTAGAAAGCCTCACTTAAAGTCCACAAGAGACAATGCAAAAAACAGAGACAGAATCTGCCAAAACAGAACAGCCAGTAAACACGAATTTTAAAATGGTACTTCCGTTGCTCAAATCAGAAAACTCAAAACTAATGAAAGTTGCGTACATATCTGAGGATCACGCATGTAAATTGGCAGATTTTTCTGAGTTTCCTACAGAGAAATATGCCCAGATTCGTGACAGATAGAAATCTGTTTCTGCACAGAAATCCAAATCTAGTATCAACCTTCGATTAGAGGCTTCACTTGGCACAACAAAACACAAAACTAAGATAAGGAGAGGTTGCTACAGTAGTAAACAACTTCCAAGACACAAATATAAAACAAATTACTGTAGCAAAATAACACATGGGTTATCTCCCAAGAAGTTCTTTCTTTATAGCCATCAAGATGGGCTCAGCAGTTTTAATGATGCACTCGCAAGAAATAGTATTTGAAGCAAAAGAGAGCATCAAGAGGCAAATTCAAAACACATTTAAGCCTAACATGCTTCCTATGAAAAGGAATCTTGTAAATAAACAAGTTCATGAAGAGCAAAGTAACAAGCAAAGGAAGATAGAACAAGTGTAGCTTCAAAAATTTCAGCACATAGAGAGGTGTTTTAGTACCATGCAAATTTCTACAACCATATTTTCCTCTCTCATAATAATTTTCAGTAGCTTCATGAATAAACTCAACAATATAACTATCACATGCAGCATACTTTTCATGATCCACAAACATATAATTTTTATCAAGCTCAAAAATAGTGGAATTAAAACTTTCGAACACACTTTTATCAATAATATAGCAAGATGAATGATCAATCTCAAGAGATATGGGACACATAGATAATGTCAAGAACTCTCCAATCCCATTTTCATTAGTAGTACAATTAATATTATCAAGTAACATAGGACCATCATCTAGAGCTTTATCATAAACATTTGCTAAGCAAAATTCTTTAGTACCATGCATTTCGACATCAGGCACAAACAAAGCATTATCATAAGATTTATCAAAGTAGCATGGATTATCATATATAACAGTAGCATAATTATTCTCACAAGTTTTACTTATAGGAAATATTTCAAGAGAATCCACAGGAACATAACATTCAACCTCTTTCGGTAAGCATGGAGGACAATCAAATAGTGTAAGAGATGAAGAGTTACTCTCATTAGAAGGTTGGCATGGGTAGCTAATCCATTCTTCCTCCTTTTGTTCATCACTCTCCTCTTCTTTTTCATCCAATGAGCTTTCAGGTTCATCAATTTCCTCCTCTTTTTCATCCAATGAGCTTTCAGGTTCATCAATTTCTTCTTCCACGGTTCCTGCAAATTGTGAGTGCATTCTTGTGCATTAATGTGTCTCTCTTTATAATCAAGGATATAAGGATTCCTACTGTAGCATTCTATGCAAGAATTAAGGATAGTAGAGACATAATCTTTAAGGCCCTTACAAACAACACAAGTTTCATAATTCTCAACCATGAAGGATTCTATCTCGGAGGCTCCCATAAATAAGACAAATTGTTCTACCTCTTCGAACCCATAATGAATATAGCAATTCCGATTATAGTTCTTAATTAAAAATTCCTCACTAAAGCCACATTGAAATTTAAGATGTTTAGTATCCTGTTGAGAGCAACAGTTTATATTATGGCGTTCAAGCAAGATTTCAGCAATTGTATTCAATTTTTCTATCATAGCACTCATTATTTTACCAGTTCTTGATTCTCTATAATTATTATAACATTCTATAAGCTCCAAGTAGGTTGTAGGTTCTCCCATAACAGCAGTTTTTAATTTTTAGATTTTTCAAATTTTTATGGATTTTCGGGTATATAGGGAAAATAAAACAAGACAAAAAGAAACTAAGCAAAAGTAAACTAAGCAAAATAAAACTAGACAGAAATAAACTAAGCACAAATAAACTAGACAGAAATAAACTAGCAAGACAAAATAAAATAAAAGCAGAGAGAGAGGTAGAGTGTACTCCCCAGGTGAACTTATGAGTAGAGCTATGCCTCCCCGGCAACGGCGCCAGAAAATAGTCTTGATGACCCACAAGTATAGGGGATCGCAACAGTCTTCGAGGGAAGTAAAACCCAAATTTATTGATTTGACACAAGGGGAGGTAAAGAATACTTATAAGCCTTAACAACTGAGTTGTCAATTCAGCTGCACCTGGAAAAGCACTAGTAACAAGGGTGATGTGAAAGTAGCAGTAATATGAGAGCAGTAGTAATAGTAACACAGCAGCAGTAGTAGTAATATGAGAGCAATGGTACCAGAAAATAGTTGACATGTAGAACGAGTATATGATGATGAAAGATGGACCGGGGTTCCCAGCTATCTACACTAGTGGTAACTCTCCAATAACAAGTGTTGGGTGAACAAATTACAGTTGGGCAATTGATAGGATTGATAAGGCATTAAGAAAGAACATCAATTCATTAATCATGTAGGCATGTTTTCCATATTTAGTCGTACGTGCTCGCAATGAGAAACTTGCACAACATCTATTGTCCTACCAGCCGGTGGCAGCCGGGCCTCAAGGGAATCTACTGGATATTAAGGTACTCCTTTTAATAGAGCACCGGAGCAAAGCATTAACACTCCGTGAAAACATGTGTCCCTCACATCACCGCCATCCCCTCCGGTTGTCCCGATTTCTGTCACTTCGGGGCCTTTGGTTCCGGACAGTGACATGTGCATACAACTTGTAGATACAATCTAAGCAATAATTATAGAGCTCAAATCTAAGATCATGCCACTCGGGCCCTAGTGACAAGCATTAAACATAACAAGATTGCAGCAACAATAACTTCACAAACCTTATAGATAGACAATCATAACGTAACAATCCATCGGATCCCAACAAACACAACACCGATTACATCAGATGAATCTCAATCATGTAAGGCAGCTCATGAGATCATTGTATTGAAGTACATGGGGAGAGAATACCAACTAGCTACAGCTAGAACCCGTAGTCCATGGGGGAACTACTCACGGAGCATGATGGAGGCGGTGGCGTTGATGGAGATGGCTTCCGGGGGCACTTCTGTCCCGGCAGGTGCCGGGAGAGTTCTGTCCCCCGAATTGGAGTTTCGCGATGGCGGCGGCGCCCCTGGAGTCTTTCTGGAGTTTCGTCAAGTCGTACTGCGTTTTTAGGTCGAAAGGGCTTAAATAGGCGAAGAGGCGGCGCAGGAGGGGCACCAGGGCGCCCTCCCCATAGGCCGGCGCGGCCAGGGGCCTGCCCGCGCGGCCCTATGGTGTGGGGGCCCTGGGCCTCCCCTCCGACTCCCCTTCGGTGTCCTGGTCCGTCTCGGTGAATTATGATGTTTGGTCTTCGTTTCGTCGAATTCCGAGAATATTGCCCGAACAGCCTTTCTGGAACCAAAAAAGCAGAAAACAGGAACTGGCACTGTGGCATCTTGTTAATAGGTTAGTTCCGGAAAACGCATAAAAACATCATAAAGTGCAAGCAAAACATGTAAGTATTGTCATAAAACAAGCATGGAACGACAGAAATTATGGATACGTCGGGGACGTATCAGCATCCCCAAGCTTAGTCGTCCTCGTAGGTAAACGATAAAAAGAATAATTTCTGTAGTGACATGCTACTTACATAACCTTGATCATACTATTACAAAGCATATGAAATGAATGAAGTGACTCAAGGCAATGATCTATAGTTGCTAACAAGTAGATAACATATAGCAAAACTTTTCATGGAGAGTACTTTCAAGACAAGCATCAAAAGTCTTGCACAAGAGTTAACTCATAAAGCAATAAGTTCATAGTAAAGGCATCGAAGCAACACAAAGGAGGATATAAGTTTCAGCGGTTGCTTTCAACTTTCAACATGTATATCTCATGGATATTGTCAACATAGAGTAATATGATGAATGCAAATATGCAAGTATGTAAGAATCAATGCACAGTTGACACAAGTGTTTGCTTCTAAGGTGGAAGGAATTAGGTAACTGACTCAACATAAAAGTAAAAGAATGGCCCTTCTACGAGGGAAGCATCGATTGCTATATTTGTGCTAGAGCTTTGGTTTTGAAAACATATAGAGAGCATAAAAGTAAAGTTTTGAGAGGTGTTTGTTGTTGTCAACGAATGGTAGTGGGCACTCTAACCCCCTTGCTAGACAAACCTTCAAGAGCGGCTCCCATGAATTATTTTTATTTTTGGGTGGCACTCCTTCCAACCTTTCTTTCACAAACCATGGCTAACCGAATCCTCGGGTGCCTGCCAACAATCTCATACCATGAAGGAGTGCCTTTTTATTTTAGTTTTATTATGATGACACTCCTCCCCACCTTTGCTTTCTCAAGCCATGGCTAACCGAATCCTTCGGGTGCCGTCCAACAATCACATACCATGGAGGAGTGTCTTTTTGTTAATTAATTTGGGACTGGGAATCCCATTGCCAGCTCTTTTTGCAAAATTATTGGATAAGCGGATGAAGCCACTAGTCCATTGATGAAAGTTGCCCAACAAGATTGAAAGATAAACACCACATACTTCCTCATGATGGAGGCGGTGGCGTTGATGGAGATGGCTTCCGGGGGCACTTCCCCGTCCCGGCAGGGTGCCGGGACAGAGAGTTCTATCCCCCGAATTGGAGTTTCGCGATGGCGGCGGCGCCCGGAGTCTTTCTGGAGTTTCGTCAAGTCGTACTGCGTTTTTAGGTCGAAAGGGCTTAAATAGGCGAAGAGGCGGCGCAGGAGGGGCACCAGGGCGCCCTCCCCATAGGCCGGCGCGGCCAGGGCCTGCCCGCGCGGCCCTATGGTGTGGGGGCCCCAGGCCTCCCCTCTGACTCCCCTTCGGTGTCCTGGTCCGTCCCGGTGAATTATGATGTTTGGTCTTCGTTTCGTCGAATTCCGAGAATATTGCCCGAACAGCCTTTCTGGAACCAAAAACAGCAGAAAACAGGAACTGGCACTGTGGCATCTTGTTAATAGGTTAGTTCCGGAACGCATAAAAACATCATAAAGTGCAAGCAAAACATGTAAGTATTGTCATAAAACAAGCATGGAACGACAGAAATTATGGATACGTCGGACGTATCATTGGTCGCTCCAAGCTTTTGCTAGCCTTCACCGAGTATGAGCTCTACTCGTGCATCCAACCACCAAAAACCAAAGCCAAAAGTGTCCACCATATCTACCTACTAGCATCATTGCTATTCCAAGTATATTCATCATGTTTTTATTTATCTTCCAAATTAAATTTTGTCATGAGAAAATTAGTTAGTAAAGCTCTCACGAACTTGATGGCACATTTACTTTATTGCACTTAATAAACCTGATCATTGTGACTATCTTATGAAGATTATATGCTTGCAAATTACGAGTTGGGAGTTAGCACAACCATGCTTTCATGGGGCACGCTTTCAACATTGCACTTATTCCTATTTAGTTGATATCATGTTCTTTTGTTTATGGATGCCTAGCGGTGTGAAATAAAATGGAAACTTGTAAGTTCATGGAGTTTGTATATGTGTTAGAGAAACGCCTGGGCGGCCAACTTAAGCCATGCATCATTCATGGTGGAAATTTACAGCGAACCATAGTGAGCATTCTGTGAAGCATTGATACGTCTCCAACGTATCGATAATTTCTTATGTTCCATGCTACTTTATTGATGATACCTACATGTTTTATGCACACTTTATGTCATATTCGTGCATTTTCTGGAACTAACCTATTAACAAGATGCCGAAGTGCCAGTTCCTGTTTTCTGCTGTTTTTGGTTTCAGAAATCCTAGTAAAGAAATATTCTCGGAATTGGACGAAATCACCTCCCAGGTTCCTATTTTGCCCGGAAGCATCCAACACCCGAGAGCCGCGTAGGGGCCCCCTGTGGGCCCCAGATGACATGGTGGCGCGGCCAGGGCTGGGCCCGCGCCACCCTATGGTGTGGTCGCCCCTTCGACCTTCTGACGCCGCCTCTTCGCCTATATAAAGCCCCTGCATCGAAAACCCTTACGGAGGAAGCCACGATACGAGAAAAGTTCCGAGCCGCCGCCTCGCGAAGCCAAGATCCGGGGGACAGAGTCTCTGTTCCGGCACCTGCCGGAGCGGGGAAGTGCCCGGAAGGCTTCTCCATCGACACCGCTGCCATCTCCACCGCCATCTTCATCACCGCTGCTGCTCCCATGAGGAGGGAGTAGTTCTCCATCGAGGCTCGGGGCTGTACCGGTAGCTATGTGGTTCATCTCTCTCCTATGTACCTCAATACAATGATCTCATGAGCTGCTTTACATGATTGAGATTCATATGAGTTTTGTATCACTACTATCTATGTGCTACTCTAGCAAAGTTATTAAAGTAGTTCTATTCCTCCTGCACGTGTGTAAAGGTGACAGTGTGTGCACCGTGTTAGTACTTGGTTTATGCTATGATCATGATCTCTTGTAGATTGCGAAGTTAACTATTGCTATGATAATATTGATGTGATCTATTCCTCCTACATATGCATGAAGGTGACAGTGTGCATGCTATGCTAGTACTTGGTTTAGTCTTTTGATCTATCTTACACTAAAGGTTACTAAAATATGAGCATTATTGTGGAGCTTGTTAACTCCGGCATTGAGGGTTCGTGTAATCCTACGCAATGTGTTCATCATCCAACAAAAGTGTAGAGTATGCATTTATCTATTCTGTTATGTGATCAATGTTGAGAGTGTCCACTAGTGAAAGTCTAATCCCTAGGCCTTGTTCCTAAATCGCTATCGCTGCTTGTTTACTTTTATCGCATACGCATACAATCTACTGCAATACTTGTTTTACTGTTTTCTTGCAAACAATCATCTTCCACTCGATACGTTTAATCCTTTGTTACAGCAAGCCGGTGAGATTGACAACCTCACGTTTCGTTGGGGCAAAGTACTTGGGTTGTGTTGTGTAGGTTCCGCGTTGGCGCCGGAATCCCTGGTGTTGCGCCGCATCACATTTCGCGACCATCAACCTTCAACGTGCTTCTTGGCTCCTACTGGTTCGATTAAACCTTGGTTTCATACTGAGGGAAAACTTGCCACTGTGCGCATCATACCTTCCTCTTGGGGTTCCCAACGGACGTGTACATCTACGCGCATCAAGCACTTTTTCTGGCGCCGTTGCCGGGAGATCAAGACACGCTGCAAGGGGAGTCTCCACTTCTCAATCTCTTTACTTTGTTTTTGTCTTGCTTTATTTTATTTACTACTTTGTTTGCTGCACCTAAACAAAACACAAAAAAATTAGTTGCTAGTTTTACTTTATTTACTGTCTTGCTCTCTATATCAAAAACACAAAAAAATTAGTTACTTGCATTTAATTTATTTTGTTATCATGTCTAGTCCTGTACTTGTTTTTATTTTCACTAGTTAGGCATAATGGAAAACAACAAAAATATGAGAGATCTTTATGAACTTTATCTTGAATTAGGACATGATGTGTTTGAAGAAAGAATTAAGAAACCCATGGAACTTTATATGCATGCTAATGAGAATGTTATTACTATGAATGCTTTGAACACCATTGTTGCTAATGCTATGGAAAATTCTAAGCTTGGGGAAGCTGGCTTTGATGAGCATGATATTTTTAGTCCCCCAAGCATTGAGGAGAAAATTTACTTTGATGATACTTTGCCTCCCATTTATGATGATTATAATGATAGTAGTCTTTTGTTACCACCTGTTATGGAGGATAAATTTGATTATGATTACAATATACCTCCTATATTTGATAGCTACTTTGTTGAATTTGCTCCCACTACAATTAATAAGAATGACTATGCTCATGTTGGGAGTAGTAATTATTTTATGCATGAGACTCATGATAAGAATGCTTTATGTGATAGTTATATTGTTGAGTTTGCTCATGTTGCTACTGAAAGTTATTATGAGAGAGGAAAATATGGTTGTAAAAATTTTCATGTTACTAAAACACCTCTCTATGTGCTGAAATTTTTGAAGCTACACTTGTTTTATCTTCCTATGCTTGTTACTTTGCTCTTCATGAACTTGTTTATTTACAAGATTCCTATGCATAGGAAGCATGTTAGACTTAAATGTGTTTTGAATTTGCCTCTTGATGCTCTCTTTTGCTTCAACTTCTATTTCTTGCGAGTGCATCATTAAAACTGCTGAGCCCATCTTAATGGCTATAAAGAAAGAACTTCTTGGGAGATAACCCATGTGTTTTTTTACTACAGTACTTTGTTTTATATTTGTGTCTTGGAAGTTGTTTACTACTGTAGCAACCTCTCCTTATCATGTTTTTGTGCCAAGTAAAGTTTCTATGTTAAAGTTGATGTTATATTTGAGATCGCTGCGCAGAAACAGCATTGCTGTCTGTCACGAATCTGGGCACAGTTCTCTGTAGAAAATTCGAAAAAATCTGCCAATTTACGAGCGTGATCCTCAGATATGTACGCAACTTTCATTAGTTTTGAGTTTTTCCATTTGAGCAAGTCTGGTGCCAGCTTTAAATTCGTCTTTACGGACTGTTCTGTTTTTGACAGATTCTGCCTTTTATTTCGCATTGCCGCTTTTGTTAAGTTGAATGAGTTTCTTTGTTCCATTAACTTTCAAAAGTTTTGTGCAATGTCCAGAAGTGTTAAGAATGATTGTGTCACCTCTGAACATGTGAATTTTTGATTATGCACTAACCCTCTAATGAGTTTGCTTGAAGTTTGGTGTGAAGGAAGTTTTCAAGGGTCAATAGAAGAGGGTGATATAATGTGATCGAGAAGAGTGAAAGGTCTAAGCTTGGGGATGCCCCGGTGGTTCATCCCTGCATATTTTAAGAAGACTCAAGCATCTAAGCTTGGGGATGCCCAAGGCATCCCCTTCTTCATCGACAACTTATCAGGTTTCTTCTAGTGAAACTATATTTTTATTCGGTCACATCTTATGTACTTTACTTGGAGCGTCTGTGTGCTTTTATTTTTATTTTTGTTTTGTTATCTTAGTTCTCTGAATAAGTTCATCCTTGTGTGGGAGAGAGACACGCTCCGCTGGTTCGTATGAACACATGTGTTCTTAGCTCATAATATTCATGGCGAAGTTTCTTCTTCGTTAAATTGTTATATTGTTGGAATTGGAAAATGCTACATGTAGTAATTGGTAAAATGTCTTGGATAATGTGATACTTGGCAATTGTTGTGCTCATGTTTAAGCTCTTGCATCATATACTTTGCACCTATTAATGAAGAAATACATAGAGCTTGCTAAAATTTGGTTTGCATAATTGGTCTCTCTAAGGTCTAGATAATTTCTAGTATTGAGTTTGAACAACAAGGAAGACGTGTAAAGTCTTATAATGTTTACAATATGTCTTTTATGTGAGTTTTGCTGCACCGGTTCATCCTTGAGTTTGCTTCAAATAACCTTGCTAGCCTAAACCTTGTATCGAGAGGGAATACTTCTCATGCATCCAAATCCTTGAGCCAACCACTATGCCATTTGTGTCCACCATACCTACCTACTACATGGTATTTGAAAGTGCATGGAGCCCCCATGTGTGGTTTTGGTAATTAATGACAATCCCTATGGACTAATGTTTGCATTGAGTTATATTTGTAGGAGTTGTCCATAGGCAATTCTTGAACCATATGTTGGCTTCAAGGTTGCAATAAGAAGAAATTGATGAAGGATATCAAGTGTCAAGTATGTCTTGAAGATGAAGATGAAGTGAGCCCTCAAGTTACTTCAAGACATCAACATGATGAAGAATGAAGAAATGATGTGCAAGTTCAAGATGAGCCATCTCGAAGAGATCCTTTGCTTGAGCCTTACCATCCATATGGTGATCATGGATATGTGAAGATGCGCCGAAGAAGAAGCTCTCCCATGGTGGATTATGGGGGAGCAATCCACATGGTGGTCATGGTTATGTGAAGATGCGCCGAAGAAGAAGCTCTCCCATGGTTGATTATGGGGGAGCAATCCTCAAGACTTCGTCAAGCAAACACAAGCAAGAAAGGCGTTCCATCTTGTTGAGGTCAAGATCGTCGTCATCAAGCTCAAGTGGAATGCGCAAGTATAAGGTTTGCTCTTGATAGGGTTTCTTTCTCACCGGTCTCATAGTGTAGTTGGAGACCGGTTTATAGTTTAGTTGCCGTACTATCAAGAGGGCTCTCGAGTGAGTAACTCGATCGTATCGTTCGGAGAGAGCTCAAACCTTTGCATCCTTGCATCATCTTTCTTGGTTGTTATTTGGACCTTATCCATGTGATGTTTTAGAGCTTGTGCTTATTCTCATGACAAGCTCTAGTTCATCGAGAACGGATTTCGCATAGATCACCTGTTGCGTTTTCGAGTTTGGTTCATCATCTTTATTGGCGTTATTTGGACCTTATCCATGTGATGTTTTAGAGCTTGTGCTTATTCTCATGACAAGCTCTAGTTCATTGAGAATGGTTTTTGCATAGACAACTTGTTGCATTTTCAAGATTGAAGGTTTTACCGGTATGTCTCTTTGAGATAGGTCAAACCTTTCATCATTTGTTTCTATCCTCCTTTGCTGGACTATGATGTTTCTATGCATATTGTTGTAGAGCTCGTTGTTGTGATTTCAACGAGCCCAAGATCATCGAAATCGGAGTCCGGATGCAAAAGTTATGCCCGTTTTAGTTTTGGTGTTTCTGCAGTTTGCTTTGGCCGGATTTTTTGGAAATATCCGGGCCGGATTATCCGGGCCGGATTATCCGGGCCGGATATTTCGGAAATATCCGGCCCCCCGAAATTGGCTAAGGACCAGACGAAAAGCAGCTCTGGATAGGGGGCGGATATTTGGCCGGATTTTGACCTGGTTTTGTCCCTAAGGCCGGATTATCCGGGGCGGATTATCCGGCCCTTACTTAGGCCGGAATATCCGGCCCTGGTTCTGCCCAACGGCTCGATTCTCTTGGGGGGTATAAATACCCCCCTTCTTCCTCCTTGGGCTGTTGCTTCTTCCACTCTCTCTCTCCTCCATTGTTGTTCTTGAGAAGCTTGCCCTATCTCTCTATCCCTCCATGATTCTTGCCCCCATTTGAGGGAAAAGAGAGAGGAGATCTAGATCTACACTTCTACCAATCAAATCCATCTCTTTGTGAGTGGAACTCTCTAGATCTTGATCTTGGTGTTCTTTGTGAATTCCTTTGTTCTTCCTCTCTTATTCCCCCAATAGCTTTTGTAGCTTTGTTGGAATTTGAGAGAGAAGGACTTGAGCATCTTTGTGGTGTTCTTGCCATTGCATTTGGTGCATCGGTTTGAGTTCTCCACGGTGATTCGTGGAGGTGAAAGCAAGAAAGTTGTTACTCTTGGGTTCTTGGAACCCTAGACGGATTCTAGGCCTTTGTGGCGATTTGTTGGGAGCCTCCGATTAAGTTGTGGATGTGTGCCCCAACCTTTGTGTAAGGCCCGGTTTCCGCCTCGAAGGAAATCCCTTAGTGGAACCGTGACCTAGGCCTTTGTGGCGAGGGTCACCGGAGATTTAGGTGAGGCGCCTTCGTGGCGTTCGGTTTGTGGTGTTAGTACCGCATCTTGGGGTGAGGCCTTTGTGGCGTTGGTGTGCATCGAGCAACCACACCTCAAGGTTCGGGAGCACTAAGCAACCGCACCTCTCCACCGGAGATTAGCACTCGCAAGAGTGTGAACTCCGGGATAAATCATCGTCTCCCGCGTGCCTCGGTTATCTCTATACCCGAGCTCTTTACTTATGCACTTTACCTTGTGATAGCCATCGTGCTTGAAGTTATATATCTTGCTATCACATAGTTGCTTGTATTGCTTAGCATAAGTTTGTATATCTTGCTATCACATAGTTGCTTGTATTGCTTAGAATAAGTTGTTGGTGCACATAGGTGAACAATAGTATATAGGCTTTGGGCTTGACAAAGTAAACGCTAGTTTTATTCCGCATTTGTTAAGCCCATCTCGTAAAAGTTTTAAATCGCCTATTCACCCCCCCTCTAGGCGACATCCGTGTCCTTTCAATTGGTATCAGAGCAAGGTCTCTCATTCTTAGGCTTCACCGCCTTGAGAGTAAAGATGTCGGCTAGGGGATTAGCGCACAATAACTTGTTTATATTTGATGGCACAAATTATGATCTATGGAAAATTTATGTGCTTAATATTTTGCGGCGTATGTCCCCGGACATGGAGCGATTTCTTGACATGGGTTTTTCTTCTCCTAAGGATCCTCAAAATTTATCTCTTGAGGAGGAGAAAAACTCTTGTCTCGATGCTCTTGCTTCTCATGTGTTTTCCATTGTTGTGAGCAATGTAGTTACTTCTTCAATCATGCCTTTTGGGAGCGCTCATGAATTATGGACAAAGCTTCAAGATAAATATGATGTGTCCAAGATTATTGAGGATGATTGTATTGCTTCCACTTCCGGCCGTGATGAGTTCTCATCTTCATCCACTTCACCAAAGTGTGGTAAGACACAAGGTAATGATATGGTGAGTGGTGATGAAAATTGCAATGTTGATATTGAGCTTACTATTGATGATTCTTCATCTCTATCTCATTGCAATGCTTCATCTTTGGACTTAAACACATCTAGCACTAGAAATGATTTACATGCTTGTGTTGATAGTCCTTGCATATCATGTGTAAGTTGCTTGAATAAATCTAATGATGATATGCTTGCTTTGTCTTGTGGCCATGATAAAAATGCTTATATTTCCTCTAGTTGTTGTGTGACTAACATTGTAGAGGAAACCAAAGATTCTATTGGTCAAGACAAGATCTTGAAAGGAGCCTCAAGTAACTCCTCATCTTTATCTCACGGTCCTCATATATGCCTTATGGCCAAGGGTTCCACGGTACCTCCTACCATGGAACCTAATATGTCTCGTGGTGATAAGGATGAGGATGAATATGAAGAAGAGGATTGGGTTGTCTCTCTACGCGATAAGGGTGAGAGCGTATTCAAGGTTATTTGCAAAGATAAAATTGCTAGCACTCACTTCTTTGAAATCTTGACTACCGCTATTGAGAGCCAAAAACTTATTTGGATGCATGAGAACACCATTGATAAAAAGGGTGCTCTTGAACGAGAGTATGCCGATGATGTAGCATCACTAAAGAATGATCTTGAAGAAGAACAAGAGACCGTAGCCTCTCTTGAAGAGCAACTTGAAACCCTTGAAGTGTCTCAAAATGAAATAGTTTCTAAACTCACTAAGGAAAGAGACCATGCTAAAGCTCAAGTAAAAATGCTTAAAAAGGAAAATTCCAAAGTTGGCGTTGGTCATGATAAACTTGTTAAGGATCTAGATGATCTAGACAAGGCCCACAAGGCCTTGGAGAGCGAACACTCTATCCTCACCAAGTCACATGAGCAACTCCAAGCTTCTTATTTAAAAGAGCATGATATGTTACCCACTCTTCTTAATATGTCTTGTGATGATGCTTGTGCTACTAACTCTACTTCTTGTGAAGCATCTATCTTGAAGGAGAATGTTGAGCTAAGGGCTCAACTTGAATTGCTAACTTGCAATTATGGGAAATTGGAAGAAAATCATGGAAAGCTTTCTCGCTCCCATGAGGATCTTCTAGCCTCTCATGATAGGCTAAAGTTAGCTCATGAGGCTATCATATCTAAGGCAACACCTTGTGAGCCTCATGTGGATACTAGCACTACTACTCAAAATGCTATATTGCCATGTGCTAGTCCTAGTAATTCATCCACTCATAATATTGCTAAATCTTGTGATGAATTATCTTCCTTGCCTTGTTGCTCTAACAATGAAGATTCTACTTCCTCTAGTACTTGTGTTGTTACTAACCATGTAGAGGAAATCAAAGAGCTCAAGGCCCAAGTCACTTCTTTGAAGAATGACTTGGTAAAGGGTCATGAAGGGAAATGCAAACTTGACATGATGTTGAGTATGCAACAATCCCCCAATGACAAGAGTGGACTTGGATTCAAATCCAACAACAAGAACAAGTCCAAGAACAACAACAAGAAGAAGGGCCAAGTACAAGTCAAAGACCCGGCCAAGATTGTTTGCTTCAAGTGCAATATTGAAGGGCACCATGTTAGATCTTGCCCTTTGAAGAAGAAGCAAAAAGGGAAGCGGCCCCAAGCTCAAACTCATATTCAACCTCAAGTTGAAGAAATGCCACTTCCCAAGAAGAAACAAGCCAATGCTCCCATTGTGGAGAAACCTAGTGAGAAGAAGGAGAAGAAAAGAACTTGCTACATATGCCGTGAGAAGGGCCACATCTCCTCCTTGTGCACTATTGGTACCTCATCCAACTCTATCACCATTGATGATGTTTATTCTCTTCGTAAGGATGAGGGTGGCAATGTGTTTGCCAAATTTGTTGGTGCTCAAAGTGGTGTCAAGAAAAGAACCATTTGGGTTGCCAAGCCTATTGTGACTAACCTCTTAGGACCCAACTTAGTTGGGGACCAACAATCCAAAATTTGATCAATAGGTGCTTGTTGGAGGGCATTGGAGACTTGGCTACATCATGAAGAATTAAGGGATCTTCATCATTTATATTATCTCAAGCCAAGTCTTTTGATTATCTTGCTACTATCATATATCCAATGTTCCTCCTTGCGGTAACATGTTCTCAACTCATTTATATTGAAAGTTACTCGCCCCTTTGCATGTGTTAGTTTTGTTCCTAGCATGTGTTTGTATATGTTGTGCTTCCTACTTGCTTTTCTTGAGAAATCAAGTCTATGTATGTTGGGTTGCACACCATGTATTTGTGTTTGTGTTGGAGCCACTTTGCATCTTGTTGTATCTTATATGGCTCTTATGAGCGATTAATGGACTATCCCATTTTGGGGGAGTGATATTCCTTTGGGAATTTCATGATCCTAACAATGTGTGTACATGAGGAATATCACTTAGAATTGATATTGCAAGATTATCTAGTCTCTATGTGGTATGTCATCTTCATGAGAAATTCAAATTCCAATGTCCATTAATATCTCTAGTTGGATCTTATTTGCCTCTTGTGAAAATAAATTCCTTATCACATTATGGGGGAGTAATAAGCTTTGTGCATATTACAAGCCTAGAAAATGTGAACATTTGAGGTTGTGTCACATAGAATTGATACCGTAAATTATCTCTCTCCTATGTGGCATGTTTGCTCAAACAAGCTCCAATTTGCTTAAATGGCTTCATTGCTAATATCTTTGTGGATCTTATTTGTGAAAGTTCTTCTTGGCATGGTTTTTCACAACGTGTCCCTCAATACATTTTTGGAAAACCATGTGCTTCAAGTCATACTATTAATTGCTTTGCATGTTGGTATGAATACTATTAATTGCTTTGCATGTTGGTATGAATACTATTAATTGCTTTGCATGTTGGTATGAATACTATTAATTGCCTTGCATGTTGGTATGACTAAATGAAGCTATCAAGAAACTATCTTTGCATGATGGTTAACTCTTATCTTTTACCATATGCTTTGTTCGTTGTAAATATGATCTTATGTATACTTACAAACTACCACCGGGAAATATTTCCTAATACCTCTTGTCCTAGGACAATTGGTAATCAATTATGAGGTAGATATTTATTGATCATATCTACATTGGCTCTTGTATTTATTTTGCCTTATTTATTGCCATGAATTTGTTGTGCTTTGACTCCCATGTGTCTTCCTTGCATCTTATGGATCTAAGTTGTCTATTCAAACTTTCTTAGCATTGTTAGAAGATATAGGTAGCGTGATGATCCTAGTTTTGTGCATTTTGTATTCATATAAAAAATCCTTGATAATGCACCAAACTTGGGGGAGCTCTTCTATATTATTAGAATGCTTAACATCTCTTGATCTTTATCAAAAATTGGGTTTTGGGAGACATAAAATTTTCTTTTTGGTACTTTGTGCCATCATAAAAAGTGTCGAGGGTTTGGTTTATTTGTTGGAACCTTGCTCTCTTGGGAGTTGGTTATCTCATTCCTTTGTGCTTAGGTTTAATTAGCTTCTTATAATGAGATAAGTCTTTGGAGTCAATCTTGTGTTGATTTGATTCTTTGATATAATTTGGACAACCATTGTCTCTTGGTTTATTTGGTGTTTTGTCCAAATTGTATCTTCCTTTGGTTCTTGAAAGTTTTGTGCATGCATATTTAATATATGTATATCTTATGGCATGTGTCACTTTCTTTGATCCAATATATAGGGTAAACTCCATCAAATCCTAATTTGACTAAGATGTGCATGAAATTCAATTTCATATCTATATGCACATAGAATTGTGGAGTTTGTCCTATATGTTGTAGTGTGTCTAACTACTTCGGACCCAATTAGTTTGGGGACCATTTTGTACTTACCTTTGTGTTAGGTACAATGGATATGCATTGAATGCTTGTCTCACTCTTGGAAAGAAGTGGTGACTCAATGGTAACGTGAGGCAAGATAGGATGATCAACGAACACATATCTACTACATCCACACCAATGCTATCTTGGTAACAAGTATCTTCTCATGCATACTTTTGTTGTATCCAACCTTATGGTTGCATCTTGGCATGAATCTATTGATTTGCAAATGTTGTGCTTCTTGCAAAAGTCTTAATGAAACCTCTTTATTGTGAATGAGAGTAATTTGAGATGAGTGCATTTGTTGGGAAGTATTTTAAATCATGCTCATGATTCATCCATCCCAACTATGCCTATCTAGCAATTTTGTTGCATATCAATTCCTCAAGGCTCTCACATGTGCAATATAGATGAAAGTGCAAATTTAGTTATTTCTTTTGGTATCCTCGTTTGTGATACTTGTTGCCTTTCTCAAATGCATCCCAACTATCTTCTATCCCTTGTTGATATTTGTGATGTATTTTAGTTGTTTGTGGTTGAAGTTCATGAATGTACAATAAGATAAAATTGAGCCTTTGGCCATGCTATTAAGCAAAAATTCTTATTGGTATATTGCATGACTTCGTCTTGGATATCATACTATTTTTCTTGTGTATCTATTTTATGTGTGCATGTTTCTTTGTGGATAAATATCTTTGTGATATTGCTCACTTAGAGAAACTTATACACATAAGAGATGATACATCTCCTTTTGATATCTTATTTATTTATTGCGTGTTGATTGGTCATGCTAAGCAATATAATTCATTGAAGACTATGATGATGCTTTTTGCTCATCCTTGTAATAGTCTTATAATATGTTTTATCATGCCTTTCACATATCCTCTTGGTTGAGCCTTTTATTATGGTGCCTCCTACTTGTTGCTCAACCATTTGTTTGTTGCAAGTGTTAAGCTTAATTTTCTATCTATGATCTATTGCAAATGTTTGTGTTTTAAATGGTAATGAGGGAGTGAGGATTCCATGTTATGCATATTGTATTCAAATACAACATTTTAATTTATGCATGTACCTTGGGGAGCTTCCTCATTTAATTTAGAGCACTATCTTTTGGTGATCATTAGAGTTTGATTCACTTGGTATATTTTGTTTTTGAATGATATTATGGGAGTGATGATTCCATGTTTGTGCACTTTATACTCCAATGCAAATTGTCTTGTTTTGTGCACAAACCTTGGGGAGCTTCCTCATATTATTTAGAGCAATCTTCTTGATCTTATCATAATATCTTTCTTTCTTTTGGTATCTTCTTTGTGGTTCATTTGGTTGCTTGCTTCATTTGTTGAAGCTTCTTGACTTTGTTATCTTTTTGCAATCTTTGATCCTATCTATGGTGTGACTCCTTCCGAATATTCGTAATTGGATATGTGCATTTGATTCCACTCAAATTATGAGAAATGCACACGCTATGGAGGATCTCTCACTATATTGGCCTTCTAAATTTTTCACCCATTTCGGCAATTGGTGCCAATGGGGGAGAAGTTTGGAGGGTTTAAGGGAATTTGGTTATGTCTTTGCTTTGTGCTTAAGCATGTGCCTTTATTGCATTGCATCTTGTTGCTTTGCATAGTTGAATATTTAGAGGAAACTCCACTAGGCTTTGAATGCCAATATATGCAATGAAAGTCAAGATCATTCACACATGCATATATTATGGGGGAGTTTGCTCTATAGATTCAACTTATTTGTTACTTAAATTCCTTATATAAACCCTCTCAAAGAGATTGTCATCAATTACCAAAATGGGGGAGATTGAAAGTGCATGGAGCCCCCATGTGTGGTTTTGGTAATTAATGACAATCCCTATGGACTAATGTTTGCATTGAGTTATATTTGTAGGAGTTGTCCATAGGCAATTCTTGAACCATATGTTGGCTTCAAGGTTGCAATAAGAAGAAATTGATGAAGGATATCAAGTGTCAAGTATGTCTTGAAGATGAAGATGAAGTGAGCCCTCAAGTTACTTCAAGACATCAACATGATGAAGAATGAAGAAATGATGTGCAAGTTCAAGATGAGCCATCTCGAAGAGATCCTTTGCTTGAGCCTTACCATCCATATGGTGATCATGGATATGTGAAGATGCGCCGAAGAAGAAGCTCTCCCATGGTGGATTATGGGGGAGCAATCCACATGGTGGTCATGGTTATGTGAAGATGCGCCGAAGAAGAAGCTCTCCCATGGTTGATTATGGGGGAGCAATCCTCAAGACTTCGTCAAGCAAACACAAGCAAGAAAGGCGTTCCATCTTGTTGAGGTCAAGATCGTCGTCATCAAGCTCAAGTGGAATGCGCAAGTATAAGGTTTTCTTGATAGGGTTTCTTTCTCACCGGTCTCATAGTGTAGTTGGAGACCGGTTTATAGTTTAGTTGCCGTACTATCAAGAGGGCTCTCGAGTGAGTAACTCGATCGTATCGTTCGGAGAGAGCTCAAACCTTTGCATCCTTGCATCATCTTTCTTGGTTGTTATTTGGACCTTATCCATGTGATGTTTTAGAGCTTGTGCTTATTCTCATGACAAGCTCTAGTTCATCGAGAACGGATTTCGCATAGATCACCTGTTGTGTTTTCGAGTTTGGTTCATCATCTTTATTGGCGTTATTTGGACCTTATCCATGTGATGTTTTAGAGCTTGTGCTTATTCTCATGACAAGCTCTAGTTCATTGAGAATGGTTTTTGCATAGACAACTTGTTGCATTTTCAAGATTGAAGGTTTTACCGGTATGTCTCTTTGAGATAGGTCAAACCTTTCATCATTTGTTTCTATCCTCCTTTGCTGGACTATGATGTTTCTATGCATATTGTTGTAGAGCTCGTTGTTGTGATTTCAACGAGCCCAAGATCATCGAAATCGGAGTCCGGATGCAAAAGTTATGCCCGTCTGAGTTTTGGTGTTTCTGCAGTTTGCTTTGGCCGGATTTTTCGGAAATATCCGCCGGATTATCCGGGCCGGATTATCCGGGCCGGATATTTCGGAAATATCCGGCCCCCCCGAAATTGGCTAAGGACCAGACGAAAAGCAGCTCTGGATATTTGGCCGGATTTTGACCTGGTTTTGTCCCTAAGGCCGGATTATCCGGGGCGGATTATCCGGCCCTCACTTAGGCCGGAATATCCGGCCCTGGTTCTGCCCAACGGCTCGATTCTCTTGGGGGGTATAAATACCCCCCTTCTTCCTCCTTGGGCTGTTGCTTCTTCCACTCTCTCTCTCCTCCATTGTTGTTCTTGAGAAGCTTGCCCTATCTCTCTATCCCTCCATGATTCTTGCCCCCATTTGAGGGAAAAGAGAGAGGAGATCTAGATCTACACTTCTACCAATCAAATCCATCTCTTTGTGAGTGGAACTCTCTAGATCTTGATCTTGGTGTTCTTTGTGAATTCCTTTGTTCTTCCTCTCTTATTCCCCCAATAGCTTTTGTAGCTTTGTTGGAATTTGAGAGAGAAGGACTTGAGCATCTTTGTGGTGTTCTTGCCATTGCATTTGGTGCATCGGTTTGAGTTCTCCACGGTGATTCGTGGAGGTGAAAGCAAGAAAGTTGTTACTCTTGGGTTCTTGGAACCCTAGACGGATTCTAGGCCTTTGTGGCGATTTGTTGGGAGCCTCCGATTAAGTTGTGGATGTGTGCCCCAACCTTTGTGTAAGGCCCGGTTTCCGCCTCGAAGGAAATCCCTTAGTGGAACCGTGACCTAGGCCTTTGTGGCGAGGGTCACCGGAGATTTAGGTGAGGCGCCTTCGTGGCGTTCGGTTTGTGGTGTTAGTACCGCATCTTGGGGTGAGGCCTTTGTGGCGTTGGTGTGCATCGAGCAACCACACCTCAAGGTTCGGGAGCACTAAGCAACCGCACCTCTCCACCGGAGATTAGCACTCGCAAGAGTGTGAACTCCGGGATAAATCATCGTCTCCCGCGTGCCTCGGTTATCTCTATACCCGAGCTCTTTACTTATGCACTTTACCTTGTGATAGCCATCGTGCTTGAAGTTATATATCTTGCTATCACATAGTTGCTTGTATTGCTTAGCATAAGTTTGTATATCTTGCTATCACATAGTTGCTTGTATTGCTTAGAATAAGTTGTTGGTGCACATAGGTGAACAATAGTATATAGGCTTTGGGCTTGACAAAGTAAACGCTAGTTTTATTCCGCATTTGTTAAGCCCATCTCGTAAAAGTTTTAAAACGCCTATTCACCCCCCCCCCTCTAGGCGACATCCGTGTCCTTTCAATTTCTCCGCCATTCCAAAGTAAATTGCTTGAGTGCTACCTTTAAACAATTCAAAATGTATCACCTCTGATTTTTGTCAATGTTTTATAGCTCATGATGAAGTATGTGGTGTTTATCTTTCAATCTTGTTGGGCAACTTTCACTAATGGACTAGTGGCTTCATCCGCTTATCCAATAATTTTGCAAAAAGAGCTGGCAATGGGATTCCCAGTCCCAAATTAATTAACAAAAATAGACACTCCTCCATGATATGTGATTGTTGGACGGCACCCGAAGGATTCGGTTAGCCATGGCTTGAGAAAGCAAAGGTGGGGAGGAGTGTCATCATAATAAAATTAAAATAAAAAGGCACTCCTTCATGGTATGAGATTGTTGGCAGGCACCCGAGGATTCGGTTAGCCATGGTTTGTGAAAGAAAGGTTGGAAGGAGTGCCACCCAAAAATAAAATAAAATGGGAGCCGCTCTTTGAAGGTTTGTCTGGCAAGGTAGTTAGAGTACCCATTACCATTCGTTGACAACAACAAACACCTCTCAAAACTTTACTTTTATACTCTCTTTATGTTTTCAAAACCAAAGCTCTAGCACAAATATAGCAATCGATGCTTTCCTCTTTGAAGGACCTTTCTTTTACTTTTATTGTTGAGTCAGTTTACCTATCTCCCTCCACCTTAAGAAGCAAACACTTGTGTGAACTGTGCATTGATTCCTACATACTTGCATATTGCACTTGTTATATTACTTTATGTTGACAATATCCATGAGATATACATGTTATAAGTTGAAAGCAACCGCTGAAACTTAATCTTCCTATGTGTTGCTTCAACACCTTTACTTTGATTTATTGCTTTATGAGTTAACTCTTATGCAAGACTTATTGATGCTTGTCTTGAAGTACTATTCATGAAAAGTCTTTGCTTTATGATTCACTTGTTTACTCATGTCATTACCATTGTTTTGATCGCTGCATTCATTACATATGCTTACAATAGTATGATCAAGGTTATGATGGCATGTCACTTAATAAATTATCTTTGTTATCGCTTTACCTGCTCGGGACGAGCAGAACTAAGCTTGGGGATGCTGATACGTCTCCAACGTATCGATAATTTCTTATGTTCCATGCTACTTTATTGATGATACCTACATGTTTTATGCACACTTTATGTCATATTCGTGCATTTTCTGGAACTAACCTATTAACAAGATGCCGAAGTGCCAGTTCCTGTTTTCTGTTTTTGGTTTCAGAAATCCTAGTAAAGAAATATTCTCGGAATTGGACGAAATCACCTCCCAGTTCCTATTTTGCCCGGAAGCATCCAACACCCGAGCCGCGAGGGGGCCCCTGTGGGCCCCAGATGACATGGTGGCGCGGCCAGGGCGGGCCCGCGCCACCCTATGGTGTGGTCGCCCTTCGACCTTCCGACGCCGCCTCTTCGCCTATATAAGGTCCCTGACCTAAAACCCTTACGGAGGAAGCCACGATACGAGAAAAGTTCCAGAGCCGCCGCCTCGCGAAGCCAAGATCCGGGGGACAGGAGTCTCTGTTCCGGCACCGGAGCGGGGAAGTGCCCCGGAAGGCTTCTCCATCGACACCGCTGCCATCTCCACCGCCATCTTCATCACCGCTGCTGCTCCCATGAGGAGGGAGTTTCTCCATCGAGGCTCGGGGCTGTACCGGTAGCTATGTGGTTCATCTCTCTCCTATGTACCTCAATACAATGATCTCATGAGCTGCTTTACATGATTGAGATTCATATGAGTTTTGTATCACTACTATCTATGTGCTACTCTAGCAAAGTTATTAAAGTAGTTCTATTCCTCCTGCACGTGTGTAAAGGTGACAGTGTGTGCACCGTGTTAGTACTTGGTTTATGCTATGATCATGATCTCTTGTAGATTGCGAAGTTAACTATTGCTATGATAATATTGATGTGATCTATTCCTCCTACATATGCATGAAGGTGACAGTGTGCATGCTATGCTAGTACTTGGTTTAGTCTTTTGATCTATCTTACACTAAAGGTTACTAAAATATGAGCATTATTGTGGAGCTTGTTAACTCCGGCATTGAGGGTTCGTGTAATCCTACGCAATGTGTTCATCATCCAACAAAAGTGTAGAGTATGCATTTATCTATTCTGTTATGTGATCAATGTTGAGAGTGTCCACTAGTGAAAGTCTAATCCCTAGGCCTTGTTCCTAAATACTGCTATCGCTGCTTGTTTACTGTTTTACTGCGTTACATCGCATACAATCTACTGCAATACTTGTTTTACTGTTTTCTTGCAAACAATCATCTTCCACTCGATACGTTTAATCCTTTGTTACAGCAAGCCGGTGAGATTGACAACCTCACTGTTTCGTTGGGGCAAAGTACTTGGGTTGTGTTGTGCAGTTCCGTTGGCGCCGGAATCCCTGGTGTTGCGCCGCATCACATTTCGCGACCACAACCTTCAACGGCTCCTACTTCTTAAACCTTGGTTTCATTCTGAGGAAATTTGCCCGCACCATATACATTCTATCAAGCATCTTCAATAAAAAGTTATGCCCATAGTAAATAAAAGCTGAGATGCTCATTGTCTGTTTGTCTTGTCATTTTGGTATGGGAATGCTCCTATATCATGGGGCAGGAGGTACCCCGTTGGCGTTCTCAATGATACATGTATACTTACAATGACAAGAACTTATTTGGGACCTAAGTTGAGTAGCATGAGGTTTAGGTACTCGTATTCAAGGGGCACGAGATTTTCAACTTGTGATTTGTCAAGCATATAACTCATATTTGCCCTCACATTAACTTTAACCATTCAAGATGCTTATGATAGGGGTAATGAGAGCTCAAAGCTAATGAGTACCATACTTTTTGGAAGGTTTATAAAACTTGTTAATCTTGCTTCCTTCTACGAAGGACATTTCTTTTGCTTTTATGTTGAGTCTCCATCTTCTTGCTTTATGCACAAATTAACAGAGCATAGATGTCATTCTGAGTATAATGTGCATAGTACCAAAATTTATTATTGATTGGTTCATGATTATGGTATTGCTTGTTCTCAAATTACTTGTATCTAGTCACCCTTTGAACTTTAAAGATGTCCTAACATTTATGTTTCGCTACTTCATAAAGGACAAGCTAAGTACCATTTTGCTATGTTTTCTCTATGCTCATAAACAAATAGTTGCTTTCAATGCACAATTATTCATGATCCTTTGTTTGAGTTACTTCTCATGTTATAACATAGTTGCTAAGTTCTATTGTTAGAATTATATCTATCATGCCTATGTTTAGAGTCATTTGATCTCAGCTCACAATGCTTTTACAATAACTTGATCAAGATTGTGTTGGCTGCATGTCACCTCAAAAATTATTTTGTTATCACTTACCTACTCGAGGACGAGCAGGAGTTAAGCTTGGGGATGCTGATACGTTGCAAACGTATCTATAATTTTTTATGCTCCATGCTTGTTTTACACCAATTCATATATGTTTTGTTTACACTTCGTTTCTGTTGTTTGTATTTCAGAAAAGTTGTATAGAAAATATTCTCGGTACTGGACGAAACAAAAGCCGAAGTTCCTATTTTACTGTAACGAAGACGGAGTCCAGAGGGCGACGAAGGAGGGCCGGAGGTGGCCACACCTTCCCTGGCGGCCCGGCCCCGGCGCATGGGGTGGTGTGGGCCCCCCACCGACCCTCGCCCTCCGCCTATAAATGCCTCCCGACGCAAAAACCCTAAATCATCCAGGCTCTGTCCACGAAAGTTACATAGCTCCGCGATGTCGCAGACAAGTTTTGGGGGACAGAAGTCTCTATTCCGGCACCCTTCCGGGATGGGGAATTGCCCCCGGAGCCATCTTCATCGACTCCACCGTCATCTTCATCGCTGTTGCTGACTCCCATGATGAGGAGTGAGTAGTTCTCCCCGAGGCTGAGGGCTTTACCGGTAGCTATGTGGTCTATCTATCTCTCCATGTATGATCTTTATGTGATCATGAGCTTTGTAATCTAGTTGAATAAGTAGATGTTATTCTTCAACTATTGTGCTACTCAAGTGGTTTTATTATGTGATCTCCGGGGACACCTTGTCCCGCGGTGTGAAGGTGATAGTGTGCACACCGTGTTTGTCTCTTAAGCTTAATTTACAGAAATACTTATAAATTGTGGTGTCTAGTTAGTACCATCTTTGTATGCTCAAAGTGATAGCGTGGGGCATCCATAGATTGGGAATGCGAACTTTAAGGAGTGCTTATGCATCCCTACGCAGTGAATTTGTGTTTATTATCAAACCGGAGGGTGGTTCAGAGTAGCGTAGTGAAGTGATAATATCTATGTATTCAATTATGGCATCATTGTTGAGAGTGTCCACTAGTGAAAGTATGATCCCTAGGCCTTGTTTCCAAGCATTGAAACACCGTTTACAACCAGTTCTGCTATATGTTTGCTTACTGCCATTTTTATTTTAGATTGCAATCACTACTTATAATCATCCATATTACTTGTATTTCACTATCTCTTCGCCGAACTAGTGCACCTATACACCTGACAAGTGTATTGGGTGTGTTTGGGACACAAGAGACTTCTTGTATCGTAATTGTAGGGTTGCTTGAGAGGGATATCTTTGACCTCTACCTCTCTGAGTTCGATAAACCTTGGGTGGTCCACTTAAAGGATACTTGCTGCTGTTTTACAAACCTCTGCACTTGGAGGCCCAACACTGTCTACAAGAATAGAAGCGTCCATAGACATCACCCTCCTCGCGGATGAAGAGCCACTGCTGCGCCCTCTGGTTGGCGGTGGCGACGCCGACTCCTTCTTGACGGTCCTCGGCGTCGCTGGTGGAGGCGCCGACCTTGACACTACAAAGGAAAACAATTCTTTTGACAAATCACTTTCGTCATATTAAGGCCAATTTTCGTCAAGGATTCTTCGCGGTGACAAAATTTGATCGTCATGGGGTTCGTCAAGGAAGCTCCGTCATAAAATATCGGGGGTGACGGTATGCATTTTTTCGTCAACGTCAAATGTTTGATGGTGACGACCTGCAAATTCGTCAACATCAAAGGTTCATTGTTGACAGACAGGTTTGTCACGAAAAATTGCAACTTTCGTCAATATCTAAATCTTGGGAAGTTTCTGATTGGTCCAAAAAAAGCATACGTGGCCTTACATGTGGGTCCCATTTGGCTTCTGACAACATGGGTCCGACGGCGCTGACATGGATATCTGTCATGTGGGACCGGCATGGTGCTGACTGGTGGGACCGACAAAATATTATGACAAGCTGGACCCACAATATTCTGACCGGTGGGATCCACAAAATTCAGACAAGTGGGACCAGGTTGTTGCCGACATATGGGTCCCAATAATGCTGACTGGTGGGACCCACAAATTCTGACAAGTGGGACCACAAATTGGTGCCACGTGGTTTCATTTAATAGTGACGTTGTGACATTTTCCGTCACCTTTTGAATTTGACAAAATTTGAGAGCATTTGAATTATTTGCGAAATTTGGGGAACAAAAAAACTGGCGAAATATCAAAAAGTAGACAATAAATATCATACTTAAATGGTGGCACAAGAAGTATATATGTCTCTCACAGACCGAAAGATTCATAAGAAAATTACAATTGGAACACAAAGAAATTAAAAGACCTATGATTAATAATGTTGTAGGACGGTGGTGCAATAGATTAGTTGCCCTGGGATTGAGACATGGATGGTGGCTGGGATGTCCTCAAGAGCAAATTAAGCACGGCATCCATTTCTGTCAGCCTCTTTTCATAAGCCAGAGTCTTTTCTTCTTGGGCTTTCTTCACAGCTTCAAGTTCTTCCTCCTGCTTCTTCCTGATGTCTTCAAATTTTTCATCTTGTTCTTGCAGTCTTGCCTGCATCTCACTGTGGTACGTTTCAGCTGCCTGTATGGAGTTCTGCTCTTGATCTGCCAGTCTTTGTTGTAGCTCTCGGATGCGTGTAGCTGAGACAGAAGACTTCCTGGAACTTGTTGCGACGCCCAATCTTGGTAGGAATGTGCTGTTGCAGGTGGTGGATGGGCTTTTCTCGCTCAGAACTAGCTGAACAATTTGCAAATCAGTCAAATCAGGTTCATCTTCATTGCGTGGCGCCGCTTTTTTTGCCACCATTTGATCCTGCATAAAGATTACAATCATTGCATGGACAACATACAAAACTGGATTATATTATATTGTGCTAATAAGAAATATTTCTTACATATGCACTTTTTGCTTCAGCACTCATAATGTTATCCTTGGTAGTGTGTGTGATTCTAAAAAATTCAATTGGAGAGGTTTCTTGTTCCTGCTGCTGAGCCTTCTGCTTGAAAAAATGTAGAATGCACATTACCATTGTACACTGTGTATGACAGAAGTATGAACTGTATTGGGAAATTCAGAACACTTACTAGATGTTCCCAGTGAGCAACATAGCTTCGAGATCCAGTGGTATGGAACTGTTTCACAGCTTCTCTGTTCTTTCCATTTATTACACACAGTCCCTATGTTCAGTACATGCATTTTATTTATCCAGATCAGAGAAATGTAAGAATTCAGTAGCTGTTATTGAAAGGAATAACGTTTATGTACCTGGTACTTCTCATCAAACCATCTTTTCACCAGTTCTTTCCAGCTTTTCTCTTCTACGTGACCTGGCTTCTCGAGATATGCTTGCTCCAGTGTGAGATTTTTAATTTTGGGCCAATACTCCTTTTTAAGCCTATATCGGAACTGCCGAATACTAACTTGCAGCATATCAGTGCACACATCTTGAGCCACCTCATCATTTTTGTCCATATTAAACTTTCCCTGCAAAATAGTGAAGCATTAATCAGTAGATTCTTAGATAGTTGATCATGTAGCATACTAATTAGGTTAAACCAAGATTGTACAGGACTCACCGCTACTGTACTTATAGCATGAGGAATGACATGTTTGAGAGTTGCATCTTTCCTGTACTGTGTCCAGTGTGTTGCAAGCGGCATTTTTTCACGGATGTGAATACCAACCTCATTGCTCAGCTTTGCTGACTGGACATAATCCTTGGGTCTCCTGACACCAGGAGTGAATTCAATTGGCATCTTATTGCCACCATGTCTTCTTGTGTACTCATGTAGTCCATGGCCCATGGTACGTCTGCGTCCACCTCTCTTTCTCTTACTACCGTCAGATGTTGTCAATGTCTCTGAAATAAGAGATATGAAATGATTCTCTTTTATATGAAAATATGCGGTACAGTGTTTAGTTTTTACAAATTTTCATACCTTGCCGCTCAAAGTTTACAATTTGATTGTCCTCAGGAGATGAGGTGCTGCCTCCAGATGTCATGATCTGGTTAGGTGAGGGTGCTCCTTCAGTGTTCAGACCAGCAGTGGCCGTCGGCTCATCAGATGACCCAGCTTGAGGTTCAGTTGTTGCCATTGATCTTGTTGCAATGTTGGATGGTGCAACTTCAGGTCTGGATCGCTTCTTCTGTGCAACTATTGCAGAAGAAGCAACTATCTGCAAGCAAAGTAGAGGCTACATTAGTAGGAAACATTTAGCATGTACGTATTTCCTATCATAGTTCAGACATAGTTCCACAGACCTGAGCTGAAGTTTTGCCGACAGTGCGCTGATCCTCATCTGAATGAAGATCATCATCAGCAGTAGCTATCTCTTCTGGATTCGGTTCATACGAAGGGTCCTCTTCGACCTCCATCTCTTCGCAGTCTGTGTCCTTTAGATTGTTACTAGTTCCTATTTGTACCCCACCATACACTAATGTACGTGCAAAACCAGTGAAATCTTTCTGAAATTTGTGGCCAGGTCCATATCTGTCAGCGAAATTTTTTTCCATGCGTACTACATTTTCTTGCATTTGTTTCTCCTTGGCAAGCTCATATGCCGGCTTGACGGGTTTTTGTGTCTCCGCTGAAATAATCGGAAGAGCGGAGCATGAACAAAACATAAGAGGGGGCCAATTCCATAGAAAACAGCAAATAATTGTCTTTGCAAAATATTGTACAGCAGCAAATGATTGAAAACATAAGAGTCTACGTATGATGTCGGCGAACAAAACATAAGAGGGGACATATGCCAGGCTAAGGGACATCATGTGCTTTTAGATATCTACTCGTAACAAATAATTGACACAAGAGACTCCCCTCGCACACTGAATTATGCATGTCTGTTGATAGCTTGGCGGGCTTGGTATGCACGTAATGAGGTATGGGTAGTTCAGTCCTATACCGATAGAAGTTCAGATATGTGCTGATAGAAGTTCAGATATGTGCTGATAGAAGTTCAGATTTCTGCTGATAGAAGTTCAGATATGTGCTGAAATTTGATTTTTGACTTTTGAAAGACATAGATAAACAAAAATTGTGGAAATAAATAGACTGATGAAACAAAGTACATGATTAAAAAAACTTCATTACATTGTTAAGACGTGCATTGCACGTGCAAACTAACTAGTTCCATAGAAAACAGCAAACAATTGTTCTAGATCAAACTGTGCTTCCCTCTGAAACTGAGGAATAAAAGTCTGAAGCAATGTCGTTGTTCACTGTAGCTCGTCAGGCTGTTTTCGGCAACGGCTAGAATTAGTTCAGTTAAGTGTTTCGGCAAACAATTGTCTATGCAAAAGATTGTACAGCAGCGGGATGGCAAAGATTGTATAGCACGGCATGATTGTCTCTGGAATAAAAACGATAAACCCTATACGTATGATGTCGGGATTGGATCTATCAAATATGCAAGATCTAGATATAGGTCAAACGGGCGTGGTAGACATGTAAAACCGATCTCTCGATCTAACCATCCGAAAAACACAACAACAAGCCGATCACCGACAGATTTACCTTGGCGTTTCTTCGAGCTGGGCGCCTTCTTCGGCGTGTGTGCGCGATTTTCCTTCCCCCCGACGTTTCGACGACTGCCGGCCATGGCGACCACCGGCCGGGGAGATAGTTGCGAGATGGAAGAACGTCCGGCGAAGACACCGGATCGGGGTGAGCACGAGAGGATGAGGTCGGGGGGGTGGGGAGTTAAGATGCTCGTAAATCATGGGGGAGAGGCACGACGTATATAAGGGAGGGCGAAATATTTGATAGGTGGGGTGCGCGGGAGGAGTGGAGGGAACGAAAAATTTGTGTGTTTTGGCAGCCGTCGTACTAAAATTTGGAGGGAACAAGGTTTTGCCGTGGAAGAAAAAATATTACTCTGAAAATGGAACTGTACATGTATATTTAAAAAATACCAGAACATGAATGGGATGCATGAAAAAAATCTAAATTTGGGACCCTCATTTCGTTCGAAAACCCCTCTTTGGACACATGAATGGAACATGAATGGGCCATTCCCCCCTCTTTTCGTCCGAAAACCCCTCTTTCGACACATCTACACCATGGGGACACCATGCCACCAACTCCAAAAAATCAAAACCCATAGCAACCAAGGTTTCATATCACAATGTGCACAAGGGTGCCAAATCATGCTCCAATCCATGGTGGTTTGGTCAGTTTTTGGCCATTCCCCCTCTTTTCGTCCGAAAACCCCTCTTTCGACACATCTACACCATGGGGACACCATGCCACCAACTCCAAAAAATCAAAACCCATAGCAACCAAGGTTTCATATCACAATGTGCACAAGGGTGCCAAATCATGCCCCAATCCATGGTGGTTTGGTCAGTTTTTGGCCATTCCCCCTCTTTTCGTCCGAAAACCCCTCTTTCGACACATCTACACCATGGGGACACCATGACACCAACTCGAAAAAATCAAAACCCATAGAAACCAAGGTTTCATATCACAATGTGAACAAGGGTGCCAAATCTTGCCCCAATCCATGGTGGTTTGGTCAGTTTTTGGCCATTCCCCCTCTTTTCGTCCGAAAACCCCTCTTTCGACACATCTCCACCATGGGGACACCATGCCACCAACTCCAAAAAATCAAAACCCATAGCAACCAAGGTTTCATATCACAATGTGCACAAGGGTGCCAAATCATGCCCCAATCCATGGTGGTTTGGTCAGTTTTTGGCCATTCCCCCCTCTTTTCGTCCGAAAACTCCTCTTTCGACACATCTACACCATGGGGACACCATGACACCAAGTCCAAAAAATCAAAACCAATAGAAACCAAGGTTTCATATCACAATGTGAACAAGGGTGCCAAATCTTGCCCCAATCCATGGTGGTTTGGTCAGTTTTTGGCCATTCCCCTCTTTTCGTCCGAAAACCCCTCTTTCGACACATCTCCACCATGGGGACACCATGCCACCAACTCCAAAAAACCAAAACCCATAGCAACAAAGGTTTCATATCACAATGTGCACAAGGGTGCCAAATCTTGCCCCAATCCATGGTGGTTTGGTCAGTTTTTGGCCATTCCCCCTCTTTTCGTCCGAAAACCCCTCTTTCGACACATCTCCACCATGGGGACACCATGCCACCAACTCCAAAAAACCAAAACCCATAGCAACAAAGGTTTCATATCACAATGTGCACAAGGGTGCCAAATCTTGCCCCAATCCATGGTGGTTTGGTCAGTTTTTGGCCATTCCCCCCTCTTTTCGTCCGAAAACCCCTCTTTCGACACATCTACACCATGGGGACACCATGCCACCAACTCCAAAAAATCAAAACCCATAGCAACCAAGGTTTCATATCACAATGTGCACAAGGGTGCCAAATCATGCCCCAATCCATGGTGGTTTGGTCAGTTTTTGGCCATTCCCCCTCTTTTCGTCCGAAAACCCCTCTTTCGACACATCTACACCATGGGGACACCATGACACCAACTCCAAAAAATCAAAACCCATAGAAACCAAGGTTTAATATCACAATGTGAACAAGGGTGCCAAATCTTGCCCCAATCCATGGTGGTTTGGTCAGTTTTTGGCCATTCCCCCTCTTTTCGTCCGAAAACCCCTCTTTCGACACATCTACACCATGGGGACACCATGCCACCAACTCCAAAAAATCAAAACCCATAGCAACCAAGGTTTCATATCACAATGTGCACAAGGGTGCCAAATCATGCCCCAATCCATGGTGGTTTGGTCAGTTTTTGGCCATTCCCCCCTCTTTTCGTCCGAGAAAACCCCTCTTTCGACACATCTACACCATGGGGACACCATTTTTTGAGGTACCTAACTTCAAATGGACTGAAATTTGGCACAAGGGTGCATCAACATGTGGGTAATGACGCTTGCATGCTATCTTGGCAGTTTGGTTTGAAAATTTTCAAAAATTCATCCCCTAAACTCAAGAAGAGGCATCACTTGTCAAGCATGTACATCTTAGGTTTGACCAAACACTCAAAATTCCAGCCCTAATCATGTTATGAAATTCTTAGAAATTCGAAAGAATTTACATACTCGATTCATTTTTATTTATTTCTTTCTATGTGTGATCACTAATTCGTATTTAAAATATTTTATAGTTTTTAATACCCATCTTGAAAATTCTGTGCCTGCCCATCCGTCATGCGTGGGACCCATGTCAAAGTAATGGGAAAGTGGACTACATGCAGGAATCCACGTTTTCACACGCACGCGTCACACAGAGGAACCCAAACGGCAGCATCTACTGTATATCCATCGGCCCCATCGTCTCTCCCACCCGCAACTTCTATTCCCCAATCTGGCAAAAAACCCTGATTGCACCTCCACCAGCGCACCACCGACCTCCCCTTCCACCGAAGATCCCGAAGATGAAGCGTGTTCGCGGAGACGAGCCGGAGGCGAGTGCGGTCGTCAACGTTGACAGAAGACGGCGATGCTCCGGTAGTCGTCGACGCCGCGGAGGCGGGATCTTCCTCCGGAACTAGCAGAGCCGCTCTTCGCCGCGCCGTGACCGTGGAGGGCTCCGCCCAACCGGCCGTGGTCGCCGTCGCTGATGAGGCCAACGGAGACGTCCTCGCTCCCGCGGCACAAGCAGATGACCAGGGCTTTGATCCGAATGACCCGTTCTACCGCCACTCCAGGCAGTACCGCGAGCTATATGGCCCCAGAGAGTGCGACGAGTTCGAAGAGGAGGCCTCGGACAACTGCAGCGAGGTACTCTACTTTTCCGATCGATCCCCTGTTTTTCTTGATCTTACTGTTCACCTTAGGGTTTGCTCGTACGGTAGATTGATTTGCCCTGTCTGCAACTTGTTGTACAAATTGATGATTCTGGGGGTTCTTACTCATCCGATTTATGGTTTGTAGTTACTAGATTTGTAATATTTGATGCACATGTTGATTCAACTGTACCAAAGTATGAACCAAATGATTTATGGTACCATGAATATTCATGCATGTTTCAAATTAGTAGATGACAGTTATCTTAATTAGGTCATGATTCCTTGTGTGTGATGAATCATACCTGCTTAGTGTAATGCTCACTGCATTTCAAACTTAAATTCATCCGAATATGGATCATAGCAGAGTGATCAGATGCATGTAATAGTGTGTACATCATTTTTATTTAGGGAACAAATGAATGATCAGGTGCATGTAATTTATGACCACCATTCTTGAATTCCTGCTTATTGATATTAATGTTCATAAAAAATATTTAATGCTTGAATTGTATTTCAGTTAATTTCCTTCTCTCACTTCTTCTTTACTTTCAAATTCGCAGGAAGACTCTGACGACATTGGCAGCGACAAGGAGGACCGGGACCGGAAGAGCCGCTTCGTTCTGAAGAAGCTGAAGACTGGCCAGATCCCTTTCCGCCGGGACGGTAAGCCTAATTGCCCATTCTGCGGCAGGGTTTTCCCGAAGGATATTGAGAGTCTGATCCAGCACGCGACGGGAGTTGGAAAAGGTAGCGCGCACAAGCACAAGGCTGCTAGCAAGGCGAAGCACGCTGCCTTTGGCAAGTTCCTCAGGGACTACGTCAAGACTGGCCTCATCCCGCTCGTCGGTCCAGCTGTTGGCCCTCATGTTGTCCACTAAATTTAGTTTCTGTTTAGTTGTTCCCCTGGAGGTTCATGGTTAAACTATGTCATGTTTCAAAGACTATGTTCTACTTTTGTTATTTGGAACATGGGCAATCATACCCAGTTGTTTAAGACTATGTCATGTTTATATGTTGTTTGCTGTTGCAGAAGCATTACTGCTGCACATCTTATCTCTTTTTTCATGTTGATGCACGCTGCATTTGTGTAGATGTTTGGCTACAGCAGAGTTGTGTAGATTACATATCCCTTTGTCCCACAAGTTTACTACTTTTATGTCTCCTTTTTTCGACTTGTAGTTGCTGTTGTTAGTTTCTAGTTTTGTTTTCATAAATACAATCTGTGTTGGTAATCAGCAAAATTGAAACCTCACATGACAATTTGGAGGATGTGGTGCTCGAATAATAGTGGAAATGTGATATTATTTTTTACATGCATAATATATAGAAAATAGCTAGATCTCTAAATCGATGCATATGAAGCTACATATAAATTCTTGGTCATAATCCCCTTATCTAAAGGGGATGGATGCATGGCTTCACATCGTCGTCGCTTTCATCGTCAGTATCTTCGCCGTCTGAGTAGTAGTACCTCCTGCACATTGTTCCGTCGAACACCTTCACTGTGAGCACATCATCGCCTTCATATTTGAAGTGTAAGAACCAGCCGAAATCCACACCATGCGCGATGGCGAATTTCTCCCAGCCCTTGTCGAGGTACATCCGGCCTTGTCCGTCAAATAGGACCTCCACGGTCCAGAGACGAGGACCGCAGTCAGCTGCTCGCAGATACACCTTAGCTGGCTCCTGGCCGTGAAGATAGTCCGCAAATTTGTTTGGTAGTTTCTGCAAAGAGATCGAGCGCCGATCGTTTCAAATTAAAGGTTTTTTAAAACATGCCCATAATTAATCACATGCATCATATATGTGGGAACGCGTACATACCTTCTTGACCAAAGGGTCTTCACAGACGACGATGAAGAACTCCTCTATGATCAATGGCAGTGTTGACGGTGGTGGTGGCAATGATGATGATCCACTTCCCCTTCCCCTTCCCCTTCCCCTCCGGTCCCGAGACGTGGAAGCCATGGCAATGGATCAACTGTATGTGAACAAAGAAGAGAGAGGCAGAACCAAGAAGAGAGAGGCAGAACCTATTGACAGAAGAGATGGCCGTGTGGGTGTTTATAAGGGAGAGATGACCGTTGTAGGTGTTTACACAATAAAATAAGGAGGAGATGACCGTTGTGGGGGTTTACACAATAAATTATGGAGGAGAAGACCGTTGTGGGGGTACATATCTCAACTAAAAAGTAATGCAGACTATCTTGACGGAAATTGAACAAATGGGTACAACAAATCGTTGATGGTTTATCTTTTTTGCGTGAAGACTTGTGTAGATTACATATCCCTTTGTCCCACAAGTTTAGTACTTTTATGTCTCCTTTTTTCGACTTGTAGTTGCTGTTGTTAGTTTCAAGTTTTGTTTTCATAAATACAATCTGTGTTGGTAATCAGCAAAATTGAAACCTCACAGTACGATTTCATGGCAAAATATTAACTTATATATAGTAAAAACCAACTAGCAAAAAGCATCTACAGTTTGAAAATAACTGAGTAGCAGCCAAAAGCACCTCACGCAGGAGGGACACAAAACCAAAATATGAGGTGGTCATGCAGCATCAAGGACTCTGTCGACCACGATCTTGCGGTAGAGCTCGTAAGAGACCCAAGCATCAATGGCTGCATAGTCGATGTTCATATTTGGAAGTGGGAAGTCCCCCCACAGTCTGTGCCGATGGTGGTGGAACTTCTTCTTCATATCACCGTAATATGAATCAATGAGTCTGGCTGCCATGGTAGCCATGCCAGCCCTCGGATGACCAGTGTACTTGAAGTACTCGTCCTGGAGATCGACGTAGTACTCAGGAGGAATCTCCATGTGCCATGACCTCCACAGAACTTTCGTGTCACCACGGATGTCAACACTCGCAAACGTGATTCCTTCTCGAAAGAAATCGCAGATAGCCGGAGCGTCCCACCGGGCAGCACTGCAGTAAACAAAGTAATGTACTAGTCACAGATCGAGCATATGAACTAGGAAACAAATTGGGGATCAAGTAATGTAAAAAGGAAGTGACAGATCGACCATATGAACTAGTAAATCAAATGAGGAATCAAGAAAACTAAAAAAGAGTCACAGATCGAGCATATGAACTAGTCAATCGTACGACGAATCAAGTAAACTAAGTAGCAAATATGCAAGAACCTACATATATAGGAGACGAAGATGAAACAAATTAATAAATCGGGAACAATGTCTAGCAGATTTAGATCGGGAATGTACTGATATTCGGGAACAATGTCTAGCAGTTGTAGATCGGGAATGTACTTATTTTCGGGAACAATGTGTAACGAGAGTCGAAGAGAGACACAACGGCGGAAACTAAAAAACCCCAATCCAAAGATTCAAAAAGGGGATTAGTTCTAACGCTGCGTAGTGGAACACCAGCACATGTCGACGCATGCAGAGTTGAACCACGGCGATCTTCTTCTCGTCCTCGGCTCGATGGTTGGTGTACTCGAAGTCGAGGCCCACGAACTTGTGCTCCTCTTCCTTGAGCCACTCCGTGTACATGTCGAGGACGCGGCGCACTTGCCAGGGGTCGTTGGTGTAGACGACTTCCAGTTCCTGGCCGTCGTGGATGTGGACTACGCGCGTGCTGGACCAGTAGTACACTTCCTGCTCATCCATGTCCATGGCGACGCGGCGGCGGGAGACGAGGACAATGAGGGAGCGGAGACGACGAGAAGTGGGAAACCAGGAAGCGGTGCGAATATTGAGACGGTAGGGGAGGGGGAAGGGGATAAAAATCATCCCCATTAATTACTCCGTGCGAATATTGAGACGCGTAGACGACGAGAATATTGACGCGGGTCTTGACTTCTGACGTGGAGTCCAACTGACCAGTGGGGCCTGCGCATTCGATCGTGTTGTCACGTCAAAACCCAGCACCGCCCATTTGCCCTCCTCTTGACCTACCGAAATTTACTCCACGATATAACTGGCCATCATATCACGACCTCCTTCAGCCGCCGCCAGATCTCGCCACGTCTCTCGCCGCCACAGCTCGCCACGTCTCTCGCCGGCGACACTTGTAAGACTCTCGCTCCGCGTCGAGACCAAGGATGGCGCCTACTAGTGGAGTAAGTAAATAAAATGTACGTCTCGCGATCGATCGTTGTTTCCGATTTGTAATCTTTCTTCATATTTTTTCCAGTGTCCAGTTTGCTTTGACAAGAAGGGGATGTGCGGCGGAGGGGGAGTCACGTTAGGTTTTTTCGTGCAAACACTACAAGAGGGTTTTGAGGAGAAGACGGTACATGCGCTTATAAGTTTAAAATTCATTCAGATGTTTTATTAATTCACCGCCACATCAAAGTTTAACACGTGATCCTATTAGTTATTGCTAGTTTAGTACTATTATTCAGATGTGTGTAATAATTGTTCTTCACCATATGTATTAACCGCTTATTTATGGTTCAGTTTTAGGATAGTTGTGATAAATTTTACGTTCATATGAGTTTTACGATAGTTGTAGCTGTTAGAGATAGAGGTATCGGTAGAAGTTCAGTCATAGAAAATCAGTCCTATACCGATAGAAGTTCAGATATGTTCTGATAGAAGTTCAGATATGTGCTGATAGAAGTCCTAGATACATACGATGTATTAGTTGCGCAACAATGTACCTCCCCTATATATTAATGAGATCTGAGAATAGTTAACTTACTTTTGTATTAACTCTACTGAATTTAGGTCATCCCTTGCTACTATAGACCGTATTTCCTTCAGAAGTATGGTGTCGAGACCTCCGACAGGACAACTTTTGAAGTTGCACTTAGAACCAAAGATGGCCATGCATTTGTTGTTAATGTTACCAACAGAGCTGGCAGAACCTATATCAACGGAAGATTTTGGAACGAATTTGCTAGAGTGTACAATTTTAAGGTTGGCATGGAGTTAATTTTCAGAATTAACTCATCTGGTCAGGATACTCTTGTAATAACTGGAACTGAACCACTAATCCATCCAGGTAATTTTCCACCTTTGGACAGAATGATTGATCATATTAATTATTCCATATTAAGTCAGTTATTTTAATTATGCAGCTTACTACCAGTTGTCCCGTACGAAGCGTGACATTGTTGACTCGCTCAGTACTACTGATGGAACAATGATAAATTGGAGGATGATGCATACCGTCATTCTTCAGGTGGACAACTTGGACTACCTTGTTGAGTACCACAATGCTGGAGATTATGATCAAGGAGCACTAGTTGTCCCAATGCTGCATACTCTGAATTGGACAAACAGCGAAAATTACAACAAACACGTGGTAAGCAGTAGATCATATCATTTCATTAACTTTGCGACCTACATTACGTACAACTGTTTAACTAAACTATGTCTCTACTGTTGGAACAGAAAATCCCTAGCCGTTTGGTTCCTAAAGATATGGAACAATATGGTGCAATCAGTATTGTGTGCCATCCCAGTACTTTGGTGCGTGCGTCCTACGCAATTTCTTCTGACGATGGTCGTCTCTGCGTCAGTGGGTGGAAGGAGTTCATGGACAAGGAAAAGCACCTTGAGATGGGTGACAAGATGTTGTTCTTGCTTTACCTGGGAAATGCAGGGGTTTACTTGTTTGCTACCCATGTGCCTGAAATCGATCTGGAGTAACTAGTCAGTGATTCATGGTGCCCGTGAGTCCAACTATGCAGCCCCTTTAGGTTTAAATTAAGTTGTAAAACTCTTTATGCGATTGTCGATTTTGCTTGTGTTAAAACAATAGTTAGTCATATCGTGCTGCTGGTTGTAATCGTGTCAAGTGTCGATTAATTAAAACCATTGTCCAAGTTATGGTACCGAACATATAAATAAGAACATTTCAAATGTTTGGAACAAAACATATAGTTGTATGTATGCATTACATGTTTCTATCAATCAACATCACTATCTTCTTCTGAATTTTTTCCCTCGTCATCATGTATGTTCTCTTCCAATATGAGACTCTCTTCCTCATTCTGTAGTTCATCTTCGCTCATATCCATGTCAACATTGGGACTATCTTCCCCATTCTCTAGTTCACGAATTGTACGAGCATCATGAATACGTACAACTTCAGCAGCACGATGATCATCCTCCTCTGCTTCCACCTCTGCTTCCTCGTCTAGGTCGACAACATCATGAAATGTATGGTCGACTGAACCTTCATCCTCCTGGTATGCGTCTTCATTCCGTACAAATGCATCATCGTTACCATCTTCTAATTCTGGAACGTCGTACACGTGTCTATGGCTGAACTTCTGCACCACTTTCCACGGATCACCAAACTTTGTATCCTCCAAATAGAAGCATGTTTCAGCTTGACTGGCCAATATGAATGGTGAATTCTTGAACCATAGGACAGAAGTGTTAACGCTTTTAAAATAACCATCATCTTTTATCTTGGAACCCCTGCTCGCAAGGTCGAACCAGTCGCAACGAAACAAGTACACGGACCTGTCACCGTGCTTGTTACTCCCGTACTGCAGTTCAAGAACTTCTTGCAGAACACCATAGTACTCGGTCTCATCTGCATCACCAAAAGATCCCTTAGTCGCTACGCCCGAATTTTGAGTCTTCAGGTCTTTATCCCGAGTAAGCGTGCGAAACCTCGCACCCTTTACGTTGCAACCAGCGTATACTACTACACGCCGGTCTGGCCCAGCAGCCAGAGACTTCAAATCTTCTGATGCATTGTCCAACTGTCTCACATGGTTTGCAAACCAACCTGCAAACTCTCTCTGAACCGTCTCCTCGATGTCACGCACACCCCTACCTCCCAATTCTTGTCGGAATTCACTGAAACATAGAAAAAACACATATGAAATACAGGACAATTATGTCTGCAACATTGAGAAGTAGTTATTAAAGTGAAGCTAACTACTTACTTGATATAACGTTCTACATCGTCACAGTTGTTCAGCACATACCAAACCATTTTGTCAAATTCCTTGTCAAAATGTTTCAAAATGGATTTCCCAAGACCTTTAGCTCCAACTGAAAATACTTCCATCTCGTCAGGATCAGGTTTTCTCCGTATGTCTTGGTTCCTATCATCTTTGTTAAATCTTGTTTCTGTGCCATCCTTGAAAAATCTAGAGCAAAAAATCAAACACTCATCAACAATGTAGCTCTCTGCGATAGAACCTTCTGGCCTTGCTTTGTTACGGACCGTAGACTTTAGATAACCTAATCTTCTCTCAACTGGATACATCCAACCATAATGAACAGGACCCCTCAAAAGAGCCTCCTCAGGAAGATGAATAGCTAAGTGCACCATTACATCAAAAAAAGCTGGGGGGAAGAGCTTCTCAAGTTTGCATAGGATCACAACAATTTCAACCTTCAATCGATTCAGCACATCAACTTTCAGGGTTTTGGCACACAGCTCCCTAAAAAATCTTCCTAGCTCTGCAATAGCCACATACATTTCCTTAGATGCAATTCCCTTGAGCCCAGCCGGCAACACTCGCTGCAGAAGTATGTGGCAATCATGCGTCTTCATACCGGTAACCTTACAACCATCAATATTCACACATCTTCCCCAGTTTGCGCAATAACCATCTGGGAACCTAGTGTTTGCCAAATACCTACACAAATGTCTCTTCTGTTCCTTCGAAAGCGTCCATGGTGCAGGGGGCTTCGCATAAGTTACTGCTGCATCACCATCATCCTTCACAATTTTCTTCAACCAATACTTCTTCCACATTTTGAATTTCTTCAAATCAATTCTAGCACTAACAGTGTCCTTATTCCTGCCCTCAAGTTCAAGTAGTGTACCAACAATATTGTCACATATGTTCTTCTCAATATGCATCACATCTAAGTTGTGAGCTATCTTAAGTTCTGGCCAGTACGGTAGATGATGTAAGCTGACTTTCAGGTGCCATGTTGGTTCACCGGGTACAGTTGCACGCTTCCGCTTTCTACTTATTGGATTTTTCCCATGTTCAAAATCCTTAACCCTTTCTACCTTCCCAGCTACCTCTTTGGGTGTGTACTTCCTTGGTGGATCTCTAGTCTCAGCTTTACCATTGAAAAGTCTGCTTTTCCTGTATGGGTGATTTTTATCAAGAAATCGCCGATGCCCAATATATCCAATTTTGTTTTTCAAAGGTTCAGCGCAAGGATTCTCATCGCAATGCACACACGCATGAAATCCTCTTGTGCTTCGGCCTGACATAGTGGCATATCCAGGATAATCATGAATAGACCAAAGAAACGCAGCATGCAATGGGAAATATTCCTCTGTGCATGCATCAAATGTCTCCACACCACTCCATAGCTGCATCATATCTTTTATCAGTGGCTGCATAAATACATGAAAATCTTTCCCTGGGGAATACTTTCCGGGGATTAGCAATGCCATCATGTAATTCGATTGATCCATGCACATCCATGGTGGGAAGTTGTAAGGAATCACAAAAACAGGCCACATACTGTAAGGATTACTCATACTTCCAAAGGGACTGAAGCCGTCTGTGGCAAAACCTAGTCTTATGTTACGAGGATCTTTAGCAAACCAATCAAACTTGCCATCAAAGTGCTTCCATGCCTCACCATCAGCAGGGTGCCTCAGTACATTGTGCTCAACAACCCTCTTCTCTTTGTGCCATCTAGTATGTGTCGACATTTCCTTTTTAACAAATAGTCTCTGCAACCTTTTAATTATAGGAAAGTACCTTAACACCTTGTGAGGGATTTTCTTTTTTCCAGTAGGGTCTCTATATCTTGATAATCCACAAACATGGCAGTTCGTATCGTCCTTGTGATCTCCCCAAAATAAAGAACAATCAAACTTGCATGCATGAATTGTCTCATAACCAAGCCCAACATCAGAAAGAACACTCTTAGCATCAGCATATGATTTGGGAAAGTCCACATCTGGCAAAGCTGTACGTAAAAGCTGAAGTAAGAGATCAAATCCTCTGTTTGTTATCCGGCTGTATGATTTGACATGAAGGAGCTTAATAATGAACGACAACCTAGTGAAAGAGGTGCATCCCTCATAAAGTTCTTTTTTCGCTGACTCAATTAGATTAGCATACAGATTTGGCAGGTCAGGACCTTTATTTCCAGACTTCTGCAGTTCATCGATCATACTAGACGAATCATCAACATAACAATCACCATTGTCTTCCTCTTCATCGTTGTCACTATCATAAGCACCATCGTCGTCTCTATCCCGCCCTTCGTCATCACTAAAATCTTCCCCATGTCTAGTCCATCTTGTATACGTCATGGACATACCTGAACAATTGCAGTGATCCTCGACTGTTTTTATATCCTGACGTATCAGATTTAGGCAGTCCTTGCAAGGGCACAAGATTGGTTCATCTGTATTGTCCAAGTGTTCTTGCGCAAACTTGATGAAATCCCTAACACCTGCCACGTACTTTGTTGTGAACTTCTTGGTGCCATCAGTTATCCAACTTCGATCCATTGCCTACAATTCAGTTAAGAACATGCCAACGTTCTTCAGAACAGATCTTGACAACTGATTAAAAAATCTAGACCTAACGAACAATCAGGAGAACTCACCGATGATGCGTCTCGCCGCCACCACAATGGAGCCTTCACGGAATTCTTCTCACCTCGACGAGAACCCTAGTCGATTCGACTGTTAGCAAGATCACCTATATAGGCCGTGTCTGCTAGCGGCGCGACTTAAACGAGGCACCCTCGGCCGACATAAATATTAATAAGGGAATTATTATGTCGTAACATCTAGATCACACCATTGAAATAAATATGTAGAATAGACAAGTTACGGATCCAGATCAAAATTCCATATCTACCTTAGCGGTAAGACTCCGCGTCGGTCACGCCAAAGCCCTGGTTCGATTCTTCCAAACCACAATTTTTACTTAATTAAATATGTTCCTGACAAGTGGGTCACGCATGATATATAAAACTAATAACATTTAATAAAGTAACTTAGTATTATTTCGTCACCACGATCTTTGATTTCGTCACCTATTATCAGACACGATGGAAGCCCTTCCCGCTTGGGTAATGGGTGACGATTTTTTGTTGACGAACAATCATACCGTCAAGCATTACCTTAAATGCTTGACGAAAGATGAATTCGTCACCTATAAGGACAAATCCTTGACGGTATGCATTTTTGTCACCAGGGTTTTCGTCAACAAATCCCCCATCTCTTGTAGTGTGACGCCGACCCCAACGACGATGATGACGCCATCCGACGTGGCATCCAAGAGCTTCCGTGGCGCGACGAAGGCATGTGGCGCGGCATCCCCGGTACGGGGAAGTTGCTGCCCTCGATGTGCGCGAGCACCTTCTTGAGGGTGAGGCCCGGCGCGCTCCACTAGCGGCGGGGGCGGCGTTGTTGCGCGCGGGAGGGGAGGAGGGCTGTCGTACGCGATGAGTTCGCGCTCGTACCTCTGCCGGATGAAGTCGTCCACGCCGCGTAGTTGTCGGGGAAGAATCGTGGCTCAGCGCGCTGCTCGTCGCTCATGGCGGCGAGCACCGCGTCGATCTCCATGTCGAGGGCGTCGCCCCACTGGCGGCGGCGGAATCGGGACGCCTCCCGAGCTCATACGTCAGCCTCCAGGAGCGTGGAAGTCCGGCGGCGCCGGGTAGCCCGCCATGTGGAGCAGACGTCCCTCTCACTGGTGTAGGGACCGCCGGCCGAAGCCGTTGTTCGCCACGCCGCCGCCTGGGAAGCGGTTCGCCATTGGAGGAGCTTTTTTCGTCGAGAGAAGAGTGGAGAGAAGGGGGACGGCGGTGAATGGGGCCAGGCGTGGTAACTCCGCGATAAATAGAGGGAGCAACGCGTGAATTCGAGAAGACGGTATTAACTCGCCGCGTGGAAGCTACGTGTCGCGGCGACGACTGCTCGGCGGCAAGCTCTTACAGCGCGCGGAAGACGATGCAATAAGGATGACGATCGGCCTTTCTCGCCGACAAGTCGGGGCCACCAGGCGCGCGGGAACTTTCCTCGACGCTTCCCACACGTTTGTTTCCTCCAGACTCCCTGAACGCGCCCCGGGGGGCGGGGTTGACATGGTTCGCCAGATGGATGAAAGCCAAACCCAGGCAAAAACGAGAATCCGGAGGCGCGACTGGGAATTTTTCGCTATCCGAATGAAAAAAGGGCTGCCGGAGGTCTCGTCGGGAAGACGGCTAGAGGTGCTCTTACACTTGGCTTCCGGGAGACGCTACGTGTCCATCCACTTTAAGCTCGCACTGCTTCTGGCTAATCCATATGGCCCTGCTGCCGTAAAAAATAGTTTGAAGTGTCAAAAAATTCCGAACAACAATTTGCCTAGCACATATCGATATTTTATGTATACACACCAAGTTTCATGGATGATCGACTTATTTTGTATCATGTGTAAAAACAATAAAAAATATCTCACTAAGAATCTTTTTCTTAAAGGTAAAAAAGAGCATTTTCTTAGCATCAAATTTTATATTTTTAATGAAGAACTCTCAGGTTTGGAACTCACTCCTGTCAGCTGTCAACTTTCAGGATGTAGGCGTTTTAGACTCAAACATGCAGGATATAGGTTTAGAACACTCTCCTGTCAACTTTCCGTTCAACTATGTTTAATTTTTAATTTTAGACTATGTAACTCCAGTAATTACAACCACACATTATCTCAGATTGTTATAAAGTGGTCTCTCTACCATTCTCTTAGCTTATTATCGATTTCGTTTGTAAAACCTAAGACACATATTATCATTTATCGTCGTTATACAGAGTGTGCATCCGCGCAAGTTCCACCAAGGTACCTGAGTACATTTGACTCACAATCAAGTGTTGGTTCATTTATCTTTCCATTCGTAGCAGTGTTACCTCTTGGCGATGCCAACCCTAATTAGATTTGAGAGAAATCCAATTTACCCTGTAAACTTGTCTCAAAGTTTTTCTTATTGTGACTTTCAAAGACCATGTCGTGACAGTGCATTGCCTCCCTTTGTTGCTTTTGTTGCTCTTGGCAGTATCAACTATGTTACTTGCTACAAAATATTTTCCTCCTCTTTCCCTGGTTGTATATAAATATTTGTTTCTCTATTTATAATTTAATGTACTTCGCAACGATTTGTAAAGGGCCACGCTAGCCGTCGGCTGCGATCGTATGCTCACCAATAAGTTGATCTCTCCTCTCTCCGCACGTGGGCTGCTTGCTTTCTCTGCTGCTGCGCCAACCTGCAGCTGCGTTCCGACTAGAGATGGAGGTTCTGTGATTTAGTTGGTCATCAGCGGAGCCTACCATGTGTTGCCCTTGAGGATTCATAAACAATAGGGATCCCACACAAAAAAAAGGTGTTACAATAATAGCCAACAACAATTTCACTAGAAAATAACAAATTTAGCACAAATAATTATCAATGCAAAAAATATATCTTTACAACAAATCACTTATGTATTTGCTACAATAACTAACAACAAATCCAACAAAAAAAAGTTGGGTGTTTACAACAATTATCAATCAACAAAAACATCAATTCCATCACTAATAATTCCCTCCCAAAATATCTTTACAACAAATCACGGTTATATTTACAACAATAAATCAAACAAAAGGTGTTTACAACAATATTCAATGGAATTAACAATTTCCAGTGTTGAAAATCCGACAACAAACCACTTAGTAAATTACAACAAAAAATCTAAAACTAACTCACCTAATTCAAGTAACTAATCCACATTAGCAGAATCCCACAAAATAATTAGGCGTTTACAACAATAATCAGCAACTAATTTTACAAAAATAACAATTAAATGAAAAGAAATTAACAACAAATCCAACATGTCAGCGGCCATCCAACATCGACCCCGCGCCTCCTTCCCGGCGACAGAAGTTTCCAACATCTACGAGGAGCTTGCAGAACGGTGGCGCCCGTAATCTCCTCACCTCGAACATCGCAGGTGGAGGCCCTTGCATCGTTGAGACGGGGATGAGCAGGCCGCAGAAGAGCAGGCTGCCTCGCTGCGGGAGGCGGAGGGCTTGCAGCTTCGAGCTCTTCGACATGAAGAGATGGAAAAGCATGGAGAAAGAAGTGGGAGGTGACGGCGGTGGTGGTGCTTGCGACACTATAGTGGCCTGGTAGTGCGCTCACATGGAGAAGGGACAGAGCCTTGTGGTGGAGATGAAATGAATGGATGTCATCCATCGGGAGAAGATAAGACATGGGGAGAAGCTACGAAAAACTGAAGACCACGGGAGTAGATGCGCTGCAGCGCAGACACCACCCGCTCGCCGGAGACGTTGAGGAGGCCCGCCCGAATATGAACTTCGGCAGCGCCACCGCTGGCCCCACGGTGGGCGCGCCAACTGTGTCGTGGTAACGTACGATGCCATAGGATGGCTTAAGTTGGGGCCGAATGGACGCTAGAGGATTCGGGGGAGGGTTTGGTTAGCGGAGGGATGGATCTCAGACGGATTCCGGTATCTTTATTGAAGAACTTGGCTTTGGACAGAGGTTGAAGATGAATAGTACAAGCTCTATGAACTAGGGTTTCTCTCTACCAACTAGCGATTTCAAGTTCGCTCACCGAGGTCTCTCCAAGGGAGTGCCCTCTCCTTATATAGGGGAGGGTGGCTTACAGGGAAGGAACCCTAATGGTATCTTTGACTAGACAAACTACTTTAAAAGCTTCTTTGGCCTCGCGCGGTATGTCTTTAATCGGGGAGGTGACGTCCTCCGGATGCTTTAACGTCATCTTCTACTTTGGCGTCAGGGCTTCGTTTAAAGCTACTTTGCTTAGCTCATCTTTGTCCTCTAGTTCTAGAGAATCTTTGACCAGTGCCGACAGCTACAGTGAAAATCATACCGGTGTCTGCACCTCTCTTGTTCCCTTAGTTCCAGATACCCCTCCTGAATACCGGTAGGTTTTAACTTGGCTCTTGCCAATCTCAGAAACCATCCGGATTGATCTACAATCCGGTATCTTTTAAGAAAGAATCATGGCAACTTTGCCATGCCTTTGGCCTACCGGGGGTCATCCCCCGACATGGTATGTGGGCCCACTGAAAACAAGTGACGTGTTGGAAGCGCATGAAGCGTCACGAGTCACAACCAATCTTTTTTTTTTCATTCGTCAGCCGATCACAAGTATTTCACATTTATAAATCTTAATTTTTTTTAAATTTTATCGTCTATACATGTGTCTCACGGGATCGTGCATCAAAACGCACCCAAATCTAGTACGGAGTAGTGGAAACAAAGATGCCAAAACGTGCTTGGAGGCCAGATGACACATTCCAGCCTGCAATTTCTGGCCGTCCGATCTTTCTCAGACGCGAGCCATTACCAACTTGCTTTCCGACAGAAAATCACCTGGGCACGTCTCTCCTCTCCACTCACAATGTTTCCCATTCCCAGATGCGAGATTGACCACTAGATATCAGCCGGATGCGCGGGAGGGCGGCGAGCTCGTCGGTGGAGGGCGGGCCGCGCGGAAGCGCGGTGGGGAGCTAGATCCGGAGAAGCGCAGCGGTCTCTGAGGCGGAGACCGAGATGCGCACGTCGACGACGGGGTTTTTGCGGCGCCCATCTAGCCGCGCGCGACGGCGGGATGCTCGGCGACGAGGATCTGCCACGGGATTGGACTGCATCGTCTACGGAGGTAATCCCCTAGGAATCCCCTATTCTCAAACCCCTCGACTACTCGCGATTTTTTTTTCCGTTAAAAAGCCTCATACTTAGGCGTGTAGGGATTTTAGATCGCGGTGCAAATTTCCCTCACAGAGTCACAGTTGTGTCTTGTGTGTGTGTGCTCGACCCCGCTCGTGCTGATTTGAAAGTATAGGAGGTAGGTGACTACTGACTAGGTGTCCTGTAAATCAGCATTAAATCTCTCTGTTCCAGTTTCGTTCGCGGTGGAATTCGTCGAGTGGTTCCCATACGTTTGTGTGTACATGTTCCTTCCTCCCTTTGTGTGCAAATATCTTATTGATAGGACAGGGGCAAACATTCTGAAGTTGGTAATGTAGTATAGAACATTGGACATATCAGTTGGTGTTTGTAGATCCCCATGTTTTTTAGGGGTTTTCAGTTACCGAATGGACTTCACTTTATTCTGTTTTTCCTGATCTTGGGTTTTTATACATGCATAGTGAATGTAGATAGGGGTGTGTTTCATATGATCCAATTTTTTTTTAATCTCATGTGATGTGTTAACCACTAGTTCTGTTTTCAGCTTGTCCTTTCTTTCCTAAGATTGTTACTCACCATTGCCTAGTAGTTCCTGTCTTTTGAGGGAAAGCTGCATGTTCTTCAATAACAAACATAACAGGAATGCAAGGCTACCCACTCACTCAGGATTCTACCGAAATAAAAAAGGTGTCCTGAAACAAATGCACAACCGATCCCTACTTCGGGGGCCTGTTCGTGTGCTGTCTTCTTCACCCAACGGTCATCTCCTCCATAGCCGGAAAACCTGTAGGATGACAGACTGGTAGACCAACAAACCATGAGCCAAAGAAACGCCATCGCAATATTGCTTTGAGAGCCAATGAAATTCTCCTCCGTGACCGGCGAGGCTTTCTCCATTTTGGCGTCCTCCGAGGCTCCACACCCGCTCTTTCTGTCCAACCTCGCCGGAGGAGAACGCCGCATCCACACTCCACAGACCACTGACCTTGTACCTGGACATCTTCCTTGCCCACAACATCATCATCGCCGCCAATAGCAACAGACGCAGGACAACGCCTAAACATGATGACCTCACAGGCTTCTTGGCGACGCCGGAATACGCGCCACCGTGACGGGTCCTGGCTTCTTGACATGAATACCGCAGCCTCGCCGACCATGCCAAGCAAACCTACCCTTGTCGGACGGGAGTACTGACAAGAAATCCTATCTCCAAGCTTCTCTCCGCTGCCGCAAAAGGCGTAGCCGAGATGGAACTGGAACTGGAGGACTTTATTTCCTTGCAACACCGTCGTCGTCATCAGAGCCGCGCCACAAAAAAACACTAGACCTAACCCTATCTACCGACCAGACATGAAGACCAGGGGTTCCCCCTCCTCCTGTCGCCGGAGCAGCGAACGGAGGAGTGGGGAACCTGCAGGCTTGCCAGCTGTCGAGGGAGGAAAATGGAAGCACCTCCGGTTTGCCTCTGGGAAGGGGAAAGATAGCGGTTAGAGAGAGATAGTAGTTCTTGTTATAATAGAAAAACTGGCAGATTACATGTACTTAAAGGGGATTTTGGTAGCTCTTTCTACTTGATGCTATGATTTATGCATGTTTTTTTTCAGAGATTTAGTCAAGTTGTATTATTAATATGCTTAAGTTGTCGAGTGCAGTTAATTAAGTTGCTTCTACCATCATGCTTAAGTTGTTGCTATTTAATCTAGGTTTTCCTTTCTTAAGCAACATTCATAAGTAGTCCACTGGGTTTAAAATTTAGTTGTCTTGTCAAAATGCGTAAGTTGCTACATTGCTACTGCTTGCTCCACATGCCAAGTTCGTGCGAACCACAGAATGCAGGGGACCCATGGAGACCCCCGCTCGGATGAGGATAGCTCGTAGGCCGTAGCTAGTGACGTTTCTGTCCTCTTCCATAGCCCACACTCACTTTGATGCAAGAGCTAGCTCGATGGCACAATCCTGCAATTATTGGAGAATCATTTTTGTCTTGTTTCAATCATTAATTTAGCATTACTGTCTTGTTTCAATGTTGTTTTGCACAAGATTCTGTCTAGACAAATTAGCTGCTGTCCTCGGAGGAATTTCTATAATTATGCTAACTTGCACACAAATATTACTTAAGTTGTATGCTGAATATGATTAAGTTGCCTTTCCAAATAAACTTGATTCAAAAAAATTGATGTGTTTCAGCACCATGATTACGTTGTTTTCCAGATTTCATTTAGTTGTTTTCATCAACTAGATTAAGTTGTACACAAGTATTACTTAAGTTGTATACTGAATATGACTTACTTGCCTTTCCAAATAATCTTGAGTCAATATTCTTCATGTGTTTAAGCACCATGATGATTACATAGTTTCCCAGATTTTATTTAGTTGTTTCATCAACTAGCTTAAGTTGCGCATGAATATTACTTAAGTTGTATGCTTGTATATGACTAAGTTGCCTTTCCAAATAAACTTGGGTTGCATCTTGATTTTCAATTGAGTTATATTTTTTTCTCATCTGACCGAAGTCTATTTTACTACCATAACCCCAAGTTTGTATAGCTTAGTTGGATTCTGAAAGTAATTGAGTTGTTTTAGTACCATCCTTAGGTTGGCTTCTGGAAGTAATTGAGTTGTTTTGATAATTATGCCTAAGTTGGATTCTGAAAATAATTGAGTTGTTTTGATACCATGCTTAAGTTGGCTTCTGAAAGTAACTGAGTATTGAGTTGTGTTGATAACTATGCTTAAGTTGGCTTCTGAAGATAATTGAGTTGGGTTATTTAGTTTTTAACAACTTATGGTCATGCAAGCTACAGATAAATAACTTTTGTTCATTTTTCACTGCAACAACCCACAAAAAACTTACTACTGTACTGATATGGTAACTCACTACTGTCTGAGCTGATGAACCAGTGCTGCACTGAGGGTGAGGCTCTCAAGATTGCAGCCCCTGATCTAGCAAGGACCCTGGTGGCCAATGCCTTGATGATGGTTGGTGATGGTGAGCATTTCAAGATCATGGATAGTATAATTCACCACTTCTGCAAGGTTTGGAGAATTTGGTGCTGTGGGTAGCTTGTCTAGTGATCTGGGAAAACAATGCTTTTGATGTGTTGATGGGGTGGTCTGGATGTTGTAATGATACTTCTATTCCCCGGGTGTGGTGTGAGTGTTTGTAAAACCTGAAAATTGTAGGATGGTTTCATGGAAATGGAACCGGGATGAGGCCCTTTTCATCTAAAATATGGTAACTCACTACTGCCTGTTATGGTTGCATTTTCTGCAGACAGTTCAGGTGGTGGCAACATGATCAAGGGAGCCAAATGTTATTCATACATGGATGCTACAACACTTATGTACACTCAGATAATACAGATGCTTAGTGTTCAGAAATAACTAATAGCTGAAGGTACCGTCTTCTCGAAAACATATTTCCGAACTTCACCTTCTGTGGCAGTTGCCTATGTTGATCTTTTGTCGCGCAAAATAAATTCCTGGGAACTACTAACAGCATGCTTAATTTTGGGGAGCATCAAGTTTGTGTCACAACTGCCTACTATTTTCTGTTTCGTTCACATTGATATATGTTCGATTACAGTTGCTCTCTACAGGTTTTCTTGTACTATTCATGATAAGTTGTACCTGGGAGTTATGGTTTTTGTAGTTGTACTCCCCTGTCATCCATGATTTTTTTTTGAAGTATGCACATCCATTTTTTATGTTCTCATTGGTACGATACTAAATTGTGCCTATGTATTCTACTAAGATGCTTCCTTGCTGTAAAGAAGTGTGTTCCTTTTCTAGTGTCCCAAGTTTGTTACCATTTGTGGTTCCAGCAAAAGATCTAGCTGCATCAGACATGGTTTTGTTAACACGATCCACTTGAACCTACTAACTAGAATTTTTGCTACACATTGTTTTCGCTTGATATCCTTGTACCTGTCTTTATTCTACATGGAAGCTACAGCGGATATATTTTGACCATGATGGGGATTTTTACATGTGGGGCGTTGCTGTAAAAGGGGGAAGAGTGAAGCCTCCAGTTACCTTGATCCTGCTGCAGGTTTAAATTCGGAGGTTTTTCCTCTTCGATTCCTGCCTTTGTTTCAAAAATCTTTTTTTTTTGAACAAGGATCCAGGGCCTAGAAGACCCCAGAGAAACTTTCATTCATCACACGTGGCAGGTACAAATTGCAAAGAAGCCCCTTTACAACTCTTGCACTGAGAGATATGGAAGAGGAAGAAACCTGGAGCGGGTTTTCTTCCATCTGGGGTTGGTGGACAGGGAGTATTGGGTTTTGTTGGTTCGTCCCAGAAAATAGCTGGGTAATCATGTGATGCCAGCATGTTGTCCTAGTAAACATGACGTGCATGCGTGCCGAGGAGGGATGCGGAGGAGGAGCGCACGTGAGCGAGTTCGATGCTTTGGATTCTCGAATTGCTTTCAATTTGGGATAAAGATCTTCTAAATCACTGTGTAACTTGGATAAAATTAAGGTAACCACATTGCCATACGCTTGGAAAAAACTGCTAATAAACATAAAATATACTCCAATTAAGTTGGAAAGCATGCATGGTCTCTAATTAATTACAAGTGTAACGTCACTTGACCCAGATGAATATAGTCTGTTGCTATTGCTTGGGTAGCTCTATGGCCTTGTCCACCCGGGGAAGGATAAAGTAAACAAATGCCTCATACAGAATCATCCTGTAAGGCCCTACCTCGGTATGGCTGTCCATAATATGTATCCAAAGCTCGGTCTCGACGAAGGTATAATCGAAGGATATAACCGCGTGGAGGCCCTCGTTGCTCGTGCCACTGGCACTGCCACCGCCAGTAACGCCGCTCGGGATGAAGCCTCGATAAACCGTATCGGAGGTGTCATCATAATCTTCATACTCGTCATTCGCCCACAGGACACTGACAAATGGGCCACGCATGTAGAGAAGCGTGGCTGCTTCCTTGGGGGTCAGGGCTCTGGGTACATCATACACCGTGTATCCGTTAATGTTGAGGCGGACGCCTTTTGTGGATCTTGTCGTTGGTATACCCCCAATGTCCATGATGACTTTGAAGATTTGTGGTGTCCAAGCTCCTTCCTTTGGATCCCAAACTTTTCTTTTCAAGCACTCCAATTTTAAGTGAGTAGGAGGCACCCTGGCTGTGCAGGGGAAAGATCCCCACCCGTGAACCCTCTCGTAGGCTAGCCTATGCTGGGCTTCTGTGCAACCGGTGCACGCTGAGATGGTGCAGCTTCCTGCGTGAGATCAAGCACCGTGTGTTGTGAGCTGAGATGGATGGATGCCAAGAGGAGGCCGGAGAGAGTTGGTGCTGCTTAATTAGTGCTTACCCTCGTTCTCGAGTTGGACGACCGGGGCCCCCATCACTCCAATCCAAGACCAATGTCGCAAGACGAAGAGAGGCGATTTGAAGCCAAGTCCTAGAAACAGCCTGTTTATCTGATGCATAATCCATCCACTAAGCGAATTGGCTGCACGCCAAGAACTGTGGGTCTGACGAACCCAGCATGGTTGCTCTTGTGCGGCAGCTGACCCATTCATCATCCTCTTCTTCCCTCTCAAAAGACACTGCATAAAGAGCACACAATCACTTCAATACGGATCAGTATAAGTATGAATGTTTTTTTGACAGAGTATAAGTATGAATGTTAAGATTAGTACTAGTACACTGCAAACCACTTGATCATATCCGTCGCAACCCCAAAATCCCCGACCGAACCCGGCTTACCCTTTCTCCTCTCCTGCGTGCCGGTGCCGCTCCATCGCCGGCCATGCCCTCGCCCTGCACCTCCTCCCGCCCCACTACCCCGCAGTTCCCCCGCTCACTCCGACCCAAATGTCGAGTCCTTCTCCCGCGATTTGGACGGGTCGGGCTACTCCCGCGCGCGGTTGAGCAGCAGCAAATTGAGCTTCCGCGGCCACAAAGGGCTTCGATTTGGAGCAGCGGCGATCGGTCTGGAGGGCACGGCCGGCCACGGGGCGGATGAAGCTTCGACCTTTGCCCTCCATGGCGGGCGGCGGCACGACAGTCGACAGTGGGTGGTGCTGAGGCGGCTGGGCGACCGGGCCGGCCCTATCCCTTGTCGTTCCCCACCTCATGCCGCCGTCGACGACGCAGTGCAGGTGCAGCCCGACAGCGACGACGCCCTTCAAAAGATCCATTTTCTACCTCCTAAGTACAATTACAAGGGAACGCATTTTCCTGGATTGAAATTTAGGAGCGTTCAATTTTCGTGTTGGTCGATTCAAAGTTTTGAGTAGAATTAGTTGATCATATGGGGCAGGTGTCATTTGGATTGCTGCCGCATCTGCAGTTGCTGACCATTCTGTTTGTTCTTGTTCAAGGATGAGGAGCAAGTGACAGACTGACAAGTCAGCCTGTTGGAAGGAGGAAGCTGGGGGATGGCATGGCAATTTGCTGGTTCGACTTCTCCTTCCTTGGAAGATCAGTATTTTTCCTCATGAAACATGTGGCACCTACTTGCCATGGATCTGGAGATATATCTAGCAGTAGCATAGCAGAATGTACACAATGCAGAGGTCAAGTCAGGTCGATGAAATCGAAGAGGACACCCTTTTGGTATATAGTATCTCAGCTCAAGGTTTCCTTGCACTTGTACATTTACAGAAATTAATTCTCTTCCCTTCCCTTGATAGAATCTTCCGCAATTGGTTCAGTGTTTCCAAATGACCATTATCTTTCTCTCTGGTTTACAGGTGAGAATAATTACTGAATCAAAACCCATAATTGATACTGTTACTTTCCAATTTCGACAAGATTTTGATGATCTGGCTTTGAGGACTAGAGTGCTCAGTTGATTATCATTAAAGTTGATGAAGCTTTCAAAGACATATAACTTGGCGGGAAGTTGTGTACTGTTATCAGGAGTGGATAGTTTCGTAGACAGATGGCGAGCTTTTTGTTGAACTTTTTCTTCAATGTTTGCGAGATCTGTCGTGCCACTACACCCGTCTGTCCCCCATGGCTTCTTCTGTTTGCAACTGAAGCTATTGTTCCGGTTGCAACATTATTATTGTTCCAAATCTGGCATTTCAGTAATGTTTTTGCCCTTTGGTGTAGGAAGTTTGTACTGTTTCAAATCTTTACAACAACCTCTATATTAATTGTCTAGTCCATTTACACTGACAATGCAGCAAATTCTGACACAGCACAGGAAATGCCATGAAGCTACACGACAGTCAGAATTACGGTATCCAATACAGTAAGTACATCAGTTACTATAGAGCTTCAGATTATTAGACACCATAACTGAAATCACACTGGATTTACATTGTACATGAAGCATGCAAACCTAAAGCATAGTCGAACAGGAGGCGTACATAGTCCTAGCCAGTAATTGCCAGTTTAAGCACCCCATCTATGAACCAAACTGTATTCACTTATCCCGAAAAGGGGAAACCCAAACATTTTTTCCATCATGGGATTAGTGTGCAGACACTTGCTTTATTGTTCTTCATGTATCTATAATCTTGTGATACCTTTCAATGCCAATTAACTTCGGTTGACATGATACTCCTAGTTTATAATGATGTTTCTATTTGATGCATTGTGAACAGGTGTGGGTCTATAAGAAAACATCTGAGGAGGAATTCCACACTTTCAAGAAGGCTCCTCCAAGCGATAAACATGCCTAGCATGAAGCCAAAGTGGATTATGAGTTCAAAAGCTTTCTAGAACCAGACACAGTTGTTTCACCAGATCAAAGAATCAGGGGCTATCTTTATGGTCCTCAAGTTGTTCCTATATCATCAGCTGAATGGGAGGCTGTGAAGTTCAAATCAGAGAAAGTGTGAAGCTTCTAGGTTTCACAGATAGATCCAGCGTTCCATGGTATCGGATATCTTTCAACCAGGTTAGAATGATTTTTGGTGTCAGGTTCCATCCAATTACTACATCTTGCTGCTAGTTTCGTACCCACCTAGTTTTGCTCTGTATCCATTTTATCTTTCACTGCTCATAAGTAATTAGGAGTTGTTAATAAGCCAAACTACCTCAGGAAGAAGAGCAAGGGAGGTCAGACACAGATTTGTGAAGCACATCCATCCTACAGCTAGGAGTCCATGCTCCTAACCACCTACCCATGAGGTAATATTCGCAGTGATGTTCAACTGAACATAGCAATGCCAATGTAGAAGAGGACCTCAATCCTTGCATCTTCTTATTCTTCAGAGAGGAGCTACGGTGACAAGTTCCAGCAGCGTTGAGCTGGAGCCTGGAGCTGCCGGCGGACCGCGAGACCCCGAGAGTCGAGACGGTGAGCCGGGGAGCAGGTCTTCCCCTCCCTGCTGCAGCACGAACCTAGCCGCAAGGTGCTGTGTTTCATCGGTTGGGTCAAAGAACAGTAGACAAATAACCAGTTTCATCGGTTTGGTCACAGAACAGTAGGCAATAAGAACACTGATTTCCATGCCTACTGCTGGAGCGGCGGCGGACAGGGGCGAGGAGGTGAACCAGGAGGATGGGACAGTGTCGAGGAGGAGCCCAAGTGGGAGAGGTCCCCTGCCTTCCACGAGGGAGACAGGGAGGGAAGGCCAGAATTTTGATTTCATATTGTAAGGACCCATCGAGAAGAATTGGATTGACGAGGGGTTTTCTGTAAATGTGCATTACTTGTAACCTCCCGACATGAATGTTATATATATATTTTTTTTTTTGAAACGGGCAACCGACATGAATGTTATAATGCAAGCACTTCATATCCTACATCATTACTATCCGAACATCGGCCAAAGAATGAAAGGGTTATAGTAAATTAAGTTTTAAATAGTGTGATATCTCGTTGCTATTGCAAATCCAGACCACTCCTGCTAATGCTATGCATTTTTAGCGCTAAATAAAAACTCTTCCTAATATCTCTCTAAACGATGCTAAAATGCTAAATTGGGAAAAAAGATAACGCTATTTCTACTGCTGGCCCCAAATATTTTCAGATTTGAATTTGAAATTTGAACTTTGTTATGTAGTCACTTTTATTGCTACAATCACCATGGTAGTTTAGTAGACATTCGTATCATTGAACTGTTTAATTCTGTGCCATATTTTTTTTTAGATGATAGGAATATATGATGCCTGGTTTTTTCTGGAATTTTTCTTATTTTTAGGAAAAACGCTAAATGGCATTGCTTGGCTATAGGCCTATAGCTTCCTGCTAAGAAGCATACCGCAATTTAAACTGCTGGCCTATGCAAAATGTACAGTAGTAGTGCAATGCACTGAATCTGTGATTGTTCCAAGAAACAACGAAAGGGCATTTGACATACTCGTAGAAAACCAAAATTTTGATAATTTTTTCGATAAACAAGATATACTATACTAGAAAACAATATGATAGTCAGATTTCCACATTTCGATCCAAGATGGCCCAAAGAACTTACCTGAGTACAGTGCGTGGTCGAGGTCGAGCTGACGCGGGGACCGGAGCTGACGAAGGCACCAGTGCCATGACAGGCGGCGAGGTCAGGTGAGCGGCCCGTCGTGGAGTTGACGCGGGGGCATGAGCTGAAGAAGGCGCCGGTGCCATGACCGGCGGCGAGGTCGCGGGAGCGCCCCGTCGTGGAGTTGACGCGGGCAGCGAGGCGAACCATGCTGTGCACCGGGCCCTCCCCCAACTCCGCTGCCGTCTGGGAACAAGAACCGATCAAGAACGATTCTTGATCATGGGGTGCTGCCAGAGATCGCGCTGTGCACGAGCAGCCGCCTGGCTGGCAGAGTGAACCAGCAATCGTCGGAAGTTGGGGGAGCGGGCTGACGATGGCGCTCGTGCCATTCCCGGTCTTGCTAGTCAAGGCGGGGGCGACGCTGCGAGAGCACCCGGCGCCGTCATCAACTTGGGGACTCCGCATCGTCACGGTGGTCCTGATGCCATGCCCCGCCGCGACGCGCCCCGTTCTGGCGCCGACGCGGGCAGCGATCAGCTGTCCGCCGTCGACCGCCCCGGCGTTATCCAGCGCGGCCGCCAGGGATAACTCCCAGCTCTCCCTCATCACCATGATTAACGGTGCGCCGACCAAGAACCGTTCTTTGCTAGTTGTGAGTCGAGGAGGTTGGTATAGAGATTAAGGCAAGGAAATTTGGGCGAGAGGGATGTTACAGAAGGGGGCGCGGATTGGCGGACGGGCTTTCGGGAAACAAGCTCGAAATTGAGCGATGAGATGGGAGGGCAAGAGAGAAGGCGGAAGGAGGGTTTTGAGACGACGGGGAAGAGAGCGCGAGAGCGGCTACGAGACGTTTTACCGTTTTCAAGGTCGTCTAATGCTAACTTGAATCTCTCTCTTTCTCTATCACTCTCTCTCTCTCTCATTCTGGAACATGGATGATTTTGTTTTATAAATCTAAGTCATCCATTTGCTAAACGCCCGTTCCTATTAACCCCGCCCTGTTTCTTAACGCCCGTTCAAGTTTGAACTTGGCTGGTTACATCGTGAGGGGTTTCATGAAATGGTTAAGACGGTTTGGGAAAGACCGGTCTCAGGGAGTATTCCAATTTTAAGATGGAATAATAAAATGCGGGCTCTACGCAAACATCTCTCTGGTTGAGCTGCCCAGATGGCTGATATTCTTAAAAAGAAGAAGGTTCGCTTATCATCTGTTATTGATGAGCTTGAGGCTTTAGCTGAGGTAAGACCGTTATCTTCGCAAGAGATTGAACTTAAGAATTAGTAAAATGCGGAGATAGCGAGTCTTCTTCGTGAAGAGGAGCTTAAATGGTATCAGCGGTCCAAGGCCCAATTCATATTAGAAAGAGATTCAAATACGCGATATTTCCATGGATTAGCCAATGGGAGACATCGGAAAAAACGTATTCATTCTCTGATACAAGATGAAGGGCTGATTGAAGGCCATGAGCAACTTAAATCCTACATTACGAATTATTACAAAGATCTGTTTGGTCCTCCGAAGGAAAGTTCATTTTCTTTAAACGAGGACTTAACGGATGACATACCCCAAATATCCATGGAAGAAAATAGCCTTCTCACGGCTCCTTATTCAGAGGAAGAAGTTCAGAAGGCAATTTTCCAAATGGAATGTAACAAAGCACCGGGTTCAGATGGTTTTCCAGCGGAGTTTTATCAAACTTTCTGGGATACTATAAAAGTGGATCTTCTAGATTTGTTTAGTGCTTTGCACATGGGACAACTAGAATTATTTCGTCTAAATTTTGGTGAAATAATTTTGTTACCGAAAGTTAATGTGGCAGAAAGGATTCAACAATATAGACCTATTTGCCTATTAAACGTAAGTTTCAAGATTTTCACGAAAGTGGCCACCATTAGACTTAATACGGTCGCGAATCATGTAGTTCATCCATCACAAACCGTTTTCATGCAAGGAGAAATATCATGGATGGAATGGCGGTTCTGCATGAGGCGATACATGAGATGCATACCAAGAAATTACATGGGGTTATTTTGAAATTAGATTTTGAGAAGGTGTATGATAAGGTTAAGTGGTCTTTCCTTCAGCAGACGCTAAGGATGAAAGGTTTTTCTCCTGAAGTGTGGCAATCCAGGTTAATGATGATACCTGACACTACTTCCAAACACGAAAAGGGTTACGCCAAGGCGATCCGGTGTCACCGATGTTGTTCAACATTGTCGCGGATATGCTGGGTATCCTGATAGAGCGGGCCAAGTCTGATGGTCAAATTGAAGGTGTGATACCACATCTGGTTGATGGTGGTTTATCAATCCTTCAATATGCTGATGATACAATTCTGTTTATGGATCATGATCTTGAAAAAGCTCGCAACCTAAAATTAATTTTAGCGGCATTCGAGTAGTTGTCGGGGTTAAAAATCAATTTCCATAAAAGTGAATTGTTCTGTTTCGGCGATGCCTAAAATGATACGGCTCTATATGCAGAGCTGTTCGGTTGCGGGCAAGGCTAATTTCCTATTCGCTATTTGGGTATCCCTATTTATTATAGAAGACTCACAATCACTGAATGGAAAATAGTGGAGGAAAGATTACAAAAACTCCTTAGCAGCTGGAAAGGAAAATTGTTGTCCCTGTGAAGAAGATTGGTACTCATTAATTAGATACTCACTAATATGATACTGTATATGCTATCCTTCTTCCTCATACCAAAAGGAATCCTGTATAAACTCGATTATTATCGATCCAGATTCTTTTGGCAAGGGGACAACGAAAAAAAGAAATATCGACTGGTTAAATGGAGTATAGTTTGTAGTCCAAAAGATCAAGGAGGGCTTGGAGTTCATGACTTAGAAGTCAAGAATTCAGCCCTGCTAGGTAAATGGCTATTCAAAATTCTTACCGAAGATGTGGCAAACTATTCTTGAGAGAAAGTATATCGGCTCGAAGACGCTATCCCAAGTGGTTTGGAAACCAGGGGATTCACACTTCTGGGCAAGTCCATGGCGGCAAAGAATTTTTTTTCCGCCATGGTACATTCTCAATCAAAGATGGAGCACAAATACGGTTCTGGGAAGACATTTGGTTAGGCAATGCACCCTTATGTGAATAATATCCCGCCCTGTATAGTATTGTCCGTTGCAAAAGTGATACCATTGCCACGGTAATGGCTACCTCACCTCCAAATGTGACGTTCAGACAGGTCTTACTTGGTCAAAGGCTATTGGCATGGAATTCCCTAATTCAATGGCTGGGAAATATACAACTATCGCCTGAGCCGGATGAATTTAGGTGGAATCTACATGTAGATGACACTTTCTTGGTAAAATCACTATATAATACGATACTTCATTCTGACATACCAGTTGATAATAATAAGAAAATTTGGAAGATGAAAATACCACCAAAATTTAAATTTTTTGGATGGTATCTTCGTCGGGAGGTTATCCTCACCAAGGAAAATCTTGTTAAGCGAAACTGGCATGGAAGTACTCGGTGTGTTTTCTGTCACCACGACGAAACTATTAAACACCTCTTCTTCCTGTGCCGATTTGCGAAATCTATATGGTCAATCATCCAAGTAGCATCTAGCCTATATCCTCCGACTAGTGTGGCCAATGTCTTTGGCAATTGGCTTCATGGTATCGATCCAAGGTTTAAGTTGCTTCTTAGGGTGGGGGCGCTTGCAGTTATCTGGGCGCTTTGGCTAAGTAGAAATGACAAGATTTTTAACGATACAAATTTCTCTACTTTGCAGGTTGTCTACACAGGTATTCTCCGTCCGTGGTTACCTCTTCAGCGAGTGGAGAACCGAGACCTGTTTACGGAGGTTTGTACACGGTTGGAGGCTGCGGCAAGGGATACTTTTTCCCTACATGGGTGACAGCATAGTCTACGGATTGAAGCTCCATCCACACCTTAGGAGTCTTATGATTCATCGCCTCGATATGTAATTCGCCTAGTTTTATTTTTCATTCTTTTAACTTGAGATATATAAACGGCTGTGTGCATCCTGATTATGCAGAGGCTGGGTGTAATTGCTTTCCAAAAGTAATAAAGCATCCATTATCGAAAAAAGTCATCCATTTGCTAGTCTTTATATTTAATCTAGTACATAGTTAATTTCTTCTTCCGGTTTTTAATTGTCTGCACACATGAGCCATCGGTGGGTTGATATCTAACTTGCAATTTTATTTTCTACTTGGGCCGATGTGTGCTGATCCAGTCATTTTCCTTCACCCTAAGACGCGAACAAACACACGCAAGAAAAAAAGTGTAAATTTTGACAATGTTTATTTAACAGATAAAAATGAAGAGAAGTAATTGATCACAACTTAAACAGAGTTACCACAACATTGTTGAAGTTGAAAACTTGCAGTTTATCCACATATGGGAAAACAAGCTAGAAACAATGCAACTTTCCTGCGAAGAATCGATTGATATTGTGTACATATTCCGTTTTCCGAGAATTAGTAAAAATGTTTCTTAACACCGTTAGAGAAAGATATTTATAATGCCCTTTTGTTGATACTGTAATACTCCCTCCGTCCCGTACTGCAATCCTCTAAAAATAAGATTGGTATAAAAGGACATTTGGTGGCTTATCCTTTTTTCTAAATGGATTTGATATACCACATGCAACTTAGAACAAGATTTCCAGTGACGCTTTCAATTAGGTGGTAGGTTTCTAGGGCTTTCCGTTGTTGTTTTCTTTTTTCGTACTCGGATGTTTGTATTCATAATTGTGAGATGCTTTCTTCATTGTGGAAGTGACGAAGCTAGTGTCCCATGTTCATGATTTTCTTGGGCTGGAGTTTGCGAGATTTGATTCACCCTTTTTCCTATTTGTAGTTTGGGTCATCCGCTCGTTTTTTTTTTTTTTGCACCAGGGAACGATGAAGTTCTCTATTGTGTTCTCTTCAAGTTTGATGGGTGGTGTTGCGGTGTCGGGGTTTGCTTTCTGTTTTTTGAACGCTTGATACTTTTTTGAGTGTCATTCAGTCGGTGCTTCTCCGAGCAAGTTTTCTCTATGTATTAGATTTGGCCCTTCATACTGGTTGATTTGCCCATTTCATTCGGTGGAGATACTTTGTGCGGCACAAAGGAGGCAGCAAGGTTCTTTGGCGCGACGGGTTTTTTTTGTTTGTTCTTGTTACATTTGTAAAGTGACGAGTCTTGGGTTGAGGTAATATTTGACGATTTTGTTATCTCTAGTATTCTACTATTGTCCATTGCATGTTGGGTGAATTGAACTTGTTTGAAATGTCTGGTTCCTTGATTTTGATAGGTTGCTTGTTATCTACTATTTTAACTAAAAAAATAATTTGTGAAAAGTCCACTAATGTATTCACAATCTTCACCAGCAGTACAAGAAATTCCAAAATTAATAAAATTTCAAACAAGTCCTTGGACTACCTAGCGACGACTACAAGCACTTGAAAGAGCTGAAGGTGCGCCGCTGTCCTCACCCCTCCCTCATTGCAGCCAGACAAATCTTGTTGTAGAAGAGCTTATTGCAGTGGATAAACGGGAAGTCGTTGTTCTAAGACCACAAAGGACCAGCGCACGAGAGCATAAAAAATTATCGATGAAGAGAAGTGTAGATCAAAAGGAACATAGACCAACTCTAGAGATATTTGCCGAGAGAAACCTCCACACGCCCTCCAGCAACGCTGGATACACCGCCGAACCGAGGGCTAGATGGTGAGGACTTTATTCCATCTCCAGAGAGTCTTCACCGTCAAGCCTTGCTGAGTAGGAGACAAACCTAAACAAACCGAGGAAAACATAAAAAAGGAGCCCTCCTGCTTACAAGGACCGGGATCCACCGCACCTCATGGCCCCAAGGCCACAGGCGGCTAGGAAAATCAGTAGCGGCCCTAATCGCCTGTCTCTGTCTCATGTTTGATGTTTCAGTAATGCGGGAGTTGAATATTTCTACTGCCAAATTAATGAGAGATTTTACTATCGGAAGCATTAAAAAAATACTATCATAATTTTTTTAAGTAAAAGACTGGAGACCGGAGCACAATATTTCTTGGTACAAATAAATGTGATACCGAAATCTTCAAAGAATTATAGTCCAAATTTTGAAAAAGTTTGATGAAAATACAGACCGAAGCATGTTCCATGCACACCTTATATGCACATGAACAGTTCCCGGCCGCTATGATTGCAGCAAAGCCTCACGGCTTTTATATATAGTATTATTATTATTATTATTATTATTATTATTATTATTATTATTATTATTATTATTATTATTATTATTATTATTTATGTGAGGCAATTACAATGTACTCTGTGTTCGGATAATATCATGAAGATGATTTTCACCCTTCGTACTATTAGAACCGAATACATCCTTGTGCACAATTCATTTTTTTGAGGGTAAACAGTGGGGGAAAACCCCACTGCAATTTTTATATTATAAATATATAAGAAATAAATAAGTCTTACAAATTGTACAAGGAGTACAAGGAAAGTGCAAACAAAGCCTAAACTACCCTAAACTTGTGACTGCAACCACTCTTCGAAAGTTTCAGCATGCTTTTTCTTCATTCTAAAAGACAACACCTTCAGCTCTGGTTGAAAAATGAATTTCCATCTTTGCAAGGTTGGCATTTGATCTTCAAATATCTTGTTATTACTGATGGTCCAGATACCCTAGGCACCCAAAATAATGACCTCTGTGGTGAAAGGTAGACTCAGCTTTTTCTTTAATATCTACGAAGGCTTCCATGACTGAGAGATTTCTTGTTCTTTGTGGGCAGATGATATCCCAACACTGCTGAGCAAAGGGGCATGAGCAGAAGAGATGAACCAGCGTTTCCTCCTGACTGCATTGTAAAGTCGCACAATTGTAATTCTGGAGTATAGAGTTTTTCCTTCTTAATAGATTCCTGGTATTTAATCTATTATGTAAGAGTAGCCAGAAGAAGACTTATGCTTAGCTTGGAAAGATTATTCGCAAATCTAGTAGAAAAATTTAGGGGCAGACTGCACTCCAACCATGCATTTATATGCTCTTTTAGTGGAAAAAACGCCATTACCCCAAATGTAGCTCCATGTATCTTTACTTCCTTGTTGTAACGTATTGTTGGCAGTATTGCAAATCTCTTCTAATTGTTCAAACTCATTATATGCTTGCCGAGACAAAGGTAGATGGAATAGGTCCTGTAGAAATTCATATTAGATGGCTTGATCGATAATAATGGCAGTTCTTCTTGCATAAGAGAGCAGATGAGGGAATTTATGGTGTAGGCAGTCATCTCCCCAAAGACCAATCCAGAAAAGAACATACATCCCATCCCCAAGATTGCGTCTAGCCATAGTTATCAATGTTATATGAGCTTTCCACCAAAAAGACCCTTCGACTTGAAAACCAGGCAGCCTCCCCTCTGAATAATAGGTTCCTCATATTAAATTAACCCAAGGAACAGATTATTATAGAACTTGTCCAAAAAATTTAGGAGCAGAGCTTTGTTTTGACCTTCCAATTTTAGGACACCCAGACCACCTTGGTCCTTAGGTCGACAAATTTTATTTCAGGACACAAGAGCATTTCTTTTGGCCTGCACATCTGAAGTCTTTTTCCTCCATAAGCAGTGTCTCATGTACTTGATTACTTGATTCTTAATAGTGATAGGGACATCCAGACAACACATGAAGAAGATGGGTAGAAAAGCAAGTACAAATTTAAACATTTGAAGTTTGCCGCCATAGTTAAGGAAATCAGCAATACCACAGAGAAGCTTTTGCACTCTTTGCACCATTGCTAGAAAATATTCTAAGGATGGCTTAGTGATACCCAAAGGTAAGCCAAGGTATGTGAAAGGTAAAATTCCTTTTTTACGGTTAATTGTGGCAGCAAAGCAGCTAAGTCTCTCTTCATTCATGTTTATTGGCATCATGTTTGATTTGTGATAGTTTACTCCCAGACCAGTTGAGGAAGCAAAAGAGTGCAAAATAGCTCTCAGACAAAGCAGTTGATTGGCATCAGCTTTCATAAGCACCAAGGTACATCAGCATACTGGATGATAGGCAAATCAGGGCAAGAAGGACAAGGAATAGGCTCAGATATTAACCCTTGCATCATGGCTTTGTTTAGGACAAATTGTAGGAAGTCACCAGCAATAACAAAAAAGCAAAGGTGAACAGATTGTAGAACTTCGGCGTGCGTGTCACTTGCCAGTGATAGAGGCTAAGGGTTATCATTGTGCCAGACTGCTTGTCCTTGATCCAGCGGGTTATCTCATCGCTCCCCGATCGGTATCCCGTGGGTTTAGTGGTGAAGGACATTAGAACCTTGGTAGCAGGTTTCTCCTCTGCTATCTTTCGCCATGTTCGATGTTCTCTAAATGAAGCGACACATACTTTTGCTAGGACTTATGATGATTGTACTCTAGGTTTTACTTTCGATGTGCATCCGGGAGTCTCTTTATATTGATGTTATGTGATCAATAAAGTGTCGTATTCCTGCCACTTTATTTTACATAGTCATTACATACTCGGAATGGTGACTCGAGAATACTCCCCCATTTAATATATACAATCATTTCTCCTACGCACACACGGACATTTAATAAATACAATCTATCACTACAAGAAAAGTTCTGATAGACAACGTCCCAAAATCGTCAACTAAGGGGCATTTTTCGTCGCCTATGGGCCTAACCCGACGATATGGGTTCCGTTGTCGAAACTGCGTCAGGCAAAGTCCAACGACGATTTTTCGGTCCGTCGCGCTTGGGCGCCCTTCCGCCACGGAAAATCGGACCGTTGCGGAAGTGTTTTCGGAGCCCGTTGACCGCACGTCATGCAAACGACACGTGGCAGACGCCGTTAACTGCCAGTTAACGGCGTTAACCGGTGAAACCCGTGGTAGATGGTAGGCCCACACGAGGCCTGCCACGTCTTAAGCGGGCCGGGCCGGATGACATAGTTTGACCGGTCAACTATATAGCCGGGCTGGTCCATTAGTTAAGTGGGCCGGCCTAACCTCTAAGGTTGACTGGTCAAAACTTAAATGGGCACCCATTTAACATGTGGGGTCCACCTTACGGAATCGGGCCCAAGAAGTGGGCCGGCCAAAACACGTGTGGGTCCACTTTCCGTTAGAAAGCCGCCCATTTAGTGTGTGGGGTCCACCGTATAGTGGGCCGGCCCAACAAGCTAGTGGGCCGGAAAAACACGGTGGGTCCCACTTTCCGCTTAAAGGATCGGCCCATTAAGTTTGTGGGTTCCACCATATAGCAAGTGGGCCGGCCAACAAAATAGTGGGCGGCCAAAACACAGGGGTCCCACTTTCCGTTAAAGGCCGCCCATTTAGTACGTGGGGCCCACCATATAGCCATGGGCTGGCCCACCAAGATAGTGGGCGCCAAAACACAGTGGGTCCCACATTCCCGTTAATGGGCCCCCATTTGGTATGCGGGGTCCACCATATAGTGGCCACCCAACAAGATAGTGGGCGGCCAAAAACACAGTGGGTCCCACCTTCCACTTAAAGGGCCCCCATTTACCATGTGGGACCACCATAGAGCAAGTGGCCGGCCCAACAAGATAGGGGCAATAAGCACATGGCCCCACTTTCGTTAAAGGGCCCCAACTAGTATGTGGGTCCACAATATAGCAGTGGGCCCCAACAAGATAGTGGGCCGGGCCAAAATACAGGGGTCCCACTTTCCTCTTAAAGGGCCGGCCCATTTATTACGTGGGGTCCTCCAAAAAAGCAAATGGGCTGGCCCAACTAATTAGTGGGCCGGCCCGTAGGTAGGGTCCACCTTAGCAAGTGGCCAGCCCAATAGTGTGTGGGGTCCACGTAAACCAAATGGGCTGGCCCAAGAAGTGGGCCAGCCCGTTTAGTTGTTGTTTATATGCCGCATAATATGCGCTTTAGGATTTTGCGGGCAGCACATATGTGATTTCGCTTGATTGGGCCGTTTAAGGGATGGGAATTCGTGATTTAGATACTGAGAATATTTACGCAGCATTGATTTCTGTCGGATAGCCTCACTTACCACAAGCACCAAAGAAAAAATGCGCGAAAGAACTATAAAAACTAACTAAATATTACATCAGCTGCAAGGCATTGAAAAAAATATTACAGAACCCAGAGAAATTGAATGGTAATTAAACCTAGCAATACAATGAAGCGATCCGGCAATCTTTTAAGTTGTCCATGCAGCACCTATATCTGAAACAAAGACATTACAAGTTAAGACAGCAACAATGGAAAGGCAAAGACACTACAATATTGTTTGGCAAAGAATTTGGAACTCATCATTTCATCGTTATAACAAGATCATTGTAATGCGCACAATAAGCAAACAAAGAGTGCATGCCGCATACCAACAGCCAATATAACAGAGCATGTTAGAATGAAACAGCAGACTTACTACTGTCGAGTCCCATGCAAACCAACATGTTCAGGGAGTACAAAATTGGCATGAACAACATAGTAGCAGGCTATAAATTTTGTAACAACGACTGAGCAAGATGAAGTTATGATGGCTACATCTACAGAGCAGGGAATGTAAACCAAAAATAGAAGTTACGATGGCAAAAGCTAAAGAGGAGGGAATGTGAACCAACATGTGCCAAGTGCAATTACTTCACTTTGGCCGTGAACTAAATAATACTCCTGAACTTATAGTGAAGGGGATGCAAATCAAGATGTTTCGGGATATAAACTTGTAATGAGCAACACATGGAGGATAGTTAATGCTGGAGCTTAGGATGGACCAGATACAGAATATAGTGGGATCACCTGTGAACTTGTATAAGAGGGAATGCAAACCAATATGTTCAGCTTTCCATATGTGAGCGTCATGCCAAGTCAGAGAAACAAGTCAATAATGCAGCTTTTGAAGAACAAGATGGCACGCAAAATTATTATCTAGTAGTATGACAAGTTTATTTGTACTACAGGCTAGATAGCAGAGTGATAGCATGCCAAACTAAGTCCTTACTTTGTTAGCTTACAATGAACTAGATACAAAACAATGGCATCACCTGTAGTACAGGGAATGCAAGCCAACATGTTCATGGAGTAAAAAATTGGCACAAACAACATAGTAGCATGCCATAATTTTTGTAACAACGACTGAGCAAGATAAAGTTATGATGGCTAGATCTACAGAGCAGGGAATGTAAACCAAATATAGAAGTTACGATGCCAAAAGCTATAGAGCAGGGAATGCGAACCAACATGTGCAATTACTTAAAATTGGCCATGAACTAAATAATAGCAGGATGTTACTATAATACCTACAGTATAATTTTTGTAACAACGACTGAGCAAGATAGAAGTTATGATGGCTACATCTACAGAGCAGGGAATGCAAACCAAAATGTTCAATCGCTTAAAGTTAGCAATGAAGTAGAAAATAGCAACGTGTTACGGTCATAGCTAGGAATGAACTAAAAGAGCTTCAGACAAACAAGCATCTGAACCCAGAACATGGCGCTAAAACAAGGGACTTACATTAGGAGAAGCACTCTGTGGGAGTCACAGCAGATCTTCCTGGGGTTGATAGATCCGGTGATGAAGTATGCTACATGTGCTACTTGGGGTTGGAGAGACGGCCATTACACTTCATGGTTACTCATCTCATCTGCAAAAACGTAACGGCGCGTCGTTAGCACAAACAGGTTCCCCCAAGATTAAACAAGAACTTGCAGGCAAGCAATAGAAAAGCGACAGTAGAAGAGTTTAGATCATGCACTGCGCCGGTGAAGCAGATCCGGTTCATGCACAGCGGTGTCGGTGAGAAATATCCGATGCGGTGGACGACGGATCCGGCGAAGCTCCGCGGGGTGGACGATACCGCAGCTGAAGCGACTGCGGTAGACTGCTGGATGAGCATATGGTTTCGAGGTTCGGCGGGGATGATCCGGTCCGGTTGATGACGGCGTCGATGAAGCGGCTCCGGCAGGCAGCCGGATGACGAGGATCGCGAGGGCTCGGGTAGGCCAGGGAAGTCCGGCGGGGATGTTCCGGTGCGGTGGTCGTGGAGGTGGTAGAGAGAGGGACTTGAGAAGTTCCGGTGGGTGGTCTCAGATGAGAGACTGAAGGAAATGTATTTTTTTGGGAGGGTTTCCGGGCTAGGGAGGTGGTGATCGAAAAAATGACGGGCAAACCCCTCACCAACCGACTTTGCTGTCATCTCCACAGGGGTAGAATGGGAATTTGGAAGCGTGTGAAATTTTTGTATTTTGTGGGCGGGAAGTTTTGCCGCTATGAGATTTTGAATTTCGCTAAGGTACAAGTATAATGATAAAAAATTGTGAGACCGTAGGCCCAGTAGTATAGTTCGAAGGCCCAGATGTCCAGATACAGCCCAATTAAAATCTTTCTTTTCTTGGATTTTTTTCACACCCTGATTTCTGGCTACTTCATTTTTCTTTCGGTCCTGTGCCGCCTTGGAAGCGTTGAGACCGCTGCTACAAAATGGGACCCGCATGTCATCCTCTATGTACAATAAAGTTTCTTTTCTTGGATTATTTTTGGCTCCTGATATTATGTCACTTGACTTTTTCTTTCAATCTCATGCCGACTTTGAAACGTTGAGGAAGCTGCTGGCTCATGGGTCCCGCATGTCATCCTCTATGAACAATAAAAGTTTTCTTTGTTGGATTTATTTTTTTCCCCTAATTTCTGGCTATTTGTCTTTTTCTTTTGATCCCTGCCCCCTTTGAAACGATGACGACGCAGCTGGCAAGTCGGTCCCACATGTCATCCTCTATGAACAATAAAAGTTTCCTTTGATGGATTTATTTTTTACCCTAATTAATTTCTGGCTATTTCCTTTTTTATTTTGATCCCCTGCCGCCTTGAAATAGTTGAGGATGCTGCTGCCTCATGGGTCCCGCATGTCATCCTCTCAGAAAGGTAAATGTTTCTTTTCTTGAATTTGTTTACCAACTGATTTTTGGCTTATTTTTCTTTCGATCTCCTGCCACCTTTAAAACGTTGACGACGCTGCTGGCTCATGGGTCCCCAATGTCAGCCTCCCCATACTGCAAATCCTCTTTCTGCAAAGGTTGTATTTCTAGATAGATAAGGTGGATTCGAATCTGCCATGGTTCAGGCAGCTCAGGTAAGCCTTCTTGCACTAATTAATGGAAGTAGTGTATCGCAAGGTCAAGACATGTGGCTCGGTGTAATGAATCTATATGAATCATGTTGTGGGTTCAATCTGATAGTTCTCTAACAGGTCAGCCAAAATAGAAATTAAGTTTTTTTCTAAAAGGGAAATGCAAATTAAGATGAACACAAACATTAGTTATCATAATAGCTGATCATACATACATACTTGCTAAGAGCAAAAGCTTGCCAGAGTTTTACCACCCATACAATTAATTAGCAGTTCAGATAAGATAACCTTATATAAGTATAACTACAAATGCATTTGCTAAGGGCTCATGGGACAACAGAACTAGACAACCGCGAACTTTATGACCAGCATGTCACAGCGGCATCGAAAGATCTTGACCTTCAACTTTGATCCAATGCGAAGTTTGGCACCGTCAATGAACTTTTTCCACCTGGAAGTAACAGCCAAGCGGCCATCTGTGGGACTGACAGAGTACCGTCCCTCCACGGTGAGACCTTCACTCTCCATGACGAGGGATATCTTGCCCCTTCGGCCAGCATTGAGATCCTTGGAGATACTTTTAGGCAATTTCTGATTCAAAGCAAGAGATACCACCAAAAATTAGTCAATGGCACCAATGCACTGAACCATGTGAGACTTTGAGCAGAGAAGACATCAAGATAAGAGCAGTTATGCTGTCATATACTCACGAACATAGCCTTCAGATGCGTCCTGGTCACCACACGGGTGGCCACAGCAATGAGCTGAGACCTCGGTGATCTGGCTGGGGCAGGTGCATGAGCCTGGGCTGGTACACGAGCTGGTGCTGATGCAGGAGACTGCTGGGCAGGTGCAGTAAACGGTGCCTCTAGAGGAGAGGCTGTTGGGCAGGTGCAGTAAACGGTGCAGCTAGAGGAACCAGTGCTGATGCAGGAGCCTGCTGGGCATGTGTAGTATATGGGGCCTCTACAGGAACCAATGCTGATGTAGGGGACTGCTGGGTAGATGCAGTAAACGGAGCTGGTACAGGAACCGGTGCTGATGCAGGAGAGTGGGAAGCCGGTGCCGGTGCTGGTGTGGTTGCCCTTTGTGACATCCGCTCCTGTTCCGTCAGGGGATCTGCAGCTTTGATCATGTTAAACCCAGCAAGCTAGAACAGAGGGAATGGTTTAGAACAACTGCTCAGAATGCAGTTATCAAAAGATATGAGTAGAAAAAAGTTACATATTATATATTTGGAAGTGTCTCCAACTCTGTAAGCAGTTACGTATATCTGCCCGTTTGAGTTTCTGATCCTCAGCTCGTCGCCCTTCTTCAGACCGTAGTCAAAAGCAAACTTTCTCCAATCATGTCCATACAAATATGTGATGGCCTGCGTCTTGTAGACATACACCTCATAGACCGTGTAGGTGTTCATCAATTTGCCATTGCCATGCATAGTGAAAGATCCTTCATGCGGACACATCTGGTTAATCATTGGACGAAGTTCACAAGGTACAGTCTGCATGTGAAAATTGATACAAATGTAAGAAGCAGGAAGACTAAAAACAAGACTTTACTATATGCCAATTCATGCTAAACCACTGAGAATACATACCTGTAACTCTGTGAAGGAGCTACTAGAAAGGTAGATAGAGCCATAGGAGGTGTTATATGCGGGGTATGTACATGGGCCCGCCATATTCCCGCAAGCTCGGCATCGGGATGGTGAAGGAAACATGGGAGGTACTACTGGTGCGTAGCGCTGAACGTAAGTGGAAGAATTAGGTTGTGTAAAGTGCATAGTTCAGAGCAATGCAAATGTTGACAAGCAAGTGCATAACACTATGTTACAAACTGAACAGTGAAAAATTAGTGTATGATGAATATAAGCATGCTAATTTGGTGTTTCCGAATTCCAAAAAGCATTAGACAGAGCCGGTGATAATATCAGACATAAATCATGGCATGTATATGTGGCTTAAGAAAATATACCCGAACCCTTGGATGGTTACGGCCCGGCTGATCCTTGGACTTGAGCTTATATAAGCATCCAGAAGGTGGGGCTGACAGTAACTTGGTGGCAGCCTCTGCAGATGCCTCATCAGCAGCAGTTGCAATCCTTTTGACCAATGAAGGCTTAGCAGTTTCAGTCTGCATATAAAAATTGAAGAGCAACAGACATCAGCAGTGATATATAAAATGAATCTATGAGACACTGATGCATATAGTGCTGGATGTAAGTGGAAGAATAGGTGTGTGTGTTTCTGAACTATTGGTAAGCATTAGACAAAGCCGGCAATAAACAGACAAAAATCAAATCATGTATGAGGATTAAGAAAATATACCTGCTTACTGAAAAGGGTACCACCCAGCTGGCCCGTGGCCTTGTGCTTGAGGAGGTTTTCAGAAGATGGTGGCAGCACCATCGTCTTCACAGCAGCCTCATCAGGATCATTTTTTATCCATTTGAGTAGAGGAACAGAAGTTTCATCCTGCATATGAATAGCAACAGAACTCATCATTGATATTTAATAAATCTATGAGATAGACTGATGCAAATAGTGCGGGGTGTAAGTGGAAGAATAGGGTTGTGCATAGAGAACAGTTGACAACAATGCAAATGATTACAAAAGAAGCCAATGGAAATCAACAGTTTATATACTGGATGAGACAGACTGAAAAGTGAAAAATTAGTGTATGATGATTGTAAGCAAACGCAGTGTTTCTGAACTTTTGGTAAGCATTAGACAAAGCCAACAGTAATTAAACAGATAATAATGAAATCATGTATGTGGATTAAGAAAATATACCAGATTCATTAAAAGGTCACCACCCAGCTGGCCCATGGCCTCGTGCTTGTAGAGGTTTTCGGAAGATGGTGCCGGCACCATCGTCCTCACAGCAGCCTCATTAGCCCCATTTTGCATCCACTTGAGTAAAGGCGCAGCAGTTTCAGCCTGCATAAGAATGGGAACAGATCTCAGCAGTGATATTGAATGACTCTGAGACAGACTGATGCATATAGTGCTAGATGTAAGTGGAAGGGTATGGCCGTGTATGGACAACAGTTCACAACAATGCAAGGGTGTGTTCGGTTCTGAAACAGCGTGGAATGGAATGGAATGGTTCCATTTCAGAGGAATGGAATGGTTACATTTTTGTTCGGTTGGGAAAAATGGAGAGCAGAAGAGATCGAGGTTAAACTAACCAATTGTCTCAAAATTGTAATTAACAATTGCAAATGACATTTTAATCTCAAAGTCGTAATTAACAGCGCCTAATGGTGCTCTTTTAATCTAAAAATCGAAATTAACATCATTTTATGTTGGGTTAGGGGAACTGGAGTAGATGAACATTACTGTATGATGATTGTAAGCAAACGAATTTGGTGTTTCTAAACTTTTGGCTTCGAGATCTTATGGGTTTCAACTCTAGCCTACCCCAACTTGTTTGGGACTGAAAGGCTTGGTTGTTGTTGTTGTTGTTGTAAACTTTTGGCAAGCATAGAAAAAACCGACAATAAACAGAGAAAAATCAAGGCATGTTTTGTGGATTAAGAAAATATACCATATTCATTAAAAGATCACCACCCAGCTGGTGCGTGGCCTTGTGCTTGTAGAGGCATTTAGAAGATGGGGGCGGCATCAACATACTGGCAGCCTGATCAGCCGCAGTTTTGATCTTCCTTTTGAGTAAAGGCCCTAAAGTTTCAGTCTGCATATGAATAGCAAAACAAAAGGCAGACCTCAGCAGTGATATTGAATTACTGTATGAGATAGACTGATGCATATAGTGGATGCTCTTAGCCTTTTGCAGCGTGAACACTAGCTATGGACAGACAAAAAAACTAGTTAACTCAGCTTTGTCTAGATATGAATGTACTACCACCATCCAAAAGCTTAAGCCTTATTTATTTTTGAGAAATCAAAACAAGCAAAGTTTGACCAAAATTTTAGAACATTCTATCAACAAATATAATACTGTGTAGATACCGTAGGAAAATATATTTTATTATCTATTTAATGATATTAATTTTGTATTTTGCATGTTACTGATTTTTGGTAAAAGCTTAGTCAAACATGGTATAGTTTGACTTTCTAAAAATAATATAAGCCCAAAGCTTTGGGATGGAGGCAGTAGTATCTAGAGCTAAAACACATCTAGATACATCCGTATCTACAGATAGTTGAGTCAATTAATTTGGATCTGAGGGAGTATCAGATTCAGACTACATCATGGTAAGTTGGTTAAAAAAATTACCCCTGGGCGGTCCCTGCCCAGCTCGGCAGTGGCATTTCGCTTCTTGTGCTGCAGATCGGGCCATGCTCCTGCAGCAGGTGGGGCGCTATTCTCGTTCCCCATAGCCTCAGCACGGAACCTGGAGGTACCAACCTGATACAGAGAATATAGAGCATGGTGTCACAGAGGCTTTACGCACAAACAGCTGAAGACATGTGCTACTTTAAGCATATTCCAGAACAGGAACAGATTGAGGATGCAGAGACCAGAGAGACACTTAAAAGGTAAAGAGTGGATAAGCAAACGGAGTACCTGCTTCGCGGGGCTGGGGACGCAGCTCAGGCTCAGCCAACTGCCCACATGCGTGGTGGCCTTACGCTCCATTGCCCCCACCGCCGAGGTCTTACCTTTCCTGTACAAGCTGACAAAAGATACAGTGAGGATCAGCAGAAACTACAAAGGTTGCAAATGTCGACAAATAAAGGAAGAACACCCCAATCCAAGCAAAGGTAGCCCCCGCCCCCCACCCCCATCAATCACTCCCAGCTCGAGGGTGACCAGAAAGACACCCCTTTGCCCAGAATAGGAAAGAGATGCGCAAGATATCGAGGAGAGGAAAAAAGAACCGATCTCGAGAAAGGAGAGAACATTACTAGTCCTACCTAATCCGCTTGGGCTAGATGCAGCTTGCCCCTCCAAGCTGGATGCCTGGACGGTGGAGGCGAAAGGAGGGGATCGAGCTAGCGGCTTGCATCCGTCGGCAATCGGCACTCGATCGGGAGAGAAGGGGTGCTACATAAAGGGGAGGGGTAACATATTTTATTACACAGTGAACTTACTGATGTGACTAGTCATTACATGTCTCACTGAAACTAGGGCCCATAGTGTGGCACCCCAAATTTACTTGAAGCTGCCCGGCGGGACGCATTGGCGCGTCAAGAAACCCCCGAATTGTAGCGGGGAAATGAAACATTTCACAAAAATTCGAAATTCAAGCACACCGCCACGCGCCAAGCACGCGGCTGTTCCTTCCTCTTCCTCGGTTCCTCCTCCCCTATCCGAAAAAACCCCAAATCCCAAGCTCAAACCAAAAAAAAACAAAAAACAAATCCCCTGGCCGCCATGCATGTCCTCGTTAACCCGCTGGAGATCGTTCCCGGACGATGCGGACCACCCGCCCTGAGATCCAGAATTCCGTCCACCTCGAGGCACTGCGTGCTGTCTCGCAGCAGCGGCTTGAGGGCGCTGAAGAGGAAGTTCCGCCGGAAAGTGCTCATGGCAACCGTGCAAGCTCACCGGCGTGCTGTATCCCGAGAGGAACTGGTCAAAGCTTTGCTATTCGCCACACAAAAAAAATTGCGGGCCAAGATCTGGTCAAAGCTTCGTCGATGGCTTGCCGCGAGAGGCTTGGAGTCCAGAGTCAATAAACTAGCTGCTCGAGGACTTGGGCGGTTTACACGGATTCATATTAACTGACTCAAGTTTGTTAGTCTAGTTAACAAATGCATCTAGATACATCCATATCTAGACAGAATTGAGTCAATTAATATGAATCAGAGGGGAGTACCTGAAAGTGTTTCATGCTACCAACTAATGCGCTGGCAGGAATCGCTGTAGAAGTAATTGTGCTACTACTTGTACGATGAACTGATTGTGTGGGTGTCGAATTTTGCAACGCGATCATCCACTGAATGCTTAATCTAGCGCCAAAGGCGTACAAATCATAACATACTACAGCACCAGAACATAAGAGTACGAATCATAAAGTAGCTCAACATTTTGCATCAGGGCTGGGTGGTCCTGAGACTACCGGGACGCCCCTGATGATCTCCGGGTGTGCATCCTCTTCAACGCAAAGCTGTGTACTCGGTCCACGGCCTCCTTCTGTAGGCTGGATAATCTCAGGTGCAGGACCTTCGTCTATGAGAGGCTCGTCATCAGTACCATCCACAGGTGCATCAGGGCTGGGTGGTCTTGAGACTACCCGGACGCCCGTGATGATCTCCGGGCGTGCATCCACTTCAACGCAAAGCTGTGTACTCGGTCCACGGCCTCCTTCTGTAGGCTGGATAATCTCAGGTGCAGGACCTTCGTCTATGAAAGGCTCGTCATCAGTACCATCCACAGGTGCATCAAACTGAGATTCATCTTCAAATCTCCCATCAAACTGAGAGACCTCTTTAACTCTATGCTTCTGCAATTAGTACATCAACCGATTAGACAAACATCTAAGGGATGCAACCTGAACAAATGCCGTTTTACATATTTACCTTCTCATCTGGCACAGCACATGTCCCAGAGCTGAAACCCGTTTCCTGAAGCAAGCGCTTTTTCTCTCCTTCCCGTCCATCCATCTGCAACAAGTTAAATTTGAGTACAGAACCTTGCACAGCAATGCAAACTATTGATTGAAACAGCGGCAGCATCAATATAAATAATTAACTACATATGCCAGCACACATACAGTGTGAGCAAGATCTGCTTCTCCTGCTAAAGGATCATTATATGGTTCACCATGCTAAACCCGCCTAACATATGTGCGGTCCATCCCAAAAATGTGTAAATGATCTGCCACTACAGGGTGAGGCCTCTTCTCACCATTCATACATGTGCAGCGCGGGCAATACACGTCCAGGTTGTGACCATCATGAGCTCTAATAAACCCCATAAAGGGTTGAACACCATTTATATATGAAGGGGAACATAAGTGTCCATGCAGTTTCCAAGTTCTGTCCATCTGTTTAATTATGAGATACAGTGGTTGGTGATTAATTTAAGGCGAAGTAGGAAATGTATATCCATCGAGTACAAAACTATACTACATGATTATGCATTTCAGCAATCATGTCGAGTACAAAACAAAAAATGCCCATCGACATTTTAGCAAACAGATCGTGTACAAAACTCTGCCATGGCATTTCAGCAAATTAACGGATCGAGTGCAGAACTGACTCTATATGCCCACGCAAATGAACAAATTGATCGATGACAAATCGAGCGGAAAACTATAAAGTGCCAATTAGTTCGAGCATACTGACGAATTTTTTTAGCAGCATCAAGAAAATATAAATCGTTAGGCTGTCTTGCCCGATACATGATTGAGCTAGAGATAGCAGCCCTACCGTGGATCAACTTGACCGCCGGTGCGTCTCGAGAAGAACGACGGGGAGGGGAAGCTTCTTCTTCGCACGGACGGGACGGGGAGGGGAAGCTCTTCGCACGGACGGGGATAAGTTGTGTACGGGTGGGTGGGGGGTCATGCGGCCGGGCCGCCGGGGTGATAATTAAGGTCGGTAGGTGGCGTTTAATGGAGTTGCGTGTGTAATTTGCCGTGCACAAGGTTGAGGAATAGGCGGTTCCCTTTGCCGCGCGCACAATTCAAACTATCCCGCCCATGTAGTTTAAATTCGCCATATTTTCGTTAAATCGACATAAAGTCATGTGAGTGGGGGAAAATTAGCAAAGTTGCTTGAAAAATAGTAAAACTCTGGAATTATCCTTTAAATATGCTCTACTTCGTGTGAAAATCGGGGTGTGGAAGCATGTTGAGCTGTTTTATTTGTACTTTCTTCATTAAAACTCCCATTTTATGCACTTTGGATGGAAAGAAATCATTTGTACATAAATTTTGACAACGCCATTTGCAAACACTAATTGTTTACATGCCAAGATGCACCCATCCACCAAATATATATGTGGCAAAAGTTTATCACAATCTAGCAGATATGCATAATTAGTGAGGGACCCCTTTTGATTTTGTGCAATTTCCACTAATTAGGTAGAGATCGAGAAGGGTTAATTAATTAGGCCATGTTAGGGGTTATGTGTTTTAGATTAGGTTGTGTGGATTCAAATACAACTTCTTTATTTGTGTGCTATGATTAATCAAAACTAGATCGATCGACTGCGCACACATTATTAGAGGCGCATGCCTTTGCGCACAAAGTGCATGTGTGTGTTGTTGGCCACCAACGAGAGAGAGAGAGAGAGAGAGAGAGATAGAGGTAGAGAGAGCTACATACGAGAGAGCGATTGAAATCCCCAAATTAAACACATATATATATATATGCATGGCACATTTAATTTAATTAGAGGACCGCGAGGCACCCCTGGCCTGCTTGATGCATAATTAAGTGTCATTGGCCTATATATATAGGGTTTAATTAGGGTTTAGGGTTTAGGGTTAGGAGGTTAGGGTTTAGGGTTTAATGTTTATGGTGTTTAGGGTTTAGGGATTAGGGATTAGGGTTTATTTAGGGTTTAAGGTTTAGGGATCATCGATCGAGTGCGCACACACACATTATTAGAGGCACACGCGCCTTTGCGCATAAAGTGCATGCGTATATGTGTGTGTTTTTTGGCCACCAACGACATATAGATGATCGAGAGAGAGAGATTGAAATCCCCCAAGAATATGTTCAAATATATATTAAAATATATGCACGAATTAATGCATGCATGGTAGGCCATGCATGCACACTAATTATATATATATTATGAGGAAACTTAATCAAATGTGTTTTCATTCGAGAGAACTTGTCAAAATTCAAGTTAATTAATTTATCATCGATAATTATATAATTAATTAATGAATCTCAGGGAGATGTTATACAACATATGATCGATATATAGGCCATGTATATATTAATTGGTTTTAATCTACCGTTTTTGCTAGCTAGCTGCATGCTATATATAGAGCATGTTTTTATTAGATCGGGTTATAGCTAGTATAGTTTAGGGTTATGTGTTTTAATTAACTAGGGTTTGATTAGCTAGGGGTTAGTTATATATATATGGTTTAGGGTTAATGCATGTCACATTTAATTTAACTAGAGGACCGCGAGGCACCCCTGGCCTGCTTGATGCACAATTAAGTGTCGTTGGCCTATATATATAGGGTTTAATTAGGGTTTAGGGTTAGCTTGGTTTATGTCAACACCCGGGTTTTTAAGTCCGGATGCCCTATTATATCATACATCGCAATCCCAGGAAGATTGTTTTTGCGAGACATAATAGTAAGTCGTTCAGAGTCATCATTTATTACAACACATAAGGTCTTACATCAATGGATCACATGATCCAATATTACACAAATAGATTGTTCAACATCACACATAAGTAGCGGAAGCGTAGTAGTAGTAGTGGACTCATAATTCCACAGGCAACGCTTGACGTTAGAAGACGATCCTAGTTATCATAGACGTCCTGCTGTCCGTCATCCTGATACTGTTGCTCCTCTTCATAGTCTGGCATTTGAATAGCCAGGGCAAAGCCATGAGTACTTTTAAAGTACTCGCAAACTAATACTAAGGTAAAGCATAATGTATTGTAGTAAAGGGGTACTAAGCTCTAAGTTTATTTGCATAAAGCCAAGTTTTCTTTGAATAAACATTTGATAAAAATCCTCATTATTTAGTAGACTAACTCAAGTGGGAACATTAGTGTCATTCCCACCATTCATTTGGGATTCAAGACAATTCATCAATCACCATTATTATTTCAACATAAATCCTGATAATGGAAGTAGTATGGCCCTTCCAACCGTCCGTAACCGCGGACACGGCTATTCGAATAGGTTTAACACTCTGCAGAGGTTGTACTCTTGTGCCACAACTATTGATTTCATCCGTCGAGGATAACCCCGAATCATCGTAACTCAGTACGCGGATCATCAATCATAACCTTTCACTTATATGTCCTAGTATAGGCACCTCTCCCCATGAGCTTGGCCTCCCGGTGAGAACCAACTGTTAACCCGGGAACTGCACAGGGCTTGGGTCGTACATTCACCTCATATTCACATCATTTCTCATATACGGAGGCAGCCTCGGCGTAACCCCTATGATGCTTGTTTAGAGGGAACCCATACTAAAATACACAAGTTTCTAGTTAAGCCCTACCCATAATCAGGTATTGTGGGGGTACTTGTATAATTGGAAAGGTATCGCATTCAAACCCATCTCAGTTTTATATCAAAAATCACCATCTTCTCTTGGTCATATTCACCTTCAAAGTCCTTCCTTGGAATGAACCATCATTCCCAAGGTTTCAATTTCATATCAACATCACTTGTTCCCATCTAGAGTAGTCAAATTTTAATTGATTAGCAATAGCCACTAAATGAGGGGTGCTAATCTAACTTTGATTTGTGTTCATCTAACCCAAGTATTGTTCTAGACCAAGTGAATCATAATTCAAAAGGTACTTTGAAGTAAATAAGCCAAAGTAAAATTAAGTAAAACATGGGATAGGTAATACATAAAAGTAAAGTGTGATGATGCCTTTGCTCTTGTAGAGCTAAGCATTTGTATTTAGCAAGGGTTAGCTTGCCTTGAGCTGAGTAGTGATCAAAGTGCTCTTCCTCTTCTTGGGAGTAGGCCTCCTCCTCTTGGTAATCCTCGTTACTAGCGTCTATATACGAATACGAGGTATAAATACTAAACCAAAGTCGCGCCGTGGTTGCTGGTGTACCATGGCCGACGATTTTGGTCCCTCCGTGGTGCATGTCAAAACTTTTTTTTCTCGTTTTTGAGGCCACCTAGCCCGACGAAAGCGGCCAAAACGTGGCGTATGGTGGCCCGGGACGTGGTGCATCTCGAAATCTCGGGTTCGCCGGCCGAGTCAACGCAAATCCGCACCGCCGAGGGATGTAGGGCCCAGATGGCAGCCTCTCTGGCATTGTTTTTTTCTACATCGCGCCATCTCGTTCAACGAGCCGTTTACGATGCAGGATCATGGGTCCCGCATGTCATCCTCTATGAACCAAAATTCTTTCTATTCTTGGATTTTTTTGACCCCCTGATTTCTGGCTTCCTTTTTCTTTTGATCCCTTGCCGCCTTGGAAACGTTGAGACCGCTGCTAAATGGGACCCGCATGTCATCCTCTATGTGCAATCAACTTTCTTTTCTTGGAGTTTTTTTTGCACCTCAAATTTGGTCACTTGCCTTTTTCTTTCGATCCCCTGCCAAACGGTGATACCGCTGCTGCTAACCGGGACCCGCATGTCATCCTCTATGTACTATAAAACTTTCTTTTCATGGATTATTTTTGGCACCTCAAATTTGGTCACTTGCCTTTTTCTTTCGATCCCCTGCCGCCTCTCAAACGGTGATACCGCTGCTGCTAATGGGACCCGCATGTCATCCTCTATGTACTATAAAACTTTCTTTTCTGGATTATTTTTGGCACCTCAAATTTGGTCACTTGCCTTTTCTTTCGATCCCCTGCCGCCTCTCAAACGGTGATACCGCTGCTGCTAATGGGACCCGCATGTCATCGTCTATGTACTATAAAACTTTCTTTTCATGGATTATTTTTGGCACCTCAAATTTGGTCACTTGCCTTTTTCTTTCGATCCTGCCGCCTCTCAAACGGTGATACCGCTGCTGCTAAATGGGACCCGCATGTCATCCTCTATGTACTATAAAACTTTCTTTTCTTGAATTATTTTTGGCTCCTCATATTTTTTCACTTGCCTTTTTCTTTCGATCCCCTGCCGCCTCTCAAACGGTGATACCGCTGCTGCTAAATGGGACCCGCATGTCATCCTCTATGTACTATAAAACTTTCTTTTCTTGGATTTTTTTGGCACCTCATATTTCGTCACTTGACTTTTTCTTTCGATCACCTGCGCCTCTCAAACAGTGATACCGCTGCTGCTAAATGGGACCCGCATGTCATCCTCTATGTACTATAAAACTTTCTTTTCTGGATTTTTTTGGCACCTCATATTTGGTCACTTGCCTTTTTCTTTTGATCCCCTGCCGCCTCTCAAACGTTGATACCGCTGCTGCTAAATGGGACCCGCATGTCATCCTCTATGTACTATAAAACTTTCTTTTCTTGGATTTTTTTGGCACCTCATATTTGGTCACTTGACTTTTTCTTTCGATCCCCTGCTGCCTCTCAAAGGTGATACCGCTGCTGCTAAATGGGACCCGCATGTCATCCTCTATGTACTATAAAACTTTCTTTTCTTGAATTATTTTTGGCTCCTCATATTTTTTCACTTGCCTTTTTCTTTCGATCCCCTGCCGCCTCTCAAACGGTGATACCGCTGCTGCTAAATGGGACCCGCATGTCATCCTCTATGTACTATAAAACTTTCTTTTCTTGAATTATTTTTGGCTCCTGATATTTTTTCACTTGCCTTTTTCTTTCATCTCATCCTCTATGTACTATAAAAGTTCATTTTCTTGGTTTTTTTTTCACCATCTGATTTTTGGCAATTTCTTTTTTCTTTTGATCCCCTGCCGCCTCTCAAACGTGATACCGCTGCTGCTAAATGGGACCCGCATGTCATCCTCTATGTACTATAAAACTTTCTTTTCTTGAATTATTTTTGGCTCCTCATATTTGGTCACTTGCCTTTTTCTTTCGATCTCATGCCAAGTTTGAAACGTTGAGGAACCTGCTGGCTCATGGGACCCGCATGTCATCCTCTATGTACTATAAAAGTTTATTTTCTTTATTTTTTTCACCCTCCGATTTTTGGCTATTTCCTTTTTCTTTTGATCCCCTGCCGCCTTGAAACGTATGGTAAGCTGCTGACTCATGGGACCCGCATGTCATCCTCTATGTACAATCAACTTTCTTTTTCTTTTGATCTCAAGCCGCATTTGAAACGTTGAGACCGCTGCTGCTAAATGGGACCCGCATGTCATCCTCTACGTACAATAAAGTTTCTTTTCTTGGATTATCTTTGGCTCCTGATATTTTGTCACTTGCCTTTTTCTTTCGATCTCATGCCGCCTTTGAAACGTTGAGTAAGCTGCTGGCTCATGGGTCCCGCATGTCATCCTCTACGAACAATAAAAGTTTCCTTTCTTGGAGTTATTTTTTACCCCTAATTTCTGGCTATTTGCCTTTTTCTTTTGATCTCCTGCCCCGAAACGATGAGGACGCTGTTGGCAGGTCGGTCCCACATGTCATCCTCTATGAACAATAAAAGTTTCCTTTGATGGATTTATTTTGAACCCCTCATTAATTTCTGGATATTTCCCCTGCCGCCTTGGAATCGTTGAGGATGCTGCTGCCTCATGGGTCCCGCATGTCATCCTCTCAGAACGGTAAATGTTTATTTTCTTGGATTTTGTGACCAAACGATTTTTGGCTTATTTTTTCTTTCGATCACCTGCAGCCTTTAAAACGTTGAGGACGCCGCTGGCTCACGGGTCCCACATGTCAACCTCTATGAACAATAAACGCTGAGGATGCTGCTGCCTCATGGGTCCCGCATGTCATCCTCTCAGAACGAAAATGTTTCTTTTCTTGGATTTTTTACCAACAGATTTTTGGTTTATTTTTTCTTTCCATCCCCTGCCGCCTTTAAAACGTTGACGACGCTGTTGGCTCATGGGTCCCCGATGTCAGCCTCCCCGTACAAGAAACATATGATATCTTGATTATTTTGCAGACAATAAACAATGTATTGCGCTCTGAGCTATTTCAAACGGATAATTAAATCTTTATTTTTACATAAACAAACTTATATGTTGAATCTCCTTGTTTTTTTGTCTTTGCGAAGCATAGGACTTTCCTGTTTTTTTAGAAAATTCGGAACTTTCCTGTTTTGGAGTGGGCTGAAATTGTACGAGTCAAAAGGCCAAGCAGGATAGTTCGAAAGCCCAGATGTCCAGATGCAGCCCAATTGAAATCTTTCTTCTTGGATTTTTTTCACCCCCTGATTTCTGGCTACTTCATTTTTCTTTTGGTCCTGTGCCGCCTTGGAAACGTTGAGACCGCTGCTGCAAAATGGGACCCGCATGTCATCCTCTACGTACAATAAAATTTCTTTTCTTGGATTATTTTTGGCTCTGATATTTGGTCACTTGCCTTTTCTTTCGATCCCGTGCCTCTCAAACAGTGATACCGCTGCTGCAAAATGGGACCCGCATGTCATCCTCTATGTACAATAAACTTTCTTTTCTTGGATTATTTTTGGCTCCTGATATTTGGTCACTTGCCTTTTTTCTTTCGATCTCATGCCACGTTTGAAACTTTGAGGAACCTGCTGGCTCGTGGGACCCGCATGTCATCCTCTATGTGCTATAAAAGTTTATTTTCTATGGTTTTTTTTCACTCTCTGATTTTTGTCTATTTCCTTTTTCTTTTGATGCCCTGCCGCCTTGGAAACGTTGAGTAAGCTGCTTACACATGGGACCCGCATGTCATCCTCTATGTACAATCAAGTTTCTTTTCTTGAATTATTTTTGGCTCCTGATATTTCGTCACTTGCCTTTTTCTTTCGATCTCATGCCACGTTTGAAACGTTGAGGAACCTGCTGGCTCATGGGACCCGCATGTCATCCTCTATGTGCTATAAAAGTTTGTTTTCTTGGATTTTTTTCACCCTTTGATTTTTGGCTCCTGATATTTCGTCACTTGCCTTTTACTTTTGATCCCCTGGCCCCTTTGAAACGTTGAGTAAGCTGCTGGCACATGGGACCCGCATGTCAACCTCTATGTCCATCAACTTTCTTTTCTTGGATTTTTTTGACCCCCTACTTTCTAGCTACTTTCTTTTTCTTTTGATCTCAAGCCGCATTTCAAACATTGAGACCGCTGCTGCAAAATGGGACCCGCATGTCATCCTCTATGTACAATAAATCTTTGATTATTTTTGGCACCTCATATTTGGTCACTTGCGTTTTTTTCTTTCGATCTCATGCCACCTTTGAAACGTTGAGTAAGCTGCTGGCTCATGGGTCCCCCATGTCATCCTCTACGAACAATAAAAGTTTCCTTTCTTGGAGTTATTTTTGCCCCCTAATTTCTGGCTACTTCCTTTTTCTTTTGATCCCCTGCCGCCTTTGAAACGTTGAAAACTTTCTTTTCTTTGATTATTTTTGGCTCCTGATATTTGGTCACTTGCCTTTTTCTTTCGATCTCATGCCACGTTTGAAACGTTGAGGAACCTGCTGGCTCATGGGACCCGCATGTCATCCTCTATGTGCTATAAAACTTTCCTTTGTTGGATTTTTTTTCACCCTCTGATTTTTGGCTTGCCTTTTTCTTTTGATCCCCTGCCCCCTTTGAAACGTTGAGTAAGCTGCTGGCTCAAGGGACCCGCATGTCATCCACTATGTACTATAAAACTTTCTTTTCTTGGATTTTTTTGGCACCTCATATTTGGTCACTTGCCTTTTTCTTTCGATCGCCTGCCGCCTCTCAAACGTTGATACAGCTGCTGCTATATGGGACCCGCATGTCATCCTCTATGTACATTCAAGTTTCTTTTCTTGGACTATTTTTGGCTCTTGATATTTGGTCACTTGCCTTTTTCTTTCGATCTCATGCCACGTTTGAAACGTTGAGGAACCTGCTGCTAAATGGGACCCTCATGTCATCCTCTATGTCCATCAACTTTCTTTTCTTGGATTATTTTGAGCCCCTAATTTCTAGCTACTTTCTTTTTCTTTTGATCTCAAGACGCATTTGAAACATTGAGACCGCTGCTGCAAAATGGGACCCGCATGTCATCCTCTATGTACAATAAATCTTGGATTATTTTTGGCTCCCGATATTTGGTCACTTGCCTTTTTCTTTTGATCACCTGCCGCCTTTGAAACGTTGAGGATTCTGCTGGCTCATGGGTCCCGCATGTCATCCTCTACGAACAATAAAAGTTTCCTTTCTTGGAGTTATTTTTTACCCCTAATTTCTGGATATTTGCCTTTTTCTTTTGATCCCCTGCCCCCTTTGAAACGATGAGGACGCTGTTGGCAGGTCGGTCCCACATGTCATCCTCTATGAACAATAAAAGTTTCCTTTGGTGGATTTATTTTTGACCCCTAATTAATTTCTGGTTATTTCCTTTTTTTCTTTTGATCCCCTGCCGCTTCTCAAACGGTGATACCGCTGATGCTAAATGGGACCCGCATGTCATCCTCTATGTACTATAAAACTTTCTTTTCTTGGATTTTTTTGGCACCTCATATTTGGTCACTTGCCTTTTTCTTTCGATCGCCTGCCGCCTCTCAAACGTTGATACAGCTGCTGCTAAATGGGACCCGCATGTCATCCTCTATGTACAATAAAGTTTCTTTTCTTGGATTATCTTTGGCTCCTGATATTTGGTCACTTGCCTTTTTCTTTCGATCTCATGCCGACTTTGAAACGTTGAGGCTGCTGGCTCATGGGTGCCGCATGTCATCCTCTATGAACAATAAAAGTTGGGGATGTCTATTTGTCAGCTGACTGATTTTCAATTCAGCGTAAGTCAGTTTTTCTTCAAATTATAAGACGGCACATGGCATAGGCAAAAATCAGTCAAGCCCATAAAAAAAGAATTTTACCAAGCCTTGTATGTGGGCTAAATCCCTATAATTAGCAACAGACAAACAAGTTGCAAACAGAAAAAAAATCCATAATACATGATTTAAAGACCTTAAAACGTTGTTTGGCGAAAATTACATGTTTTGTATTATGTAAACATAGTTGTAATGGACTGTAAACTGTGAGATGGGGAAACTGAAAGAAAATCGTCTACATGATTTGAAAGTAAAATTACAGACTTGTTTGCCTAATTTTACATGTTCCAAATCATGTAAATACCAGTGTAATGGACTGTAATTCGTCATATACAAATTTACACAAAAAGTTCAGTAAATATCTATCCGCTGACTTAGTCATGCACGCGTTTTACATCCAAAACCTCCCGACACAAACGTGTGCAGCTATAGCAGATGGCTAAGTACGGTACACAGTGGCTCAGAGAAACACGTGCAAGTCCACAATCGCGATGCCTAATTGGTTGGACAGAAATTCGACTGATGGCCAAAAAAGAATAAGTCGACTGTTTCTTAGCAAATCCTAAAAGTTTCCTTTGTTGGATTTATTTTTTACCCTCTGATTTTCGGCTATTTCCTTTTTCTTTTGATCCCCTGCCGCCTTAGAATAGTTGAGGATGCTGCTGCCTCATGGGTCCCGCATGTCATCCCCTCAGAAAGGTAATTGTTTCTTTTCTTGGTTTTGTTTACCAACTGATTTTTGGCTTATTTTTTCTTTCGATCTCCTGCCGCCTTGAAAACGTTGACGACGCTGCTGGCTCATGGGTCCCCAATGTCAGCCTCCCCGTACTGCAAATCCTCTTTATGCAAAGGTTGAGGATGCTGCTGCCTCAAGGGTCCCGCATGTCATCCTCTTAGAACGATAAATGTTTATTTTCTTGGATTTTTACCAACTGATTTTTGGTTTATTTTTTCTTTCGATCCCCTGCCGCCTTTAAAACGTTGACGACGCTGCTGGCTCATGGGTCCCTGATGTCAGCCTCCCCGTACAAGAAACATGTGATATCTTGATTATTTTGCAGACAATAAACAGTGTATTTCGCTCTGAGCTATTTCAAAGGGATAAATTAAATCTTTGTTTTTACATAAACAAACTTATATGTTGAATCTCCTTGCTTTTTGTTTTTGCCAAGCATAGGACTTTCCTGTTTTGGAGTGGGCTTAAATTGTACGAGTCAAAAGGCTTCCAGCACGATAGTTCGAAGGCCCAGATGTCCAGATGCAGCCCAATTGAAATCTTTCTTTTCATGGATTTTTTGACACCCTGATTTCTGGCTACTTCCTTTTTCTTTTGATCCTGTGCCGCCTGGAAACTATGAGACCGCTATTGCAAAATGGGACCCACATGTCATCCTCTATGTACAATAAAAGTTTCTTTTCGTGGATTATTTTTGGCTCCTGATATTTGGTCACTTGCCTTTTTTCTTTCGATCCCGTGCAAAATGGGACCCGCATGTCGTCCTCTATTTACAAAAGAAGTTTCCTTTCTTGGAGTTATTTTTTACCCTAATTTGTGGCTACTTCTTTTTTTTTTTTCCCTGCCGCCTTTGAAACGTTGAGGACTCTGCTGGCTCATGGGCCCCACATGTCAGCCTCTGTGAACAATAAACCTTTCCTCTGTGAACACTAGCATTGACGAACTGAATGTGAACATGCGTTACAGGCTTTTTTTAGTAAATTTTGTCAACCAATTGCTAGCTTCTGTAAATATCACTAGTAGTACATACATCGCGAAAGCATTAGAATATTAGACCATGTTCACAAGAATAACATCAAGTCTGAACTACATTAACAGAGTGATAAAATATATTAGACCATGCACTAGCCACTTGAACCAAAAGTCCGAACTGATGGAAAGGGCTAGGAGTTGCTCATTCACAACATGGTATCAGAGCCCCAGGTCTCGAGTTCAAATCCTGGCTTTCACATGGTTTTCGCAATTAAGCCTAAAAATTGCTGTTGCCCCCTCTTTAGCCACCGCTGATGCCCTATTTCGGTGTGCTCTTCTTCTTTCACGTGTTGACTCTCTCTTCTCCCGTCACACGCGAGTGGGGGTGTTGTGAAGTGTATAAGTAGATTGCCTAGCCCTTTCCATCAGTTCGAACTTTTGGTTCAAGTGGCTAGTGCATGAATCTTAACAGTTCAGACCAGTACAAAATATAGGGAGTTAAACTAACACTATGCAGAAATTGGCCCTTCTCTTGCATCTATCCCTCTAGCAAAGGGATCAGCCACTGACAAGTCATGTACCAACCAGCTAAGAACACCGTCCGAGCTGAACTTATCTAAGGATGGTAAATATCCAAACTGAAAATCAACATCTCTATAAGCGGTGTTCTTCAGGTCTAGCTGCTTGAACTGGGTATCCCACCAGATCTCCTTGTGATGATATCTTACACCAAAATTCATTACTTTGAGCATTCTAGTGTTCTGTATAAAGAACCTGGAGACAATAACATCATTTCTCCTTCCTCGGTAGTCAGAAATCGAAATTTCTTTGAGGTGGAGATCAAGGCATTCAATGGGACAGGCTGGCTCATTATGCAGCACATGAACCTTATTGCCGGTTCTATAAAACTGCAAAGAAGTCAAATTAAGTAGTCAGTACAATAACAAAGTACTTCATAGCTATCAACTAATGAATATCTCAGGTGAGTTGAATCATGTGTTAATTGAGGACCGTGGAACAACATAATCCCCTGACACGTTCCAATTTGATAGATGCACTTTTTTACATCTGTTATTGTCATTGTAAAGTTGGGGAAAGGTTACCAACATGGGAAACTCCAATCCGCAACTAGTTGCGGGTGCACCCCATTTTTCTTTTGACACTTCCAAGTTTCCAAAAAAAATGTAAACTAAAAGTCTGGACATACATTGTGTTCTATCATGTGCTTCTGTGAAGTTTCATCCAAAAATATGATAATATGTGATCTACACAAAAAAAGAACAAATGATGTGTAAATAGTAAGTCACACTATTTACATATGTCTTCTCTTTTTTACACAGATCACATATTATCATGTGTTTATATGAAACTTCACAGATGCACAAGATACAACACATTGTATGACAAGAAGTTTAGTTTTGAACCAACATAATATAACTCCATTGTGGATGTTCTTCTAGTACAATTGTTCAACTGATCTAGGCTAATAAGTAATAACAGGTTAACTCCATGTAACTCTACAGTTTTTGCTCATAGTGGTAAACAGTTAACAACAACGAATTTACCTGGATATATAGCTTCTCCGTGCAGGGAAAGCATCTAAGAAATGCAAGTAGTTGATCCAGACGAGGGCCGTCAGATTTTAGAACCAAGTTCTTCACTGTGCACAGAGAATTTTCCAAGCTTATGGGCATCATCCTCTACAGGACAATGGTACATATGTCAAAAAAAATAACAAAAATGTGAGTTAATTCAACAAGAAGAAGGCTGTTCTACCAAAAAGTTTATGCGTCCAATAACAAGTTGGCAGCCAGGGTACGACGCAAAGCCCAACACCATCAACTTTGGTGCGTTGGCGACCTGGATTAGTAGTGGAACATCATCAACGCATATGACCAATCTCTCGAGGCAAGATGCATCCATAATTTGCACCGTGTCTAACTGAATAAGTTCGGTGGTGTTGCGTTTCCAATAGCTAGCCACACTAATTGTACGAAGATTTGGCATTTGAATGTTGAGTTGGGTGAACCCGTGGACCCCCTCAAGGTGAAGTGCCTCGAGCACAATACAGCGGGTGAACAGGCGGTCGATGTTCGTCGCCTTACAGATGTAGACGTCATAGAGCAAGAGCCTTTTGAGTTGGGGGAAAAGAAGCATGGAGTTGGCATGAATCTCGGGCAAATAGCAAGTAGAAATGCTGACAATGCGCAGCGTGGGCGCGCAGCGGAACGCGGACAGCGGGAAGGAGCGCATCACAGTTCCAGCATCGAATCTGAGGTTCTCGACGCAAGATAGGGTGCTGGACCGGAACCAGCTGTCGAGCGTGGTGTCGACCTTGCAAGTGGTTCTGAAGGGGTCGATTGACACGCTTCTGGCGGGGCCAGGGTGAGCGGCGAGGATACTGGAGACCGCGGCGATGCGTTTGTGGTTTTGCTTGGCGAGTTCGTCGTCGATCTCGAGGTTAAGTGGGACGGAGTGCCAGAGGTGGCGCCACCGTTTGGAGACCAAGGTTGTGCTTACAGCGGATACAGTGGGCAGGTGGGAGATGATGATGTGGAGAATCTGGTCCGGTAGGCGGCTGATGAGGTCGTTGTCGCCGACGAGGAGGTTAAGTGGGACGGAGCGCCAGAGGTGGCGCCACCGTTTGGAGAGCAATGTTGTCCTTACAGCGGATATCATGGGCAGGAGGGAGATGATGATGTGCAGCATCTCGTCGGGGAGGCGGCTGATGAGGTCGAGGCTCGACGGAGGCTCTTCCCGATCTGGCTCGACCCGCCTTCGGGAGTTGAGCGGCTCCGCCTCCATCTGACACGGCGGCGACACACGCAACGCCGCAGTCGTCTGCTGGACAGGGGAATAGGCGCAGCGGCGGTGGTGAGGACAGAAAGGTACTCGGCGGTGGATTTAGGTGGATGGCGGATGCAAGTGCGCTGGGGGTTTTTGGAGGAGACGGCAAGCGCTATGCATGGAACTATTGCGGCGGGCGGCCAGCCGGGGTGCCTGAGGAGAGAAAGGTAGTATACTATGCGGTGCGGCGTTTGCGTCTCCCTTCCCCACGCGTGCAGCCTTCACATTTCACAAGACGTGCGAGTTTTTCAACAGAGATTATCAAGTGGAGAGACTTTCCCAATGCAATTGTCTCTCCACTTGATAATCACTCTTGAAAACACCGAGAAGATGGCGGTGAAGAAGACGGAGAGGCAAGGAAAAAAACAATATGAATTGAAATCAAATATAATACGGGCGTTCCTTCTCTCTCTGGTCTCTGCTGCACTTACTGCACCTGTGGTGCAGGCGTGTGACCCGAGAAGAAGCTAATGTACTGTATAGCCGTCCCTTGCACGCCGTGTAGCTGTATTTTGTCTCGTCAAATCAGCTCGGGACAGTTTCAGCAGAGAAAACATCATTTTTTCTTGCCATCATCATAATAGGCGAACATTACCACGGGCACACGGTAGTGCACATCCAACTTGTACTACTCAATCCTCCATATGCTGCACAAACCACCACTTTAACTTTTTCTTCGCAGTTTTCATGATTTTTAGCAGTTTCCACCATGTGGTGGTCTAATCTGTTGCAATTTTTACCACTTGGTCATCTGATCAGTTATTTTGTCATGTCGATGGCAAAATCAACAAGTGGATGCCAACTTTTTTGAAGGGCTACTCTCTAAAACACAGTTTGCATTATGGCATGTTTGGTATTTTCCCTAGGTAGTACTACATCCTAAAAAAAATTGACTACATGCTTTTATTTGCCTATTTTAAGCACCTTTTACCATGATTTCAAATTTAGGTCAAACTCACGGGGGCCATAGGATGCACGGCATTTATTTGGCAATTGTTTCAGTATGGCCAACTAGTTAGGCCTCCTTTGGTTCATAGGAAATGGAAAGTATAGGAAAAGGAAAATCATAGAATTGCGATGTCATGTCTACTTCAATCCTATGGGAATCGTGCTCCTTTGATTCATATGATTGTCATAGGAATTATGTTGGATTCGGTTCTTATGGGAAAAATTCCTATACAAGTCATTTGATTCATAGGAACTATTCATATAGGAATCTTGTAGTGCAAATCTTATAGGAAAAAACCATTAGCTAATACCTCATGGAAAAGTTCCTTTGCCACAATCAAAGACACATCATGTTCCTATAGGATTCAACTTGGCATAACATTCCAATCATGCACCTTTCATATTCCTACGCCCTCCATATTCCTTTGAATAAAAGGAGCCCGAAGTTTATTTGATTGTAGCAAAGGAATTTTCCATGTATCGACAGTTTGACATGGTATTTTAATAACCAATCAAGAAGGCATGCAAACGTACTTAAAAACACACATGGTGCCAAAATCGGTGAAAGGGAATATTCTCAAGAACATAGGTAGGTCATGTTTGGCATTGTTCCTAGGTATTTCATCACAAATGATGAATCCATGATAAATTACTAACATTCGGAAGTTTGCCATGGTTCTAGCATTAACCAACTCACCTCTCACTTCGGAAGAGAGCCATGCGAACTCCAAGATGGATTCTGTCAAAAAAAAACTCCAACATGCATGGTGCCAAAATCTGGTAAGTTCTTCTAAAAAATATTTTGGTGTGCCATGTTTGGTATTTTGATATATATGTAGATTACTTACATCACAAACAACTACTCAATGCTTTCGTTTGCCATATGGGTGTTACGTACTTGGATGCAACGCATATGTTTGGTCATTTTTTGGGGGGTACCACACATTTAGTGCACATCACGTATATATAGTTTCCCCTTTTTTAATTGTACTTCGTGTACTTCGCGTTGAAATTTCAAATTATATGGAAATGAGCCCAGAACTAATTTAATATATGGTCACAAACCGAAATAATTCGTGAAATTTTGAAATGTCCATCCTACCATATCAACCACATGAAAAATTGCATTGGCGGCAATCTGCCACTACAAATTTTAACCATTTCACGCAAAACACTCATGTAGTAATTTGTTCCCTTCTAGCACTTCATAAATCTCCCCGGTCTTGTTTGAAAAGGAGCCCCCGTCCGAAGAGTCCCTGTTTATAACTAAAACTAATTATTTCAGTACCGCATAAATTGCAATTACCATTAGATAAACAAGACTAAGATAGAGCATGTACCACCTGTCAATTACCGGTTCGCAATCTCCATATGCTCGCAATGATCGGTTCCACATTATACTTGGTCGAATTCAATTAAACATACAAGTACATCATGCCGAAGTTTTGTTCTAGGACATGGACACGTTCAAACTAATCACGGTAATAGATGATACAACATCGCACACATAAATAGACGACATGTCTAAAATCATACATTTTTTGAACACAGAAATGTCCCGAAGGACCTCGCGACACTGCTTTTATATTATGATGACGGTGGGATTACAGACTGCAATTAAGCTAGGAGGACCCTCCAAGTAAAAGGAAACTACAGACAAGACATCCAAAAGTACAAAAAGAACTCTAGTTCTAGAAAAGGAAACTCCATCCGGTCCTTCTCCACCGAGCTCAGATTAGCCTCAAAGCGCGATCATCTTCTCCATCGAGACCGGCAAGATCAACCACCTACCGTCTCGTTGGCGCATGCGGGCACGTCACCTCATGTTGAAAGTATTCGAGCAAGTCGCCGCTCATGTCGCAACCATCGTTGCTGCAATCCACCTTCAACAAGGAGGCAAATCTACTTAAATCCTCATCCTCTTCGTAGATGCCGTCGCAGTTCGGGCACACGAGACTGGGTAGGTTTCTTAAGCAGCTTCCGCATGCAATGTGATGTCCCTCCCCCATGCGAATGCACTGCTTAATACAAGGAAATTTACATGACTGTTGGCCCAAAGAAAAATATAGTTGGGTGGAACCTAGTGAAGAAAGTACTAACCCGTTATAGTGGACGTCGTGCGATTTGAGAGCACAAACCGCAGATGAACGTTCTTCTCACCACATTCTTTTCCATAACACATTCACGGGAAAAGTACATGCTTTCAGATGGAGGACTTTCACCTTGGAAGACGCCCTGGCATCCCGGGCACGCGCCACCGGGCAGGTTCCTAGCGCAGCTGTCGCATGCAACCTTCTTGCACGAACAGCACTGCTTAATACAAGGAAATTAACACGACTGTTAGCCCAAATTAAAATACATCTTGATGAACCTAGTGAAGAAAGTACTAACCCGCCAAAATGGAGGTTGTGCGGATTGAGAGCACAAACCGTAGGTGAGCAGTCTTCTCAAATTAGCATCGTCGACAAAAGCTCGATCTAAAGCTACCAGGGGGGACCTCCATGCCCAACGATTCTAAATGTGAAGGAGATAGGGATAGAGGGTCGTAGTCTTCGACTTGTATAGTATATATATGGGAGGGAATTGCAGATTCCACCAAGGAACGAGATCCAGTAACTTCACTGGCGACTTGTACGTGAGTCATTCGATCAAGATCCAACGCACATGGTTGATCCAAATTTTAAACTTAAAATTAAACTCAATTTTCAAATGAAGTAAAACTTTACCAGAATACTTAAGAAAGATATATATCTTACTGTAATGTTTTCGATTTTTTTCGAGCAACTTAAAATGTGACTACAAATTCTGGATCAACTGTGTCCGTTGGATCTTGATCCGATGGCTCATGTACGTAAAGTTGCATTTTGGAGTAAGTAAAGTCACTGGCCTCAAGTTCCACCACCTCATACTTCGTATGTTGCACAAAAACACCATTTGGAAGGATATTTTGCGGTTTCCACCATGTACTGCTCCAATCTGTTGTGATTTCACCACTTAATCTTCTAATCAACCAATTATACTGGTAAATATTCTCTTACTTTGCATCTCAAACATTTCCCTGACTTTGAGTCCCTGCGCGCTAGTACACTCAATAAAGACAGAGAGAGAGGAGAGACGCTGAGGAGGACTTTGAGTTCTAGTACCTCACCTGGCCGGAATAAGTACGCTGGCAGCCTGACCTGCCCTAAGTACGTCCGGTCAAATCGATGCCTTGCCTTGCACGCCGTCTGCGCGCATCCATGTCTTCCCGATGAAATTGTCAGTCCAAAAAAATCGGAAATTTAATTCGGCTATTGGGCGGATATGCTACCTCGACCCAAAAAAACATATTTTTAATTTTCAAAAAATTCTAACAAAAAAATCCGCATGTACTTCTCGATAATCTATGTGTGTTCGTGTAGTTTCGTGAAAAGCCGATATTTTTTGTGGTTGATGTAAACAGCTTTATTTTTAGCAATAAATTTTATCTTTTTTACATAGCCCAAACGACAATTTAGTTTTTTATGGAAAGACTTTATGCGCTCTTAGCATGTGAAGATGAAAAGATTAATTTTTTGTTTGGATTTTTTTTACATTTCAAAATATATAGATGTTGCAGTTCAAACTAAAGGGAGCATACGCAAACCAGGAGCCAAAACATCCTCCCCAAAAAAATATGATTTGTTTTCTATTTGCGACGCTTCCGCGATGCCTATCACATGTCTGTATAGCCGCAGCTAGCACCATCGAGCACGCCCCAATGCTCTGTGTGTTGTCTTGTCAATTCAATGGTCAAGGTAATCTGACCAAAAGATACGTCTTGGAGTACGCGTGCGCCTTATTCCTTGAAATGGAGGTAGTACTTTATATTTGGCCCAAATGCGAAAAGTGTTACTCCTCCTATTCTAGTATACCATACTACGTATTACTCAAAACAAGTTCGAAGTTATGTCAAGTATGACTAGTGCAAATAAACCCTCTGGCATTAAGAGTATGAGAAGTTCGGATCATGATGAACAAGTTAATCTTCAAAACGTACAGCTATGTCAAGTATGACTAGTGCAAATAAACCCTCTGGCATTAAGAGAAACATCAAATAGTACAAAACACCTGAAAAAAAACGAAATTACAACAAAATCCTTGAGATGCCCTTCGTCTTCAACCTCCAGACCATGTCGACGACACCATGGCCGACACTAATCCAACCCAGGAAGCCAGAATCCTAGGATAAGCAAGCTCGGAAGGTAGGTGGCCACGGAAGCTCTAGCACGTACCAATTCAGCACGCGCGAGGGCCCGCCCAGCATCTCAATCGGCACGGTGTGAAGCCAGTCCTCGTCTCGAGCTCTCTCGAAGCGTGAGAGCTCGCCGGATTCTCTGTCGAGAGCAAGAATGAAGTTTCCGAGCCCACCGAACACGTACCACTGGAAGAAACGGGCGTTGCACCCCACAAAGAGGATATCCGACCGGCCTGTGTGCGTGGCGTGGAGAGGCACGATGGCGCCGGAGGAGGTCCAAGCGTGGCCACCAGGGCCAGGCGAGAACACGCAGGTCTTGCAGATGCCGTCATGATAGATCAGGCACGTCACCCTGTAATTTGACAGACTGATGCGCGCCGCAGCGTCCTCGCCATGGAGGGCGGCGCCCAGGAACAAGCTTACGAATGTTGTGTGCGAAACAGCAGGGGGTGGAGGGACCGTCACGTACTGACCTGCCAGGGGATCGCAGACGACGAGACGTGAAGGCTGCTCGAAAGGCTTTCCGTGTTCGGTGTGGTCGAAGTCCGCAAGGAGTAGGAGGCCGCCCCGAGAGTCGGCGAGCTCCAAACTGAGGTCGCCGTTTGGCGCCCGTGGGAGGAAGTCGAGCGCGAGATTATTTGCGGCGACCCCGGCCCAACATGACGAGGAAGAGGGAACGAAGTGGGGCAGCAAGCCAGACGGCCGATAGTGACAATGGGAGAAGCTGATGTGGTAGTGGCCGGCGACTATGGAGGATGGCGCGCCGTGGCGAGCGGAGAGGACACGGAAGTCCTCCGCCGCGATGACCTTGCGCCAGCTCCTGCAGGCGAACGCGGCGCGGACGAGATCCAGAGGCGAGGTGAGGCGCAGGAACACCAGCCCGAGAAGTTCATCCGGGATGGCGTCACCCTTGTCCTCCTGCCCGGACTTCCTCTGAGCATTCTTCCAGCGGGGGCGGCTGTGCCCCATCTCCGGCTGGACCTAGCTCGCGTACGGGGGCGAGGTGTGCTGTAGGGAGGAAGCTAGGGAAGTAGCGAGGCGGCCGGCTTGGTAGAGACTAGAGGAGTTAAGGAGGAGACTTATGTACTGAAAAAGTTCCGTGGAATCAAATTCCTATATTGGTTAATTACATGCAAGGATGAGCAGAGTAGTTGGTTGTGTAATTGAAACGAGATTACGAGCTTGATCCCCACACACGAACCACATCGTAAAGCTTCATGAAAGAAAAATAGGAAAACAACAAAATTGTGTGGCACAACAGTTGCTTTCTCCAAGTTCCTATAGAGGGAGTACTATGTACATATTCAAACTAGACAAATCATGTATCTACCCCCTAACCCCTAAAACTCAGTCTTATGAAATCTAGCATAAAGAGATCGAAGTCGTTTTGGGTTTCAAACATGGAAATTTCAAGAACATCCCAAAAGCTTCATTTTAGAGTGACTAAGAAGGATCCATGCTTACCTTTTCATTTTCATGTTTTAAACTTGTTTAAATCATGGTCAAACCTAGGATTTGACCAAGATTCAAATGGGCCTAAAAAATCAGAAAAAATCAAAAGAATGAACAACCAAAGCACATATATAGCATTCTTATGTCATATATATAGTAAGCATTCAAGTTGATAAACAAGGTCTAGACATATATATTCAAACCAGAAAAATCATGTATATATCTACCCCTAAAACCCTAAACTCTGTCTTATGAAGTCAATCATGAAGAGAAGTGGTTTTGGGTTTCAAACATGGAAATTTCAAGAACCTCCCGAAAGCTTCATTTTAGAGTGACTAAGAAGGATCCAGGCTTATCTTTTCATTTCATGTTTTAAACTTGTTTAAATCCTGGTCAAACCTAGGATTTGATGAAGATACAAATGGGTGGGCACGTACAATATTCAAAAAAATCAGAAAAATGAAAAACCAAATCACATTGTCTTCTTATGTCATATCGTAAGCATTCAAGTTGATAAATTAACAAGGTCTAGATATATCCAAACCAGACAAATCATGTATCTACCCCCTGTCGATCTTATGAAGTCTAGCATGAAGGGAAGTCGTTTTCGGTTTCAAACATGGTAATTTCAAGAACATCCCAAAAGCTTCCATTTTAGAGTGACTAAGAAGGATACAGACTTCCTTTTTTATTTTCATGTTTTAAACTTGTTTAAATCTTGGTCAAACCAAGGATTTGACCAAGATTCAAATGGGCCTAAAAATTTAGAAAAAAATCAAAAGAGAATGAAAAACCAAAGCACATAGCATTCTTATGTCATATGTATAGTAAGCATTCAAGTTGATAAACAAGGGCTAGACATATTCAAACCAGAAAAATCATGTATATATCTACCCCTAAAACCCTAAACTTTGTCTTATGAAGTCAAGCATGAAGAGAAGTGGTTTTGGGTTTCAAACCTGGAAATTTAAAAAAAAAACCAAAAGCTTCATTTTAGGGAGACTAAGAAGGATCCATGCTTACCATTTTATTTTCACGTCTTAAACTTGTTTAAATCTTGGTCAAACCTAGGATTTGACCAAGATACAAATTGGCAGAAAAGTTTAAAAAATCAAAAAAATTAAAAACCAAAGTACATAGTCTTCTTATGGCATATAGTAAGCATTCAAGTTGTTAAACAAGGTCTAGACATATTTAAACCAAACAAATCATGTATCTATACCCCTAATAACCCCTAATTAAACTCTATATATCTTATGAAGTCAAGCATGAAGAGACGTGGTTTTTGGTTTCAAACATGGAAATTTCAAAAACCTCCCAAAATCTTCATTTTAATTAGAGTGACTAAGAAGGATACATGCTTCCCTTCTCATTTTCATGTTTTAAACTTGTTTAAATCTTGGTCAAACCTAGGATTCGACCAAGATTCAAATGGGCATAAAAATTCAGAAAAAATCAAAAGAATGAAAAACCAAAGCACATAGCATTCTTATGTCATATATAGTAAGCTAGCATTCAAGTTGATAAACAAGGTCTAGACATATATATTCAAACCAGAAAAATCATGTATATATCTACCCCTAAAACCCTAATTAAACTCAGTCAATCATGAAGAGAAGTGGTTTTGGGTTTCAAACATGGAAATTTCAAGAACCTCCCAAAACCTTCATTTTAGAGTGACTAAGAAGGATCCGGGCTTACTTATTCGTTTTCACGTGTTAAACTTGTCTAAATCTTGGTCAAACCTAGGATTTGACCAAGATATGATTCAAATGCGCAGAAAAATAAAAAAATCAGAAAAATGAAAAACCAAAGTACATAGTCTTCTTATGTCATATAGTAAGCATATTCAAGTTGATAAACAAGGTTTGGACATATTCAAACCATACAAATCATGTATCTATATATACCCCCTAACCCTAAACTTTGTCTAATTATGAAGTCAAGCATGAAGAGACGTGGTTTTGGGTTTCAAACATGGAAATTTCAAAAACCTCCCAAAAACTTCATTTTAGAGTGACTGAGAAGGTTACATGCTTCCCTTTTCATTTTCATGTTTTAAACTTGTTTAAATCTTGGTCAAACCTAGGATTCGACCAAGATTCAAATGGGCATAAAAATTCAGAAAAAAATCAAAAGAATGAAAAACCAAAGCACATAGCATTCTTATATATGTCATATGTATAGTAAGCATTCAAGTTGATAAACCAGGTCTAGACATATTCAAACCAGAAAAATCATGTATATACCTACCCCTAAAACCCTAAACTCTTTCTTATGAAGTCAATCATGAAGAGAAGTGGTTTTGGGTTTCAAACATGGAAATTTCAAGAACCTCCCAAAAGATTTAATTTAGAGTGACTAATAAGGATCCATGCTTACCTTTTCATTTTCACAATTTAAACTTGTTTAAATCTTTGTCAAACCTATGATTTGACCAAGATTCAAATTGGCAGAAAATTTTAAAAAATCAAAAAAAATAAAAACCAAAGTAATAGTCTTCTTATGGCATATAGTAAGCATTCAAGTTGTTAAACAAGGTCTAGACATATTCAAACCAAACAAATCATGTATCTATACCCCTAACCCCTAATTAAACTCTATATATCTTATGAAGTCAAGCATGAAGAGACGTGGTTTTTGGTTTCAAACATGGAAATTTCAAAAACCTCCCAAAATCTTCATTTTAATTAGAGTGACTAAGAAGGATACATGCTTCCCTTCTCATTTTCATGTTTTAAACTTGTTTAAATCTTGGTCAAACCTAGGATTCGACCAAGATTCAAATGGGCATAAAAATTCAGAAAAAAATCAAAAGAATGAAAAACCAAAGCACATAGCATTCTTATGTCATATATAGTAAGCTAGCATTCAAGTTGATAAACAAGGTCTAGACATATATATTCAAACCAGAAAAATCATGTATATATCTACCCCTAACCCTAAACTATGTCTTATGAAGTCAAGCATGAAGAGAAGTGGTTTTTGGTTTCAAACATGGAAATTTCAAAAAAAAAACTTCATTTTCGGGAGACTAAGAAGGATCCATGCTTACCATTTTATTTTCATGTTTTAAACTTGTTTAAATCTTGGTCAAACCTAGGATTTGACCAAGATTCAAATGGGCAGAAAATTAAAAAAAGTGTGTTTGCCCGTCGAGTGAAACTCGGAGGAAGAGGGATCACTCGGAAGGAGAGAAGAAGGGAGAGAATTATGGTGTCTCCCCTTTTTCGGGTGATGATGTTGACTTTTGTGCAGGGTTTGTCAGTGAGCAGGAGGTGCGAGCGAGCGAGCGAGCGAGCGAGAGCGAGGCCGAGAATGAGAGAGATTTGTTTTTTTGTGAGAGGGACAACCGAAGGATCCAGAAGGACCCACAGACTTCCAATACGCATCCTGATGCGTCTTCTCTTGACAAAGAAGATGGCTGGGAGTTTGCGTACCTATTGCACGTGACTTGTGCTCACTGAAGTGTGGGACCTCACGCGTGGGCACCACACGTAAGTGACAGACCTGTTGGTGTAAAAACTCGGTTGATTATTATAGTGCATTAGAACAAAGTTTCCTATGGATTCAAGGGTAGGAAATCCAAGTTAACTCATTTACATGACATTATTTTTCTTATGTCATATAGTAAGCATTAAAGTTGATAAACAATGTCTAGACATATTCAAACCAGACAAATCATGTATCTATACCCCTAACCCCTAAACTCTGTCTTATGAAGTCAAGCATGTGAAGAGATGTGGTTTTGGGTTTCAAACATGGAAATTTCAAAAACCTCCCAAAAGCTTCATTTTAGAGTGCCTAAGAAGGATACATGCTTCCCTTTTCATTTTCATGTTTTATAAAACTTGTTTTAATTATCTTGGTCAAACCTAGGATTTGACGAAGATACAAATGGGTGGGCAAAAAAATAAAAAAATCAGAAAAATGGAAAACCAAATCACATAGTCTTCTTATGTCATATCGTAAGCAATCAAGTTGATAAACAAGGTCTAGATATATCCAAACCAGACAAATCGTGTATCTACCCCCTTTCGATCTTATGAAGTCTAGCATGAAGGGAAGTCGTTTTGGGTTTCAAACATTGAAATTTCAAGAACATCCCAAAAGCTTCATTTTAGAGTGACTAAGAAGGATACAGACTTCCCTTTTCATTTTCATGTTTTAAACTTGTTTAAATCTTGGTCAAACCAAGGATTTGACCAAGATTCAAATGGCCCTAAAAATTCAGAAAAAAATCAAAAGAATGAAAAACCAAAGCACATAGCATTCTTATATATGTCATATGTATAGTAAGCATTCAAGTTGATAAACCAGGTCTAGACATATTCAAACCAGAAAAATCATGTATATACCTACCCCTAAAACCCTAAACTCTTTCTTATGAAGTCAATCATGAAGAGAAGTGGTTTTGGGTTTCAAACATGGAAATTTCAAGAACCTCCCAAAAGATTTAATTTAGAGTGACTAATAAGGATCCATGCTTACCTTTTCATTTTCACAATTTAAACTTGTTTAAATCTTTGTCAAACCTATGATTTGACCAAGATTCAAATTGGCAGAAAATTTTAAAAAATCAAAAAAATTAAAAACCAAAGTAATAGTCTTCTTATGGCATATAGTAAGCATTCAAGTTGTTAAACAAGGTCTAGACATATTCAAACCAAACAAATCATGTATCTATACCCCTAACCCCTAATTAAACTCTATATATCTTATGAAGTCAAGCATGAAGAGACGTGGTTTTTGGTTTCAAACATGGAAATTTCAAAAACCTCCCAAAATCTTCATTTTAATTAGAGTGACTAAGAAGGATACATGCTTCCCTTCTCATTTTCATGTTTTAAACTTGTTTAAATCTTGGTCAAACCTAGGATTCGACCAAGATTCAAATGGGCATAAAAATTCAGAAAAAAATCAAAAGAATGAAAAACCAAAGCACATAGCATTCTTATGTCATATATAGTAAGCTAGCATTCAAGTTGATAAACAAGGTCTAGACATATTCAAACCAGAAAAATCATGTATATATCTACCCCTAACCCTAAACTATGTCTTATGAAGTCAAGCATGAAGAGAAGTGGTTTTTGGTTTCAAACATGGAAATTTCAAAAAAAAAACTTCATTTTCGGGAGACTAAGAAGGATCCATGCTTACCATTTTATTTTCATGTTTTAAACTTGTTTAAATCTTGGTCAAACCTAGGATTTGACCAAGATTCAAATGGGCAGAAAATTAAAAAAAGTGTGTTTGCCCGTCGAGTGAAACTCGGAGGAAGAGGGATCACTCGGAAGGAGAGAAGAAGGGAGAGAATTATGGTGTCTCCCCTTTTTCGGGTGATGATGTTGACTTTTGTGCAGGGTTTGTCAGTGAGCAGGAGGTGCGAGCGAGCGAGCGAGCGAGCGAGTCGAGCGAGGCCGAGAATGAGAGAGATTTGTTTTTTTTGTGAGAGGGACAACCGAAGGATCCAAGGACCCACAGACTTCCAATACGCATCCTGATGCGTCTTCTCTTGACAAAGAAGATGGCTGGGAGTTTGCGTACCTATTGCACGTGACTTGTGCTCACTGAAGTGTGGGACCTCACGCGTGGGCACCACACGTAAGTGACAGACCTGTTGGTGTAAAAACTCGGTTGATTATTATAGTGCATTAGAACAAAGTTTCCTATGGATTCAAGGGTAGGAAATCCAAGTTAACTCATTTACATGACATTATTTTTCTTATGTCATATAGTAAGCATTAAAGTTGATAAACAATGTCTAGACACATTCAAACCAGACAAATCATGTATCTATACCCCTAACCCCTAAACTCTGTCTTATGAAGTCAAGCATGTGAAGAGATGTGGTTTTGGGTTTCAAACATGTAAATTTCAAAAACCTCCCAAAAGCTTCATTTTAGAGTGCCTAAGAAGGATACATGCTTCCCTTTTCATTTTCATGTTTTATAAAACTTGTTTTAATTATCTTGGTCAAACCTAGGATTTGACGAAGATACAAATGGGTGGGCAAAAAAATAAAAAAATCAGAAAAATGGAAAACCAAATCACATAGTCTTCTTATGTCATATCGTAAGCAATCAAGTTGATAAACAAGGTCTAGATATATCCAAACCAGACAAATCGTGTATCTACCCCCTTTCGATCTTATGAAGTCTAGCATGAAGGGAAGTCGTTTTGGGTTTCAAACATTGAAATTTCAAGAACATCCCAAAAGCTTCATTTTAGAGTGACTAAGAAGGATACAGACTTCCCTTTTCATTTTCATGTTTTAAACTTGTTTAAATCTTGGTCAAACCAAGGATTTGACCAAGATTCAAATGGCCCTAAAAATTCAGAAAAAAATCAAAAGAATGAAAAACCAAAGCACATAGCATTCTTATATATGTCATATGTATAGTAAGCATTCAAGTTGATAAACCAGGTCTAGACATATTCAAACCAGAAAAATCATGTATATACCTACCCCTAAAACCCTAAACTCTTTCTTATGAAGTCAATCATGAAGAGAAGTGGTTTTGGGTTTCAAACATGGAAATTTCAAGAACCTCCCAAAAGATTTAATTTAGAGTGACTAATAAGGATCCATGCTTACCTTTTCATTTTCACAATTTAAACTTGTTTAAATCTTTGTCAAACCTATGATTTGACCAAGATTCAAATTGGCAGAAAATTTTAAAAAATCAAAAAAATTAAAAACCAAAGTAATAGTCTTCTTATGGCATATAGTAAGCATTCAAGTTGTTAAACAAGGTCTAGACATATTCAAACCAAACAAATCATGTATCTATACCCCTAACCCCTAATTAAACTCTATATATCTTATGAAGTCAAGCATGAAGAGACGTGGTTTTTGGTTTCAAACATGGAAATTTCAAAAACCTCCCAAAATCTTCATTTTAATTAGAGTGACTAAGAAGGATACATGCTTCCCTTCTCATTTTCATGTTTTAAACTTGTTTAAATCTTGGTCAAACCTAGGATTCGACCAAGATTCAAATGGGCATAAAAATTCAGAAAAAATCAAAAGAATGAAAAACCAAAGCACATAGCATTCTTATGTCATATATAGTAAGCTAGCATTCAAGTTGATAAACAAGGTCTAGACATATTCAAACCAGAAAAATCATGTATATATCTACCCCTAACCCTAAACTATGTCTTATGAAGTCAAGCATGAAGAGAAGTGGTTTTTGGTTTCAAACATGGAAATTTCAAAAAAAAAACTTCATTTTCGGGAGACTAAGAAGGATCCATGCTTACCATTTTATTTTCATGTTTTAAACTTGTTTAAATCTTGGTCAAACCTAGGATTTGACCAAGATTCAAATGGGCAAAAATTAAAAAAAGTGTGTTTGCCCGTCGAGTGAAACTCGGAGGAAGAGGGATCACTCGGAAGGAGAGAAGAAGGGAGAGAATTATGGTGTCTCCCCTTTTTCGGGTGATGATGTTGACTTTTGTGCAGGGTTTGTCAGTGAGCAGGAGGTGCGAGCGAGCGAGCGAGCGAGTCGAGCGAGGCCGAGAATGAGAGATTTGTTTTTTTTGTGAGAGGGACAACCGAAGGATCCAGAAGGACCCTTCCAATACGCATCCTGATGCGTCTTCTCTTGACAAAGAAGATGGCTGGGAGTTTGCGTACCTATTGCACGTGACTTGTGCTCACTGAAGTGTGGGACCTCACGCGTGGGCACCACACGTAAGTGACAGACCTGTTGGTGTAAAAACTCGGTTGATTATTATAGTGCATTAGAACAAAGTTTCCTATGGATTCAAGGGTAGGAAATCCAAGTTAACTCATTTACATGACATTATTTTTCTTATGTCATATAGTAAGCATTAAAGTTGATAAACAATGTCTAGACACATTCAAACCAGACAAATCATGTATCTATACCCCTAACCCCTAAACTCTGTCTTATGAAGTCAAGCATGTGAAGAGATGTGGTTTTGGGTTTCAAACATGTAAATTTCAAAAACCTCCCAAAAGCTTCATTTTAGAGTGCCTAAGAAGGATACATGCTTCCCTTTTCATTTTCATGTTTTATAAAACTTGTTTTAATTATCTTGGTCAAACCTAGGATTTGACGAAGATACAAATGGGTGGGCAAAAAATTAAAAAAATCAGAAAAATGGAAAACCAAATCACATAGTCTTCTTATGTCATATCGTAAGCAATCAAGTTGATAAACAAGGTCTAGATATATCCAAACCAGACAAATCGTGTATCTACCCCCTTTCGATCTTATGAAGTCTAGCATGAAGGGAAGTCGTTTTGGGTTTCAAACATTGAAATTTCAAGAACATCCCAAAAGCTTCATTTTAGAGTGACTAAGAAGGATACAGACTTCCCTTTTCATTTTCATGTTTTAAACTTGTTTAAATCTTGGTCAAACCAAGGATTTGACCAAGATTCAAATGGCCCTAAAAATTCAGAAAAAATCAAAAGAATGAAAAACCAAAGCACATAGCATTCTTATGTCATATGTATAGTAAGCATTCAAGTTGATAAACAAGGTCTAGACATATATATTCAAACCAGAAAAATCATGTATATATCTACCCCTAAAACCCTAATTAAACTCAGTCAATCATGAAGAGAAGTGGTTTTGGGTTTCAAACATGGAAATTTCAAGAACCTCCCAAAAGCTTCATTTTAGAGTGAATAAGAAGGATCCAGGCTTACTTATTCGTTTTCACGTGTTAAACTTGTCTAAATCTTGGTAAAACCTAGGATTTGACCAAGATATGATTCAAATGCGCAGAAAATTAAAAAAATCAGAAAAATGAAAAACCAAAGTACATAGTCTTCTTATGTCATATAGTAAGCATATTCAAGTTGATAAACAAAAGGTTTGGACATATTCAAACCATACAAATCATGTATCTATATATACCCCCTAACCCTAAACTTTGTCTTATGAAGTCAAGCATGAAGAGAAGTGGTTTTGGGTTTCAAACGTACATGGAAATTTCAAAAACCTCCCAAAAACTTCACTTTAGAGTGACTGAGAAGGTTACATGCTTCCCTTTTCATTTTCATGTTTTAAACTTGTTTAAATTAGCTTGGTCAAACCTAGGATTTCATGAAGATACAAATGGGTGGGCACAATGTTCAAAAAAATCAGAAAAATGAAAAACCAAATCACATAGTCTTCTTATGTCATATCGTAAGCAATCAAGTTGATAAACAAGGTCTAGATATATCCAAACCAGACAAATCATGTATCTACCCCCTTTCGATCTTATGAAGTCTAGCATGAAGGGAAGTCGTTTTGGGTTTCAAACATTGAAATTTCAAGAACATCCCAAAAGCTTCATTTTAGAGTGACTAAGAAGGATATAGACTTCCCTTTTCATTTTCATGTTTTAAACTTGTTTAAATCTTGGCCAAACCAATGATTTGACCAAGATTCAAATGGCCCTAAAAATTCAGAAAAAAAATCAAAAGAATGAAAAACCAAAGCACATAGCATTCTTAGATATGTCATATGTATAGTAAGCATTCAAGTTGATAAACAAGGTCTCTAGACATATATATTCAAACCAGAAAAATCATGTATATATCTACCCCTAAAACCCTATATAATTAAACTCAGTCAATCATGAAGAGAAGTGGTTTTGGGTTTCAAACATGGAAATTTCAAGAACCTCCCAAAAGCTTCATTTTAGAGTGACTAAGAAGGATCCAGGCTTACTTATTCGTTTTCACGTGTTAAACTTGTCTAAATCTTGGTCAAACCTAGGATTTGACCAAGATATGATTCAAATGTGCAGAAAATTAAAAAAATCAGAAAAATGAAAAACCAAAGTACATAGTCTTCTTATGTCATATAGTAAGCATATTCAAGTTGATAAACAAGGTTTGGACATATTCAAACCATACAAATCATGTATCTATACCCCCTAACCCTAAACTTTGTCTTATGAAGTCAAGCATGAAGAGAAGTGGTTTTGGGTTGCAAACATGGAAATTTCAAAAACCTCCCAAAAACTTCATTTTAGAGTGACTGAGAAGGTTACATGTTTCCCTTTTCGTTTTCATGTTTTAAACTTGTTTAAATTATCTTGGTAAAACCTAGGATTTCATGAAGATACAAATGGGTGGGCACAATATTCAAAAAAATCAGAAAATTGAAAAACCAAATCACATTGTCTTCTTATGTCATATGGTAAGCATTCAAGTTGATAAATTAACAAGGTCTAGATATATCCAAACCAGACAAATCATGTATCTACGTTACCCCCTGTCGATCTTATGAAGTCTAGCATGAAGGGAAGTCGTTTTCGGTTTCAAACATGGAAATTTCAAGAACATCCCAAAAGCTTCCATTTTAGAGTTACTAAAAGAAGGATATACAGACTTCCCTTTTTCATTTTCATGTTTTAAACTTGTTTAAATCCTTGTCAAACCAAAGATTTTGACCAAGATTCAAATGGGCATAAAAATTTAGAAAAAAAATCAAAAGAGAATGAAAAACCAAAGCACATAGCATTCTTATATATGTCATATGTATAGTAAGCATTCAAGTTGATAAACCAGGTCTAGACATATTCAAACCAGAAAAATCATGTATATATCTACCCCTAAAACCCTAAACTCTTTCTTATGAAGTCAATCATGAAGAGAAGTGGTTTTGGGTTTCAAACATGGAAATTTCAAGAACCTCCCAAAAGATTTAATTTAGAGTGTGACTAATAAGGATCCATGCTTACCTTTTCATTTTCACAATTTAAACTTGTTTAAATCTTTGTCAAACATATGATTTGACCAAGATTCAAATATATGGGCATAAAATTCAAAAAAAATCAGAAAAATGAAAAACAAAAGCATATAGTCTTCTTATGTCATATAGTAAGCATTCAAGTTGATAAATTAACAAGGTTTGGACATATTCAAACCATACAAATCATGTATCTACCCCTAACCCTAAACTCGGTCGATCTTATGAAGTGTAGCATGAAGAGAGGTCGTTTTGGGTTTCAAACATGGAAATTTCAAGAACATCCCAAAATGCTTCATTTTAGAGTGACTAAGAAGGATCCAGGCTTACTTATTCGTTTTCACGTGTTAAACTTGTCTAATCTTGGTCAAACCTAGGATTTGACCAAGATTCAAATGCGCAGAAAATTTAAAAAATCAGAAAAATGAAAACCAAAGTACATAGTCTTCTTATGTCATATAGTAAGCATATTCAAGTTGATAAACAAGGTTTGAACCTTGATCTGTAGTAGTGGGCAAAACCCTAGTTTAACCTATTTAATTATAGATTCGTAGGTTGATTTTTCTACATTTTTATTATTACTAACCTATTTAATTATAGATTCGTAGGTTGATTTTTCTATACCTTTTTATTATTACTATGCAGCACAAGTGTGTTTGCCCGTCGAGTGAAACTCGGAGGAAGAGGGATCACTCGGAGGAAGGAGAGAAGAAGGGAGAGAATTATGGTGTCTCCCCTTTTTCGGGTGATGATGTTGACTTTTGTGCAGGGTTTGTCAGTGAGCAGGAGGTGCGAGCGAGCGAGCGAGCGAGCGGAGAGGCCGAGAATGAGAGAGATTTTTTTTTTGTGAGAGGGACAACCGAAGGATCCAGAAGGACCCACAGACTTCCAATACGCATCCTGATGCGTCTTCTCTTGACAAAGAAGATGGCTGGGAGTTTGCGTACCTATTGCACGTGACTTGTGCTCACTGAAGTGTGGGACCTCACGCGTGGGCACCACACGTAAGTGACAGACCTGTTGGTGTAAAAACTCGGTTGATTATTATAGTGCATTAGAACAAAGTTTCCTATGGATTCAAGGGTAGGAAATCCAAGTTAACTCATTTACATGACATTATTTTTCTTATGTCATATAGTAAGCATTAAAGTTGATAAACAATGTCTAGACATATTCAAACCAGACAAATCATGTATCTATACCCCTAACCCCTAAACTCTGTCTTATGAAGTCAAGCATGTGAACAGATGTGGTTTTGGGTTTCAAACATGGAAATTTCAAAAAACTCCCAAAAGCTTCATTTTAGAGTGCCTAAGAAGGATACATGCTTCCCTTTTCATTTTCATGTTTTATAAAACTTGTTTTAATTATCTTGGTCAAACCTAGGATTTGACGAAGATACAAATGGGTGGGCACAATGTTCAAAAAAATCAGAAAAATGAAAAACCAAATCACATAGTCTTCTTATGTCATATCGTAAGCAATCAAGTTGATAAACAAGGTCTAGATATATCCAAACCAGACAAATCGTGTATCTACCCCCTTTCGATCTTATGAAGTCTAGCATGAAGGGAAGTCGTTTTGGGTTTCAAACATTGAAATTTCAAGAACATCCCAAAATTAAGCTTCATTTTAGAGTGACTAAGAAGGATACAGACTTCCCTTTTCATTTTCATGTTTTAAACTTGTTTAAATCTTGGTCAAACCAATGATTTGACCAAGATTCAAATGGCCCTAAAAATTTAGAAAAAAATCAAAAGAATGAAAAACCAAAGCACATAGCATTCTTAGATATGTCATATGTATAGTAAGCATTCAAGTTGATAAACAAGGTCTCTAGACATATATATTCAAACCAGAAAAATCATGTATATATCTACCCCTAAAACCCTATATAATTAAACTCAGTCAATCATGAAGAGAAGTGGTTTTGGGTTTCAAACATGGAAATTTCAAGAACCTCCCAAAAGCTTCATTTTAGAGTGACTAAGAAGGATCCAGGCTTACTTATTCGTTTTCACGTGTTAAACTTGTCTAAATCTTGGTCAAACCTAGGATTTGACCAAGATATGATTCAAATGCGCAGAAAATTAAAAAAATCAGAAAAATGAAAAACCAAAGTACATAGTCTTCTTATGTCATATAGTAAGCATATTCAAGTTGATAAACAAAAGGTTTGGACATATTCAAACCATACAAATCATGTATCTATATATACCCCCTAACCCTAAACTTTGTCTTATGAAGTCAAGCATGAAGAGAAGTGGTTTTGGGTTTCAAACATGGAAATTTCAAAAACCTCCCAAAAACTTCATTTTAGAGTGACTGAGAAGGTTACATGCTTCCCTTTTCATTTTCATGTTTTAAACTTGTTTAAATTAGCTTGGTCAAACCTAGGATTTCATGAAGATACAAATGGGTGGGCACAATGTTCAAAAAAATCAGAAAAATGAAAAACCAAATCACATAGTCTTCTTATGTCATATCGTAAGCAATCAAGTTGATAAACAAGGTCTAGATATATCCAAACCAGACAAATCATGTATCTACCCCCTTTCGATCTTATGAAGTCTAGCATGAAGGGAAGTCGTTTTGGGTTTCAAACATTGAAATTTCAAGAACATCCCAAAAGCTTCATTTTAGAGTGACTAAGAAGGATACAGACTTCCCTTTTCATTTTCATGTTTTAAACTTGTTTAAATCTTGGTCAAACCAATGATTTGACCAAGATTCAAATGGCCCTAAAAATTCAGAAAAAAATCAAAAGAATGAAAAACCAAAGCACATAGCATTCTTAGATATGTCATATGTATAGTAAGCATTCAAGTTGATAAACAAGGTCTCTAGACATATATATTCAAACCAGAAAAATCATGTATATATCTACCCCTAAAACCCTATATAATTAAACTCAGTCAATCATGAAGAGAAGTGGTTTTGGGTTTCAAACATGGAAATTTCAAGAACCTCCCAAAAGCTTCATTTTAGAGTGACTAAGAAGGATCCAGGCTTACTTATTCATTTTCACGTGTTAAACTTGTCTAAATCTTGGTCAAACCTAGGATTTGACCAAGATATGATTCAAATGTGCAGAAAATTAAAAAAATCAGAAAAATGAAAAACCAAAGTACATAGTCTTCTTATGTCATATAGTAAGCATATTCAAGTTGATAAACAAGGTTTGGACATATTCAAACCATACAAATCATGTATCTATACCCCCTAACCCTAAACTTTGTCTTATGAAGTCAAGCATGAAGAGAAGTGGTTTTGGGTTTCAAACATGGAAATTTCAAAAACCTCCCAAAAACTTCATTTTAGAGTGACTTAGAAGGTTACATGTTTCCCTTTTCGTTTTCATGTTTTAAACTTGTTTAAATTATCTTGGTAAAACCTAGGATTTCATGAAGATACAAATGGGTGGGCACAATATTCAAAAAAATCAGAAAATTGAAAAACCAAATCACATTGTCTTCTTATGTCATATATATGGTAAGCATTCAAGTTGATAAATTAACAAGGTCTAGATATATCCAAACCAGACAAATCATGTATCTACCCCCTGTCGATCTTATGAAGTCTAGCATGAAGGGAAGTCGTTTTCGGTTTCAAACATGGAAATTTCAAGAACATCCCAAAAGCTTCCATTTTAGAGTTACTAAAAGAAGGATATACAGACTTCCCTTTTTCATTTTCATGTTTTAAACTTGTTTAAATCCTTGTCAAACCAAAGATTTTGACCAAGATTCAAATGGGCATAAAAATTTAGAAAAAAAATCAAAAGAGAATGAAAAACCAAAGCACATAGCATTCTTATATATGTCATATGTATAGTAAGCATTCAACTGATAAACCAGGTCTAGACATATTCAAACCAGAAAAATCATGTATATATCTACCCCTAAAACCCTAAACTCTTTCTTATGAAGTCAATCATGAAGAGAAGTGGTTTTGGGTTTCAAACATGGAAATTTCAAGAACCTCCCAAAAGATTTAATTTAGAGTGTGACTAATAAGGATCCATGCTTACCTTTTCATTTTCACAATTTAAACTTGTTTAAATCTTTGTCAAACATATGATTTGACCAAGATTCAAATATATGGGCATAAAATTCAAAAAAATCAGAAAAATGAAAAACAAAAGCATATAGTCTTCTTATGTCATATAGTAAGCATTCAAGTTGATAAATTAACAAGGTTTGGACATATTCAAACCATACAAATCATGTATCTACCCCTAACCCTAAACTCGGTCGATCTTATGAAGTGTAGCATGAAGAGAGGTCGTTTTGGGTTTCAAACATGGAAATTTCAAGAACATCCCAAAATGCTTCATTTTAGAGTGACTAAGAAGGATCCAGGCTTACTTATTCGTTTTCACGTGTTAAACTTGTCTAATCTTGGTCAAACCTAGGATTTGACCAAGATTCAAATGCGCAGAAAATTTAAAAAATCAGAAAAATGAAAACCAAAGTACATAGTCTTCTTATGTCATATAGTAAGCATATTCAAGTTGATAAACAAGGTTTGAACCTTGATCTGTAGTAGTGGGCAAAACCCTAGTTTAACCTATTTAATTATAGATTCGTAGGTTGATTTTTCTACATTTTTATTATTACTAACCTATTTAATTATAGATTCGTAGGTTGATTTTTCTATACCTTTTTATTATTACTATGCAGCACAAGTGTGTTTGCCCGTCGAGTGAAACTCGGAGGAAGAGGGATCACTCGGAGGAAGGAGAGAAGAAGGGAGAGAATTATGGTGTCTCCCCTTTTTCGGGTGATGATGTTGACTTTTGTGCAGGGTTTGTCAGTGCGCAGGAGGTGCGAGCGAGCGAGCGAGCGAGTCGAGAGAGGCCGAGAATGAGAGAGATTTGTTTTTTTGTGAGAGGGACAACCGAAGGATCCAGAAGGACCCACAGACTTCCAATACGCATCCTGATGCGTCTTCTCTTGACAAAGAAGATGGCTGGGAGTTTGCGTACCTATTGCACGTGACTTGTGCTCACTGAAGTGTGGGACCTCACGCGTGGGCACCACACGTAAGTGACAGACCTGTTGGTGTAAAAACTCGGTTGATTATTATAGTGCATTAGAACAAAGTTTCCTATGGATTCAAGGGTAGGAAATCCAAGTTAACTCATTTACATGACATTATTTTTCTTATGTCATATAGTAAGCATTAAAGTTGATAAACAATGTCTAGACATATTCAAACCAGACAAATCATGTATCTATACCCCTAACCCCTAAACTCTGTCTTATGAAGTCAAGCATGTGAACAGATGTGGTTTTGGGTTTCAAACATGGAAATTTCAAAAAACTCCCAAAAGCTTCATTTTAGAGTGCCTAAGAAGGATACATGCTTCCCTTTTCATTTTCATGTTTTATAAAACTTGTTTTAATTATCTTGGTCAAACCTAGGATTTGACGAAGATACAAATGGGTGGGCAAAATGTTCAAAAAAATCAGAAAAATGGAAAACCAAATCACATAGTCTTCTTATGTCATATCGTAAGCAATCAAGTTGATAAACAAGGTCTAGATATATCCAAACCAGACAAATCGTGTATCTACCCCCTTTCGATCTTATGAAGTCTAGCATGAAGGGAAGTCGTTTTGGGTTTCAAACATTGAAATTTCAAGAACATCCCAAAATTAAGCTTCATTTTAGAGTGACTAAGAAGGATACAGACTTCCCTTTTCATTTTCATGTTTTAAACTTGTTTAAATCTTGGTCAAACCAAGGATTTGACCAAGATTCAAATGGCCCTAAAAATTCAGAAAAAAAAATCAAAAGAATGAAAAACCAAAGCACATAGCATTCTTAGATATGTCATATGTATAGTAAGCATTCAAGTTGATAAACAAGGTCTCTAGACATATATATTCAAACCAGAAAAATCATGTATATATCTACCCCTAAAACCCTATATAATTAAACTCAGTCAATCATGAAGAGAAGTGGTTTTGGGTTTCAAACATGGAAATTTCAAGAACCTCCCAAAAGCTTCATTTTAGAGTGACTAAGAAGGATCCAGGCTTACTTATTCGTTTTCACGTGTTAAACTTGTCTAAATCTTGGTCAAACCTAGGATTTGACCAAGATATGATTCAAATGCGCAGAAAATTAAAAAAATCAGAAAAATGAAAAACCAAAGTACATAGTCTTCTTATGTCATATAGTAAGCATATTCAAGTTGATAAACAAAAGGTTTGGACATATTCAAACCATACAAATCATGTATCTATATATACCCCCTAACCCTAAACTTTGTCTTATGAAGTCAAGCATGAAGAGAAGTGGTTTTGGGTTTCAAACATGGAAATTTCAAAAACCTCCCAAAAACTTCATTTTAGAGTGACTGAGAAGGTTACATGCTTCCCTTTTCATTTTCATGTTTTAAACTTGTTTAAATTAGCTTGGTCAAACCTAGGATTTCATGAAGATACAAATGGGTGGGCACAATGTTCAAAAAAATCAGAAAAACGAAAAACCAAATCACATAGTCTTCTTATGTCATATCGTAAGCAATCAAGTTGATAAACAAGGTCTAGATATATCCAAACCAGACAAATCATGTATCTAGCCCCTTTCGATCTTATGAAGTCTAGCATGAAGGGAAGTCGTTTTGGGTTTCAAACATTGAAATTTCAAGAACATCCCAAAAGCTTCATTTTAGAGTGACTAAGAAGGATACAGACTTCCCTTTTCATTTTCATGTTTTAAACTTGTTTAAATCTTGGTCAAACCAATGATTTGACCAAGATTCAAATGGCCCTAAAAATTCAGAAAAAAATCAAAAGAATGAAAAACCAAAGCACATAGCATTCTTAGATATGTCATATGTATAGTAAGCATTCAAGTTGATAAACAAGGTCTAGACATATATATTCAAACCAGAAAAATCATGTATATATCTACCCCTAAAATCCTATATAATTAAACTCAGTCAATCATGAAGAGAAGTGGTTTTGGGTTTCAAACATGGAAATTTCAAGAACCTCCCAAAAGCTTCATTTTAGAGTGACTAAGAAGGATCCAGGCTTACTTATTCGTTTTCACGTGTTAAACTTGTCTAAATCTTGGTCAAACCTAGGATTTGACCAAGATATGATTCAAATGTGCAGAAAATTAAAAAAAGATCAGAAAAATGAAAAACCAAAGTACATAGTCTTCTTATGTCATATAGTAAGCATATTCAAGTTGATAAACAAGGTTTGGACATATTCAAACCATACAAATCATGTATCTATACCCCTAACCCTAAACTTTGTCTTATGAAGTCAAGCATGAAGAGAAGTGGTTTTGGGTTTCAAACATGGAAATTTCAAAAACCTCCCAAAAACTTCATTTTAGAGTGACTGAGAAGGTTACATGTTTCCCTTTTCGTTTTCATGTTTTAAACTTGTTTAAATTATCTTGGTAAAACCTAGGATTTCATGAAGATACAAATGGGTGGGCACAATATTCAAAAAAATCAGAAAATTGAAAAACCAAATCACATTGTCTTCTTATGTCATATCGTAAGCATTCAAGTTGATAAATTAACAAGGTCTAGATATATCCAAACCAGACAAATCATGTATCTACCCCCTGTCGATCTTATGAAGTCTAGCATGAAGGGAAGTCGTTTTCGGTTTCAAACATGGAAATTTCAAGAACATCCCAAAAGCTTCCATTTTAGAGTTACTAAAAGAAGGATATACAGACTTCCCTTTTTCATTTTCATGTTTTAAACTTGTTTAAATCCTTGTCAAACCAAAGATTTTGACCAAGATTCAAATGGGCATAAAAATTTAGAAAAAAAATCAAAAGAGAATGAAAAACCAAAGCACATAGCATTCTTATATATGTCATATGTATAGTAAGCATTCAAGTTGATAAACCAGGTCTAGACATATTCAAACCAGAAAAATCATGTATATATCTACCCCTAAAACCCTAAACTCTTTCTTATGAAGTCAATCATGAAGAGAAGTGGTTTTGGGTTTCAAACATGGAAATTTCAAGAACCTCCCAAAAGATTTAATTTAGAGTGTGACTAATAAGGATCCATGCTTACCTTTTCATTTTCACAATTTAAACTTGTTTAAATCTTTGTCAAACATATGATTTGACCAAGATTCAAATATATGGGCATAAAATTCAAAAAAAATCAGAAAAATGAAAAACAAAAGCATATAGTCTTCTTATGTCATATAGTAAGCATTCAAGTTGATAAATTAACAAGGTTTGGACATATTCAAACCATACAAATCATGTATCTACCCCTAACCCTAAACTCGGTCGATCTTATGAAGTGTAGCATGAAGAGAGGTCGTTTTGGGTTTCAAACATGGAAATTTCAAGAACATCCCAAAATGCTTCATTTTAGAGTGACTAAGAAGGATCCAGGCTTACTTATTCGTTTTCACGTGTTAAACTTGTCTAATCTTGGTCAAACCTGGGATTTGACCAAGATTCAAATGCGCAGAAAATTTAAAAAATCAGAAAAATGAAAACCAAAGTACATAGTCTTCTTATGTCATATAGTAAGCATATTCAAGTTGATAAACAAGGTTTGAACCTTGATCTGTAGTAGTGGGCAAAACCCTAGTTTAACCTATTTAATTATAGATTCGTAGGTTGATTTTTCTACATTTTTATTATTACTAACCTATTTAATTATAGATTCGTAGGTTGATTTTTCTATACCTTTTTATTATTACTATGCAGCACAAGTGTGTTTGCCCGTCGAGTGAAACTCGGAGGAAGAGGGATCACTCGGAAGGAGAGAAGAAGGGAGAGAATTATGGTGTCTCCCCTTTTTCGGGTGATGATGTTGACTTTTGTGCAGGGTTTGTCAGTGCGCAGGAGGTGCGAGCGAGCGAGCGAGTCGAGAGGCCGAGAATGAGAGAGATTTGTTTTTTGTGAGAGGGACAACCGAAGGATCCAGAAGGACCCACAGACTTCCAATACGCATCCTGATGCGTCTTCTCTTGACAAAGAAGATGGCTGGGAGTTTGCGTACCTATTGCACGTGACTTGTGCTCACTGAAGTGTGGGACCTCACGCGTGGGCACCACACGTAAGTGACAGACCTGTTGGTGTAAAAACTCGGTTGATTATTATAGTGCATTAGAACAAAGTTTCCTATGGATTCAAGGGTAGGAAATCCAAGTTAACTCATTTACATGACATTATTTTTCTTATGTCATATAGTAAGCATTAAAGTTGATAAACAATGTCTAGACATATTCAAACCAGACAAATCATGTATCTATACCCCTAACCCCTAAACTCTGTCTTATGAAGTCAAGCATGTGAAGAGATGTGGTTTTGGGTTTCAAACATGGAAATTTCAAAAAACTCCCAAAAGCTTCATTTTAGAGTGCCTAAGAAGGATACATGCTTCCCTTTTCATTTTCATGTTTTATAAAACTTGTTTTAATTATCTTGGTCAAACCTAGGATTTGACGAAGATACAAATGGGTGGGCAAAAAATTAAAAAAATCAGAAAAATGGAAAACCAAATCACATAGTCTTCTTATGTCATATCGTAAGCAATCAAGTTGATAAACAAGGTCTAGATATATCCAAACCAGACAAATCGTGTATATACCCCCTTTCGATCTTATGAAGTCTAGCATGAAGGGAAGTCGTTTTGGGTTTCAAACATTGAAATTTCAAGAACATCCCAAAAGCTTCATTTTAGATTGACTAAGAAGGATACAGACTTCCCTTTTCATTTTCATGTTTTAAACTTGTTTCAATCTTGGTCAAACCAAGGATTTGACCAAGATTCAAATGGCCCTAAAAATTCAGAAAAAAATCAAAAGAATGAAAAACCAGAAAAATCATGTATATATATATCTACCCCTAAAACCCTAATTAAACTCAGTCAATCATGAAGAGAAGTGGTTTTGGGTTTCAAACATGGAAATTTCAAGAACCTCCCAAAAGCTTCATTTTAGAGTTACTAAGAAGGATCCAGGCTTCCCTTTTCATTTTCATGTTTTAAAATTGTTTAAATTATCTTGGTCAAACCTAGGATTTCATGAAGATACAAATGGGTGGGCACAATATTCAAAAAAATCAGAAAAATGAAAAACCAAAGCACATAGTCTTCTTATGTCATATAGTTAGCATTAAAGTTGTTAAACAAGGTCTAGACATATTCAAACTAGACAAACCAAATGTATCTACACCCCCTGACCCCTAAACTCTATCTTATGAAGTCAGGCATGAAGAGAAGTGGTTTTGGGTTTCAAACATGGAATTTTCAAAAACCTCCCAAAAACTTCATTTTAGAGTGACTAAGAAGTATACATGCTTCCCTTTTCATATTCATGTTTTAAACTTGTTTAAATTATCTTGGTCAAACGACCTAGGATTTGACAAGATTCAAATGGGCATCAAAATTCAAAAAAAATCAGAAAAATGAAAACAAAAGCAAATAGTTTTCTTATGTCATATAGTAAGCATTCAAGTTGATAAACAAGGTCTAGACATATTAAAACCAGAAAAATCATGTATATATCTACCCCTAACCCTAAACTAATCTGTCGATCTTATGAAGTCAATCATGAAGAGAAGTGGTTTTGGGTTTCAAACATGGAAATTTCAAGAACCTCCCAAAGGCTTCATTTTAGAGTGACTAAGAAGGATCCAGGCTTACTTATTCGTTTTCACGTGTTAAACTTGTCTAAATCTTGGTCAAATTTAGGATTTGACCAAGATTCAAATGCGCAGAAAATTAAAAAAATCAGAAAAATGAAAAACCAAAGTACATAGTCTTCTTATGTCATATAGTAAGCATATTCAAGTTGATAAACAAGGTCTAGACATATTCAAAGTTTCAAACTAGACAAACCATGTATCTACCCCCTAACCCCTAAACTCTGTCTTATGAAGTCAAGCATGAAGAGAAGTGGTTTTGGGTTTCAAACATGGAAATTTCAAAAACCTCCCAAAAACTTCATTTTAGAGTGACTAAGAAGGATACATGCTTCCCTTTTCATTTCCATGTTTTAAACTTGTTTAAATTATCTTGGTCAAACCTAGGATTTGACAAGATTCAAATGGGCATCAAAATTCAAAAAAATCAGAAAAATGAAAAACCAAAGCAAATAGTTTTCTTATGTCATATAGTAAGAATTAAAGTTGATAAACAAGGTCTAGACATATTCAAACCAAACAAATCATGTATATATCTACCCCTAACCCTAAACTCTGTCTTATGAAGTCAAGCATGGAAATTTCAAGAACATCCCAAAAGCTTCATTTTAGAGTGACTAAGAAGGATCCATGCTTACCTTTTCATATATTTTAAACTTGTTTAAATCTTTGTCAAACCTAGGATTTGACCAAAAGATTCAAATGGGCATAAAATTCAAAAAAATCAGAAAAATGAAAAACACTACGAACAGTGAACAATACTGTTTCGCGTCCCTACAGTACACCATGTACAGTGTTGCGAGTGACCTGTGGGACGTCCTTCACGGATAGAGATCAGGTGACATGCACCTTTCGCATGTCACCTGGTGACATGCGGCTTAAATCTAGATTTAAATATTGCGTAAAAATCATGTCCCAACCTATAGCCCTCTCGATTTATAGGCCCCTGCCGCCTCTCCCCATTCACTTCACTTCTCGCTACCTCACTCCTCTCGATTTATATAGGCCCCTGCCGCCTCTCCCCATTCATCTTCAAAATCCTATAGCCCCAACCTGTACAGTGCTCGTCGGCGGCTGTACCATCCACAACCTCTGTATTAGCGCCTCCCTGCACCCCCATCTTCCGGCGATGAATCCCACGAGTGGACAAGGGGGCCTGTTAGGTGTGCGGCCCACCGTCGTAATCCCCCAGCAGCAACTACAGGACCTCGCCGCCAACTCGCACGCCCCCCTACAGCTGCTGCAGCAGGCGCATGGCGGCCTCGCCGTTGAGTCTGATGTGCCCACCAAGCGGCAGCGGATCAACGACCTCTCCGTGGGCTCAGACGTGACAGTCCTGCTGCAGCTGCAAGACAACCTCGCCGTCGCCGGGGAGTCGGTCCTCTCCAAGGAGGAGAGCTTCGAGGTCAGTGGTTAATGTAGTTTAATCATTGGTTTAAAACTAGTTAGCCCCCTACTGAGTATTATTCGGAGGGGATTTGATGCAAAATACTTCATTCACCATGTTTTGGCGTGAGTATTTGCGGCAGATCAGGACAACCTGAGAGATAGCCTGTCCTGGGGCATTATTAGTTTTTTTTTGAGGGGTTCCTCGGGCCTTATTAGTGAAGCGTCCAATTTCTATTCACGTAATCCATGCCAGCAGGCCTCAGGACTTGTAATTTTGCATTGGAATCAATCCCTCAGCCTGATCCATGCTGGAACGGGGTGGATGCCTGGAAGGAGAAGCAGCAATCGGAGCACGTATGCGGAACGACCAGAAACGCGAGAGCATAGAGGTGTTGCGGTTCCACGTCCACCCGACGTGCGCGGAAGTGTTTCCTGAGGATCCCCGCGACTCTGATCCTGTCCAATACTCTTCTGCCAAACAGATAAAATGTGTTCTTATTAAGAAAGACCCAGATATTACTCACTGAACCATGTGAAAACACGTCAACCAAACAAGGCACAAGGGATTTCTACTGCACTAATACTAGCTGCATTACCACTTTCGAACTTCAATGCAAACTTGAAACTTCACTGCAGTCTTTTTCCCCCTTTCGAACTTGAGATCCAGCCTCTCCATCGATTGATGCATAGGGCAAACTTTATTAGTTCATGTTTCGTTCTTAGTTTGAAACTTTATTACTCCAAGCTCCGGAGTACTCATATTACTACAGTATTGCAATTGAAATTTATACATATTACAATTACTATTGAAGTTAGTCTTGTACATATTACTATGAGTATTGAAGTTTAAGTCCTGCAAACTTTCGGAGTACTATATTTTTACGGTTTTGCTATGTCTCAGTCAACTGAGAATTCCTTAAGTCTCAGTCACTCACAAAAATACACTTGAGTTGCACTTTTCTGTCAAAAAAGTGCAATTGAACTTTTCTACTAGAAAAGTGCAACCGACCCGTTGCACTTTTCTGACGTGACTGAGACTTAAGAAATTCTCAGTTGACTGAGACATAGACACACCCATATTTTTACTATTGAAGTTACACTCTTGCACTTTATTAGTATAATATCATGTGTCACACAGGGTCGCTCTGTGAATCTACCATCTAATGAAGGACGACAACATGAAGCGTCTCTGCAAGTAATCCGGCGGTCGCTCCTGGATGAGTCGCGCGAGTTGATTGACCATGCGTCCAAGCTCCGAGATGTGAACGCACATCTGGTAAACCGTGCTATGAAGCTATGGAATGAGTATGCCGTACTCTTGAATGAGCACTCATCTCTATCAAAGGAGAACTCATCTCTATCGAAGGAGAACCTCTCCATGGTAAATCAGAACGGGTCTCTAACGAAGGAGAACATCTCCATCCTAAAAGAGAACTCATCTCTGAAAAAGGAGAACATCTCCATCCTAAAAGAGAATTCATCTCTGAAAAAGGAGCACACCTACTACAAGTGGCGGAGCATGACAGGAAACAAGTAATCTTCTTCGGGCGTGAAGAAGTTGTACCCATATGTGCATGTAGAGAGGTGGAGACGGTTGCCGATGAGACAAGTGAGTAGATTGAGGAGGGCAGCCACAACCCACAACGTTTGTAGTTACAAATCTTCTATCGTAAAAGTAGTAGTATCGAAATTAATATGTATCCCTTAATATATGTGGTGTTTGGCAATATATAGTTTAACATGCAAGGACTCTGCAATGTAATTTGTATCAGTTTGATTGGCTTTCTACCCAAGTGAGCATGTGTCATATTTGTCCAAGGTTTGATTTTTGCATCTTATCATATTTTGTTGAATACCATACTAAAAAATTCCATGTGCATCATTTTGATGCAGAGGCTGGGGGTCTCAACTTCCATTACGAAAAGGATTTGTCAAGACATGAAACATTGGATAAAATCTTTGACTGTACCCTGCAAGTGTGGCACCTAGAAACAATGATTAAAATTCAAAGCTGCATCTCCTACCAATACAAATGGTATATCAGACAATTTTGAAACAAATTGAATCCAACCCGAAATAAATTAAATTATATTTGGAAGAAGATATGTAGAAATACCCCTGTACAGTAGGACGCTATGTGCAATGCACGACATATTGGCAAAAAATTACCCGCATGTACCAAAGGCATGGGCACCAAGATCTGATGCAAATTTGAATTCGGCCAAAGGAGGGTACTAGCAAAGATTTCGATCGTGTCAGCGATCCAGACATTCTTATGAAGTAAAGGGAATTTGATCATCTTGGTCTTGCAAGTAATGAAATGTGGGGACTCCTAAGATCGACGCCTTCAACACTGATGTTTCTTTCTATCAGAAGCTAGTGGCTGACAACTTTGATTCCTATTCGGCTGATGCAGATATCCATGAGATCATCAAGAGGATCTTGGAACATGTTGAAGCACGTGTCGACATTCTGCTCTCGTGCTTGAAGGCAGATGATTTTGATAGGGTGATGCAAAAGCCGCCATATGGTCAATAGATTGTTATTATATACAAGGATGTTTCTTGGGTCATCATCTAGATCTTTTGTTTTCTTATGTGTTAGCAGTACTTTATGGAAACTATGTTAGTATTGTCTTATACTGAATTGTTGCTATATCTGGACACCGGATGCTTATGTTCTATGACATTATGGAATGTATGGAAAAAAGATGACACCTTTTTAGCTATTCAGAAAAGGCAAAAAAACAACAACAATTTGTTTCCCACAATAAAATGAAATCTTATTGCACCTTTCCCCAAAATGTTAATGCACATTTTACCTTGGGCATTTTTGTTAAGACCCATGGTTTTTTATATAAAATGGTAGGCCATATTTTGAAGTTAGTTTTTTTAAAAAAACATATCAAAATTCAAGCTTATCATTTTATAGCCACAAGTTCACTTTTTTTTCTTCATTTTTTTCTGAAACAGGGTGGGAATCGACTGCATGCCATTCCTTGCAAACATTGGCGAATGTCGGAAATAATCTTAGATAGGGCGAACTCTAAAAGAAGAGGTAAATACCGAAATAGTCCCGAGACATTGTGATGCATGTAATTCTAACGCAATCCCAATAAACCAAAACATATTTTATTATAAGTAGAACCTATATACATACCAATTATGTAATGGCAAAACTTTAGTTCTTTTGAAAATCATTTTGTAATTGGATCGATCAAGAATTTTTTCAATATCTTTTGCTCGATGCACAACTCGGAATTTATGATCTTTGTTGTCGAGCCATTTCAGGAGTCCTTTAAGTCATAGGATAGGAAAAACGTATGTACATCTTGTCTATTTGAATCCTATGGGAATATGAGTTTCTTTGATTGTACCAAAGGGATTTTTCCATGAGGGATGACCTAATGTTTTGTTCATATAGGATTTGTAGTACAAGATTCATATGGGATATGTTCCCTTTGAATATAACCAATAGTGTAGAATAATTCCCGTAGGATCTAAATCCTATAAATCAAAGGAGCCTCAGTTGTTTTCGTCACCACATATAAAATCAGCGCCAACTCAATGAGATGATAAATGTTGTCGGATGAAACATGGCGTTTCTTTCAAATATAAAGAAATATCTGAAGTCTTCAATTCTACGCGTATGATAATGAATAGCTCAAGGTTATTTTACATATACTAAGATCCATGATACATCAATCTTTTTAATGCGGAGAACGAGTCTATATATGTTTTTTGGTACCTAGTCCATGTTTTGTTTTCGAAATCGGCTCCACGCAGTGTTCACTAAAATAGGCGCAACTTTGTCATATGAAGTCCGTTTTAAGTACTCAAATATTCAGAAAAAAACACATATATATGAATGGATGGATATTCACTAAAAATCAAGGTAGGATGGCTGCCGTACCGCCCATGCTTACAAATGAGACATTGATGGGGTCGGACCGCGTCCATTTTTTTTCGCGCATCCACCAAACCATTTCAACGAAGCGCCAAAACAGCGGCGAAAATAGCTCGGGTTGCCGCCTCCAATTTTCAAATGTTCGAATTTCCGATCTTATCCTTTCATCAAAAACGTCCCCAGCGGTTCTTCTCTTGGCCAAGGCCAATCTCACCCCAGCCATTAAAACATACCACCGGCACAGGCGCCGAATCCCACATCTCTCACGCGTCACACACCGAATCGGAGTATCTCGCCCGACGACGGCAGTGCACCACCGTCCCACCTCGCCACCACAGCCTCCTGACCAGACGCTGTAGTGTCCGAGAAGACGTTGTCAAGCAAGCCGGAGCCGCTTCCCCTACGAAGGCGCACACCGCACCATTTGTGCTCCACCGTAGCCGACGCCCACCGCGCCGGATCCTGCTCAGGGACGCCGTCCACCTCCGCCGCTGCGTCGGATCTGCTTCCCGACTCCCTGGTCTACCGCACGGTGAAATGGGTAGACCCCGCGCCCAACCGGTCCACCGCGCGAAACCAAAGCGTAAAGCCGTCCACTCCCCATGCGAAGGTTGGTGTTTAGCCGCTTCCGTTATGCATTTCATTTCCGAACATCAGTTTCGTGCGATCTGGGGTTTCAAGTTTACTTTTCCTACAATCTGTTTGGTGCTATCTGGTATGACTGTAGTAGAAGTCAAGCCTGCAGAGTGATTAGTCGACATTATTAAACTGCATGTTTATAAATCTTGTAATCATCAATTGGCATGCACAGGGAAATCATTTATTTTTGATCTACGCTTTATTCCTTTTTGAGCTATCATCTACTTGCTACTACTAATTTGCCCTTCTACTGCTCTACTCAAAGTTCCATGATAAATCTCGTTAGCATTTTTTTCTAATGCATGCTAAAGATACTGTAGTAGAGTACAAAGAGGGCCGGAGAGAAAATATAGGCATCACCAGTGAACAATCAAACACCTCTCCTGTCTCCATCGATAACAATCATTTTCTTATTCAGAACTTGATCCTACTGAACAAGAGTCTGAGGGAGACCTGAGTAAAGAGGATGCCCTTGTCAAGCACCCTACTCCACCACCCAAGGTGATTGCTCGCTCTTTTCATTGGCATTATTGTTGCATCTTCAATAACTGTGATGTATCTGTCCAACCCAGCCCAAGTTATAGCATTATCATCTGCTCAGTTAACACATAATAATAACATATGTTTCATCATGTCTTGGCTTGCTGTTCTTATGTTCCATAATCGTATCAAGCATGTATATGATTTTGTTGATTGAAGTACCGTTTATCTCTGGCAGGCATCAGGGACTTCACGTAAGGACGTTTCAAATACCAACAAGGTGAAGAACATAGTTCAACAGGAAGATCAATATCTGCCAGCTCACCTAAAAATAAAAAGGGTTCAAGCTGGTCATGTCAGATCACAAACAAATGCAGTGAACAGAGTAAAAACAAGGTCTCAGACTCAGAGTCACTCTAATCTAGTTGAAAATGATGACCAGGCAAAAAAATATTGTAATGCGAAACACCAACATAAAAAGCTTCGACCTAACCCCACATCGGTTGGTCTAAAAGCTGTAGACGGAGCAAATACCAAACCACATGTTCCCCAGCCACCTGTTGCCAATCCAGTTACCCAAGAACAATTCACAGCAGACCCAGTTTCAACAGCAGGTTCTCAACACCTAACTAATCACGATCGCCCGCTGACATTTAGTCCTGCCAGAGACAACTTCTTCCTTAAAGATGATGGTGGGGCCGAATTAGGTACGTGTTCCCTTACATGCTCCGTTACATAAATACCTTGATAGCTTGATGTAATGCTTAAATTTGCAGTTCCACCACGACCAAGAAAACGAAGGGGGCCAACGACTTTGAAATCACTTAAAAATAAGATTGCCCGAATGGGAACAAGATTTCCCATCACATCAGTTATAGCAGGTATCAGAAGGCCACTGGATCCACAAGAATCATCTAATATAGCATCGATCACAGGCGTTTTTGTCAGGACTCAAATTCCTATCTTTCCATCATGGAAACAACACGTAAACACCCCTTCTCATTTTGAAGGTTTACTGCACATGTTACATGTAAGTCATTTTCGTAAACAATACCATGTTGCTCGTTCACATTCCCTCTAGCTTTCTGTTGGCTAGCTATCTAACACATGAACGGTTCCCATTGTTGTAAACAGACATGTCTTGAGTTTGATGATGACATGAAGAATGTAATCACTGTTATCAGGAGCATATTCTCTTCAGCGTTGCGCCAGGAGCGCCATAGGCTAAAGATGAGATACTTTGCTGGGAGGACTCCTAGCGATATTCCAACAACCTCTCCTATACTACAGATGACTGATGATCAATGGTGTGATCTTGTTGAGTATTGGTCTGCTCAAAAGAATTTGGTATGTTCTGTGAAGACAGTGAGACAAGATCACATTACTGATTCCTTTTTAAGCATGTGTCTCACAAGTCTTCATTTGTAGTTCATCGCTCGAAGTAACATGCGTGCTCGTAATAATGTACGTTTACAACAGCGTACAGGATCTCGTAGCTTGATTGGACACCTCTACTGTATGGTAAGGAATGTTATCTGTACAACTATATTTAAATTAGTAAATCATTTAGAATTTATAGATGCACAATATACATCGTAAATTGATGTCTCTGTTTTATTTATATTTTTTTTGAAAACTTTCAATTGTCGCATGTCGGCATGTGACGTGGTTGTGAAACTAATTTATATTTTCTCTTGCGAAAATATCAGAAGGCAAGGCAAGCATACTGTGAGAGTACAGACAGAGAGATGAGTCTACTTGAGCAATTCAAGGTGTGCCAGACGAGCAGAAATGGTTTGACTGGACATTTTGCACAGAGTGTTATTGTAAGTATTCTCTACTAATGTCAGTTATGGTTTTCAATTGTATTCAGAAATATCTTGTCATATTTGTCAAGCTTCATGCACTAGCCAACACAACCAAATGTCTGAACTGCTGGAAAGGGCTAGTACAATTCACTTATATACTTCTCAGCAATATCATGCACATTACGAATTCTACACATGGATCCATGCATATTTTTATAGTCCTGCTATTACGTGTTAGCAATAGAAGACATGTCAATATGATGTAACATGCTCTTACTAAAATGTATATGCGGTAATCAGCCATGCCAGTTTGTAGGATTATTAGAGGTAGTTCATACACATGTCTTCACATTATAATCTCTTCTCTTACACATGTGTAACAACTGAAAACTCCTCAGTCTGACATGAAAGTGGAGCTGGCAAAACCAAAGAAAGATGGTATAGAAAAAACCCAGGAAGAATGTCTGAATTCATTTTCCAAGGTACTACAATGTCATGGTATAGCCAACAACACATTCCTGCGTAATGCTGGGTTCACAACTAATTTGTCGAGGTCCAAGTCCAAGTCAAAGCCCAAGCGCAGGTTGAGGTCCAAGTCATTGTCTTTTTATGTTCTCGAGGAACTACTCAAAGAGGAACGAGCAATAGTGGCTGCACAAAGAGTAGTCATCCACCGTATAACTGCAGGATTAGAAGCAAGTCAAGCCCACCTGGGCAACATCCTGAGAAAGTGTGGGAGATGCTGAATACCACAGTGAACACTGACAGTCAAAGGTGTCCCTTGGTTGTGTGAAAGGGTTTGTGATGCTGAACTATTTTGTTGGTGCTTCTATCTGCACTTGTTATGTACCTGGTGGTTGTTTCCTTGGTGATGTGGATTAAATGAAAACTGAATGGATTGGATGCACCAATATTTAATCAAGGTTTAATCTGATTTGTAGTATTTTTTATATTGCGCTGCATGGGAAAAGTATAACTATTAGTTGGCCCATTGGTGACCATTTTCATACATTATTTTAGTTGATTGGTCCTTGTCCTTGTATCCCTGAAAGGAGGCAGTACTACAGTAAGCTACCAATTTTGCTAGTACAGTATTTTTTTAGCGCCAGCTAAATTGAAAATATCTGTCAAGCGCTACAATCTCCCGCCAATAAAATCCAAAATATTTGTACATGGGAACTGATTTTGGTTGTGATTATGACTTGATGTGACCGTATAGTAGTGTCATGCGCATGCGGGACTGGTGTTTTGAAACATAGGAGCATATGCTCCCTCCATTTTGAAATGCATCTTACACATATTTTGAATTTCAAAAAAATGAAACAAAAAATTCGCATGTACATCTTCTCGTGCTACGCCCTTAAAAAGTTGCGACTTGTCGTGTGACGTGTGTAAAAAGATAAAACACAGTACTAAAAATAATGCTTTTCACAAGATAAGTTTTCTCTTTTTTACATAGACCACAAAAAATATTGGTTTTTCGTGAAACTTGACGAACGAACATATATTATGAATATGTACATGTAAATTTTTTGCTAATTTTTTTCGACATTTTAAAATATGATTTTTTGGTAGAGGGAGCATATGCACCCGGGAGCCAAATTGAATTTCCGCATGCATATGACACTACTCTATGTTACTACCTTCATAATGCATAGTAACTTAGATGTAGTACTATCATGCATGATTGTTTTAGTTAGTATGTAGACTCATTCTATCTTGAAAAGTGTTATGGTAACATAGCTAGTTACCACAACCAGCTCTATGTTAATACTCCTTAGTTACTCCCACTATGAGTAGTCTAAGTAGCATGGTCTACCCCGGAAGTAGATCCTCTAACGTGCAATAGACAAGTCGGGTAAGCTACACCTCTCTAATTTTCCTTCTCCACATCTACATGATTAAGTCTAATTTGATCTAAATTAACTTCCATAATATATGTAAGCCATATGCATTTACGATAATTAGTAACAATCAAAATTATGACTATCTTTTTAAAATATTTATACGATTTTTTATACAGTAAAAATATACAGTGGTTGCTACAGTAAATACGTACAGTATTTGTTACATTTTCCTGATTTTTCTTCTACGTTTTGCACTACTTAAGCACTGTGCTTACCTGACTTGTCATCTCTACGTTAGAGGATATGGTTCCGGTCTACCCCTGGCCTTATATTACAATCACGAGTATATATTACTTGGACCATCTGTACAACATACTTTTGTTGCTCCTTGCAAAAAAAAAACATACATTTGTTGCGACTGGATTATTAATAAAAGCCGTGTGCATCACCACGATGCAGAGGCTGGGGTCATATCCCCTTTTCGAAGAAAAAAAATTACTTAGTCAAGCTGCAAAATCTCCTAGTACCAATCCCGAAATATTTCAGAAGGGCTTTTCAAAATTGATTTTCAAGATATATCATGATTATGCTCGTGGTAACCGATTTTCAACGTGATGATGACTTGATGTGACACTTGACCGTACTAGTACGGTCTCATATTTTTGTATTACTTGGACTATAGCCAAATTCGAAATCTCATTCCAGCGGCAAAACTTCCCGCTCGAAAAATACAAATATTTCACACGCCTCTAACTTCCCATTCTACCCTCGTAAAGATGACAACAATGTCCATATGCATAAGTCGGTTGGTGGGGGGTCTACCCGTCATTTTTTTCGATCACCACCTCCCTAGCTCCGAAACTCCCCGAAAAAAAATTCATTTCCCTCACTCTCTCCTCTGAGACCACCCACCGGAACTTCCCAAGTCCCTCTCTCTCCCACCTCCACGACCACCGCACCGGAACATCCCCGCCGGACTTCCCTGGCCTACCCGAGCCCTCGCGATCCTCGTCATCCGGCTGTCTGCCGGAGCCGCTTCATCGACGCCGTCATCAACCGGACTGGATCATCCCCGCCGAACCTCGAAACCATATACTCATCCAGCAGTCTACCGCAGTCGCTTCAGCTGCGGTATCGTCCACCCCACCGGAGCCGCTTCGCCGGATCCGTCGTCCACCGCATCGGATCTTGCTCACCGACACCGCTGTGCATGAACCGGATCTGCTTCACCGGCGCCGTGCATGATCTAAACTCTTCTACTGTCGCTTTTCTATTGCTTGCCTGCAAGTTCTTGTTTAATCTTGGGGGAATCTGTTTGTGCTAACGACGCGCCGTTACGTTTTTGCAGATGAGATGAGTAACCATGAAGTGTAATGGCCGTCTCTCCAACCCCAAGTAGCACATGTAGCGTACTTCATCACCGGATCTATCAACCCCAGGAAGATCTGCTGTGACTCCCACAGAGTGCTTCTCCTAATGTAAGTCCCTTGTTTTAGCGCCATGTTCTGGGTTCAGATGCTTGTTTGTCTGAAGCTCTTTTAGTTCATTCCTAGCTATGACCGTAACATCTTGCTATTTTCTACTTCATTGCTAACTTTAAGCGATTGAACATTTTGGTTTGCATTCCCTGCTCTGTAGATGTAGCCATCATAACTTCTATCTTGCTCAGTCGTTGTTACAAAAATTATACTGTAGGTATTATAGTAACATCCTGCTATAATTTAGTTCATGGCCAATTTTAAGTAATTGCACATGTTGGTTCGCATTCCCTGCTCTATAGCTTTTGGCATCGTAACTTCTATATTTGGTTTACATTCCCTGCTCTGTAGATCTAGCCATCATAACTTTATCTTGCTCAGTCGTTGTTACAAAAATTATGGCCTGCTACTATGTTGTTTGTGCCAATTTTTTACTCCATGAACATGTTGGCTTGCATTCCCTGTAGGTGATGCCATTGTTTTGTATCTAGTTCATTGTAAGCTAACAAAGTAAGGACTTAGTTTGGCATGCTATCACTCTGCTATCTAGCCTGTAGTACAAATAAACTTGTCATACTACTAGATAATAATTTTGCGTGCCATCTTGTTCTTCAAAAGCTGCATTATTGACTTGTTTCTCTGACTTGGCATGACGCTCACATATGGAAAGCTGAACATATTGGTTTGCATTCCCTCTTATACAAGTTCACAGGTGATCCCACTATATTCTGTATCTGGTCCATCCTAAGCTCAAGCATTAACTATCCTCTATGTGTTGCTCATTACAAGTTTATATCCCGAAACATCTTGATTTGCATCCCCTTCACTATAAGTTCAGGAGTATTATTTAGTTCACTTGGCACATGTTGGTTCACATTCCCTCCTCTTTAGCTTTTGCCATCGTAACTTCTATTTTTGGTTTACATTCCCTGCTCTGTAGATGTAGCCATCATAACTTCATCTTGCTCAGTCGTTGTTACAAAATTTATAGCCTGCTACTATGTTGTTCATGCCAATTTTGTACTCCCTGAACATGTTGGTTTGCATGGGACTCGACAGTAGTAAGTCTGCTGTTTCATTCTAACATGCTCTGTTATATTGGCTGTTGGTATGCGGCATGCACTCTTTGTTTGCTTATTGTGCGCATTACAATGATCTTGTTATAACGACGAAATGATGAGTTCCAAATTCTTTGCCAAACAATATTGTAGTGTCTTTGCCTTTCCATTGTTGCTGTCTTAACTTGTAATGTCTTTGTTTCAGATATAGGTGCTGCATGGACAACTTAAAAGATTGCCGGATCGCTTCATTGTATTGCTAGGTTTAATTACCATTCAATTTCTCTGGGTTCTGTAATATTTTTTTCAATGCCTTGCAGCTGATGTAATATTTAGTTAGTTTTTATAGTTCTTTCGCGCATTTTTTCTTTGGTCCTTGTGGTAAGTGAGGCTATCCGACAGAAATCAATGCTGCGTAAATATTCTCAGTATCTAAATCACGAATTCCCATCCCTTAAACGGCCCAATTAAGCGAAATCACATATGTGCCTGCCCGCAAAATCCTAAAGCGCATATTATGCCGGCATATAAACACAACTAAACGGGCTGGCCCACTTACTTCTTTGGCCAGCCCATTTGATTTACGGTGGACCCCACACACTAATTGGGCTGGCCCACTTGCTTTAAGGTGGACCCCACCAACTACTGGGCCGGCCCACTAATTAGTTGGGCCAGCCCATTTGCTTTTTTGTGGACCCCACATAATAAATGGGCCGGCCCTTTAAGAGGAAAGTGGGACCCACCTGTGTTTTTGGCCCGGCCCACTATCTTGTTGGGCCGGCCCACTTGCTATATGGTGGACCCCACATACTAGTTGGGCCGGCCCTTTAACAGGAAAGTGGGACCCACATGTGTTTTTGGCCCGGCCCACTATCTTGTTGGGCCGGCCCACTTGCTATATGGTGGTCCCACATACTAAATGGGCCGGCCCTTTAAGAGGAAAGTGGGACCCACTGCGTTTTGGCCCGGCCCACTATCTTGTTGGGCCGGCCCACCTGCTATATGGTGGACCCCACATACTAATTGGGCCCTTTACCAGGAAAGTGGGACCCACGTGTTTTGGGCCCACTATCTTCTTGGGCCAGCCCACTTGCTATATGGTGGACCCCATACTAAATGGGTGGCCCTTTAACAGAAAGTGGGACCCACTGTGTTTTTGGCCGGCCCACTATTTTGTTGGGCCGGCCCACTTGCTGTATGGTGGACCCCACAAACGAAATGGGCCGACCCTTTAACTGGAAAGTGGGACCCACCTGTGTTTTTGGCCCGGCCCACTAGCTTGTTGGGCCGGCCCACTTGCTATACGGTGGACCCCACACACTAAATGGGCCGGCCCTTTAACAGGAAAGTGGGACCCACCTGTGTTTTTGGCCCGGTCCACTTGCTTCTTGGGCCGGCCCAGTTGCTGTAAGGTGGACCCCACATGTTAAATGGGCCGGCCCATTTAAGTTTTGACCAGTCAACCTTAGAGGTTAGGCCCGGCCCACGTAACTAATGGACCAGCCCAGCTATATAGTTGACCGGTCAAACTATGTCATCTGGCCCGGCCCGCTTAAGACGTGGCAGGCCTCGTGTGGGCCTACCATCTACCACGGGGTTTCAGCCGGTTAACGCCGTTAACTGCCAGTTAACGGCGTCTGCCACGTGTCAGTTTGCATGACGTCAGCAGTCAACGGGCTCCCGAAAACACTTCCGCAACGGTCCGATTTTCCGTGGCGGAAGGGCGCCCAAGCGCGACGGACCGAAAAAATCGTCGTTGGACTTTGCCTGACGCAGTTTCGACAACGGAACCCATATCGTCGGGTTAGGCCCATAGGCGACGAAAAATACCCCTTAGCGGACGATTTTGAGACGTTGTCTATCAGAACTTTTCTTGTAGTGATATACGAATACGAGGTATAAATACTAAACCAAACTCATATGCTAAACTAGGAACACTCAAAGAGTTCACACTCTAGTCCTATTATCAATCAAACATGGCATGGTGAGTTTATTGGATGAATTCTTATTTAATAGAAAATAATTTCCTCTCATTATTCCTATTTCTTAATTTTTAATATGTAGATCCTTAGAGAAACTTCATTTCTTCTCTTTACTTCATAATAAGATTTAATCTCATCATATAATAATCAGGTATGAAATATAGGTTGACCTAAGTCAACATTTCATATCTATTATATGTGAGTATAATTTAATTAAGGTTTTACACTACACATGTTATTATACTATTATTTTAAATGCATTAAAATCTCTAAGTAATATTTATCAAGGGTTCTTTAGCCTAGGTTATTCCCCCTGGTTATATTACTTAGGATCAAGATTTAAATGAGAGAGTAGCTCTCATACTATTCATTAAATTTGAATTTCAAGTTAAATGGTGCTAGAATTAACTACATAGCTATTTTATTTGATCTAGTCCATGATCATGCAAATAACCTGACTATATTATTGCATAATCAATTAGAGGACATCATTTGTGATTTATTAGAATTTGAATCAACTTAAAATCATTTATAGATTATTTTTAATAATTATTTGAAGTCAGAAAAGGCTCTGTCTTGTTATTTTTATCATTTAAAAATTAATACGAATTTGGATATGAGGCCAGTGGCATTAGTTAGATAATTTTATGGGCTTTCCAAAGATATAAAGTTTGCTAGATTTGGTTTGGCAGATTTCAAATTATTCAATTTTTACTAAACCATCTGCAGCACAATTCATATTAAGTTTAAACCTCTATTTGAATTTTGGGCCTGGGCGGGAAAAGCTAACGGGCCGAAACGAGTTTTAAACCCACTTCACAGCCCAGCAAGCAACTGGTGCGGCGGGCTGCGCTGACAGGGTGGGGTCCACCTGTCGGCGCCTCATAACACGCCGAAGCGGTACGAGCGATAGGGGGCGTTGGATCAAGACGCAGATCAACGGCTGGCGTGTGTCGTCGTCCCCGGCGAGACTCCGGCGAACCCAGAGCGCCAGTAGGGGGTCGGAGAGCTTACCAGGCCGTTGCAGGTCTCTGGCAAGATGCTCGGGGAAGTGGTGGTCGACGAGGAACAGCCTGGTGAAGTGGCGGCGCTCGGGGAGGCTCCAATCGACGCAGAGCTTCCGCGGGCTCCGGCGGACTCGAGCTCGCGATTCGAGCAGCTCCGGCGAGCTCTAGTGAAATTGGCTGTGTAGAAGTGCTCAGTGAGGAGAGGGGAAGAGATGGTGTGAAGAATGCGAGTGCCGATCATCAGTATTTATAGAGGGAGAGAGGTGGCCGAGGGTGCTGCAAGGGCGCGGCCATGGCGCGGCTTCTGTGGTGCGCCAAAGGGCAAGGCGAGGACGGCTACGGCTAGGCAGGGTCCTGGCGATGCTCAACGGGTATTGGTGCGGACGAAAAAGCTACGGACGCGCTCGAGTTCTTCCAGTCATCATCGCGGTACCCGCGGTACGTCGACGACGAGGACGACGGTGACGAGGCTCTGGGCGGTGCTCGAGCATGTCTAGGACGTAGAGTGAGTGGAGTGGAGGCTAGACGCAGTGGTAGGGATGCAGGGCGAGGACGAGCGCGTTCGAGTGCACGGCGTCTGGCGCGCTCCAGAGCGCGCTCACCGCGGCATGGGCGTGTACTGGCATGGTTTTGGCCACGGCCGTTCTGGCCAATGCCAAGGCTTGGCTTCACGCGTGCTTGTACCATTCGAATCCTTATGCAGTGTAGATGCTCCAGGACAAGAAGAAAGTGTGAGAGGAGGGCTAGAGGTGGAGATGCCAAAGTGGCCGGCATGGTGTGGTGTTGCATAGTTTAGGGTTTTTCCATGGCTTTAATCGACCATGCAAGTACTGGGCTAGAGGCAGGGGGTATAGAACTAGCTCATGATCACATTTGCAAAGGGGTTTAGGGAAGAAACTGCTGGACAAGAGCATGTAACACATTTCTGAATTTGTGCCTGCCAGGTGTTCGACACAATGGCCGCATGAAGAAAATTTTCAAATTTTGGAAATCTTTTTGGTGAATCTCTTTTATATAATTATAGTGATGTAATGGTGGTGGTGGTACTCAATTTGGAAATGAAATGCAAAGTTTCAAATTTGAGATGATCTTCATTTTATTCTCTGGTCCTGTTTTGGCAATTAATTTCTGGTCAACCTAGTCAACTCTGGACATGGTGGTCAACATGAAAAGTGTTCACCTTGACATGGTCTTGGATGACATGGCTTTGGTTGACAAAGTTTAGTTTAGGTTTTAAGAAATACAGGGGTGCAAAGTGGTGAAGAAAATATTTTTCACTAAAGTGACCATTATCATATGTATGATGAGTTCTTGATTTCTCTTGCTTTGATTCATGATCCAATGATGCAATTGTGTTAGTTTATCATATAGAAACATTTTAGAAGCAAGGAAGCAAGCAATTATGGCCTTGGTGGTGGTTTTGCATTTTTGCATATGGTGTATGTGAGTGATGAAGAGATTTTTCTTATTTTCTTTGTTTCTCCTCAAGCTAGGGTTTTGTGATCTTGATTAGGGTTCATATAGTAATTGAATTACATGCTAACACTCATCATGGCAATAGCACACAAGAAAAATCACTTAGATGCACAAAACTATATGTGGCACTATATGCATAGAAAAAGTTTTTGTTAATTGTAAATTTTGAGTAATTGACATCTCACTTGCTTTATTATTTGTTGAAAACTTGGGATGTTACAAACCCTTCCCCCTTACAAAAGATCTCGTCCCGAGATCTGGAAGAAAACTAGGTACTAAAGAGATTGGGGTACTCAGTCTTCATAAAGTCTTCTCTTTCCCAAGTGGCTTCTTCTTCTGTGTGGTTACTCCATTGTATCTTCAGAAACTTGATACTCCGGGTACGAGTGGTTCTGAATGCTTCCTCCAGAATGCGAATAGGTACTTCGCGGTAGGTTAGATCTGAGTTGATATCCACAGTACGATGGTCAATGTTCTTGAACACCTCAGTCTTCTCAGGTACCTCCAAGCACTTCCGGAGTAATGAGATATGAAACACATTGTGCACCGTTGACATTTCTTCTGGTAACTCTAGTTGATAGGATACCTCTCCTCGGCGACTCAGGACTTTGAAAGGTCCGACATATCTGGGTGCGAGCTTTCCTTTAAGCTGGAATCTCTGCATTCCTTTAAGAGGGGACACTTTGAGATATACGAAATCTCCGATCTCAAAAGTCATCTCTCGGCGTCTCTTGTCGGCGTAGCTCTTTTGTCTTGATTGAGCGGTCTTGAGGTACTCACGGATCTTGTGAACCTTCTCTTCAGCTTCTCGGAGAATATCTGGTCCAAAAACTTGACTCTCTCCAACTTCCGACCAATTCAGAGGGGTACGGCACTTCCTTCCGTACAGAGCTTCAAAGGGGGCCATCTGCAAACTGGCTTGGTAGCTGTTGTTGTATGAGAATTCTGCGTACGGCAAACAGTCTTCCCACTTGGATCCATATTCCAACACACATGCTCTCAGCATATCCTCTAGTATCTGGTTGACTCGTTCAGTCTGTCCATCCGTCTGAGGGTGATATGCTGTGCTGAAGTTCAGCCTAGTTCCGAGTCCTTCATGTACCTTCTGCCAAAATCTGGAGGTGAATTGGGATCCTCTATCAGATACTATTGACTTCGGAGTTCCGTGCAGGCTGACTATCCGTGAGATATATAACTCTGCAAGTCTTGGTCCTTGGTAGGTGGTTTTGACGGGGATGAAATGGGCGACTTTGGTCAATCTATCGACCACTACCCAGATAGAATCATTCCCTTTACTAGATTTGGGCAATCCGGTGATGAAGTCCATTCCTACGGAATCCCACTTCCATTCGGGAATCTGCAGGGGCTGTAGTAGTCCTGCAGGTCGTTGGTGTTCTGCCTTGACTCTCTGACAGATGTCACACTTGGCGATGTAACTCCCGATTTCTCGCTTCATCCCATGCCACCAGAACTGTTCCTTCAAGTCCTGGTACATCTTAGTACCTCCGGGGTGAATAGAATATAAGGTGTCATGGGCTTCCTTTAGAATCACTTGTTTCAACTCTGAATCTGACGGCACGCACAAGCGTCCGTTGTACCAAAGTACTCCTTCTTCATCAACAGTGAATCCCGGTGCCTTTCCTGCTGCTAGCTGGCTCTTAATCCCGTCAATGCTTGCATTGCTCTTCTGAGCTTCCTTGATTTGACTAATTAAAGTGGGTTGAAGTTCAATGCTGGCGAGAAATCCTTCACTCACTAGCTCCATTCTAAACTGTTCAAACTCTTGGTGAAGGCTAGGTTGTTCTTCGGCAATCATGGAGTTCAACTGACACGGCAGTCTACTCAAAGCATCTGCTACTACGTTGGCCTTGCCTGGGTGATAGTGAATATCCATATCATAATCCTTGATTAACTCTAACCATCTCCTTTGCCTCATGTTCAGTTCCTTCTGAGTGAAGATATACTTCAAACTCTTGTGATCCGAATAGATCTCGCATCGATTACCCATGAGGTAATGACGCCATACTTTCAAGGCTAACACTACTGCTGCTAGCTCTAAGTCATGGGTTGGATAATTCTGTTCATGTTGCTTCAGCTGCCTGGACAGGTATGAGATCACCTTGCCTTCTTGCATAAGTACACATCCAAGACCAATCTTGGAGGCATCACAATACACATCAAATGGTTTGGTGATGTCCGGCATAATCAGTATTGGGGCTGACGTCAGTCTGTTCTTGAGCTGTTGGAAGCTCTCTTCACACTTGTTCGTCCATTCGAACTTCTTGTCCTTTTTCAACAATTGAGTCATTGGTCTGGCTATGCTTGAGAATCCTTCAACGAATCGGCGGTAATATCCCGCCAATCCGAGAAATGCACGGACCTCAGTCTGGGTGGTTGGGGCTTTCCATTCTGCAACGGTCTTTATCTTTGAGGGGTCAACGGCAATTCCTCCTGCGGACAAGATATGTCCCAGAAATCCTACTTCCCTCAACCAGAACTCACACTTGCTGAACTTGGCATACAGCTGGTGTTCCCGAAGAGTCTCTAAAACCATTTCCAAGTGTTGCTCATGTTCTTCTTCGGTTTTGGAGTAGATAAGGATGTCGTCGATGAAAACAACGACAAACTTATCCAGGAAGTTCATGAAGATCTTATTCATGAGATTCATGAAATAAGCGGGGGCATTGGTCAATCCAAATGACATGACATTGTACTCGTACAATCCATATCTGGTGGTGAAGGCAGTTTTGGGAATGTCCGATGCACGGATCTTCAGCTGATGGTACCCTGTCCTAAGGTCAATCTTAGAGAACACGGTGGCACCGGTCAACTGGTCAAACAGGTCTTCTATTTTGGGCAAAGGATACTTATTCTTGATGGTGACATCATTGAGCTTGCGGTAATCCGTACATAAACGAATCGTACCATCCTTCTTGTCCACAAACAAAACTGGTGATCTCCAGGGTGATGCACTTGGTCTAATCAAACCTTTGGCTAACATATCATCCAGTTGTTTCTTCAGTTCCACTAATTCTGCCGGGTTCATGCTGTAAGCTCTCTGGGCTATAGGTCCGGTTCCGGGGATTAACTCGATGATAAACTCGATATCCCGATCCGGGGGCATACCGGGTAGGTCTTCCGGAAACACATCAGAGTATCGACAGACGACTCTGATTTGATCCAGGGTGGGTTTGGTTAAACTCTGGTTGCAGGTAAATTTTCTGGGCAGTTTTTCCGAGATGTGCTCCACTAACACTCCGGTGCTACTAGTCATGGTGATGGCCTTCTTGGCACAATCAATCAATCCATGATGTTTGGACATCCAGTCCATACCCAGTACTACCTCTAAACCTTTTGTTCCCAGAACAATTAGATTGGCATAGAAATCTATTTCATGAATTCTGATAGGAACATCTTTGCAAATTTTTCTAGCTTTAGTTGTTGATCCAGGTATTTGCACTACCATGACATGCTTCAAACTGATGGGTTGAATCTTACTAGTGCATGCAAATTCTTCCGTAACAAATGAATGCGATGCCCCAGAATCAAACAGCACTCTTGCGGGTATTGAGTTAACAGAGAACATACCCAGCACGACATCTGGGGCTTCCTGTGCTTCTTCCGCATTCATGTGAAAGAGGCGACCGCCGCGGTTGTTCGGGTTGTTGGGGGCGAACTTCTTGTTGTTGGCGACACGGCGTTGCTGCTGAGCAGGGCCAGTAGTGTTGGCGGCCATCTTGGCGAGTCGCTGGGGACACTCTTTGGAGAAGTGCCCCAACACACCGCACTCATAGCAGTTGATGGTGGACTTGTCCTTGGGGGCGACAGGGACAGCATTGCTCCCAGTCCTTGGAGCAGTGTTGGTGTTGGGATTGGCAGGGGCTCTTGTCGGGGCGCGGTTGAAGTTGTTGTTGTGGTGGACGAAGTTGTTGCTGTTGTGGGGGTGTCCTCCCGTCCTGGGGTTTCCTCCGCTCCGGTTCTGATAACCGGGGCGCGACATCTGTGCCGGTGGCCTGTTGTTTCTGGGGGTGAAGCCTCCGCTTGAGCCAGGGCGAAACTTGGAGTTGTTGCTGGGCCCACTCTGGTGCATCATGCGACGCTTGCGGTTTTCGTTGGCCTGGTTCAGCTTGCCCTCCATCTGGATGGCGGAGTCAACAAGGGCTTCGAGGTCAGCAAAAGGGATGTTGACCAACACAGTCTGCATCTCATCGTGCAGTCCGTTCAGGAACCTCTCCTTCCTCTTCTCGGTGGTATCAGTCTCATCCGGGGCGTACCTTGACAAGGTGAGGAACTTGTCGCGGTATTCTACCACGGTCAGACGGCCTTGCTTTAACTCGCGGAACTCATCCCGCATCTTCTTGATGAGACCTGGTGGCACATGGTACTTGCTAAACTTGAGCTTGAAGTCTGCCCAAGTCATGAGCTGCCCGGCATTCAATGCGCGAGCACTCGTCCACCAGGCACGTGCAGGTCCTGCCAGATAGTGAGTGGCAAACAGCACCTTGTCATTTGCCTCCACTCCGGCAACCTCAAGATTGTTCTCCATTGTTTGGAGCCAATCATCAGCATCAAGGGGTTCCTCTGTCTTGCTAAACACCGGTGGGTTGGTGTTCTGAAAGTTCTTCAACTTGGAGCCCGGGTGATCATGGTTCCCGTGGCCTTGGTTGTTCTGTGCTAACTGTTGAAGTACAGCTAAGTTAGCCTGCCTTTCAGTCCTATCAACTTCTCGTTCAGCCAACATCTGTTGCAGTATCTGCGTCAGCGCATCCGGATTGGCGTTGCGATTGGAATGTGCCATCTGAACAGAGGTATGGATCATGAGATAAGAGGGACAATTTCTATGGCTTAATTTTGGGGAAATAAACTCACATTTATTTAAAACATGGTTCATAATATACAAATATTACACATACGAAACATAGTCATGAAGGTAGCAATTATTACAAGCCAACATTCCGGAGGGTTTGAAGAACCCTTTCAACAAGCTACGATACAAGGGGCGAATACAAAGGACCGATACATCTCAGGCTACGCGGTGCTCAAGGAGAGGATGGAAGCTATCCATCGATGCGGAGCGGGAAGGTGGTGTCCATCCCGGCAGGCAGGGTCTGGTGGAAGTCGTCGTCTCCCTCCTCCTCCGGCTCGTAGTCGTTGTCGTTGCTGACGTAGGAGTAGCCATCCCCTTGGATGTCTTCCCCCTCGCCTTCTCCCTCCAGGATCTGGAGCTGCTCCACCTGAGTGGAGATGGTCTCCTTCAGGACGGCGATCTTGGTCTTGAGGCGGTGGATGGTGGCATCCCTCTTCGCGACCAGCTGGCGCAGAGTCCTGCGCTCCTTCGCGATGACCTTGATGGTCTCCGCGTACTGGTTCAGCTGCTGCTGAGTGTGGTTGGCGGCGGAGCGGGAGTCGCTCAGCGCCGACCGAGTCTCGTACAGCATGTAGTCGAGGTGGTCCACATGGTGCCTCAGCACGGGGTGGTACGGCAGGCTGAGGGGCAGACCAACAGAGGAGTGCCTTGCGAAGTGCGCAAAGCGTTCCCCTTCGATGGCCAGCGAGTTCTGCCCGCACAGACGAGCGAGAGACTCCTGCAGAGCATGGGCGAGTCCATCCACCCAAGTGTTCTCGCGGAGCGAGAACTGGATCTGGCGGAACATGGGTGACTCCGGCTTTCCCGGAAGGTTAGCCATGATCAGCCATTGGAGCTGGCCGTTGTCCGAGATCTGGCCCCCGTAGAACACGGGAGGCGTGCGTCCGAGGAAGTCGGTGAGCGCGAACAGATCGCGTTCGAAGATCAGGTCTCCCCCGTTCGCCAAGTCATAGACTTGGGTCTGGAGAAAGGGCTCCGTCGGGATGATGGGATCCATCTGTAGAGGGAGTGACAAATAAGTTAATAATTGTCAGTGTTCAAAATTTTAAGTAATAATCAATGAAATGGATTATTTTGAAAAGGAATTCCAAGGTAAGGGTATGAGTATATTTTCATAACTATTTTATTTTAAACTAAGTTTGTTGGACGTCCATTCTAACTAAGGTCTTCTAAGGTCAAACAATGGCTCTGATACCAACTTGTCAACACCCGGGTTTTTAAGTCCGGATGCCCTATTATATCATACATCGCAATCCCAGGAAGATTGTTTTTGCGAGACATAATAGTAAGTCGTTCAGAGTCATCATTTATTACAACACATAAGGTCTTACATCAATGGATCACATGATCCAATATTACACAAATAGATTGTTCAACATCACACATAAGTAGCGGAAGCGTAGTAGTAGTAGTGGACTCATAATTCCACAGGCAACGCTTGACGTTAGAAGACGATCCTAGTTATCATAGACGTCCTGCTGTCCGTCATCCTGATACTGTTGCTCCTCTTCATAGTCTGGCATTTGAATAGCCAGGGCAAAGCCATGAGTACTTTTAAAGTACTCGCAAACTAATACTAAGGTAAAGCATAATGTATTGTAGTAAAGGGGTACTAAGCTCTAAGTTTATTTGCATAAAGCCAAGTTTTCTTTGAATAAACATTTGATAAAAATCCTCATTATTTAGTAGACTAACTCAAGTGGGAACATTAGTGTCATTCCCACCATTCATTTGGGATTCAAGACAATTCATCAATCACCATTATTATTTCAACATAAATCCTGATAATGGAAGTAGTATGGCCCTTCCAACCGTCCGTAACCGCGGACACGGCTATTCGAATAGGTTTAACACTCTGCAGAGGTTGTACTCTTGTGCCACAACTATTGATTTCATCCGTCGAGGATAACCCCGAATCATCGTAACTCAGTACGCGGATCATCAATCATAACCTTTCACTTATATGTCCTAGTATAGGCACCTCTCCCCATGAGCTTGGCCTCCCGGTGAGAACCAACTGTTAACCCGGGAACTGCACAGGGCTTGGGTCGTACATTCACCTCATATTCACATCATTTCTCATATACGGAGGCAGCCTCGGCGTAACCCCTATGATGCTTGTTTAGAGGGAACCCATACTAAAATACACAAGTTTCTAGTTAAGCCCTACCCATAATCAGGTATTGTGGGGGTACTTGTATAATTGGAAAGGTATCGCATTCAAACCCATCTCAGTTTTATATCAAAAATCACCATCTTCTCTTGGTCATATTCACCTTCAAAGTCCTTCCTTGGAATGAACCATCATTCCCAAGGTTTCAATTTCATATCAACATCACTTGTTCCCATCTAGAGTAGTCAAATTTTAATTGATTAGCAATAGCCACTAAATGAGGGGTGCTAATCTAACTTTGATTTGTGTTCATCTAACCCAAGTATTGTTCTAGACCAAGTGAATCATAATTCAAAAGGTACTTTGAAGTAAATAAGCCAAAGTAAAATTAAGTAAAACATGGGATAGGTAATACATAAAAGTAAAGTGTGATGATGCCTTTGCTCTTGTAGAGCTAAGCATTTGTATTTAGCAAGGGTTAGCTTGCCTTGAGCTGAGTAGTGATCAAAGTGCTCTTCCTCTTCTTGGGAGTAGGCCTCCTCCTCTTGGTAATCCTCGTTACTAGCGTCTATATACGAATACGAGGTATAAATACTAAACCAAACTCATATGCTAAACTAGGAACACTCAAAGAGTTCACACTCTAGTCCTATTATCAATCAAACATGGCATGGTGAGTTTATTGGATGAATTCTTATTTAATAGAAAATAATTTCCTCTCATTATTCCTATTTCTTAATTTTTAATATGTAGATCCTTAGAGAAACTTCATTTCTTCTCTTTACTTCATAATAAGATTTAATCTCATCATATAATAATCAGGTATGAAATATAGGTTGACCTAAGTCAACATTTCATATCTATTATATGTGAGTATAATTTAATTAAGGTTTTACACTACACATGTTATTATACTATTATTTTAAATGCATTAAAATCTCTAAGTAATATTTATCAAGGGTTCTTTAGCCTAGGTTATTCCCCCTGGTTATATTACTTAGGATCAAGATTTAAATGAGAGAGTAGCTCTCATACTATTCATTAAATTTGAATTTCAAGTTAAATGGTGCTAGAATTAACTACATAGCTATTTTATTTGATCTAGTCCATGATCATGCAAATAACCTGACTATATTATTGCATAATCAATTAGAGGACATCATTTGTGATTTATTAGAATTTGAATCAACTTAAAATCATTTATAGATTATTTTTAATAATTATTTGAAGTCAGAAAAGGCTCTGTCTTGTTATTTTTATCATTTAAAAATTAATACGAATTTGGATATGAGGCCAGTGGCATTAGTTAGATAATTTTATGGGCTTTCCAAAGATATAAAGTTTGCTAGATTTGGTTTGGCAGATTTCAAATTATTCAATTTTTACTAAACCATCTGCAGCACAATTCATATTAAGTTTAAACCTCTATTTGAATTTTGGGCCTGGGCGGGAAAAGCTAACGGGCCGAAACGAGTTTTAAACCCACTTCACAGCCCAGCAAGCAACTGGTGCGGCGGGCTGCGCTGACAGGGTGGGGTCCACCTGTCGGCGCCTCATAACACGCCGAAGCGGTACGAGCGATAGGGGGCGTTGGATCAAGACGCAGATCAACGGCTGGCGTGTGTCGTCGTCCCCGGCGAGACTCCGGCGAACCCAGAGCGCCAGTAGGGGGTCGGAGAGCTTACCAGGCCGTTGCAGGTCTCTGGCAAGATGCTCGGGGAAGTGGTGGTCGACGAGGAACAGCCTGGTGAAGTGGCGGCGCTCGGGGAGGCTCCAATCGACGCAGAGCTTCCGCGGGCTCCGGCGGACTCGAGCTCGCGATTCGAGCAGCTCCGGCGAGCTCTAGTGAAATTGGCTGTGTAGAAGTGCTCAGTGAGGAGAGGGGAAGAGATGGTGTGAAGAATGCGAGTGCCGATCATCAGTATTTATAGAGGGAGAGAGGTGGCCGAGGGTGCTGCAAGGGCGCGGCCATGGCGCGGCTTCTGTGGTGCGCCAAAGGGCAAGGCGAGGACGGCTACGGCTAGGCAGGGTCCTGGCGATGCTCAACGGGTATTGGTGCGGACGAAAAAGCTACGGACGCGCTCGAGTTCTTCCAGTCATCATCGCGGTACCCGCGGTACGTCGACGACGAGGACGACGGTGACGAGGCTCTGGGCGGTGCTCGAGCATGTCTAGGACGTAGAGTGAGTGGAGTGGAGGCTAGACGCAGTGGTAGGGATGCAGGGCAAGGACGGCGCGTTCGAGTGCACGGCGTCTGGCGCGCTCCAGAGCGCGCTCACCGCGGCATGGGCGTGTACTGGCATGGTTTTGGCCACGGCCGTTCTGGCCAATGCCAAGGCTTGGCTTCACGCGTGCTTGTACCATTCGAATCCTTATGCAGTGTAGATGCTCCAGGACAAGAAGAAAGTGTGAGAGGAGGGCTAGAGGTGGAGATGCCAAAGTGGCCGGCATGGTGTGGTGTTGCATAGTTTAGGGTTTTTCCATGGCTTTAATCGACCATGCAAGTACTGGGCTAGAGGCAGGGGGTATAGAACTAGCTCATGATCACATTTGCAAAGGGGTTTAGGGAAGAAACTGCTGGACAAGAGCATGTAACACATTTCTGAATTTGTGCCTGCCAGGTGTTCGACACAATGGCCGCATGAAGAAAATTTTCAAATTTTGGAAATCTTTTTGGTGAATCTCTTTTATATAATTATAGTGATGTAATGGTGGTGGTGGTACTCAATTTGGAAATGAAATGCAAAGTTTCAAATTTGAGATGATCTTCATTTTATTCTCTGGTCCTGTTTTGGCAATTAATTTCTGGTCAACCTAGTCAACTCTGGACATGGTGGTCAACATGAAAAGTGTTCACCTTGACATGGTCTTGGATGACATGGCTTTGGTTGACAAAGTTTAGTTTAGGTTTTAAGAAATACAGGGGTGCAAAGTGGTGAAGAAAATATTTTTCACTAAAGTGACCATTATCATATGTATGATGAGTTCTTGATTTCTCTTGCTTTGATTCATGATCCAATGATGCAATTGTGTTAGTTTATCATATAGAAACATTTTAGAAGCAAGGAAGCAAGCAATTATGGCCTTGGTGGTGGTTTTGCATTTTTGCATATGGTGTATGTGAGTGATGAAGAGATTTTTCTTATTTTCTTTATTTCTCCTCAAGCTAGGGTTTTGTGATCTTGATTAGGGTTCATATAGTAATTGAATTACATGCTAACACTCATCATGGCAATAGCACACAAGAAAAATCACTTAGATGCACAAAACTATATGTGGCACTATATGCATAGAAAAAGTTTTTGTTAATTGTAAATTTTGAGTAATTGACATCTCACTTGCTTTATTATTTGTTGAAAACTTGGGATGTTACAGTTTAGGGTTTAGTGTTTTGGGTGTTTAGCTAGGGTCTAGGGTTTAGGTTTTAGTTTTTACTGTGTTTAGAGGGTCTAGGGTTTAGTGTTTAGGGTGTTTAGGGTCTAGGGTTTAGGGTCTAGTGTTTAGGGTCTATGGTTTAGGGTTTAATTAGTGTTTAGGGTGTTTAGGGTTTAGGGTTTAGTGTTTACGGTGTTTAGGGTCTAGGGTTTAGGGTTTAGTGTTTAGGGTCTAGGGTTTAGGGTTTAATTAGTGTTTAGGGTGTTTATAGGGTTTAGGGTTTAGGGTTTAGGGTTTAGGGTTTAGGGTTTAGGGTTTAGGGTTTAGGGTTTAGGGTTTATGGTTTAGGGTTTACGGTGTTTAGGGTCTAGGGTTTAGGGTTTAGTGTTTAGGGTGTTTAGGGTCTAGGGTTTAGTGTGTTTAGGGTGTTTAGGGTTTAGGGGATTAGGGATTAGGGTTTTAGGGTTGTTTAAGGTTTAGGGATCATCGATCGAGTGCGCACACACATTATTAGAGGCACCCGCGCCTTTACGCATCAAGTGCATGCGTATATATGTGTGTTTTTTGGGCCACCAACGATATATAGATGATCGAGAGAGAGAGAGATTGAAATCCCCAAGAATATGTTCAAATATACATTAAAATATATGCACGAATGCATTGTAGGCCATGCATATGCACACTAATTATATATATATTATGAGGCAACTTAATCAAATGTGTTTTCATTCGAGAGAACTTGTCAAAGTTCAAGTTAATTAATTTATCACGATAATTATATAATTAATTAATGATTCTCAGGGATATGTTATACAACATGATCGATATAGGCCATGTATATTTTAATTGGTGTTAATCTACGGTTTGCTAGCTAGCTGCTATATATAGAGCATGTTTTTATTAGATCGGGTTATATCTAGTATAGTTTAGGGTTATGTGTTTTAATTAAGTAGGGTTGATTAGCTAGGGTTAGTTACATATATATGGTTTAGGGTTAATGCATGGCACATTTAATTTTATTAGAGGATCGCGAGGCACCCATGACCCGCTCGATCGATGCACAATTAAGTGTCGTTGGCCTATACATAGGGTTTAATTGGGGTTTAGGATTAGCTAGGGTTTAGGGTTAGGGTTAGGGTTAGGGTTAGGGTACGTTTAGGGTTAATGCATGTCACATTTAATTTAACTAGAGGACCGCGAGGCACCCCTGGCCTGCTTGATGCACAATTAAGTGTCGTTGGCCTATATATATAGGGTTTAATTAGGGTTTAGGGTTAGCTAGCTGGGTTTAGGGTTTAGTGTTTTGGGTGTTTAGCTAGGGTCTAGGGTTTAGGGTTTAGTGTTTATGGTGTTTAGAGGGTCTAGGGTTTAGTGTTTAGGGTGTTTAGGGTCTAGGGTTTAGGGTCTAGTGTTTAGGGTCTATGGTTTAGGGTTTAATTAGTGTTTAGGGTGTTTAGGGTTTAGGGTTTAGTGTTTACGGTGTTTAGGGTCTAGGGTTTAGGGTTTAGTGTTTAGGGTCTAGGGTTTAGGGTTTAATTAGTGTTTAGGGTGTTTATAGGGTTTAGGGTTTAGGGTTTAGGGTTTAGGGTTTTAGGGTTTAGGGTTTAGGGTTTAGGGTTTAGGGTTTAGGGTTTAGGGTTTAGGGTTTACGGTGTTTAGGGTCTAGGGTTTAGGGTTTAGTGTTTAGGGTGTTTAGGGTCTAGGGTTTAGTGTGTTTAGGGTGTTTAGGGTTTAGGGGATTAGGGATTAGGGTTTTAGGGTTGTTTAAGGTTTAGGGATCATCGATCGAGTGCGCACACACATTATTAGAGGCACCCGCGCCTTTACGCATCAAGTGCATGCGTATATATGTGTGTTTTTTGGGCCACCAACGATATATAGATGAGAGAGAGAGAGAGATTGAAATCCCCAAGAATATGTTCAAATATACATTAAAATATATGCACGAATGCATTGTAGGCCATGCATGCACACTAATTATATATATATTATGAGGCAACTTAATCAAATGTGTTTTCATTCGAGAGAACTTGTCAAAGTTCAAGTTAATTAATTTATCACGATAATTATATAATTAATTAATGATTCTCAGGGATATGTTATACAACATGATCGATATAGGCCATGTATATTTTAATTGGTGTTAATCTACGGTTTGCTAGCTAGCTGCTATATATAGAGCATGTTTTTATTAGATCGGGTTATAGCTAGCTAGTATAGTTTAGGGTTATGTGTTTTAATTAAGTAGGGTTGATTAGCTAGGGTTAGTTACATATATATGGTTTAGGGTTAATGCATGGCACATTTAATTTTATTAGAGGATCACGAGGCACCCATGACCCGCTCGATCGATGCACAATTAAGTGTCGTTGGCCTATACATAGGGTTTAATTGGGGTTTAGGATTAGCTAGGGTTTAGGGTTAGGGTTAGGGTACGTTTAGGGTCTAGGGTTTAGGGTTTAGTGTTTAGGGTGTTTAGGGTTTAGGGATTAGGGATTTAAGGTTTTAGGGTTGTTTAAGGTTTAGGGATCATCGATCGAGTGCGCACACACATTATTAGAGGCACCCGCGCCTTTACGCATAAATTGCATGCATATATATGTGTGATATATAGATGATCGAGAGAGAGAGAGATTGAAATCCCCAAGAATATGTTCAAATATACATTAAAATATATGCACGAATGCATTGTAGGCCATGCATGCACACTAATTATATATATATTATGAGGCAACTTAATCAAATGTGTTTTCATTCGAGAGAACTTGTCAAAGTTCAAGTTAATTAATTTATCACGATAATTATATAATTAATTAATGAATCTCAGGGATATGTTATGCAACATGATCGATATAGGCCATGTATATTTTAATTGGTGTTAATCTACGGTTTGCTAGCTAGCTGCTATATATAGAGCATGTTTTTATTAGATCGGGTTATAGCTAGCTAGTATAGTTTAGGGTTATGTGTTTTAATTAAGTAGGGTTGATTAGCTAGGGTTAGTTACATATATATGGTTTAGGGTTAATGCATGGCACATTTAATTTTATTAGAGGATCACGAGGCACCCATGACCCGCTCGATCGATGCACAATTAAGTGTCGTTGGCCTATACAGAGGGTTTAATTGGGGTTTAGGATTAGCTAGGGTTTAGGGTTAGGGTTAGGGTTAGGGTTAGGGTATGTTTAGGGTCTAGGGTTTAGGGTTTAGTGTTTAGGGTGTTTAGGGTTTAGGGATTAGGGATTTAAGGTTTTAGGGTTGTTTAAGGTTTAGGGATCATCGATCGAGTGCGCACACACATTATTAGAGGCACCCGCGCCTTTACGCATAAATTGCATGCATATATATGTGTGTTTTTTGGGCCACCAACGATATATAGATGATCGAGAGAGAGAGAGAGATTGAAATCCCCAAGAATATGTTCAAATATACATTAAAATATATGCACGAATGCATTGTAGGCCATGCATGCACACTAATTATATATATATATATATTATGAGGCAACTTAATCAAATGTGTTTTCATTCGAGAGAACTTGTCAAAGTTCAAGTTAATTAATTTATCACGATAATTATATAATTAATTAATGAATCTCAGGGATATGTTATACAACATGATCGATATAGGCCATGTATATTTTAATTGGTGTTAATCTACGGTTTGCTAGCTAGCTGCTATATATAGAGCATGTTTTTATTAGATCGGGTTATATCTAGTATAGTTTAGGGTTATGTGTTTTAATTAAGTAGGGTTGATTAGCTAGGGTTAGTTACATATATATGGTTTATGGTTAATGCATGGCACATTTAATTTTATTAGAGGATCGCGAGGCACCCATGACCCGCTCGATCGATGCACAATTAAGTGTCGTTGGCCTATACATAGGGTTTAATTGGGGTTTAGGATTAGCTAGGGTTTAGGGTTAGGGTTAGGGTTAGGGTACGTTTAGGGTCTAGGGTTTAGGGTTTAGTGTTTAGGGTGTTTAGGGTTTAGGGATTAGGGATTTAGGGGTTTTAGGGTTGTTTAAGGTTTAGGGATCATCGATCGAGTGCGCACACACATTATTAGAGGCACCCGCGCCTTTACGCATAAATTGCATGCATATATATATGTGTGTTTTTTGGCCACCAACGATATATAGATGATCGAGAGAGAGAGATTGAAATCCCCAAGAATATGTTCAAATATACATTAAAATATATGCACGAATGCATGGTAGGCCATGCATGCACACTAATTATATATATATATTATGAGGCAACTTAATCAAATGTGTTTTCATTCGAGAGAACTTGTCAAAATTAAAGTTAATTAATTTATCACGATAATTATATAATTAATTAATGAATCTCAGGGATATGTTATACAACATGATCGATATAGGCCATGTATATATTAATTGGTGTTAATCTACGGTTTGCTAGCTAGCTGCTATATATAGAGCATGTTTTTATTAGATCGGGTTATAGCTAGTATAGTTTAGGGTTATGTGTTTTCATTAAGTAGGGTTGATTAGCTATGGTTAGTTACATATATATGGTTTAGGGTTAATGCATGGCACATTTAATTTAATTAGAGGACCGCGAGGCACCCCTGGCCTGCTTGATGCACAATTAAGTGTCGTTGGCCTATATATAGGGTTTAATTAGGGTTTAGGGTTAGGGTTAGGGTTTAGGGTCTAGGGTTTAGTGTTTAGGGTGTTTAGGGTTTAGGGATTAGGGATTAGGGTTTCAGGGTTGTATAAGGTTTAGGGATCATCGATCGAGTGCGCACACACATTATTAGAGGCACCCGCGCCTTTGCGCATAAAGTGCATGCGTATAGTTTAGGGTTATTTGTTTTAATTAAGTAGGGTTTGATCAGCTAGGGTTAGTTACATATATATGGTTTAGGGTTAATGCATGGCACATTACATATAGTTTAAATCTCAAGAATGTTTATACATGATAGGCCATATGTGCAAAGGAATTTTTTTCCTCGTGAACTTGTCAAAATTCAAGTTTATCAGTGCCAATGGAAACTAGTCCAAAAAATTACATAGAGGACCAAAAGTACTAGACAATAACTAATAGAACCTGCAACTTTACAAAAAGGACCCCAAAACATATAGAAGAAAATCAATCGAGTCCTTCTCGACCGCACATCAGATCTCTGCTCCGCATCCTTTCCAGCAACTCCGTCGCCGGGGACGCACCACTTGGGACGGTGTCGCCGGTAGTCGCCAGGACGAAGGAGAAGAAGGGCCTCAGCAACGGCATATTGGCTCTGAGAAGGGTCGCTGAAAGTCCAAGATGTGCACGGGCAAGACGGATGACGCCGTCGTATGCCCCGAGCTTGTGAACTTTAGCAGCTTGACTTCCCCATTGGCCAGATCTGAAGCACTGACCAAAGCAAGCCTCACCGTTAGCGCCATCACATTGATGGCACCAGATCGGGGTTTGGCCGGCAAGATCCGCCAGATTCACCATAGGCCAGATCTGAAGCCGATGACGAGATCCCCGACTCCATTGCGCCATTCTGCTCATGGGAAACACTGGATCTAAGCTTACAACAACACTAACTCCCTCGGATCCAAATTAGCTGACTCAACTTTGCTTATCTAAATATGGATGTATCCACACATGTTTTTACTCTAGATACATACACGTCTAAGGAAAGTTGAATCAATTAATTTAGTTCGGAGGGTGTACAATATACAGAGAGAAGTCGGCCTCGTCTCCGGCCGGCGAGGCCGCCGGAGAGAAGGGGGAGAGGAGCCGGGGGAGTGGGAGAGACTCGAGAGAGAAAGAGAAGAGGAAGAAATGAGAGCTCCCTGGGGAAGAACATTATTTTTGTCGTTCTGCTCGTAGCTTGAAACTGAAAATTTCGGCCACGCGCCAAATCATCCCGCCGCATCCATTCGAAAATCCCGTGACCAGTTTTACCCTTTTAACCCTGGTCCGGAAGCTACAACCCACCGACCATGGAGGGCTCATTCGGTAACAATGAAATATCTTGCCTAGATCCCGAACCCTCCCCACAGGCCCACACCCACCCACCAACCATTCGCCCCATTAGCTCAAAAATACTCTCACACGCCAAAGCTCTGACTCTCTACAGTACTAGATCTGCTTCGCCGCCGGCATACTCCTCCACAGCGTAGCCTTGATCGTGTTGGCTGTCCACCCACCTGATCCGCTCCCCCGCCGCCCTCGTCACCGACGGATCTGCTTCACCGCCGACCTCGCCACCGACGGATCTGCTTCACCGCCGACCTCGCCACCGACGGATCTGCTTCACCGCCGACCTCGCCACCGACTACCTCGCCGCAGCGGCTGTATCAACTTCACCGAATACCTTGCCAGCCAACCAGATCTGCTTCACTAACGCCCGCTTCTACTGAAACAGGGTCGATTCATCGTCTCCCGCGTTCGCCGCCGCTGGAATGCAAGTTGCCGCCCCCGTCCACCCCGCCGCAGCTTGGTTAGTACGCTGGCCCGTTAGATCGCGGTGTTTCTTTAGCCATGTTTTGTGTAGTTATTTGCAGATCTCATATGCCGTTAACTTTCTTGATGTGTTGCTTCGCATGAAGTTTGTTTAAATGTTGTACAGTACAAAAGCATTATCCGGTCGCTACCATCCTGTTCATTCTACTGACACATGTGTGCATCCACATATTTATAGCCTTGTACCCATTCATTTGCTGCCAACTGTTTTTGTACTGCATGCTATTGTCGCACTGCTTTTATAGTCGTGCTATGGGCATTTCCAATCTGCTTGTTCTTATACCACGTCATTAGCTCACCGCTAGCTGTTTTCTCGTGTCTGCTATTCTCACACTGCTTTTATAATCATGCTATGTGCATTTCCAATCTGCTTGCTCTTATACCTCGTCTTTAGCTTATATAGTTATTGCTGCGTGCATGTCTGGTCTTTGTATTATCGTAGACTGACTTGTCAATGTTATTTTTCCTTGGGATTGATCATGCGAACCACTTATTAGAACATCCAACATTAACAGCGGGGACGCTAGGTAAGGTTGGAATCTGAGTTCGTGGTTGGTAATTTTGGCAGTTTACTTCCGTTATTATCTATAACCTATATGCATTGTTCCTTATGCAAGAGATTAACACTTGGAACCCTGCCATAGCAATGCCATTCATGCTTTACTATGTTTCTGCCTATTTGATATGCTTGTCTTGGAGAAACTTCGAGGGTGATTTGAACCTGACATTTGGTCATTCTTAATGCCAGTTTACTTTATGTGTAAAACCTTGGCATTACCCTACTCTAAATCTGAATGTCTGAAATTCGTATCTCATGCAAAGCAACATCTAGTTGGTTTTAATCTGATATCTGGTAACTATTGGCTTATTCATTTGGCAGCTCAAGTTTTTTGTTATTTGAAACCAGCTGACTTGGTCTTAAATGTGATATCTAAACACAGATTAAGGACAATGGAGCAGGAGGATTAGCATTTCACTTGATGGCTGAACCTAAAATGATAGGCATGTTGACCACGACTAGTGCACGCAAGAGAAGGACCTGCAGTGAGCCAGTATGTGCTTAGTACATGCATCTTATCTTATCTTGTGCTTATTTCTGCTACATGCTGTTATCTGATCTCTACATTGCGTAATACATGTTTGAATAGTTAATTGTTGTAACTATGTTTACAATGTTACCAGAATGCTGTTTTAATGAAGCAGTCATCATTAGAAGATAGTCGCCAAAAAAGGATCTGTAGCGACCCTGTGCAACATTATGATGTAAGTTTGTGCTTAGTACAAGTTCCATACATGTCTTATTTATGCAACTTGTTATTATCTTATATCTACATTGCATAATAAATGTTTGCATAGTTCATCGTTTAACTCTTTTTGCATTATTATCAGAATGCAGTTGTGATGAAGCAATCTTCATTACCAGTGAGGCCCACAAAAAGTTCTGATCTTTCTTCTGATGCATCTTCTCATAGCCGTCAACCTAGACCATTTCTTTCATCAGACAGTAAATATCTCAAGGCTGTACTTTATAAAAGACATGGTATTGCTGCTTTAAGATCTGTAGCTGATATGTTGACAAAGAGTACACAAGATTCAATCAAGGCGATTGCCAAATGTCAACGTGTTATTGATGATGCTAATAGAAGTCCTCAATGATTCTATGTAATTTTTTTATTTGGGCACATTAATTGCCTTGTAATTTTCCTATTTGTTTTATTTGTGTATGTAATTGTGTGTATCATTGAAATCAGATTTTAGGCTCATGAAATTTAATGCAAGTTGACTAGTCAAACAAGTAGGGCCCTACAACAGATTGGGCCGGCCCACTTACAGTAGTGTGGGACCCACTTTCATTTTGGGCCGGCCCACTTCTTTAGTAGGCCGGCCCGGTTACACGATAATGGGCTCCACATGCTTATTGGGCCGGCCCACTTGCTCTATGGTGGTCCCACATGGTAAATGGGCCGGCCCTTTAATAGGAAGGTGGGACCCACGTGTTTTGGCCCACTATCTTGTTGGGCCGCCCACTTTCTATATGGTGGACCCCACACTCCAAACCTTTAATAGGAAGGTGGGACCCTGTGTTTTGGCCACCTATCTTGTTGGGCCCCACTTTCTATATGGTGGACCCGCATACCAAATGGGGCCCATTAACAGAATGTGGGACCCACTGTGTTTTACCCGCTATCTTGGTGGGCCACCCATGCTATATGGTGGGCCCCACACTAAATGGGCCGGCCCTTTAACAGAAAGTGGGACCCACTGTGTTTTGGCCCGGCCCACTATTTGTTGGGCGGCCCACTTGCTATACGGTGGACCCCACACACTAAATGGGGCCTTTTAACAGGAAAGTGGGACCCACTGTGTTTTTGGCCCGCCCACTAGCTTGTTGGGCGGCCCACTTGCTATACGTGGACCCCACACACTAAATGGGCCGCCTTTTAACAGGAAAGTGGGACCCACTGTTTTTGGGCCCACTTGCTTCTTGGGCCGCCCATTCTAAGGTGGACCCCACATGTTAAATGGGCCGGCCCATTTAAGTTTTGACCAGTCAACCTTAGAGGTTAGGCCCGGCCCACTTAACTAATGGACCAGCCCAGCTATATAGTTGACCGGTCAAACTATGTCATCTGGCCCGGCCCGCTTAAGACGTGGCAGGCCTCGTGTGGGCCTACCATCTACCACGGGGTTTCAGCCGGTTAACGCCGTTAACTGGCAGTTAACGGCGTCTGCCACGTGTCAGTTTGCATGACGTCAGCAGTCAACGGGCTCCCGAAAACACTTCCGCAACGGTCCGATTTTCCGTGGCGGAAGGGCGCCCAAGCGCGACGGACCGAAAAAATCGTCGTTGGACTTTGCCTGACGCAGTTTCGACAACGGAACCCATATCGTCGGGTTAGGCCCATAGGCGACGAAAAATGCCCCTTAGTTGACGATTTTGGGACGTTGTCTATCAGAACTTTTCTTGTAGTGATAGCCTACCCCAACTTGTTTGGGAATAAAGGCTTTGTTGTTGTTGTTGTCAATCGTGGACATGTAGAGCATTCAACGGCTCATGATTGGTGGCTCATATTTTGTAGAGTTTCAGCGAATGGGTGGGTTAGGTTACTCAGACCACCACACTGTGTATTTATATCATCTGAGTTAGGGTTACAATACTACTGGACATGGGCCTCTATGGGCCTCACACTGGATACAATATTACTACAGCGCTACTACTAAACTCACTCATGGTCCAACACACCCCCTCAAGATGATCATGGGTAAACAACCATGGCCATCTTGCAACAACAACATGACACATATGACAACTACCAGTAATGAACATTCAGCATAACTCCTAGGATACATGACAGCATTGCACTTTCCATCATCTTGTCATCTCGATTCATCTCTTCATCAGCAGCGAAGATATCCAGCTTCAACCATCTGGGATACGCACAACTCCTAACCATACACGTCCTCAACAACCCCGGCTGCCTCACCACACAAGTTCCGCAGAACCATCCACACTCGCCTCAATGTCCTCAGCCTCTCTTCTCCACTCTGCCCGGCCACCTCTTCCGTCTCTCCCACAAACCCCCAGCCAACTCCTGCCTCAACCATCCACTCCTCAAGCACCCATGCCTATCCCCCGGTCAGGCCTCAACCAGTCTCACCTCAGGCACGCATGCCTTTCCCCTGGACATATCCACAACCATCACCATCACCACTAAACCGCAGCCTCATCAACTCCATCACGACTCAACCGCAGCCTCATCAACTCCATCACCACATATCCTCACAGCCTCACATCTCCATTTTCTCCTCACTTCCACTCGGATGGCGCCTCGTCTGCGCGCCCTGGCCAACCTGGCGGACCGCACCTGGCCACATCGACCGGCTCGCGCTGGTCAACGTCCAGCACCAACCTCCGGCTCCGCCCTGCGCTCAAAGGCTCGCCCCACTCCGCACGCCTCCAACTTCTGCCCCTCACACGGATCCAGATCTCTCTGCCACGGATTCACTTCCTCTTCTCTCCTTTCTAAACCAAAACGATCTTCACCCTCTTCTTTCTCCCCGCGCGAGCAGCCGCCGATCTCACACAGCTCACATCGCTGTGTGTGATAGCCGCAACCCACGCAGAGGACCTGATGCGGCCTCCCGCCGCCTGGATTTCTACATCTCAACGGTGGGTTTTGTGATCAAAGGAAGAACTTGTTTGGTACTGTTTGTGGCGGCTAGCAGGAAGGAAACCTAGGCTCTGATACCATGTAGAGTTTCAGCGAATGGGTGGGTTTGGTCACGGAAAAACATACTTATGCGTCGTGTTTAAACCTAAAGGATGAGGTGGTTATCAACGAAAGCACTTGTAAGTTAGAAATATAGCACGAATTCAGAAATACAGTCAGCTGCAATACTCCTAACAGAACAAAACGCGCAGGGATGTCTGGTTACCTATTTCTGGGCGGCGTTTAGACGTGTTCCGCGTTCTTACGGGTGACGTGGAGGTCGGCGAGGGGACTGCTGTTGCGGTGGGTGCCGGGGAAGCAGATCTTGGGGGGTCGGAGAAGGACATGCTGGGCGGTCGATGAAGTGTTCAGCGCGCCGGCCGAACTAGAAGGTCGGTGAAGCAGATGATGTGCAGTGCACGGGGGCGTCGGTGTCGGCGAAGCTGGTCAGGTGCGGTGGTCGATAGAGTCGGCGAACGAGATACGGTGCGGTGGACGCCGGAGTAGGTGCGGATCAAGCGGATAGGGCAGCCTCGGGGTTTGAAGCCGTGGCAGCTTGAACGGCGAAGTGCGGCGGCCGGGAAGATCTGGAGGTAGGCAAGAGGGGCGGTTTCTCTGAGGGCTTGCGGGCGAAACTAGGGCGAAGCTGGGCGAAGCTGGGCGATAGAGGAGTAGAAGGGAATTTCGCAGTCCTTCTTTTGAGGAAAAAAATATTCGCAGATCTGAAACTTTGCGGCGCGAGATATTTGGGCGTTGGCGGGGAATTTTACCGCTCGATGATATTAAATTTTGGCTGCAGTAGGTTTTTTTTTAGAGTATGTAATAATAATAAATAGTAGGCCCTACTAGTACTGTACGTCTGTTCAGGAATCCAAGGGGGTAGAGGTATAGATATATAGACAATATAGAGATATAAGAAATGGCGGGGGCTAGCGGAAATGCACTTTGCCTCATAGGAGCATATGCTCCCATTATGTGAATCCATATTTCAAAGTGTCAAAAAATTCTAAACTAAAATTTTACATGTATATCTAGACATTTTATGTTGGTACACAAGTTTTCTCACAAAAAAATTATGTGGCTCCTATAAAAAAGACAAATTTTGATGTTGTAACACGACTACGTACAGTATATTTTTTGCCTTTTTTTACACGCCACACAAAATGTCGTTTTTCCACGAAAACTTGTGAACGAACATATGATGTCACAATGTATACCAAAAAAATTAACATTTATATAATTTTTTTAATCATTTTCTATAATTGGTGCATATGCACGCGTGTGCCAAAACGCCACCTCCGCAGGCTAGGAGTTTCTAAACTTCTTATGGCACATCAAATAAAATGTTGTTCAAACAATAATAATAATGTGCTTATGATTGTTACTCCCTTCCACCATGAATAAAGTCCACATCGGTTTCGTGTCAAACTTTGACTCGAGATTTAGGTACCCACATGATAGTGCTAGTATCATAGCTAGTATCATACACATTGGTCCCACAAAAATGTTGATGTGGCAGCTAATTAAGTAGGAGAGAGGAGATTAGTGTAACATAGGTAGATACTGTATCATAGCGCAAACAACGAGAAAACTTAATGCTAAACAAATCTTGTACACAAATTTGCATTGAGATTCTAAAAAATAATAAATGTAGCATTACTATGATACTACTCCATGATACTACCCACTATAGAAATAGTATGACCAGCCTAATTTTATGACATCCGCAAAATATACCATTGGAAAGTTCATCGAAACAAGCATCCGATGATATAGTTTTGAATGACATGCAACTCATAATTGGCGGGCCCAAGTATTAGTCTAAGTTTGCCTCTGAAAACAAATTGGCATTGTACTCTAGGACAAAGGGAGACTACTCGCAATGGCAATATCATAAGTAGTATCATGCACTACATGCATGCAAAATGTTGATGTGTCATATCAGTTAATGATGAAAGAGACGATAGTGGTATCATAGGTAGATATCGTATCATATCATGTAGAACTAGAAAAATTACTGCCAAACAAATCTTGTACACACTTTTGTATTGAGATTCTACAAATCCCTAAATACATGTAACATATTATACTACTACATGATGATACTATGGACTGTGAAAATAATATCGTACATTAGTATCATATGTATGATACTATTATATGATACTCCCCATTGTGACTAGTCTAATAATAACAATAGTACTCAAATTTGTCTTGTCCCTCGGGTGTTTAGAAGTATATGTTCGGTCCCTCACGTATTTAAGAATTATGTTTGGCCCCTCAACTCTAATGTGGTCAAAATTGAGCACTTGAACACTTAGTTAGGTCTAGCAATGATAAAAACTTGATTGGTCTGTTTATTATTTGTTATGTGGCACGGCGGCAAAGCATTTTGCTAAATCTCAAGCACACATAGTTGGGGTCCATTAGAGGGACTAATTAAATCAAAGTACAATGGATTATAAAAGCAGGTTTTATCATTGATTAGCTTTGCAACGGCCTATCAACTGTAAGTGTTGCATGTGTTCTAAAGAACTATGTTCATCGTCACAGATCAAGAGGAGTACGCAGTGGAGGACGCACAAAACAACCGTAGGCCAGGTGGGCACACCTTACTAATTTTCTTTTTTCCACTTTATATGTGATAATTTTTTACATAATTAATTAACTAAACATTTTAAAATAGGGTGGGCCATTCAACCCAAACACCATGTTGCGTACGTCGCTGAGGGTAAGGGGTTTCATCTTCGTTCTATGGTATGAGTATGTAATGCGCGTGATACTCATCGAAGACAATATATATAGCAGACATCACATCAGATGAGCCTATGGATAAAAATGGGCCAAATCATATCTACTAGTGCACAAATGAAGTTAAAAATAGGTCAACCTTCATTAAACCGATACTACTTAAAAGACCATTGTTTGACCTAAGTAAGCGTATATATGAGGTCAGTAATACTAGTCACAATGCATAGTATCATATATAAAAGTATGGTGTGTATGATACAATTAATACTACATGTTACTATGTCAACGATGCATGGTATCATGTACTAGTATCATAATCTTCTTATATTAATTGATTTGTAGAATCTCAATGCAGATCTATGTACAAGATTATTTAACATTAAATTTTCTAGTACTACGTGCTATGATACGGTATCTACCTATGATATTATAATCCTCTCTCTCATCTTTAATTGCAGTGCCACATCAGCTTTTTTGCAAGCATGAGATGCATGATAGTGTACTACCTATGATACTCCCATTGTGGGTAGTCTAAGGGGGCAATGTTAGACCTAATTAAGTGTTTGAGGTTAGTTATGGACCGCTGTTATACCTAATTGTGTTTGAGGTCAGTTAGGGACCTTATTATACATAATTAAGTGTTAGAGGTGAGTTCAAATAATAATATATAGTTGGGGTCTAAAGTTCACCAACGTATGCAACACACGAGCTGCCAAATGTGTACTTAATTAACCCTATTAGGAAAACACAAGATTATCTCATTCAACAAAATATTAGGAAAGTGTATCACAATTGTATTTATCCCTTATCTCTCTCATGTTAACCGAGACAAGAGTTCGTTCTAGGTCAGCTCTACGACAATTAGCGTCGCAAGGGTGGTAACATAGGTGTGCAGTTGCGAAAGTTTTTTCCCAAGTTGTCGACTTCCTCAATCCACACTTAATATTTGTGCATGCGGGCCTAAGTATATGGTACTACTTAGTTCTATTCCTAGTATATATGTTGGGTGACTTAGAAAAATCATACTTCGTACATGATTCCTTCGAAAATCCTTTAGGGCTTCTTTGATTCATATTAGGTTGGTATAAGATAATAGGATTTAGATCTTATAGGAATATTTCCTACACTAGTAGTTTGATTCATATGAACATATCCAATAGGAAATAATCCTATAGGAATCATCAAGTAGTGCAAATCCTAGTATAGGATTAAATATTTGGTCCTACCTCATGGAAAAATTCATTTGGCGCAATCAAACGCAACTCATCTTATTATAGGATTTAACTACACATGTCATCCCAAATCCCAATCCTACATTCCTACTCCTATGATTTCCCTATCCTGTGAATGAAAGGAGCCCTTAAAATCAAACTATCCCGCACCTCGTCGATTCGTATAAAACCGACTCTAGCCAACAACTCTTCGCCCGACCTTTCTTCTTCACCATCAGGCCACCACACACTGTCATTTTCCATTGCAACGCATTTAGGGTGTGTTCGGTTCCAGAACCAAGTGGAATGGAATGGAACCGTTCCGCACCTAGAGCCCATTCTTGTGTTCGGTTGTGGAATGGAACGGAACCGAGTGGTTCCTCGAAAGGGAATATTCTCCCCATATGCAGAATGCACCCATTCCACCGAATCGGTGGAATGTGGTGGAACGGCTGTTACTTAGCCGCTATTAATTACAAAGCACTTCACTAATCCAACCAAAAAAATTATTAGTTGTTGTTAATTATGATTTTGAGATTAAAAAGGCCACTATTAATTACGATATTTAGACAAAAGATTAAACTTTAACTTCATTCCGTTCTACTCTCCAAATTCCCCGACCATACAAAAAATAACATTAATTACGATTTTAAGATTAAAAAGGCCATTAGGCGTTGTTAATTACGATTTTAAGATTTAAAAGGCTATTTGCCATTGTTAATTACGATTCTTAGACAAAAGTTTAGTTTAACCACATTCCGTTCTGCTCTCCAATTCCTCCAACCGAACAAAAAACAGTACCATTCTGTACCTCCTTTTTGTCCAAACCGAACGCGGGGATGGAACCATTCCATTCCTCTGGAAAGGAACCATTCCTTACTAAAATCTTCTTGTGCCACCTCCCAGTTTAAAGGCCTACTCGCATAACCCTACAGCTCTGCACTCGCGTGGGCAACCGAACACACCTACATCATCAATGCCCCGCGTACTTATCCGCACCGCCTACAGCTCTGCACTCCTATGACCTATCCATGGCTGGGCAGTCAAAAAAAGCTGCGTCACCTGGGAAATCAACAAGCCACGCAAGCAAGTCGCAAGCATCATAAATTCCGAATCAATGCCTAGCTACAGTCTACCTGGCCTCCTCCCAACTCATTGTCCTTGAGGCCTTAACAAAGCCTTCTAAAAGGGTTTTATCAAAATATTCCATATGGATTAGTAAAAAAACGCACCTGCTAAAGATTCATATATGCCCCTAGGTTAAAAATATGCATCTCAAATTTGTATGGATACGTATGTATCTCTGACTAAAATGCATGTATCAAGACATAAGTGAGACACCTATATATTTTCAAACGGGGATGTAGTAGTAGATTTTTTGGGTCATGTGTTGGCAATAAAAAATGGATTCCCCATTTCATCTGTGCACAAGGAGGGCAAAACGAGTGGTCTTTTGTGAAGTGTCTCTACCAATCTACAACCACTTCAATTTTCACATGTACGCTAGACCCTGAAAGATGTCCAAATCAAGTTGCAGTGTTTTATCTCGATCCACATCTACATATGGTTTTATAATTGAGCTTTATCCTAATGAATTCAAAATTAAACTGTATGAGTTTGCTTGTTTTTGTACCCACTTGGGAAGGGTTCATGCAGGATCTGTAGCGAACTTTCTTGTGAAGACATATTTTGGCACATACTGTATGTGAATCTTCTCACGGCCATCAACTTTGAATACTCAAGTTTTTTACTCCTATATATGCAAAATGATATCAGTGTACCATTTTACTTATTCACAATGTTGGCAAAAAATGTATTTTTATGCCCATCTATTTCCATTTTTTGATTTCTTTTTTGAATTTTCATGCCCATTTGTAGATTTGACCAAGATTTAAACAAGTTTAACACATGAAAAATGAAAAGGTAAGCATGGATCCTTCTTAGACACTCTAAAATGAAGCTTTTGGGAGGTTCTTGAAATATCCAAGTTTGAAACCCAAAACCACTTCTTCTCTTCATGTTTGACTACATAAGATAGAGTTTAGGGTTAGGGGTAGATACATGATTTTTCTTGTTTGAATATGTCTAGACCTTGTTTATCAACTTTAATGCTTACTATATGACATAAGAAGACTATGTGCTTTGGTTTTTCATTTTCTGTTTTTTTATATTTTATGCCCATTTGAATCTTGGTCAAATCCTAGGTTTGACCAGGATTTAAGCAAGTTTAAAACATGAAAACGACTTCTCTTCGTGCTTGACTTCTTATTCACTCCAAAATGAAGCTTTTGGAAGGGTTTTTGACATTTCCATGTTTGAAACCCAAAACGACATCTCTTCGTGCTTGACTTCATAAGATAGAGTTTAGGGTTAGGGGGTAGATACATGAATTTTCTGGTTTGAATATGTCTAGACCTAGCTTGTTTATCAACTTGAATGCTTGCTATATGACATCAGAAGACTATGTGTTTGGTTTTTATTTTTTTGAATTTGTTATGCCCATTTGAATCCTGGTCAAATCCTAGGTTTGACCAAGATTTAAACAAGTATAAAACATGAAAATGAAAAGTAAGCCTGGATCCTTCTTATTCACTCCAAAATGAAGCTTTTGGGAGGGTTTTTGAAATTTCCATGTTTGAAACCCAAAACGACTTCTCTTCGTGATTGACTTCATAAGACAGAGTTTAGGGTTAGGGGTAGATACCGGATTTTTCTGGTTTGAATATGTCTAGACCTTGTTTATCAAATTGAATGCTTGCTATATGACATCAGAAGACTATGTGTTTGGTTTTTGTTTTTTGAATTTGTTATGCCCATTTGAATCTTAGTCAAATCCTAGGTTTGAATATATATGTCTAGACCTTGTATATCAACTTGAATGCCTTACTATACATATGACATAAGAATGTTATGTGCTTTGGTTTTTCATTCTTTTCATTTTTTTCTGAATTTTTAGGGCCATTTGAATCTTGGTCAAATCCTTGGTTTGACCAAGATTTAAACAAATTTAAAACATGAAAATGAAAAGGGAAGTCTGTATCCTTCTTAGTCACTCTAAAATGAAGCTTTTGGGATGTTCTTTAAATTTCAATGTTTGAAACCCAAAACGACTTCCCTTCATGCTAGACTTCATAAGATCGACAGGGGGTAGATACATGATTTGTCTGGTTTGGATATATCTAGACCTTGTTTATCAACTTGATTGCTTACGATATGACATAAGAAGACTATGTGATTTGGTTTTTCATTTTTCTGATTTTTTTGAATTTTGTGCCCACCCATTTGTATCTTCGTCAAATCCTAGGTTTGACCAAGATAATTTAAACAAGTTTAAAACATGAAAATGTAAAGGGAAGCATGTATCCTTCTTAGTCACTCTAAAATGAAGCTTTTGGGAGGTTTTTGAAATTTTGATGTTTGAAACCCAAAACCACTTCTCTTCACATGCTTGACTTCATAAGACAGAGTTTAGGGGTTAGGGGTATAGATACATGATTTGTCTGGTTTGAATATGTCTAGACCTTGTTTATCAACTTGAATGCTTACTATATGACATAAGAAGACTATGTGATTTGGTTTTTAATTTTTCTGTTTTTTAATTATTTTTCTGCCCATTTGAATCTTGGTCAAATCCTAGGTTTGAACAAGATTTAGACAAGTTTAACACGTGAAATTAAACGAATAAGTAAGCATTGATCCTTCTTAGTCACTCCAAAATGTACCAATTGATAGTGTTAACTTTGCTTCATGGAAAAAATAATGTCATGTAAATGAGTTAACTTGGATTTCCTACCCTTGAATCCATAGGAAACTTTGTTCTAATGCACTATTATAATCAACCGAGTTTTTACACCAACAGGTCTGTCACTTACGTGTGGTGCCCACGCGTGAGGTCCCACACTTCAGTGAGCACAAGTCACGTGCAATAGGTACGCCACTCCCAGCCATCTTCTTTGTCAAGAGAAGACGCATCAGGATGCGTATTGGAAGTCCGTGGGTCCTTCTGGATCCTTCGGTTGTCCCTCTCACAAAAAAAATCTATCTCATTCTCGGCCTCGCTCGACTCGCTCGCTCGCTCGCACGTCCTGCGCACTGACAAACCCTGCACAACAGTCAACATCATCATCATCACCCGAAAAAGGGGAGACACCATAATGCTCTGCCTTTTTTCTCTCCTTCCGAGTGATCCCTCTTCCTCCGAGTTTCACTCGACGGGCAAACGCACATCTGCAGCATAGTAATAATAAAAAGGTAGAAAAATCGATATACGAATCTATAATTAAATAGGTTAAACTAGGGTTTTGCCCTGTACTACAGATCAAGGTTCAAAAAAATCCAACTATTCGAACAACACGATTCTAATCCAAGAACTTTTTCGACCTCATCCAAGTGGCCTCAAACTATAGGGTTAGCATCTAGTGCAGTATGTGTGAAAATGTATGCACTATGTGTGCTATAACTTGTATGTCTTTCAAATTTGAACCAACTTTGAATAAGTTTGAAATATTTGAAATGGGGAACTTTTTCGACCTCATCCAAGTGGCCTCAAACTATAGGGTTAGCATCTAGTGCAGTATGTGTGAAAATGTATGCACTATGTGTGCTATAACTTGTATGTCTTTCAAATTTGAACCAACTTTGAATAAGTTTGAAATATTTGAAATGGGGCTTTTGGCTTAAACGTTTGAAACTCAAAACGATTCTCTTCATGCTAGACTTCATAAGACCGAGTTTAGGGTTAGGGGTAGATACATGATTTGTCTGGTTTGAATATGTCTAAACCTTGTTTATCAACTTTAATGCTAACTTCTCAGTCACTCTAAAATGAAGTTTTTGGAGGTTTTTGAAATTTCCATCTTTGAAACCCAAAACCACTTCTCTTCATGCTTGACTTCATAAGAAAAAGTTTAGGGTTAGGGGGTATAGATACATGATTTGTATGGTTTGAATATGTCCAAACCTTGTTTATCAACTTGAATATGCTTACTATATGACATAAGAAGACTATGTACTTTGGTTTTTAATTTTTCTGATTTTTTTAATTTTCTGCGCATTTGAATCATATCTTGGTCAAATCCTAGGTTTCACCAAGATTTAGACAAGTTTAACACGTGAAAATGAGTAAGTAAGCATGGATCCTTCTTAGTCACTCTAAAATGAAGCTTTTGGGATGTTCTTGAAATTTCCATGTTTGAAACCCAAAACCACTTCTCTTCATGATTGACTTCCATAAGATCGACAGATCAGTTTAGGGTTAGGGGTAGATATATACATGATTTTTTGGTTTGAATATGTCTAGACCTTGTTTATCAACTTGAATGCTTACTATACATATGACATAAGAATGCTATGTGCTTTGGTTTTTCATTCTCTTTTTGAATTTTTTCTAAATTTTTAGGCCCATTTGAATCTTGGTCAAATCCTTGGTTTGACCAAGATTTAAACAAGTTTAAAACATGAAAATGAAAAGGGAAGTCAGTATCCTTCGTAGTCACTCTAAAATGGAGAAGCTTTTGGGATGTTCTTGTAATTTCTATGTTTGAAACCGAAAACGAGTTCCCTTCATGCTAGTAGACTAGCTTCATAAGATCGACAGGCCGGGGGTAGATACATGATTTGTCTGGTTTGGATATATCTAGACCTTGTTTATCAACTTTAATGCTTACTATATGACATATATAAGAAAACTATTGCTTTGGTTTTTCCTTTTTCTGTTTTTTTTTAATTTTGATGCCCATTTGAATCATGTCGAATCCTAGGTTTGACCAAGATAATTTAAACAAGTTTAAAACATGAAAATGAAAAGGGAAGCATGTATCCTTCTTAGTCACTCTAAAATGAAGCTTTTGGGAGGTTTTTGAAATTTCCATGTTTGAAACCCAAAACCACTTCTCTTCACATGCTTGACTTCATAAGACAGAGTTTAGGGGTTAGGGGTATAGATACATGATTTGTCTGGTTTGAATATGTCTAGACCTTGTTTATCAACTTTAATGCTTACTATATGACATAAGAAAACAATTGCTTTGGTTTTTCTTTTTCTGATTTTTTTGAATTTTGATGCCCATTTGAATCTTGTCAAATTCTAGGTTTGACCAAGATTTAAACAAGTTTAAAACATGAAAATGAAAAGGGAAGCATGTAACCTTCTCAGTCACTCTAAAATGAAGTTTTTGGGAGGTTTTTGATATTTCCATGTTTGAAACCCGAAACCACTTCTCTTCATGCTTGACTTCATAAGACAGAGTTTAGGGTTAGGGGTAGATACATGATTTGTATGGTTTGAATATGTCCAAACCTTGTTTATCAACTTGAATATGCTTATGTGCTTTGGTTTTTTATTTTTCTGATTTTTTTGAATTTTATGCCCATAAATCTTGGTCAAATCCTAGGTTTGACCAGGATTTAAACAAGTTTAAAACATGAAATGAAAAGATAAGCCTGGATCCTTCTTAGTCACTCTAAAATGAAGCTTTTGGGAGGTTCTTGAAATTTCCATATTTGAAACCCAAAACCACTTCTCTACATGATTGACTTCATAAGACATAGTTTAATTAGAGTTTTAGGGGTAGATATATACATGATTTTTCTGGTTTGAATATATATGTCTAGACCTTGTTTATCAACTTGAATGCTTACTATACATATGACATAAGAATGCTATATATGTGCTTTGGTTTTTCATTCTTTTGATTTTTTTCTGAATTTTTAGGGCCATTTGAATCTTGCATGGTTAAACTTGGGTTTTGCCCAGTTCTAAAGATCAAGGGTTCAAAAAAATCCAACTACGGGGTTCGAACAACACGATTCTAATCCAAGAATTTTTTCGACCTCATCCAAATGGCCTCAAACTATAGGGTTAGCATCTAGTGCAGTATGTGTGAAAATGTATGCACTATGTGTGCTATAACTTGTATGTCTTTCAAATTAAGTTGATAAACAAGGTCTAGACATATTCAAACCAGAATATTATACTGCATTAGTACAAAAAGTTTCCTATGGATTCATCAAGGGTAGTAAAGCCAAGTTAACTCATTGTCATGACTAAGAAGGATCCATGCTTACTTTTTCATTTTCATGTTTTAAACTTGTTTAAATCTTGGTCAAACCTAGGATTTGACCAAGATTCAAATGGTCATAAAAAATCAAACAAAATCAAGAAAATCAAAAACCAAACCACATAGTCTTCTTATGTAATATACTAAGCATTCAAGTTGATCAACGAAGTCTAGACATATTCAAACCAGAAAAATCATGTATCTACCCCCTAACCCTAAACGTTGTCTTATGAAGTCAAGCATGAAGAGAAGAAGTGGTTTTGGGTTTCAAACATGGAAAATTCAAAAACCCACCCAAAAGCTTCATTTTGGAGTGACTAAGAAGGATCCAAGCTTACTTTTTCATTTTCATGTTTCAAACTTGTTTAAATCTTTGTCAAACCTAGGATTTGACCAAGATTCAAATGGGCATAAAAATTCAAAAAAGAAATCAAAAAATGAAACAGCAAAGCACATAAACTTCTTATGTCATATAGTAATTAAGCATTCATGTTGATCAACAAAGTCTATATATATTTAAACAATAAAAATCATGTATATATACCCCCAAACCCAAAACCACTTCTCTTCACATGCTTGACTTCATAAGACAGAGTTTAGGGGTTAGGGGTATAAATACATGATTTGTCTGGTTTGAATATGTCTAGACCTTGTTTATCAACTTGAATGCTTACTATGTGATTTGGTTTTTCATTTTTCTGTTTTTTAATTATTTTTCTGCCCATTTGAATCTTGGTCAAATCCTAGGTTTGAACAAGATTTAGACAAGTTTAACACGTGAAATTAAACGAATAAGTAAGCATTGATCCTTCTTAGTCACTCCAAAATGTACCAATTGATAGTGTTAACTTTGCTTCATGGAAAAAATAATGTCATGTAAATGAGTTAACTTGGATTTCCTACCCTTGAATCCATAGGAAACTTTGTTCTAATGCACTATAATAATCAACCGAGTTTTTACACCAACAGGTCTGTCACTTACGTGTGGTGCCCACGCGTGTGGTCCCACACTTGAGTGAGCACAAGTCACGTGCAACAGGTACGCCAACTCCCAGCCATCTTCTTTGTCAAGAGAAGACGCATCAGGATGCGTATTGGAAGTCTGTGGGTCCTTCTGGATCCTTCGGTTGTCCCTCTCACAAAAAAACAAATCTCTCTCATTCTCGGCCTCGCTCGACTCGCTCGCTCGCTCGCACCTCCTGCGCACTGACAAACCCTGCACAACAGTCAACATCACCAGAAAAAGAATATACACCATCAATAAGAGGGGCCCCGTGACTGCTCTCCCTTCTTCTCCTTCCGAGTGATTCCTCTTCCTCCGAGTTTCACTCGACGGGCAAACACACATGTGCTGCATAGTAATAATAAAAAAGTAAAAGAATCGACTACGAATCTATTATTAAATAGGTTATAAACTAGGGTTTTCCCCAGTACTACAGATCAAGTTGAAAAAAAAATCCAACTACGGGGTTTGATTTTGGCCTACAAATAAAAAATTAAATAAGTTGAACTAGTATTCCTCTAAAAAATCATTTTGGTTTGCATTGTTTGATACTTTTCATAGCTAGAGTGCATCACAATTTTTTGATTTCATGCTTTGCTTTGCCAATTTTGATTTTTTCTAACCACCTTCTCTTTGATTTCAAATTTAGGTCAAACTATCGGTGCCTACTATGTGTTCTACTTGAATTGGATGCAGCATGCGCACATGATATGTTTTGCCATTGTTTTGGGCTTCCACACATCTTGGGGCATCCAAGTATTTAAGTTACCTTGTTTTTTAATTGTAATTCATGTACCCTTTCCTCCCAATTAAATTTTGGTTTTACATTTTTAAATTTTTTAAATTTTTATGCCCATTCTGATGTCATATAGTTAGCATTTAAGTTGATAAACAAGGTCTAGACATATTCAAACCGGAAAAATCATGTATCTACCCCTAACCCAAAACTCTGTCTTATCAAGTCAAGCACGAAGAGAAGTCGTTTTGGGTTTCAAACATGGAATTTTCAAAAACCCTCCAAAAAGCTTCATTTTGGAGTGACTAAGAAGGATGGAGGCTTACCTTTTTCATTTTCATGTTTTAAACATGTTTAAATCTTGGTCAAACCTATTATTTGACAAAGAATCAGATGGGCTTAAAATTTCAAAAAAATCAAAAAATGAAAAACCAAAGCATGCAGTCTTCTTATATATGTCATATATATATTACGACACATTCAAGTTGATAAACAAGGTTTGGACATATTCAAACCAAAAAATCATGTATCTACCCCCTAACGCTAAACTCTGTCATATGAAGTCAAGCATATGAAGAGAAGTGGTTTTGGGTTTCAAACATGGAAATTTCCATGCTTGAAACCAAAAACCACTTCTCTTCATGCATGCTTGACTTCATAAGACAGAGTTTAGGGTTAGGTGGTAGATACATGATTTTCCTGGTTTGAATATGTGTAGACCTTGTTTATCAAATTAATTGAATGCTTACTATATAACATAAGAGAAGACCTTGTTTTTTTTTGAATTTTTATACCCATTTGAATCTTTGTCAAATCCTTGGTTCCACCAAGATTTGAATAAGTTAAAAACATGAATATGAAAAAGTAAGCATGTATGCTTCTTAGTCACTTCAAAATGAAGCTCTTGGGAGGGTTTTTGAATTTCCATATTCGAAACCAAAAACCACATATCTTCATGCTTGACTTCATGAAACAAAGTTTAGGGTTAGGGGTAGATACATGCATGATTTTTCTTGTTTGAATATGTCTAGAACTTGTTTATCAACTTAATTGAATGCCTACTATATAACATAAGAAGACCTTTTTTGTTTTTTTTAAATTTTTATACCCATTTGAATCTTGGTCAAATCCTAGGTTTCACCAAGATTTGAATAAGTTTAAAACATGAATATGAAAAAGTAAGCATGCATGTATGCTTCTTAATTAATCACTTCGAAATGAAGCTCTTGGGAGGGTTTTTGAAATTTCCATGTTTGAAACCAAAAACCACATATCTTCATGCATGCGCTTGACTTCATGAGACAGAGTTTAGTGTTAGGGGGTAGATACATGATTTCTCTCGTTTGAATATGTTTGAAACCAAAAACCACATATCTCTGGTTTGCCCGCACTTAGAAATGATATTTGCATCACTTATCATATGTTTGCCCATTTGAATCTTGTCAAATCCTAGATTTGACCAAGATAATTTAAACAAGTTTAAAACATGAAAATGAAAAGGCAAGCTTGTATCCTTCTTAGTCACTCTAAAATGAAGTTTGGGGAGGTTTTTGAAATTTCCATGCTTGAAACCAAAAACCACTTCTCTGCTTCATGCTTGACTTCAATTCATAAAGACAGAGTTTGGGGATATATAGGGGTAGATACATGATTTTTCTGGTTAATTTGATATGTCTAGACCTTGTTTATCAACTTAATTGAATGCTTACTATATGACATAAGAAGACTATGTGCCTTGCTTTTACATTTTTTTAAATTATGCCCATTTGAATCTTGGTCAAATCCTAGGTTTGACCATGATTTAAACAAGTTTAAAACATGAATATGAAAATTAAGCATGTATCCTTCGTAGTCACTCCAAAATGAAGCTCTTGAGAGGGTTTTTGAAATTTCCATGTTTGAAACCAAAAAACCACGTACTTCTCTTCATGCTTGACTTCATAAGACAGAGTTTGGGGTTAGGGGTAGCTTGATACATGATTTTTCTCGTTTGAATATGTCTAGACCTTGTTATCAACTTAATTGAATGCTTACTATATATATGACATAAGAAGACTATGTGCATTGGTTTTTGCATTTTATTGTTTTTTTTAATTTTATGCCCATTTGAATCTTGGTCAAATCCTAAGTTTGACCATGATTTAAACAAGTTGAAAACATGAATATGAAAAATTAAGCATATATCCTTCTTAGTCACTCCAAAATGAAGCTCTTGGGAGGGTTTTTGAAATTTCCATGTTTTAAACCAAAAACCACATATCTTCATGCTTGACTTCATGAGATAGAGTTTAGGGTTAGGGGTAGATACATGATTTCTCTGGTTTGAATATATCTAGACCTTGTTTATCAACTTAATTGAATGCTTACTAATGTGACATAAGAAGACTATGTGCCTTGATTTTCCATTTTTTGTTTTTTCTGAATTTTTATGCCCATTTGAATCTTGGTCAAATCCTAGGTTTGACCATGATTTAAACAAGTTTAATAAAACATGAATAGGAAAAATTAAGCATATATCCTTCTTAGTCACTCCAAAATGTAGATCTTGGTAGGGTTTTTAAAATTTCCATGTTTGAAACCAAAAACCACGACTTCTCTTCATGCATGCTTGACTTCATAAGACAGAGTTTAGGGCTAGGGTAGCTAGATACATGATGTTTCTGGTTTGAATATGTCTAGACCTTGTTTATCAACTTAATTGAATGCTTACTATATGACATAAGAAGACTATGTGCCTTGATTTTACATTTTTTAAAATTATGCCCATTTGAATCTTGGTCAAATCCTAGGTTTGACCATGATTTAAACAAGTTTGTTTATCAACTTGAATGCTTGCTATATGACATCAGAAGACTATGTGTTTGGTTTTTGTTTTTTGAATTTGTTATGCCCATTTGAATCTTAGTCAAATCCTAGGTTTGAATATATATGTCTAGACCTTGTATATCAACTTGAATGCTTACTATACATATGACATAAGAATGTTATGTGCTTTGGTTTTTCATTCTTTTCATTTTTTCTGAATTTTTAGGGCCATTTGAATCTTGGTCAAATCCTTGGTTTGACCAAGATTTAAACAAATTTAAAACATGAAAATGAAAAGGGAAGTCTGTATCCTTCTTAGTCACTCTAAATTTTTTTATACCCATTTGATTCTTCGTCAAATCCTAGGTTTGTTGACCTAGATTTGAACAAGTTTAAAACATGAATATGAAAAGGTAAGCATGTATGCTTCTTAATTAGTCACTCCAAAATGAAGCTCTTGGGAGGGTTTTTGAAATTTCCACGATTTAAACCAAAAACCACTTCTCTTCATGCTTGACTTCATAAGTTAGGGTTTAGGGATATATAGGGGGTAGATACATCATGATTTTTCTGGTTTGAATATGTCTAGAGCTTGTTTATCAACTTAATTGAATGCTTACTATATGACATAAGAAGACTATGTGCCTTGATATTTCATTTTTTTTAAATTATGCCCTTTTGAATATTGGTCAAAACCTAGGTTTGACAAAGATTTAAAAAAGATTAAAACATGAAAATGAAAAAGTAAGCCTTGATCCTTCTTATTAACTCCAAAATGAAGGTTTTTGGGAGGGTTTTTGAAATATCCATGTTTGAAACCCAAAAACCACTTCTCTTCGTGCAGAGTTTAGGGTTAGGGGTAGCTAGACACATGAATTTTCTGGTTTGATATGTCTAGACCTTGTTTATCAACTTAATTGAATGCTTACTATATGACATAAGAAGACTATGTGCCTTGATTTTACATTTTTTTAAATTATGCCCATTTGAATCTTGGTCAAATCCTAGGTTTGACCATGATTTAAACAAGTTTGTTTATCAACTTGAATGCTTGCTATATGACATCAGAAGACTATGTGTTTGGTTTTTGTTTTTTGAATTTGTTATGCCCATTTGAATCTTAGTCAAATCCTAGGTTTGAATATATATGTCTAGACCTTGTATATCAACTTGAATGCTTACTATACATATGACATAAGAATGTTATGTGCTTTGGTTTTTCATTCTTTTCATTTTTTTCTGAATTTTTAGGGCCATTTGAATCTTGGTCAAATCCTTGGTTTGACCAAGATTTAAACAAATTTAAAACATGAAAATGAAAAGGGAAGTATGTATCCTTCTTAGTCACTCTAAAATGAAGCTTTTGGGATGTTCTTTAAATTTCAATGTTTGAAACCCAAAACGACTTCCCTTCATGCTAGACTTCATAAGATCGACAGGGGGTAGATACATGATTTGTCTGGTTTGGATATATCTAGACCTTGTTTATCAACTTGATTGCTTACGATATGACATAAGAAGACTATGTGATTTGGTTTTTCATTTTTCTGATTTTTTTGAATTTTGTGCCCACCCATTTGTATCTTCGTCAAATCCTAGGTTTGACCAAGATAATTTAAACAAGTTTAAAACATGAAAATGTAAAGGGAAGCATGTATCCTTCTTAGTCACTCTAAAATGAAGCTTTTGGGAGGTTTTTGAAATTTCGATGTTTGAAACCCAAAACCACTTCTCTTCACATGCTTGACTTCATAAGACAGAGTTTAGGGGTTAGGGGTATAGATACATGATTTGTCTGGTTTGAATATGTCTAGACCTTGTTTATCAACTTGAATGCTTACTATATGACATAAGAAGACTATGTGATTTGGTTTTTAATTTTTCTGTTTTTTAATTATTTTTCTGCCCATTTGAATCTTGGTCAAATCCTAGGTTTGAACAAGATTTAGACAAGTTTAACACGTGAAATTAAACGAATAAGTAAGCATTGATCCTTCTTAGTCACTCCAAAATGTACCAATTGATAGTGTTAACTTTGCTTCATGGAAAAAATAATGTCATGTAAATGAGTTAACTTGGATTTCCTACCCTTGAATCCATAGGAAACTTTGTTCTAATGCACTATTATAATCAACCGAGTTTTTACACCAACAGGTCTGTCACTTACGTGTGGTGCCCACGCGTGAGGTCCCACACTTCAGTGAGCACAAGTCACGTGCAATAGGTACGCCAACTCCCAGCCATCTTCTTTGTCAAGAGAAGACGCATCAGGATGCGTATTGGAAGTCCGTGGGTCCTTCTGGATCCTTCGGTTGTCCCTCTCACAAAAAAAAATCTATCTCATTCTCGGCCTCGCTCGACTCGCTCGCTCGCTCCTCGTCCTGACAAACCCTGCACAACAGTCAACATCATCATCATCACCCGAAAAAGGGGAGACACCATAATGCTCTGCCTTTTTTCTCTCCTTCCGAGTGATCCCTCTTCCTCCGAGTTTCACTCGACGGGCAAACGCACATCTGCAGCATAGTAATAATAAAAAGGTAGAAAAATCGATATACGAATCTATAATTAAATAGGTTAAACTAGGGTTTTGCCCTGTACTACAGATCAAGGTTCAAAAAAATCCAACTATTCGAACAACACGATTCTAATCCAAGAACTTTTTCGACCTCATCCAAGTGGCCTCAAACTATAGGGTTAGCATCTAGTGCAGTATGTGTGAAAATGTATGCACTATGTGTGCTATAACTTGTATGTCTTTCAAATTTGAACCAACTTTGAATAAGTTTGAAATATTTGAAATGGGGCTTTTGGCTTAAACGTTTGAAACTCAAAACGATTCTCTTCATGCTAGACTTCATAAGACCGAGTTTAGGGTTAGGGGTAGATACATGATTTGTCTGGTTTGAATATGTCTAAACCTTGTTTATCAACTTTAATGCTAACTTCTCAGTCACTCTAAAATGAAGTTTTTGGAGGTTTTTGAAATTTCCATCTTTGAAACCCAAAACCACTTCTCTTCATGCTTGACTTCATAAGAAAAAGTTTAGGGTTAGGGGGTATAGATACATGATTTGTATGGTTTGAATATGTCCAAACCTTGTTTATCAACTTGAATATGCTTACTATATGACATAAGAAGACTATGTACTTTGGTTTTTAATTTTTCTGATTTTTTTAATTTTCTGCGCATTTGAATCATATCTTGGTCAAATCCTAGGTTTCACCAAGATTTAGACAAGTTTAACACGTGAAAATGAGTAAGTAAGCATGGATCCTTCTTAGTCACTCTAAAATGAAGCTTTTGGGATGTTCTTGAAATTTCCATGTTTGAAACCCAAAACCACTTCTCTTCATGATTGACTTCCATAAGATCGACATATTTAGGGTTAGGGGTAGATATATACATGATTTTTTGGTTTGAATATGTCTAGACCTTGTTTATCAACTTGAATGCTTACTATACATATGACATAAGAATGCTATGTGCTTTGGTTTTTCATTCTCTTTTTGAATTTTTTCTAAATTTTTAGGCCCATTTGAATCTTGGTCAAATCCTTGGTTTGACCAAGATTTAAACAAGTTTAAAACATGAAAATGAAAAGGGAAGTCAGTATCCTTCGTAGTCACTCTAAAATGGAGAAGCTTTTGGGATGTTCTTGTAATTTCTATGTTTGAAACCGAAAACGAGTTCCCTTCATGCTAGTAGACTAGCTTCATAAGATCGACAGGCCGGGGGTAGATACATGATTTGTCTGGTTTGGATATATCTAGACCTTGTTTATCAACTTTAATGCTTACTATATGACATATATAAGAAAACTATTGCTTTGGTTTTTCCTTTTTCTGTTTTTTTTTAATTTTGATGCCCATTTGAATCATGTCGAATCCTAGGTTTGACCAAGATAATTTAAACAAGTTTAAAACATGAAAATGAAAAGGGAAGCATGTATCCTTCTTAGTCACTCTAAAATGAAGCTTTTGGGAGGTTTTTGAAATTTCCATGTTTGAAACCCAAAACCACTTCTCTTCACATGCTTGACTTCATAAGACAGAGTTTAGGGGTTAGGGGTATAGATACATGATTTGTCTGGTTGAATATGTCTAGACCTTGTTTATCAACTTTAATGCTTACTATATGACATAAGAAAACAATTGCTTTGGTTTTTCTTTTTCTGATTTTTTTGAATTTTGATGCCCATTTGAATCTTGTCAAATTCTAGGTTTGACCAAGATTTAAACAAGTTTAAAACATGAAAATGAAAAGGGAAGCATGTAACCTTCTCAGTCACTCTAAAATGAAGTTTTTGGGAGGTTTTTGATATTTCCATGTTTGAAACCCAAAACCACTTCTCTTCATGCTTGACTTCATAAGACAGAGTTTAGGGTTAGGGGTAGATACATGATTTGTATGGTTTGAATATGTCCAAACCTTGTTTATCAACTTGAATATGCTTATGTGCTTTGGTTTTTTATTTTTCTGATTTTTTTGAATTTTATGCCCATAAATCTTGGTCAAATCCTAGGTTTGACCAGGATTTAAACAAGTTTAAAACATGAAATGAAAAGATAAGCCTGGATCCTTCTTAGTCACTCTAAAATGAAGCTTTTGGGAGGTTCTTGAAATTTCCATATTTGAAACCCAAAACCACTTCTCTACATGATTGACTTCATAAGACATAGTTTAATTAGAGTTTTAGGGGTAGATATATACATGATTTTTCTGGTTTGAATATATATGTCTAGACCTTGTTTATCAACTTGAATGCTTACTATACATATGACATAAGAATGCTATATATGTGCTTTGGTTTTTCATTCTTTTGATTTTTTTCTGAATTTTTAGGGCCATTTGAATCTTGCATGGTTAAACTTGGGTTTTGCCCAGTTCTAAAGATCAAGGGTTCAAAAAAATCCAACTACGGGGTTCGAACAACACGATTCTAATCCAAGAATTTTTTCGACCTCATCCAAATGGCCTCAAACTATAGGGTTAGCATCTAGTGCAGTATGTGTGAAAATGTATGCACTATGTGTGCTATAACTTGTATGTCTTTCAAATTAAGTTGATAAACAAGGTCTAGACATATTCAAACCAGAATATTATACTGCATTAGTACAAAAAGTTTCCTATGGATTCATCAAGGGTAGTAAAGCCAAGTTAACTCATTGTCATGACTAAGAAGGATCCATGCTTACTTTTTCATTTTCATGTTTTAAACTTGTTTAAATCTTGGTCAAACCTAGGATTTGACCAAGATTCAAATGGTCATAAAAAATCAAACAAAATCAAGAAAATCAAAAACCAAACCACATAGTCTTCTTATGTAATATACTAAGCATTCAAGTTGATCAACGAAGTCTAGACATATTCAAACCAGAAAAATCATGTATCTACCCCCTAACCCTAAACGTTGTCTTATGAAGTCAAGCATGAAGAGAAGAAGTGGTTTTGGGTTTCAAACATGGAAAATTCAAAAACCCACCCAAAAGCTTCATTTTGGAGTGACTAAGAAGGATCCAAGCTTACTTTTTCATTTTCATGTTTCAAACTTGTTTAAATCTTTGTCAAACCTAGGATTTGACCAAGATTCAAATGGGCATAAAAATTCAAAAAAGAAATCAAAAAATGAAACAGCAAAGCACATAAACTTCTTATGTCATATAGTAATTAAGCATTCATGTTGATCAACAAAGTCTATATATATTTAAACAATAAAAATCATGTATATATACCCCCAAACCCAAAACCACTTCTCTTCACATGCTTGACTTCATAAGACAGAGTTTAGGGGTTAGGGGTATAAATACATGATTTGTCTGGTTTGAATATGTCTAGACCTTGTTTATCAACTTGAATGCTTACTATGTGATTTGGTTTTTCATTTTTCTGTTTTTTAATTATTTTTCTGCCCATTTGAATCTTGGTCAAATCCTAGGTTTGAACAAGATTTAGACAAGTTTAACACGTGAAATTAAACGAATAAGTAAGCATTGATCCTTCTTAGTCACTCCAAAATGTACCAATTGATAGTGTTAACTTTGCTTCATGGAAAAAATAATGTCATGTAAATGAGTTAACTTGGATTTCCTACCCTTGAATCCATAGGAAACTTTGTTCTAATGCACTATAATAATCAACCGAGTTTTTACACCAACAGGTCTGTCACTTACGTGTGGTGCCCACGCGTGTGGTCCCACACTTGAGTGAGCACAAGTCACGTGCAATAGGTACGCCAACTCCCAGCCATCTTCTTTGTCAAGAGAAGACGCATCAGGATGCGTATTGGAAGTCTGTGGGTCCTTCTGGATCCTTCGGTTGTCCCTCTCACAAAAAAAACAAATCTCTCTCATTCTCGGCCTCGCTCGACTCGCTCGCTCGCTCGCTCGCACCTCCTGCGCACTGACAAACCCTGCACAACAGTCAACATCACCAGAAAAAGAATATACACCATCAATAAGAGGGGCCCCGTGACTGCTCTCCCTTCTTCTCCTTCCGAGTGATTCCTCTTCCTCCGAGTTTCACTCGACGGGCAAACACACATGTGCTGCATAGTAATAATAAAAAAGTAAAAGAATCGACTACGAATCTATTATTAAATAGGTTATAAACTAGGGTTTTCCCCAGTACTACAGATCAAGTTGAAAAAAAAATCCAACTACGGGGTTTGATTTTGGCCTACAAATAAAAAATTAAATAAGTTGAACTAGTATTCCTCTAAAAAATCATTTTGGTTTGCATTGTTTGATACTTTTCATAGCTAGAGTGCATCACAATTTTTTGATTTCATGCTTTGCTTTGCCAATTTTGATTTTTTCTAACCACCTTCTCTTTGATTTCAAATTTAGGTCAAACTATCGATGCCTACTATGTGTTCTACTTGAATTGGATGCAGCATGCGCACATGATATGTTTTGCCATTGTTTTGGGCTTCCACACATCTTGGGGCATCCAAGTATTTAAGTTACCTTGTTTTTTAATTGTAATTCATGTACCCTTTCCTCCCAATTAAATTTTGGTTTTACATTTTTAAATTTTTTAAATTTTTATGCCCATTCTGATGTCATATAGTTAGCATTTAAGTTGATAAACAAGGTCTAGACATATTCAAACCGGAAAAATCATGTATCTACCCCTAACCCAAAACTCTGTCTTATCAAGTCAAGCACGAAGAGAAGTCGTTTTGGGTTTCAAACATGGAATTTTCAAAAACCCTCCAAAAAGCTTCATTTTGGAGTGACTAAGAAGGATGGAGGCTTACCTTTTTCATTTTCATGTTTTAAACATGTTTAAATCTTGGTCAAACCTATTATTTGACAAAGAATCAGATGGGCTTAAAATTTCAAAAAAATCAAAAAATGAAAAACCAAAGCATGCAGTCTTCTTATATATGTCATATATATATTACGACACATTCAAGTTGATAAACAAGGTTTGGACATATTCAAACCAAAAAATCATGTATCTACCCCCTAACGCTAAACTCTGTCATATGAAGTCAAGCATATGAAGAGAAGTGGTTTTGGGTTTCAAACATGGAAATTTCCATGCTTGAAACCAAAAACCACTTCTCTTCATGCATGCTTGACTTCATAAGACAGAGTTTAGGGTTAGGTGGTAGATACATGATTTTCCTGGTTTGAATATGTGTAGACCTTGTTTATCAAATTAATTGAATGCTTACTATATAACATAAGAGAAGACCTTGTTTTTTTTTGAATTTTTATACCCATTTGAATCTTTGTCAAATCCTTGGTTCCACCAAGATTTGAATAAGTTAAAAACATGAATATGAAAAAGTAAGCATGTATGCTTCTTAGTCACTTCAAAATGAAGCTCTTGGGAGGGTTTTTGAATTTCCATATTCGAAACCAAAAACCACATATCTTCATGCTTGACTTCATGAAACAAAGTTTAGGGTTAGGGGTAGATACATGCATGATTTTTCTTGTTTGAATATGTCTAGAACTTGTTTATCAACTTAATTGAATGCCTACTATATAACATAAGAAGACCTTTTTTGTTTTTTTTAAATTTTTATACCCATTTGAATCTTGGTCAAATCCTAGGTTTCACCAAGATTTGAATAAGTTTAAAACATGAATATGAAAAAGTAAGCATGCATGTATGCTTCTTAATTAATCACTTCGAAATGAAGCTCTTGGGAGGGTTTTTGAAATTTCCATGTTTGAAACCAAAAACCACATATCTTCATGCATGCGCTTGACTTCATGAGACAGAGTTTAGTGTTAGGGGGTAGATACATGATTTCTCTCGTTTGAATATGTTTGAAACCAAAAACCACATATCTCTGGTTTGCCCGCACTTAGAAATGATATTTGCATCACTTATCATATGTTTGCCCATTTGAATCTTGTCAAATCCTAGATTTGACCAAGATAATTTAAACAAGTTTAAAACATGAAAATGAAAAGGCAAGCTTGTATCCTTCTTAGTCACTCTAAAATGAAGTTTGGGGAGGTTTTTGAAATTTCCATGCTTGAAACCAAAAACCACTTCTCTGCTTCATGCTTGACTTCAATTCATAAAGACAGAGTTTGGGGATATATAGGGGTAGATACATGATTTTTCTGGTTAATTTGATATGTCTAGACCTTGTTTATCAACTTAATTGAATGCTTACTATATGACATAAGAAGACTATGTGCCTTGATTTTACATTTTTTTAAATTATGCCCATTTGAATCTTGGTCAAATCCTAGGTTTGACCATGATTTAAACAAGTTTAAAACATGAATATGAAAATTAAGCATGTATCCTTCGTAGTCACTCCAAAATGAAGCTCTTGAGAGGGTTTTTGAAATTTCCATGTTTGAAACCAAAAAACCACGTACTTCTCTTCATGCTTGACTTCATAAGACAGAGTTTGGGGTTAGGGGTAGCTTGATACATGATTTTTCTCGTTTGAATATGTCTAGACCTTGTTATCAACTTAATTGAATGCTTACTATATATATGACATAAGAAGACTATGTGCATTGGTTTTTGCATTTTATTGTTTTTTTTAATTTTATGCCCATTTGAATCTTGGTCAAATCCTAAGTTTGACCATGATTTAAACAAGTTGAAAACATGAATATGAAAAATTAAGCATATATCCTTCTTAGTCACTCCAAAATGAAGCTCTTGGGAGGGTTTTTGAAATTTCCATGTTTTAAACCAAAAACCACATATCTTCATGCTTGACTTCATGAGATAGAGTTTAGGGTTAGGGGTAGATACATGATTTCTCTGGTTTGAATATATCTAGACCTTGTTTATCAACTTAATTGAATGCTTACTAATGTGACATAAGAAGACTATGTGCCTTGATTTTCCATTTTTTGTTTTTTCTGAATTTTTATGCCCATTTGAATCTTGGTCAAATCCTAGGTTTGACCATGATTTAAACAAGTTTAATAAAACATGAATAGGAAAAATTAAGCATATATCCTTCTTAGTCACTCCAAAATGTAGATCTTGGTAGGGTTTTTAAAATTTCCATGTTTGAAACCAAAAACCACGACTTCTCTTCATGCATGCTTGACTTCATAAGACAGAGTTTAGGGCTAGGGTAGCTAGATACATGATGTTTCTGGTTTGAATATGTCTAGACCTTGTTTATCAACTTAATTGAATGCTTACTATATGACATAAGAAGACTATGTGCCTTGATTTTACATTTTTTAAAATTATGCCCATTTGAATCTTGGTCAAATCCTAGGTTTGACCATGATTTAAACAAGTTTGTTTATCAACTTGAATGCTTGCTATATGACATCAGAAGACTATGTGTTTGGTTTTTGTTTTTTGAATTTGTTATGCCCATTTGAATCTTAGTCAAATCCTAGGTTTGAATATATATGTCTAGACCTTGTATATCAACTTGAATGCTTACTATACATATGACATAAGAATGTTATGTGCTTTGGTTTTTCATTCTTTTCATTTTTTCTGAATTTTTAGGGCCATTTGAATCTTGGTCAAATCCTTGGTTTGACCAAGATTTAAACAAATTTAAAACATGAAAATGAAAAGGGAAGTCTGTATCCTTCTTAGTCACTCTAAATTTTTTTATACCCATTTGATTCTTCGTCAAATCCTAGGTTTGTTGACCTAGATTTGAACAAGTTTAAAACATGAATATGAAAAGGTAAGCATGTATGCTTCTTAATTAGTCACTCCAAAATGAAGCTCTTGGGAGGGTTTTTGAAATTTCCATGATTTAAACCAAAAACCACTTCTCTTCATGCTTGACTTCATAAGTTAGGGTTTAGGGATATATAGGGGGTAGATACATCATGATTTTTCTGGTTTGAATATGTCTAGAGCTTGTTTATCAACTTAATTGAATGCTTACTATATGACATAAGAAGACTATGTGCCTTGATATTTCATTTTTTTAAAATTATGCCCTTTTGAATATTGGTCAAAACCTAGGTTTGACAAAGATTTAAAAAAGATTAAAACATGAAAATGAAAAAGTAAGCCTTGATCCTTCTTATTAACTCCAAAATGAAGGTTTTTGGGAGGGTTTTTGAAATATCCATGTTTGAAACCCAAAACCACTTCTCTTCGTGCAGAGTTTAGGGTTAGGGGTAGCTAGACACATGAATTTTCTGGTTTGATATGTCTAGACCTTGTTTATCAACTTAATTGAATGCTTACTATATGACATAAGAAGACTATGTGCCTTGATTTTACATTTTTTAAAATTATGCCCATTTGAATCTTGGTCAAATCCTAGGTTTGACCATGATTTAAACAAGTTTGTTTATCAACTTGAATGCTTGCTATATGACATCAGAAGACTATGTGTTTGGTTTTTGTTTTTTGAATTTGTTATGCCCATTTGAATCTTAGTCAAATCCTAGGTTTGAATATATATGTCTAGACCTTGTATATCAACTTGAATGCTTACTATACATATGACATAAGAATGTTATGTGCTTTGGTTTTTCATTCTTTTCATTTTTTCTGAATTTTTAGGGCCATTTGAATCTTGGTCAAATCCTTGGTTTGACCAAGATTTAAACAAATTTAAAACATGAAAATGAAAAGGGAAGTATGTATCCTTCTTAGTCACTCTAAAATGAAGCTTTTGGGATGTTCTTTAAATTTCAATGTTTGAAACCCAAAACGACTTCCCTTCATGCTAGACTTCATAAGATCGACAGGGGGTAGATACATGATTTGTCTGGTTTGGATATATCTAGACCTTGTTTATCAACTTGATTGCTTACGATATGACATAAGAAGACTATGTGATTTGGTTTTTCATTTTTCTGATTTTTTTGAATTTTGTGCCCACCCATTTGTATCTTCGTCAAATCCTAGGTTTGACCAAGATAATTTAAACAAGTTTAAAACATGAAAATGTAAAGGGAAGCATGTATCCTTCTTAGTCACTCTAAAATGAAGCTTTTGGGAGGTTTTTGAAATTTCGATGTTTGAAACCCAAAACCACTTCTCTTCACATGCTTGACTTCATAAGACAGAGTTTAGGGGTTAGGGGTATAGATACATGATTTGTCTGGTTTGAATATGTCTAGACCTTGTTTATCAACTTGAATGCTTACTATATGACATAAGAAGACTATGTGATTTGGTTTTTAATTTTTCTGTTTTTTAATTATTTTTCTGCCCATTTGAATCTTGGTCAAATCCTAGGTTTGAACAAGATTTAGACAAGTTTAACACGTGAAATTAAACGAATAAGTAAGCATTGATCCTTCTTAGTCACTCCAAAATGTACCAATTGATAGTGTTAACTTTGCTTCATGGAAAAAATAATGTCATGTAAATGAGTTAACTTGGATTTCCTACCCTTGAATCCATAGGAAACTTTGTTCTAATGCACTATTATAATCAACCGAGTTTTTACACCAACAGGTCTGTCACTTACGTGTGGTGCCCACGCGTGAGGTCCCACACTTCAGTGAGCACAAGTCACGTGCAATAGGTACGCCAACTCCCAGCCATCTTCTTTGTCAAGAGAAGACGCATCAGGATGCGTATTGGAAGTCCGTGGGTCCTTCTGGATCCTTCGGTTGTCCCTCTCACAAAAAAAATCTATCTCATTCTCGGCCTCGCTCGACTCGCTCGCACGTCCTGCGCACTGACAAACCCTGCACAACAGTCAACATCATCATCATCACCCGAAAAAGGGGAGACACCATAATGCTCTGCCTTTTTTCTCTCCTTCCGAGTGATCCCTCTTCCTCCGAGTTTCACTCGACGGGCAAACGCACATCTGCAGCATAGTAATAATAAAAAGGTAGAAAAATCGATATACGAATCTATAATTAAATAGGTTAAACTAGGGTTTTGCCCTGTACTACAGATCAAGGTTCAAAAAAATCCAACTATTCGAACAACACGATTCTAATCCAAGAACTTTTTCGACCTCATCCAAGTGGCCTCAAACTATAGGGTTAGCATCTAGTGCAGTATGTGTGAAAATGTATGCACTATGTGTGCTATAACTTGTATGTCTTTCAAATTTGAACCAACTTTGAATAAGTTTGAAATATTTGAAATGGGGCTTTTGGCTTAAACGTTTGAAACTCAAAACGATTCTCTTCATGCTAGACTTCATAAGACCGAGTTTAGGGTTAGGGGTAGATACATGATTTGTCTGGTTTGAATATGTCTAAACCTTGTTTATCAACTTTAATGCTAACTTCTCAGTCACTCTAAAATGAAGTTTTTGGAGGTTTTTGAAATTTCCATCTTTGAAACCCAAAACCACTTCTCTTCATGCTTGACTTCATAAGAAAAAGTTTAGGGTTAGGGGGTATAGATACATGATTTGTATGGTTTGAATATGTCCAAACCTTGTTTATCAACTTGAATATGCTTACTATATGACATAAGAAGACTATGTACTTTGGTTTTTAATTTTTCTGATTTTTTTAATTTTCTGCGCATTTGAATCATATCTTGGTCAAATCCTAGGTTTCACCAAGATTTAGACAAGTTTAACACGTGAAAATGAGTAAGTAAGCATGGATCCTTCTTAGTCACTCTAAAATGAAGCTTTTGGGATGTTCTTGAAATTTCCATGTTTGAAACCCAAAACCACTTCTCTTCATGATTGACTTCCATAAGATCGACAGATCAGTTTAGGGTTAGGGGTAGATATATACATGATTTTTTGGTTTGAATATGTCTAGACCTTGTTTATCAACTTGAATGCTTACTATACATATGACATAAGAATGCTATGTGCTTTGGTTTTTCATTCTCTTTTTGAATTTTTTCTAAATTTTTAGGCCCATTTGAATCTTGGTCAAATCCTTGGTTTGACCAAGATTTAAACAAGTTTAAAACATGAAAATGAAAAGGGAAGTCAGTATCCTTCGTAGTCACTCTAAAATGGAGAAGCTTTTGGGATGTTCTTGTAATTTCTATGTTTGAAACCGAAAACGAGTTCCCTTCATGCTAGTAGACTAGCTTCATAAGATCGACAGGCCGGGGGTAGATACATGATTTGTCTGGTTTGGATATATCTAGACCTTGTTTATCAACTTTAATGCTTACTATATGACATATATAAGAAAACTATTGCTTTGGTTTTTCCTTTTTCTGTTTTTTTTATTTTGATGCCCATTTGAATCATGTCGAATCCTAGGTTTGACCAAGATAATTTAAACAAGTTTAAAACATGAAAATGAAAAGGGAAGCATGTATCCTTCTTAGTCACTCTAAAATGAAGCTTTTGGGAGGTTTTTGAAATTTCCATGTTTGAAACCCAAAACCACTTCTCTTCACATGCTTGACTTCATAAGACAGAGTTTAGGGGTTAGGGGTATAGATACATGATTTGTCTGGTTGAATATGTCTAGACCTTGTTTATCAACTTTAATGCTTACTATATGACATAAGAAAACAATTGCTTTGGTTTTTCTTTTTCTGATTTTTTTGAATTTTGATGCCCATTTGAATCTTGTCAAATTCTAGGTTTGACCAAGATTTAAACAAGTTTAAAACATGAAAATGAAAAGGGAAGCATGTAACCTTCTCAGTCACTCTAAAATGAAGTTTTTGGGAGGTTTTTGATATTTCCATGTTTGAAACCCGAAACCACTTCTCTTCATGCTTGACTTCATAAGACAGAGTTTAGGGTTAGGGGTAGATACATGATTTGTATGGTTTGAATATGTCCAAACCTTGTTTATCAACTTGAATATGCTTATGTGCTTTGGTTTTTTATTTTTCTGATTTTTTTGAATTTTATGCCCATAAATCTTGGTCAAATCCTAGGTTTGACCAGGATTTAAACAAGTTTAAAACATGAAATGAAAAGATAAGCCTGGATCCTTCTTAGTCACTCTAAAATGAAGCTTTTGGGAGGTTCTTGAAATTTCCATATTTGAAACCCAAAACCACTTCTCTACATGATTGACTTCATAAGACATAGTTTAATTAGAGTTTTAGGGGTAGATATATACATGATTTTTCTGGTTTGAATATATATGTCTAGACCTTGTTTATCAACTTGAATGCTTACTATACATATGACATAAGAATGCTATATATGTGCTTTGGTTTTTCATTCTTTTGATTTTTTTCTGAATTTTTAGGGCCATTTGAATCTTGCATGGTTAAACTTGGGTTTTGCCCAGTTCTAAAGATCAAGGGTTCAAAAAAATCCAACTACGGGGTTCGAACAACACGATTCTAATCCAAGAATTTTTTCGACCTCATCCAAATGGCCTCAAACTATAGGGTTAGATACATGATTTTTCTGGTTTGAATATGTCTAGACCTTGTTTATCAACTTGAATGCTTATTATGTGACATCAAAAGACTATGTGTTTAGTTTTTTTTTGAATTTGTTATGCCCATTTGAATCTTGGTCAAATCCTAGGTTTGACCAAGATTTAAACCAGTTTAAAACATGAAAATGAAAAGTAAGCCTGGATTCTTCTTAGTCACTCCAAAATGAAGCTTTTGGGAGGTTTTTTAAATTTCCATGTTTGAAACCCAAAACCACTCCTCTTAATGCTTGACTTCATAAGACAGAGTTTAGGGTTAGGGGCCAAGTATATACATGATTTTTCTTGTTTAAATATGTCTAGACTTTGTTTATCAACTTGAATGCTTACTATATGACATCAAAAGACTATGTGTTTGGTTTTGATTTTTTTGAATTTGTTATGTCCATTTGAATCTTGGTCAAATCCTAGGTTTGACCAAGATTTAAACCAATTTAAAACATGAAAATGAAAATGAAAGCCTGGATTCTTCTTAGTCACTCCAAAATGAAGCTTTTGGGAGTTTTTTCAATTTCCAATGTTTGAAACCCAAAACCACTTTTCTTCATGCTTGACTTCATAAGACAGAGTTTAGGGTTAGGGGGTATATACAATATTTTTCTGGTTTGAATATGTCTAGACTTCGTTGATCAACTGTAATGCTTACTATATGACATAAGAAGCTTATGTGCTTTGGTTTTTTTTTATTTCTTTTTTGAATTTTTATGCCCACTTGAATCCTGGTCAAATCCTTTGTTTGACCAAGATTTAAACAAGTTAAAACATGAAAATGAAAAAGTAAGCCTGGCTCCTTCTTAGTCATGAAAATGAGTTAACTTGGCTTTCCAACCCTTGAATCCATAGGAAACTTTGTACTAATGCAGTATAATAATCACCCGAGTTTTTACACCAACAGGTCTGTCACTTACGTGTGGTGCCCATGCGTGAGGTCCCAAACTTCAGTGAGCACAAGTCACATGCGGTAGGCAGGCAAAATACCCGATCAATCCGGGCGGTGGCTGTTAAGGACCCGATCGCATTTCTTGCTTTCAGACTGGGGTCTACCATGTAAGAAGTTTGTTCCTTTTGGATGCATCACTCGTATTTGCAAGTTTTTTGGGGGTCCCGCAAATTCAGGGTAGCATCATGCCCCCCTTCCCACGCCAACACAAACAGAGTTCAACACAACCTAATTAAGCAAGGTTCAACACAGACATAGTTCAACAACCCCTAATTAAGCTAATAGGTTCACCACAAACGCTGCTGAGCAGCAAACATAAACAGAGTTCAACAAAAGATGCTGCTTTTGAAGCAGTAGGAGAGACAAACATGCACAACAGTTACGGAGTATATTTACCATCTTCTTCCTGTCGCCTCCTCCCGGTCCCGCTTCTTCTGCTTCTTGCTGCCCATACCTTTAATCTTTGGTGGCTTGGGCTTGGGAGGAGGCACACGACCGGTCTCGATAGCTTGGTTCAATTTCTTCCTTAGGAATAGCCCATAGGCCATGTGGTTGGCTATGAAGCCGGATCGGTTAACAGTTTCCCCAACTTTGAGACAGCCGGACCCACCGGCTTCGGCATGCTGCAGGACGCTTCGAAAGTCAACCTTTATGCTCTTTGTGCAGAAGGGGCAGCTGTTCCTGGCACCAGTCCAGGGTTCACTCCAATACTTGTCGAACTTCCCCGCCTTAAGCTTGTTGAGAGTGGCCCTGGCCTTCCTATGACGCGACTCGACATCGCTGTCAACCTCATCAGTAGCAACCTGATACATGCCAAATAAACAGGTGAAGCAAATATGTAGCAGTTGCAACTAATAATGAATATGAATCTAAAAAGATTCTGACGCTAATTCAAAACCCTATAGCGCAAAAAAAAGAGGGAGAGACCATAGAGCAAATCGATACAGGGCTATGTTAAATAAGGGAGAGAGGTGAATCGGATGTGAAGCAAATATGTAGCAGTTGCAACTAATACTGAATATGAATCTAAAAAGATTCTGACGCTAATTCAAAACGCTATAGCGCAAAAAAAGAGGGAGAGACCATAGCGCAAATCGATACAGGGCTATGTTGAATAAGGGAGAGAGGTGAATCGGAACATACTTCCTCCCCCTCGTCGACGATATTCTCGTCGAAGGTCGGCGGCGGCGGTTCAAAGATGAGTTCAACCTCCTCCTCGTCATCTAGGGGATGCTTCCCAAGAGAGTGGACCCATCTACCAACAGCATCAGATGCCGATGAGCGACCGATGGCCCGACCTTCGGCAATGGCCTCCGCTTCGTCTTTGGCATCCGCTGCGGCAATGATCGCCGCCGTTGCGGCCATGCGTGCTGCGGTCGCGGCTCTGCACGCCTCCTCTGCGGCTAAGGCCAGCCGCGCGGCTTTCGCTTTCGCTGCGTTGACGGCGTCGGTTGGGCTCTCCATCGGTGGAATGGGAAGGGGAAGTGAAGAGAGGGTTTTTTCCTAGTCCGTGGAGAGAGGGAGAAGTGTGGACGTGAAATGGATAACTGACGATATTTCAAGATTTGGGAGACATAGCACGAACCGGCAGATGACAGCGCGTGGGTGCATTACCTCATACTGCCTCTGTCCTAGAAAGAGCGTACGTGTGGGTTTTCAAGTCATATTAAGGATTTTATTATTACATTGGGAAACTGTCATCGACCATCACTTTCCTCTTCAACTTTTCCACCTCCAATGATCTAAATGCATGTAGTAAATAAGAAAACCATATTATGCTAAATACTACTACCTCCATCCCAAAGCGTAAGGCTTATATTATTTTTAGAAGCTCAAACTATGTCAAGGTAAACTAAGATTTTACCAAAAATCATTATCATGCAAAATACAAAATTAATATCAATACATAGACAACGATTTTTTTTGGTATGGTATCTACAAAATATTATATTAGTTGATAGATTGTTCTAAATTTTCGTCAACCTTTACTTGCTTTGACTCTTAAAAAAAGACTTAAGCTTTGTGATGGAGGTAGTACGTACTAGTCGTGAAGAAACTATATCCCTCGTGATGAGAAAGAAATATTTTTTACTACCACTCTTTTGTGGACAAATTTTGAAGTGCATTGCAAAACGAGAAGTACACTCTTTTATGGACAAATTTTAACTCTACACCCATTATTTCAGGATGGAGGGAGTATAACCCAACTTGTTTTTTTCTTCTGGGCACTACACTGCTTTTTCCCTGTGCAATGCTTGGTTCTACCCTTTTTCTCAATGTAATGGTCACTTTAAGTCATTTTTTCCCACACACATTTATTTTGTACTTCTCTACAGTGTTGACCGTGCTACTACTATTTGTGTTAGTGCGCCAAAAACAAAATGTTATTTTTTAAGTGCCAAATTAATCTAGGGCGTTGGTTGTGAATCGGTGAACAAAAAAGAGATAGCCCAAAAGAGGAACACACCAAGGTACAAAAACTAGCATATATGCATGTTTCTATGTACATATATATGACCCTGGGTTTGTAGATAAAAAACATTCATATATGCGCTTACTATTAATATACATAAGTTTATGCTGATTCTCTTGGTTTAGGTATATATATGGTTAGGCATCACTACTAATTCAGAAAAAAACAAAAATGTAACTCTTCAAGTGAAGTCATTTTAAGTGACCTAACAACTAAAATTCATATATAGGATTTGTATAGGAATTATGTAGGATTTAGATCACATGTGAATTTTCCCCACACTAGTTGTTTGATTCATAGGAACATATCCTATAGGAATCTTGCAGTGCAAATCCTATAAGAATAAAACATTAGGTCATACCTCATGGAAAATTTCCTTTGGCACAATCAAACACAACTCATCTTCCTATATGATTCAACTAGCCATTAAATCTCAATCCTATGTTTTCCATATTTCTATGGTTTTCCCATCCTATGAATCAAAGGAGCCTTAGGGCTTATATCTTTTTTTAGAAAGGCAAACTATGTTAAGATTGGCCAAGTTTTACGAAAAACCTTTAACATGCAAAATACAAAGTTGAGTCATTTCGTTTGAATCGGAGGGAGTACATTTGACGTTATGGTACTATTTGACAGCTGCTTGGCACTGTATTTTTTTCGAACCAAACTTCCCCCTTCATGAAGCTTTTATTTTAGCTTCAGTGACTTGATACATCCATATATCTAGACAAAGTTGAGTCAATTCATTTGAATCAGAGGGAGTACATTTGACTATATGGGTATTGTTTGACAACTGCTTGGCACTGTCTTCTTTTTTGAACCAAACTGCCCCCTTCACGAAGCTTTTATTTTGGGATAGAGCTTCACTGACTTGATACTTCCAAGTTTCACAGTGACTTGGTGCCACCATCCACCATCCATCTCAGATCCAATGTATGCGATCGACTTAGGATTTTAACCTAAATAATTATTATAATTGCTCAGAAATATTTCAAGAACTTCCAGTTAATCGTGCATATTTCGATTTATATTTTGGTGAAGTTTCATTCGATTTGAATCAAAGGTTTGTGAGCAAATATATACTCCCTCCGGTTCATATTAATTGACTCTAATATGGATGTACTAGACACATTTTAGTTCTAGATACATCCATATTGAAGTCAATTAATATGAATCAGAGGGAGTATTTAGTTTAAACTAGTGCTCGTATACGTAAAAAGCTCTTTAATCACAAGCTAATCGTCCGAGTGGGATGAAATATTCACAGATTTTAGAACAAGGCATCTACATTTTACTGGATTTTTTTCATAATTTTTGTTTTTAGGTTCGAAATAAGAGATTAGTTTGGAACGTTGGATCTCAAATGGTTGGTAGATGGTGGCACCAAGTCACAATGAGATTTGGAGACTTCAAGTCACTGCAGCTCTGTCCTTTTATTTTGACAAACTGCAGAGCCGCTGGTGCATCTATGCTTGCGTACGGCCGACGCCGATTCTTAGCAAGGAAGTTCTTCCTATAAGTAGTAGTATCCATACTCCACTCCAAGGCATGTATAAAAAAAAGAACCCATCCCGTTCTCGTTTTCCCGATCACTCTTCTCTGAAGATGGAGGAGGCCCTCTTCTTGTGCCCCCTCTGCCTGCTGCCCTTCAAACCCCCCATATCCAAGGTCGCTCCCTTCCGATTTCATTCTTAGGTTCACCTGTGAGAAATGTCAATGACAACTGATGCCACGTACGTTGTTCCGTGCAGTGCAAGGGCGGTCATATGGGCTGTCGGCGCTGCGTCGGCGAGCTTGCGCCGAACCCGTGCAAGAAGTGCGAGCAGCCGGCGTGGTTGCCGCCGTCGAATCGATCTGGGCCAAGATTGCCGCCGTCGAATCGATCTGGGGCAATGGTCAAGTGCGTCGGCTGCCAGAGCTTGGTCGCCTCCACGGAGTCCTACAAGCACTATATCGCGTGCCCGCATGGTCCGTGCGGCTGCACAGAGGCCATCAATACCGGCTGCAGCTTCACCGGCCCGCCGCGGGAGCTCCTGGTACACCTCCAAGCATCCCACTCCATCCCAGTGTTTACGTTCCAGTATGGCATACCCGCCTGGTGCATAGTTCGTGTTCCGGTACAACCGCGGGGACACCTGTTCATCGGCAGTGGGGAAGAAGACGGTAGCGTGTTCGCCATCACCGTTGGAGCGCTCGGCCCGACCACCATTGTGTCCTGTGTGTGCATCAGGTCGGCCGCGTGCTTGTTTCCGATGTACAAGGCGCAGCTGTTGGTGATTGGTCCGCCGGCGCCGGCGACGGCTGGGACCAGTGACCTCTCGACGGACACCTTGATGGCGGTAATCGAGCCGACGAGCTCCCCGACGCCTAGCTCGATCATGTTGCAGCAGCTCACTTCTTTCCTGGCGGTGCCGCCCCGTTACGCGAAGCAGAATGGAGGGCAGCGTGTGTTGCCTATCTGCGTTTGCATCAACAAGAAGGTTATACAATAATCTTCGTTTAGTCATACTGCAATGTAGTTACTCGAAGATCGGAGGGAGTAGTTTAGTTCGAAGTAGGGTTCGTTCGGATGTATTTTGGACTTGTATAGTAGTACTACTACTCCAGAACTATTAGCTAGCTAGTTGGAGTGCTAGAATGCAGCTCGGAGTATTATAGTATTTTGGCAGTACTACTAGTTATGTATGTGACTGCAAATTCAAACTAAAATGGAGTATTTCTTGCTAATGTTGTTCTTTTGGAGTCATCATTTTTTTCTGAACGTGTTAACTATGCTATTGTCTAAGGATTCGTTTAGATTTCTTTGGTTGAATTCATATTTCGTCTCTTCCTAATTTGGCAAAACTGCACTGTCATGGGCATTCTTACAAGGTCGCTGAAGTTTCAAAGTTTCTTAATGTATATTGCGTAGGGTGTACCCCCTTAACATGGATCTGTTGCATTTTTGGGTTGTATTTTTTTTGGCAATTTTCAGGACCATAAAATAGCACGCCTTCAGTTGAAATTTGAATTAGTGGCCGATACTAGCATGGAGTAGTGAAGTTTTTTTGTACTCCCTCGGTCCCACCAAAAGTGTCTCACCTTTGTTAAAATTTAGATGGATAGATGTATTTTTTTTACAAAGTTGAGACAACTTTGGTGGGACGGAGCCACGGAGTCGTAGTTGATGGCGAGAAGGTTGATGCCTTGCTATGTTGGTGTACGTTGCAAAAAGAACAAGGTTGGTGTGTATTTGTTTTATTTGTTCACCATAATACTGACATGGCCATCGATTTGATTAGACAACACAAGCCTGGGGTGTTTCACTTATTTATTGTAGGAAGCACGATTAATGTTCTGTAATGATGGGGCTACTCCTATAGTCCGTCTGCTCGGCTCCTACTCGGGTGTCGGGTCACAGTCACACTCTCCTCTTTTTTTGAACACATTCACACTCTCCTCTTTTTTTGAACACATTCACACTCTCCTCTTTTTTTGAACACATTCACACTCTCCTCGAAACTGCAGTAGGCAGTATATGAGCGTCTCGGTTCACCTCCGTCGTCTATCCCCACTCCGCCCATCTTCCATAGCACGCGCCTGCGTCTCCGCCATGGCGCTTTCGCATCCTATCCAGCAGTGCCCAGTTTGAGAGCCTCTGTTCTCCAACTCAAACCCCCACCTGCCGCCATTGATCGCCATCTCTCTCCCAAAGTTCGAATCAGTAGATCTCCCAAGAAAATACCAACCCCATTGTACCACCTGCCTCATTGCGATGGCGAAATCGAGCAGGGTCTGTGGATCTGGGCTGTTTCACAAGGTGTTTACGGAAGGCCCCCTTGAAGTGCTCATCAGCCAGTGCGACGCCATCACCGCCGCGTCCCTAGTCGGTTCCTCCAAAAGTATTCTTCAGTCAGCCAAATACAGTGCCACTCTGCCTGCTTCTCAGCCGTTTGGCCTTCCGTGTGTTCTCTGTTGTGACCCGGCGGATAAACCATGGGCGGTGTTCAAGGAGGATTTGCCGGTGCACAGCAAGTGCAAACTACTGCCGCTGGACAGGTTCTCCTATGATGGCCTAATGCCACACGGTAAGGATGAGGAGCGGGCAGGCGCCAATGGAGATTGGATCGCCATGGTTGGCCCCGAAGGCAAGTGGAACCTCCTCAATGTCTACACTCATCGCAAGATTAAGCTTCCATCTTTGAGGAACAAGTTGGAAACCACACACAATCCACTTATATTCGAGTATCAGCGTTCTGCTATTCAACTGCAGAAGATAGCTATTTGCCAAGTTCCTACAGCTGCTAGGGGGTATCAAGATTTCTCCCTTGTCGCAATCTTCGACTTTGCAATTGCCTACCTCCATGGCGAATATCCTCGTGAATGGATATTTCTTGAAAACCAGTTTCAGTACGGCGCCATATACTGCGATGCAATTATACATAACGGACTTGTGTTCGCCGTTACTGAGCTTGGAAATGTTTATGCATGGGATCCTAATCAATTTGGTAACATTTCCTCCCTATCTTTTTTATATACGTAACTTATATAGTATTTCACCTCTTATTTGTTGAACTGTCTTGGCATCTTTTGGCTTAAAGGAATTCCATAGGCGCACACCATAACCCTCTTGTGGTATGGACATATATAGAATTTAACATCTATAGGAATTTTAGTATGGTCTAATGTGCATGTTGTTCCTTAGGAAAAAGGCCCCTTAGTAATTAAGTTTCTTTATTATTACTCCCTAGAAAATTTAAGGTAGAGTAGAAATAGAATCAATAAAGGTGCCATGCAATATTGATAAAGACTTTCATTTGTTTATATTCCCCCGGTTCTAGAGAATAAGGAGTACTATATTCAAACCATCTAAAATTTGGACCAATATTTTCGGGAACATGTTTTAAATCCATATGAAGTTTTACCAAGATGTTCGAAATATATTTCAAACCATCTTATGTTCGACCATGATTTTATAAAGTACTAGTATTGGCATCCCAATATCAAATCAATATCACTAGTAGATAAATCATGAAATATATTTTCATGTGACGTGTTCTTTCCTTTTTCAAGGTCCTATAGTGCTCCCTGCTCCATTCATTCCGTGGACGGCTGGATTTGATGACGATGATGATTTTGACTCTAATAGTCGTACGTGGTGGCTGGCAAGATCTCAAGATCGTTCTAGACTTCTCCTGGTCTATGCACGTGGCGTAATGGATTTTAACGCTGACGGTGCTCCAACTCATTATGATAGTACCCCTTCTGTCCATTGCGGTCGCGCTGTTCACAGCTATTCGGGGTATACCTGCATTGTATTCTCGAATGACACTAGTCGGTTACTTCCAGCCAACCCGTGGGAAAGGGTTACTAATCTTGGAGACTATTCTATGTTCCTTGGGTTGAACTATCCGATTTTCATGCCAGTGGGTGGTGCAACATTTCCCCCAGGATATTTGACAAGAAGAAACTGCATCTACACCACGCCTCAGGCCATTGGCTCTCAGTTTGACACATCACATCAAGAAATTTTCCGCTTCAGTCTAAATGGCGAAGACCACCAAAGCATATCTTTCTCAAGCAGCGGTCCAGGGGCCAACTGGCATACGGGGTTTTGGTTCATCCCAAGCTACACCAACGCGCTGGACTGGAACAAAGACAATCAGAGTTAGGGATATTTATGTAATAGTAGGATCATACTACTAGCTAGCTCAGTTGGTCTTGACTCCTATTTAACTATTTATAGCTAATGTACTTAGGTGATAAATTTATGCTATTTGCATGAACCCAGGCGCTTCTTTTAATTTGATCAAATACGGTCTATACACATGCATGGTTGTTTGGCTGTTTCAGTGTCCCTAGAGGCATACATATATACTGTTATTTAGCAATCTTTATTACAGTACAAAGGTCTTAACCTCATGGTTCACAGAAAGTATAAACGTAGATCAACCATCTAAACATAGTAGACATTCTAGTGTATGATTCTTACATATACACATCAACATCCTATCAGAAAATCTTAATGTGAATTGTACTGGCTGTACAAACCCGTGCATCATTCTCTAGCCGGTTGCACCCAAAAACCAAATCGTGGTACTTCATAGTTGACTGTATGTAGGACAACATACAGATCCAATGCGAAGCCATGGGTATCACCTGCATGACAGAACCATATTTCACATGGTTGGAGGTACTCCATATGGCATTTAAAATCATTCCTTGTCCTTCATATGGCCCTAAAAATAGTACAGTTGGATTTGTGGGTTTTAATTTTTTATTAACACACTCAATTGATTGCCCAAACATTGATTAATAATATTATTAAGGGGTGTGATGTTGAAAGCCATAAGAACAATGTGCCAAACAATCTTTGCTAGCGGACGGTAAATGTATACCCATCAGAAATAATCAGCAGACGTGCATGTTTCTTTGGTCAGAATAACTGCTGCACCATCTTAAAAGTAAATGGCATGACCATTTATTTGATTTGATAGCGTGCAGCTAGATGGCGTACATTACTATCTCTACTTCCTTGGGTCGCCCAAATCTGGAGTACTAAAAGCAAATCCTGGTGATTCATTTGACAAGACAACACAGATGCGTCCAAATTTCTCCGTCCATATTATTATAATCTGGAGTGCGTTGCCTCGTTGCCTTCCAAGAGAAGCTGCATTCCTTGCCAAAAAAGAGAGAGAGGCTGTATTTATAACTATCTCACCGGCCGCCACTAGTACAAACCATCACTCCCTCTCCACCTCCACCTCCATCTCTTCCCTAGTAGCTCCACCTCCATATCGGCGACGGACCACAATCGCGCGGCTTCGACTTCATCTTCGACGGCGGCGGCGACAGAGGCGTGAGGCACCTTCTCCGCGGCGCATCACTCATCCTCGTCCCGCGGCAACAATGGCTGTATGTGAAATCACCATACCCTTTTGTATGGTAGAGATGATGATGTGCGGATAAAATTTTATTGGCGGTTGCTCATCCTTGTTTGAATATTTGGTGTAGATTCACATCTAGGGCAGGGTGTCAAGCGGGGTGGGTAGCGGGCTAGCTAGTTTCAGTGCGAGTGCTTTAAATCTGCTCTAATCTCAACCACTATTTGCTCTAATTTTCTGCTTTGCGGGACGATTCGCGGACGCCGCTTGCAACCCTAATCTAGGGTATTGATCCTAGTTTAGTAGACTACTAGGATTTACATGCCAATTTGTTTTTAGACTAGATCCGGATATTTGTCAATACTACTACGTACTTCTTCCGTTCGTATTTAATTGACTCTAGTTGAAAGCATCGACAGTTCATTTTCTTCTCTCCCTCGCGTCGACTAATTAAAACCGAACAGAGGGAGTATTAGGAATCCATGTGCATCCGTACTACCAGTAAGGTATTGCGTTGTTGCAGAGGCTCAGTGTAATCAATATCTTTCGATATTAATATACTCACTTTATCAGAAAATAAATTAGTAATCCATGTTCAAACTTGCTAGTTTGATCGACGTTTGATGATGATTTGTGAGGCCATGTATGGGCCTAGTTTGTTTTGCCTGGTGGTCAGTAGGCTGATGATTTTTTTTTGCTTGGTCGATCTGTGGTCGTTCCATGGCCACTGCTGATTAATCATTACTAGAATCAACAATTTTTTGCTTGTCTGGTGATTGGAATTGTATGCGCTCTTCTGAAGAGCACCATCGCACGATGATTAGTCTTAATGGAGATGCAGATGTCGATCAAGAGGGAGAAACATATCTTGATCATGCATTTCTCACGAGATTACTTGGTGATTGGAAGTAGAATCCACAATTTGTTGTGCAAACTTCTCAACATATGCATATATTCGTTGAATTGGCTTTATGTGATCAATATTACTTCTTATTGCAGATGGATGGAGGGGAAAGAGCGAAAAAACCGATACTTAGTGAAATGACTTCTCATTCTGTGACTTCTGATATCCTAGATGACAAGGTAAATATATAGAACGATGATTCGTAGGTGATGAAAGCAGAATCCACAATTTGCCGTGCAAACTTCTCAACATATGCATATATTTGATTAATTAGTTTTATGTGATCAATAGTATTACTTATTCCAGATGGACGTAGGGGAAGGAACGAAAAAGCGGATGCTATGTGAAATGACTTCTAAACCTGCACGATGACAGGGCCTACTGCTGCTTGTCTGGAATTATCTGGGCGCTTGCGCGTTGTTACAATGGTTGTGGTTGTGCCTCTAGGGCTCCCGGGATCCGGCTTATAAAGGCGCACGGATCTAGGGTTTACATGGAGAGTCCTAGCCGGATTACAGATTGCCTAGTCTACGGTACAATATCTTGCCGTGCACGTCAAGGATCCGCCTTCCATATACGTCGTACCGGATCCGGGTTCCTCATGGGCCTCCACGGATCCGGGTTCCTCCAAAGGTCGGTGCGGATCCGGCTATCTGATCCTGGGCCGGACTTCATCCTTCATGATCAACAGCAACTGGGCCGCCCGATGGGCCACATGCCACCATCACCGTCTATGGGCCACCCGGGCTTGCCGGATCTAGGCACTGTCGATGGTACACCCATGAAGTATACCCACAACAGTAGCCCCCAGAGTTCTCCGAGTTTCTCCTGCAGTTTCCGCCATGCTTGCACCTCATGGTCTCCGGCATTGATGGTAACGCGGAGAAAGTTGAAGAACTCCAACTTCATATCTTCTTTTTCCCAACCGTAAGTCGGAAGATCTCATTCTGCGGGACTTCATCCATCGACAGCCTTAAAACATGTCTCCGGGTTACTCCCCTTGCGAATGTGGCTTATCTTCACGCTTTTACCCGGAATCTTAACAGACTCAAACGGTTCCGCCAATTCTGGCGCCATTTTCGCGCGATTTGAGCGGTAACTTATCCTTAGCCATTTTTACCGTTTAGGGTTTTAACACGTGTCGCGCATCCAACGGTGCGACGCTTGCGTTCCGACCACAGGATGCGGAGCACGAATCTCGTCAGCCTATAAATATATCTATGTGACTCTAGCTCGGTTTGTCATCGTATACCAAAAAGGGGGAGATTGTAAGGGTATTTCACCCTTATCCATTATTTTGGTAACGATGACACCGTGCTAAAGTATTTGGCCTAATGTGTTTATAAGGATAATCTCAGGTATTAGGCAATGAGGCGTAAATGGTGTATCAAAGGAACAAGAAGGCTAAAGGAGACCCCCCATTTCAACAACAATCAAAAGGGGGCTACAGGAGAAATCCGGTCACCAGCCCGGTCCAACCGGGCCAGCAACCGGCCAGTCCGGCGTGCTGGCCGGTCAACCGGGCGGCAACCGGGTTCCAATGGAGTAGCCAGCTGATCCGGTTTGCGACCGGTCAACCGGGCCCCTGACCGGCGGGTCCGGCGCTCCGTCCGGTCGACCGGGCGGCCGGGCACAACCGGACAGCAACCGGAGAAGCACCAGGACGACGCAAAGGAGCTCCGGTCACTGATCCGGTCTGACCGGCCTCTGGACCGGGCTGTCCGGTCTGTGGCCCGGTCAACCGGGTTTGTCGAGGAAAAATGCTGAGGTGGCAAGTGGCAACGGCCATATTTCGAAGAACACTATAAATAGCCCTTCTCCTACCTCTAGACAGTTAGGCACTACACTACAAGCTGTTCTTGAGCTCCTTCTTCCATGCTCCATTGTTAGAAACACCAAAAGCCTCAGATCTCCCTCCTCCTCCACCCAAACTCAAATCCCTCCGGGGAAACGATAGAGGAGGACCCGATCTACCGTTCTACCAAGCCAAATCTTATTCCCCCTTGTATTCATCAAGAAGCTTGCTTCCTAGGGTTCCTTGGAAACCCTAGGTGGGCAAGAGGAGTCCGGAAGCATCCGGGCTGTGGATCTGCTCCGGGCAAGATTGTGAAGGTTTGGAGGCTACCTCAAAGTCTACCACAAGTGAGAGAGCTATTCCTTCGTGGGATAGGCTCCGGAGAATAGGGTGAGCCTTCGTGGCGCGGGGAATCCTTCGTGGGACCTCCACTCCTCCAAACGTGACGTACCTTGTTGCAAAGCAAGGGAACACGGGAATACATCCTCGTCTCCGCGTGCTATCGGTTATCTCTAACCGAACTCCTTACTTGTGATTTAACTGCCTGTGAGAGCCTTCGTGCTCGAGTTAGTTGTATCCTCATATAGGTTGCTTCACCTAGTTTGCATTAGGCTCACCTTTATATTCCGCAAAGCCTAATATTGCAAAGAAAGAATTAAAATCTGTAGAAACCTATTCACCCCCCCTCTAGGTTTACCATCTCTATACTTTCAATTGGTATCAGAGCCTGGACTCTTTTTAAGGGCTTCACCGCCTTAAGAGTGAGATGGAAAAACTATTCGAGGGTCTAGATGATGACTCTAACCTTTCGGTTAAAGAAATGAAATCTAGATTCTTGGCATATGATGCCGAGAAGAAGAAAAAGGAGGATGAACTACAAAGCCAAATGGCAGAAATGTCTGTCATGCTTAAGAACCTAACTACTGGAGGAGCTCCTAGTGGGGTTTCGGCCTCTAAGGAATCCTTCCATGAAGTTAACCATGACTATCCTAGAAACACTTCACCCATGCCTCATATAAACCATAGTGGGACCGTTCCCCATTTTGATGGAACTCACTTTCCACATTGGAAATCTTCTATGGAATCTCATATTCGCAGCTGCAGTGTGGAGCTATGGGAGATCATTCTTCATGGATACCGGGAGCCACAAGATCCTACTCGGTTGACCTCCACCGAGTTCTACAACCGTCAACTCAATGCATCCGCACGTGACAAGATTAGAAGTGGCATCAACCGCAAGCTTCTAGATCAAGTTGATGACATTGTCTCCGCTAAAGAGTTGTGGGATCGGATCGTAGTACTCCAAGAGGGAACCGATTTGATCCAATCATCTCTCTATGAGACCGCAAAGCAAGAGGCCTACCAGTTCATGATTCGAGATGGAGAATCCGTATTCGATGCCTATGCTAGGCTTGGTGCTCTGAAAGTAAGGATCAAGGGACTTGGTGCTGAGAAGTACAATGACGGATTCGAGATGAACGAAGCCTTCATAAAATCCAAGGTCATTGCTATGATTGCCGTCAAACAAGAAGACACCAACATTGGACTCAACTTGCAAATCATGACCAAGAGTGCCGATCTCAACTCCGATGATCTTGTCTCCTATGTGGCTGCCAATGAAAACATGGCCAAAGCCGGAAAGAGGCTCAAGGCAATGAACCGTGTTGATGAAGCCTCACACAACCATGAAGCGTCACACAACCTTGCCCTCAAGGCTAGAGCTGACCATGGAGGAGAAGAAGCATATGAAATTGAGGAAGATGAGGAGATGACCTCAACTAGTGACATCGCTACCGACTTTGCCTTCTTTGCTAAGAAGTACAAGGGAAAGTTGCCAATGCTCCTCAATGACAAGAAGAAGAAGAGAACTTGCTACAATTGTGATGAAGAGAGCCACTTTGCAAATGAGTGCCCTTATGAGAAAAGGGTAGACAAGCCAAAGTTCATCAAAGGGGTCAAGCCAAGATTGAAGCCAAACCCAATCAATGACCGATACAAGAGGAACAAGGGAAGAGCATTTGTTGGGGCCGAGTACTTGTCCGATGAAGAAGAGGAAGATGAGGAGAAGGAGGCCGGAGTGGCCGGCTTGGCTTTCTCTAAGCCCGGGTCACTCTTCACATATGACTACTCCAAGGATTACTCCACGGAGAATGATGTTGGTTCTTCCTTTATGGCAAGAATAACTCAAGATGATGACTCCGACGACTCTTCCTCATCTACAACCATTGGCTCTTGTCTTATGGCAAGAGAAACCAAGGTAATGGAACCCCCACCTTCTTTGTCTAGTGTCCTTGACAATGAAGCTGAAAATCAAGATGAATTAACTGTGCTTAAGGAACTTTACAATGTTAGATGCACCCTTCGTGGTGAAGCTCTTGTCAAATTTGATTTCTTGATGGACTCTCTCAAAGAAAAGGATGAGTCCATTGAGGAATTAGAATATCATTTGAATGATAAGGAAAGGAGATTCAATCTCCTAAGACAAGAGCTAAAAACCGAAAGGTGCATATCTCAAGGTCTTAAGCAACAAATTGAAACTTATGAACTAGATAAAGTTAAGGATCTTGAAACTATTGAAAGGGCTCAATCATTGACCCAAGAGCTTAATGCATCAAAGGAGGAACTTGAAGTTGCTCATGCTTCTCTCACTAGGGATCTTGACCACCTTGAAAGAGCTAACAAGCTTGTCAAGGATGAGCTCAAGAAACTTGGAAAGAACCATGACCTACTCCAAGAATCCTACTCTAAAGCTCTTGAATCAATGAATGATTCTATTGTTGATAAAAATGTTGCTAGTTCCTCCACCACCTTTACTAGTGAGCATGCTAAGCTTGTTGCGGAACATGTTCGTTTACAAGAGGAACTATCTTTGCATGTTGAGACCAATACATATCTTGAATCTTTGGTAACCAAATATGGTCTCAACTATTATCCTAATGAATCGGCTTGTGAGCAAGCAACTACTCTTGAGGAAAATGTTAGGTTGAAGAAAGAACTTGCCAAGTTCACCACAACCAAGAGTAAGATGGGATTGGATGACCTTTTGAGTAAGCAAAGGTCAAACAATCAAAAGTATGGTCTTGGGTATGTTCCCAAGCCCTACAAGAAGAACAACTACAAGAAAGAGAAGCCCGCTCAAGAAAAGAACAAGAAGGTCACTAATGATGGCAAAGCCCCAAAGGGCAAAGCCACTAGTGGTGACCGCACGGGGCCAAACAATCACTATGCTTTATTTGTTGATTATTATGGTGATGTTTATGCTAACTATGTTGGTCCTCGTAATGGCTATGCTTATAGAGGGTACTCGATTTGGGTACCAAAAGATCTTGTTGCCATGACTAGGGAACCCATTAATCAATGGGTTCCTAAATCCTCTACTTGATTTTGTAGGGGTATTCCTCCGGTGGTCCAAAATGGGTGTTTGATAGTGGATGCACCAATCATATGACCGGAGGAAAAGGTGTGCTTGATCAATTCATTGAAGATATCAACAAGAAGTCAAGCATTACCTTTGGTGACAACTCAAAGGGAAAGGTACTTGGGTATGGCAAGGTAGCAATCTCTAAGGACTTGTGCCTTGAGACGGTTATGCTTGTTGAACACCTTGGCTATAACTTACTTTCTATATATCATCTTGCCGATGCCGGTTACAATTCATATTTCACTAAATATTATGTGCAAGTCTTTAGGAGTGACAATCTCAAATTGGTCCTTGTTGGATATGTGGAGAACAACCTTTACGTGGTTGACCTCTCGAAAGAGAGCCCCTCCTTCTCCACATGTCTAATGGCGGCCAAGCATGACGAAGGTTGGTTGTGGCATCGCCGCCTTGGTCATGTTAACATGAGGAATCTTAAACAACTCCTAAAGGGTGAGCATATTGTGGGACTAACCGGCGTTTCTTTTGAGAAAGATCGTGTTTGTAGTGCATGTGTAGCCGGAAAGCAACTCAAGAAGAAGCATCCCATCAAGAGTATTGTTACCACATCTAGGCCTTTGGAGCTCCTTCATTTGGATCTCTTTGGGCCATCACATTATGATACTCTTGGTGGGAGCAAGTATGGACTTGTCATTGTTGATGATTACTCAAGATACTCTTGGGTCTTTCTCCTTAAGTCTAAGGACGAGACCCATAGAGAGTTCATCACCTTCGCCAAGAAAGCTCAACGTATGTATGAATCCGAGATCAAGGCAATTAGGACCGACAATGGCACCGAGTTCAAGAACTACACTATGCAAGAGTTTGTTGATGATGAGGGCATCAAGCATGAGTTTTCGGCGCCATACACCCCTCAACAAAACGGTGTTGTTGAAAGGAAGAACCGGACTATCATTGAGATGGCAAGAACCATGTTGAGTGAATTCAACTCACCCCACAACTTTTGGGGAGAAGCCATCTCTACGGCCGTCCACTACTCCAACCGGCTCTTCCTCCGTCCCCTCCACAACAAAACTCCATACGAGCTCCTTACCGGTAACAAGCCTAATGTCATGTATATTCGTGTCTTTGGATGCAAATGCCTTGTTAAGAACAACAAAGGAAAGCTCGGTAAATTTGAAACTAGAACCATAGAGGGTATATTTGTTGGATATGCGGAGAACTCTCACGCCTATAGATACTACAACCGGTCCTCCGGGACTATTGAAGTATCTTGTGACGTGGTGTTCTTGGAGGATAATGGCTCCCAAGTGGAGCAAGTTGTTCCATGTGTTGCAGGTAATGATGATGATCCATCTAGTGCCATCAAGCATATGGGCATTGGACACATCCGGCCCATGGAGGTTCATAATGATGATCAAGATGATGGAGTAGATGTTTCAAGCACGCCACAAGTGGAGCCTAGCTCAACTCAAGCCGAACCATCAAGTGCAACTCAAGAACCATCCTCTACTCAAGATGAGTCTCAATCCGAAGAACAAGAAGAAGATCCTCATTCCATGGAGCAAGATCATGATGACGATCAAGAAACATCTTCAACTCATGTTCAAGCTCAAGTTGTACCTCATGATCAAGTATTAGCAAGAGATGAATTCATTGATCATGAAGGAACCATTCGGAAGATCAAGGCGGCTACAAGGGCAAGTGACATGAAAGTGGATCTTGTCCTTGGTAGCATCTCCAAAGGAGTGGTAACTCGTAGACACCATGCACTACTTATGACTTATTGTCAACACCATGCTTTTGTGTCTAGTTTTGAGCCACTTAAGGTACATGAAGCCTTGGTTGATCCGGATTGGGTCATTGCCATGCAAGAAGAATTGGAGTGTTTCACCCGCAATGAAGTATGGTCTCTAGTTGAGAGACCCAAGGATCATCGCATCAATGTCATTGGGACCAAATGGGTGTTCAAGAACAAGCAAGATGAGGATGGCATTGTCATTAGAAATAAAGCAAGGTTAGTGGCGCAAGGGTTTGCCCAAATAGAAGGTATGGACTTTGAGGATACCTTTGCGCCGGTAGCCCGTCTTGAAGCTATTCGTCTTTTGCTTGCATTTGCATCTTTCCACAATTTCAAACTATATCAAATGGATGTGAAAAGTGCATTTTTGAATGGTCCTCTAAAAGAAACCGCATATGTAGCTCAACCCCCGGGTTTCGAAGATCCATGCCGACCCAACCATGTGTATTTACTCCATAAGGCACTCTACGGTCTCAAGCAAGCTCCACGTGCTTGGTATGAGTTCCTTAGGGATTTCTTACTACATGATGGGTTTTGCATGGGTACGGTCGATTCCACCCTTTTCACCAAGCGGGTTAAAGGGGGTGGCTTGTTTATATGTCAAATTTATGTTGATGATATTATATTTGGTGGAACTAACCCCAATCATAACAAAGCTTTTGAGCAATTGATGACTAGGAAATTTGAGATGTCCATGATGGGGGAGTTGAAGTTCTTCCTAGGCTTCCAAGTGAGGCAACTTGCAAAAGGCACCTTCATCTCTCAAGAAAAGTATGTGAAGGACATGCTCAAGAAGTTCAACATGACCAATGCAAGCCCAATGAAGACACCCATGCCCGTAAAGGGGCAACTTGGCTCATGTGACGGTGAGAAGGATGTGGACATAAAGGTATACCGTTCCATGATAGGATCCTTGCTCTACCTTTGTGCCTCTAGGCCGGATATCATGCTAAGTGTAGGGATGTGTGCTCGTTTTCAATCCGCTCCTAAGGAGAGCCATTTGATGGCGGTCAAACGGATTCTAAGATACCTTGTTCTCACTCCTACTCTCGGGCTATGGTATCCAAAGGGGTCAACCTTTGAACTCATTGGCTACTCGGACTCCGATTGGGCCGGTGATAAGGTTGACCGGAAGTCTACCTCCGGGGCTTGCCAATTTATTGGCCGGTCATTGGTGAGTTGGTCATCCAAGAAACAAAACTCCACCGCTTTATCCACCGCCGAAGCCGAATATATATCCGCGGCATCTTGTTGCACTCAATTGTTATGGATGAAGCAAACCTTGAAAGACTATGGTGTGTCTCTTGGTACGGTGCCTCTTCTATGTGACAATGAAAGTGCAATAAAGATCGCCAATAACCCGGTTCAACATTGTCGCACCAAACATATTGACATTCGCCATCACTTCCTACGTGACCATGTTGCCAATAAGGATATTGATCTCACTCATGTGGGAACAACCTACCAATTGGCGGATATTTTCACTAAGCCTTTGGATGAAGCCCGGTTTGTGAACTTGAGAGGAGAACTTGGTATTCTTGATCCTAAAAACTTGGATTGAATCAACTTCTTGCACTATATTCTTGCATTTATCTAACTATCTAGCTTAGAGGCACAGCACATATGGGGATAGTCATCTTACCATGTCTTGGTATGATGCATACCCATGTGTGCAACATAAATAGACCCAATGTCATTATATGGACCCAAGCACGTCTCTTCGAGGTCACATGACATTTGCGCTTTCACATAGGGGGAGTAATCCCCCGCCCCTCATTTAGTCTAAATTGCAACTTGATTTGGATATACAAGGCTAAATGATTTTATTGCAAAAACCACTCCAAAATGACTTATGATTCTTGATATACACTTCGAATCATGCCCATTGTTGCTATTCACATCTTATTTGGATTTTCTCTCCAATGGGTATGCCTAGAGAACTTTGTGTTTCCTACCCCATGTCTATGCTCATCTCATCATCATCTATCTATCTATATGTACATGTCATCATTTGAGCACTCACACACATTTACACAAAGCATAGGGGCAAAAACGAGGCAAAATTAGAAAATTCTGGGCTGGGCCGGTCCCTGGCCCGGTTGGACCGGGTCCCTGACCGGATGGTCCGGTTGACCGTCGGCAACCGGGTCTGGGCCGGTCAGCCGGTCACCATCCGGTCGACCGGATTCCCGACGGCGTGGTGATATGTGTTTGAGGGGTTACCCCTTGGGGTCATCTTCCTCATTCTTCCCCAACTCCCACACCACCATGGCCGGCGCCCTCAGCACCCCCACCAAGATCTAGGCACTTCCCACCACAAGAACTTCCCCAAACTCCACCACACCATAGATCGGGGCCCTTGGAACATCTCCACCGAAGGATTTGGTCCCTCTCCACCTAGTTTGGGAATTTTTGGAGTTCTTGGTTCTCAAGCCCTACCTTGTGTTCTTCTTGCTCCCTTGATCAAGGAGAACAATGTCTTCGGGTAATGTACTCTCCTTTTCTCCCTAACCTCTAGTCCTCCTCACACATTGCAAGTTCTTGCCAAAATTTGAGGAAATCTTAGGGTTAGGGTTAGGGTTTGTAAAGTCCTCATGCCTTTAGAGTGTCTCACACCACAATGCACTTCTTCACTATATTGCTATAGTCTATATTCAAGTTTATGAGCTTTTGCATGGTTTTGTGGTAGAAAATCTGGGCACAACATCACAACTCGTCAGATCTGGTCACTCGCCCGGTCAACCGGCCGCTCAACCGGCCGGCCCGGTGCATGGCCCGGTCAACCGGCCGCTCCACCGGCCGACCCGGTGCATGGCCCGTCAACCGGTCGCAACTCCGGTCTGCTGCCCGGTTTGACCGGCCTGTGCGCTGAGCTGCCCATTTTTCGCACAACTTCATCACTACACTTGAATATATGCTATGCTCTTGTGACTTCTCTCTTATTGATGACATGTACGCTTACCCCACTACTATCCCGGCTCTTTCTTTCTCATTCACAGGTAGTTGGAGTGGTGAGGTTGAGACACGTGGCAATGTCTCCAAGCGAGGAGGGCTAATCCTCCTCGCCGTGCTAGTAACCGCGTTCCCCCTCCAGCTCAGCAGGGTACGACGGTGGCAGCTCTTGGGGGTAGAACCAAGTCTGTTGCTACCAAGAACAAGGATAAGCATGTTGCCCAAGAGGATGATGAGGTAGTGCCAACCGTCAATGTTGGGGCTGCAAACCGCCTTGAGTGGAAGGCATGGAGGACAGTCAATCCGTATCGCTTTGCAAAGCCAACTTACACTCGTTCGGACAAGGCCTTCTGGACCAACACACAAGCAGTCCTCTGGGAGGGTTACTATGATTCTCATGAGTATATGAAGCATGGTAATATTGTATCACCCAAGGCCATCAATCCTGCCGAGCTTGCCTTGCATGAAGCCACAAAGTACCGTTTTGTGGTTCAAACCTTGAAGAATCTGGGAGTGTATGACCTTGTGTGCCTCAAGCCTGATGAGACCCAAGATGATCCTACCTATTGTCCACTCCTTGTCCGTCAATTTCACTGCACCGTCTTCTTCCATGATGATGAGGACCGCACCCTCACCTGGATGACCGGCAAGACAAAGTACTCATGCACCTACTCTCAGTTCCGTGCAGCCATGGGTTGTGGTGATGACAGTAATCCAGGGTACAGGATTCATTCACGGTCCAGGCTTACTAGGGGTGACATCTCTTTCTGCTACCCTGCGAACCCTACAGCTGGACCTCCCACTATCTCTGGGATGTACTACTCATACCTTGTCCTTGCCAAGATGTTCCGAGAGAACCTCATCAGCAAGTCTGGCGACTCCAGTGAAGTCCGGAACTATCACCTCAACTTGATGTACTATTGTCATCCTGACAGGGTAAGGAAGATTGATGGCTGTGATCTTATCTACTGTGAACTGAAGAGAGCAGTTATGGACCGTATGACTCCCAACTACGCCCAGTATGTTCAGCGGCTCATCAACTACATTGTTCCCGCTCCTCGAACGTTATTGGTGAAAAAGTCATCATGGATGCCTTCAAGATCCCCACTCAGGAGGCCACTCGTCCGGATGTTCCCTCCATGATGCCCACTGAGCGCCGTTCTAAGGAACGCCATGATCATGATGCTAGCTCCAGCTACTCTCGGCGCCCCAAGCATGGTGCCGCTCGCTTCTTCTCTAGCATGTGGCAAATGTGCAAGAACACTAATGATGTTGCACATCAGAGTCTTGCTTTGAACCAGGAGACCAGGAGGCGACAGAACGAGTTTATGGCTACTAGGAATGTCACAGTTCCTCCTCCTGGACCCGAGTTGGCACCTGTGGCTGCACCTCAGTGGGAGATGCCTTCCATCACCGATGAGATGATCCAGAACTTTGACTTCTCCATGTATGCTCATGGTGGTCTTCCTCCTAGGACTGCTCGTACTCCTACTCCTCCTCCTGCTGATGATGATGGTGATGAGGATGAAGTTGATTCGGCTGCTGATGATGATGACGAGGGCTCCTACTCCACCGGGCATGAGTTCTATTGATGGGTGCGATAGCATCTCTACTTTTTCCTTCGCCTTTTTGGTGTTCCGATGCCAAAGGGGGAGAAGAGAGTAGAGTCTAGGGAACCACGGGGTTCTTTGATTGTCACAAGCCATGGGAGTTGCTTTATTTGGATTTTATATGGCTTGTGCGTATTTGCTTTGATTTCTCAAGAACCATTTGCTACTTCGAATAATTCATGTATGGATATGTATGGACGACTATTATGTGTGCTACTCTATGTTAGGATAATCATGCTTCATGCTTTATGCTTATATATCTTGATATACTTGTCCATACCATGCTTGTTTCCTAAAGATATTGGGGGAGCTTCTCATGTTTCACAAATGGTGCACTTTGCATTCAAACGCAAATTCTCCAAGTGCACACATTATGGGGGAGCTTTCGTAATATCTTATATGGAATCAAGGTTTAGAGCTTATCATAATATCTATTTGTGACTCTAGCTCGGTTTGTCATCGTATACCAAAAAGGGGGAGATTGTAAGGGTATTTCACCCTTATCCATTATTTTGGTAACGATGACACCGTGCTAAAGTATTTGGCCTAATGTGTTTATAAGGATAATCTCAGGTATTAGGCAATGAGGCGTAAATGGTGTATCAAAGGAACAAGAAGGCTAAAGGAGACCCCCCATTTCAACAACAATCAAAAGGGGGCTACAGGAGAAATCCGGTCACCAGCCCGGTCCAACCGGGCCAGCAACCGGCCAGTCCGGCGTGCTGGCCGGTCAACCGGGCGGCAACCGGGTTCCAATGGAGGAGCCAGCAGATCCGGTTTGCGACCGGTCAACCGGGCCCCTGACCGGCGGGTCCGGCGCTCCGTCCGGTCGACCGGGCGGCAACCGGGCAGCAACCGGACAGCAACCGGAGAACCAGGACGACGCAAAGGAGCTCCGGTCACTGATCCGGTCTGACCGGCCTCTGGACCGGGCTGTCCGGTCTGTGGCCCGGTCAACCGGGTTTGTCGAGGAAAAATGCTGAGGTGGCAAGTGGCAACGGCCATATTTCGAAGAACACTATAAATAGCCCTTCTCCTACCTCTAGACAGTTAGGCACTACACTACAAGCTGTTCTTGAGCTCCTTCTTCCATGCTCCATTGTTAGAAACACCAAAAGCCTCAGATCTCCCTCCTCCTCCACCCAAACTCAAATCCCTCCGGGGAAACGATAGAGGAGGACCCGATCTACCGTTCTACCAAGCCAAATCTTATTCCCCCTTGTATTCATCAAGAAGCTTGCTTCCTAGGGTTCCTTGGAAACCCTAGGTGGGCAAGAGGAGTCCGGAAGCATCCGGGCTGTGGATCTGCTCCGGGCAAGATTGTGAAGGTTTGGAGGCTACCTCAAAGTCTACCACAAGTGAGAGAGCTATTCCTTCGTGGGATAGGCTCCGGAGAATAGGGTGAGCCTTCGTGGCGCGGGGAATCCTTCGTGGGACCTCCACTCCTCCAAACGTGACGTACCTTGTTGCAAAGCAAGGGAACACGGGAATACATCCTCGTCTCCGCGTGCTATCGGTTATCTCTAACCGAACTCCTTACTTGTGATTTAACTGCCTGTGAGAGCCTTCGTGCTCGAGTTAGTTGTATCCTCATATAGGTTGCTTCACCTAGTTTGCATTAGGCTCACCTTTATATTCCGCAAAGCCTAATATTGCAAAGAAAGAATTAAAATCTGTAGAAACCTATTCACCCCCCCTCTAGGTTTACCATCTCTATACTTTCACCCGAGCTTCTTCTCCGCCGTGCCGGAATCCCACCGGAACTTCGCCGGAGTTGCTTCATCACCGCACGGAGTTCGTCCTGTTCTTAACTCCAGCGAGCCACCGCGCCGAAACCCCGTCGCGGCGACCCGGCCACCGCGGACTCCATTACGGTAAGTTCTCGAGCTCTGCCTTCGCGTAGTTGGTGGTGATGATCGTTAGGTTGACGACGTTGGATCCGACTAAGGAATGTTTCCGCCTATGTCTTTTCTTCAGATGTCTTCTTCGACTCCGCCTCCAACCTCTGAACCAATCCTGGCCATTCCACTCTCTTCCGCCCCTCCACCCTTCGCCCCGATCAGGCTGGATCCTTCAAAGGATTCCGGCAAGGAGAAGGAACTTCCGCTAACCCGGAGAAAACCTCCGGGGCGGATCAGGAGCACAAGGCGGAGGAGGTTGTCAAAAAGTCAAAGGCTCGCCGGCGTGACTCGAAGCCGGGGAAAATGGTGGCCCTGTACCACTACTGAGATGGAGCTGAAGAACCTCGAGGCGGAAGGCTTCCTGCAACCCGGTGGAGGTCGGTTCCAAACGCTTAGCCCCAGCTCCGGAAGATAACGAGATGGTGACGAAGCACTGGTGGAGCGGGGCTTTTCATTTCCGCCTTCGGATTTCTTCCTGGAGATCCCGAAGGTCTACGGGCTCCAACCCCATAACATTTCTCCAAACAGCGTGCTTGCGATCAGCAACCACGTCACCCTATGCGAGGGCCATCTCCGGGTACCTCCCGAGCTCTCCTGTTCCAATATTACTTTTCCGTCAAGAAGGAGAAAGTCGGCAATCCACCGAGCTGGCTACATGCGGATCCATCACCTTCATGATCCGGCCGGGCCGCGTCTACCCCCACACCGACCGCCACGAATCCGCGCGTACTGGTCCAGGGGCTTCTTCTATCTAAGGGACGTCTCCGACCCAGCGAACACAAGAAACGCCGTTCAAGAACTGCCCCGCCACCGAACTTCCGGCGTGGTCACACTGTCCCCATCTTTCCGACTCGCCCCAGCTCACGCGCGCTTAGGCGGATGCAAGCTGACGGAAGAGGGGTTGACAGGGAAGGACTTGACCCTTTCCTGTTCACCAAGCGGATCCAGCCGCTCCAACACGGGGACCAGCTTATGTTCCAGTACACAGGGCGCGACGACCCAATGCGCGCCACCAAGGACAATCTTTCCGCCGACGCCATCGACACGAGGATCCGGCTCCTTATCAAGATTCCGCGTGAACTTCACGTTCACGTGTGTAACAAAGACATCCACATGAATGGTTCCGGAACCGCGGTGCGTCGTTGACATTAGTCCATCGTGTCTTTCCGCATTCAAACTGTTTGCTTAAGCGTTTTAACTCTATGCTTTAGCTCGAAGCCCTTGAAGAAAATGAACTCGGAACTCTCCTCCGGGTTCCTTCCACCGGCAACACGGATCCGGAAGCTGCATCGGAGGCGGCTCGCGATGCTCCACGTCCCGCTAAGAGGAAAAGAGCTGCTCCCTCCAGCCCTCGGCCAAACGTGCCCGCGACGTACTTAGCATCGTGGCAACTCGCAAGGCGGAGCGGAGAAAAAGCGCCAAGCTCATTGATACCAGCAGGAGCAATCGGACATCCATCAGTTCTTCAGGCCTTCCGGGTAAGTGCTAAGTTTTCAAAGGATAATTCTTCCGTTGTCGTGAATCAATCATATACCTAATTGTAATGCTCTTTTCGTTTCACAACAGAAGTTCCGAGAGCCAGCCCCCAAGGCCCCTAAAGCCCCCAAGAAGAAAAGCAAGCCATCTCCGGCTACCATACCAGTCACACCGAAGTCGGAGTTCCACCCAAGGCTACCTCAACACCAAGCCGGATCCTAAGGACGTCATCAACGTTGACGACATCCCTGAAGATCCGGCCGCTGAAACTCGCAAGGTGATTCCGGCAGGGGTGCCTCCTCATCTGCTCCTCCACGAGCAACCCACCGTACTCCGCCGAGCCAACGGCCGAGCGTCTGAAGTGCGGCTGATCCATGCCAGGCGCGTCCAAAACTCCGTCACTGCAGAAGCTCCCCTTTCTCAACGTCACACGGAAATTTCAGCCATGATGGAGAAAGTATGGGGACTGCGGATACGGAGATGAAAGAACTCTCCGACCTAGAAAGCGAACTTGATACGTCTCCAACGTATCGATAATTTCTTATGTTCCATGCTACTTTATTGATGATACCTACATGTTTTATGCACATTATATGTCATATTTACGCATTTTCTGGAACTAACCTATTAACAAGATGCCGAAGCGAGTTCTGTTTCTGCTGTTTTTGGTTTCAGAAATCCTAGTAAGGAAATATTCTCGGAATTGGACGAAATCACCGCCGGGTCCTATTTTTGCACGGAGCTTCCAGAAGACCGAAGAGATAACGAAGTGGGGCCACGAGGTGGCCAGACCACGAGGCGGCGCGGCCTGGCCCCGCGCGGCCTGTCATCTGGGCCCTCGTCGCCCCGACCTACCCTTTCGCCTACGTAAAGCCTCCGTCGCGAAAACCCCGAGAGAACCACGATACGGAAAACCTTCCGGAGACACCGCCGCGAATCCCATCTCGGGGGATTCAGGAGATCGCCTCCGGCACCCTGCCGGAGAGGGGATTCATCTCCCGGAGGACTCTTCATCGCCATGATCGCCTCCGGAGTGATGAGTGAGTAGTTCACCCTGGACTATGGGTCCATAGCAGTAGCTAGATGGTCGTCTTCTCCTAATTGTGCTTCATTGTTGGATCTTGTGAGCTGCCTAACATGATCAAGATCATCTATCTGTAATACTATATGTTGTGTTTGTCGGGATCCGATGGATAGAGAATGCTATGTTATGATGATTATCAATCTATTGTTTATGTGTTGTTTATGATCTTGCATGCTCTCCGTTATTAGTAGAGGCTCTGGCCAAGTTTTTACTCTTAACTCCAAGAGGGAGTATTTATGCTCGATAGTGGGTTCATGCCTTCATTGACACCTGGGACAGTGACAAAAAGTTCTAAGGTTGTGATGTGCTGTTGCCACTAGGGATAAAACATTGATTCTATGTCTAAGGATGTAGTTGTCGATTACATTACGCACCATACTTAATGCAATTGTCTGTTGCTTAGCAACTTAATACTGAATGGGGTTCGGATGATAACCTGAAGGTGGACTTTTTAGGCATAGATGCAGTTGGATGGCGGTCTATGTACTTTGTCGTAATGCCCGGATTAAATCTCACTATATTTATCATATCATGTATATGCATTGTTATGCCCTTCTCTATTTGTCAATTGCCCGACTGTAATTTGTTCACCCAACATGCTTTATCTTATGGGAGAGACACCTCTAGTGAACTGTGGACCCCGGTCCTATTCTTTACATAGCATACAATCTACTGCAATACTTGTTTTACTATTTTCTTGCAAACAATCATCTTCCACTCGATACGCTTAATCCTTTGTTACAGCAAGCCGGTGAGATTGACAACCTCACTGTTTCGTTGGGGCAAAGTACTTTGGTTTTGTTGTGCAGATTCCACGTTGGCGCCGGAATCCCTGTTGTTGCATCATCATTTTGCCACCATCAACCTTCAACGTGCTTCTTGGCTCCTCTGGTTCGATTAAACCTTGGTTTCTTTCTGAGGGAAAACTTGTGCGCATCATACCTTCCTCTTGGGGTTCCCAACGGACGTGTACATCTACGCGCATCAAGCCTGTTTTCGGCGCCGTTGCCGGGGAGATCAAGACACGCAAGGGGAGTCTCCACTTCTCAATCTCTTTACTTTGTTTTTGTCTTGCTTTATTTTATTTACTACTTTGTTTGCTGCACCTAAACAAAACACAAAAAAATTAGTTGCTAGTTTTACTTTATTTACTGTCTTGCTCTCTATATCAAAAACACAAAAAAATTAGTTACTTGTCTTTACTTTATTTGCCTAGTTTACTTTATTGCTACTAAAATGAGTAATCCTGAAGTTGAAGTTCGTTCTTTTAAGCAACAAGGTGGAGAAAGTTTTAAAGATGCTTGGTATAGAATTAGTAATGCTCATCATAGGTGCATTAAGAAACACTCCACCACTATCCTTCTTAGGAACTTTTATGTTGGTTTATCTAGTTGGAATAGGTATGTTCTTGATACTCTTTCGGGAGGCAATTTCCTAGGTACTCCCGCTTTAGAAGCTAGTTGCATCATTGAGAGTCTAGTTGGAATACCACCTGTTAATGAAGTTAAAATTGAAATCTCTCTTGAAGATGTTATGAAAAAATTGGAAACCATAGAGAAAATTTTTTCAAGTGTTGAAACTAAATTGGGAATGTTATTTGATAAAACTTATGAACTTGATAAATCCTTAGGAGGAATTGATGAAAGAATTAGTGTCCTAGGAACTTGTGTTGTCCATGATAATCAAACCAATAGGATTGATGAACTTGAAAAAGCTATGGGAACCTTGGGTTCAACCTTTTCTTCTCTCAAGTATAATGAGAAAGCTTATGTGGGTAAAGAGCAAAAATTCATGTACGCCTCTAAAGTGCCTAAACAAAAGAATTATTATAGGCCTAAAATTTCTAAAACCCCTAGCACCACCATAGAGAATTTAGATAATGGAGCACCTAAAGTACCCTCTGCAACAAGTTGTGTTTGCATGAAAAATAATAATGTTGATGCTTCTACTCTCGATGTTACTTGATTTGCACTTTCTGCGCCTAGCTGAAAGGCGTTAAAGAAAAGCGCTTATGGGAGACAACCCATGTTTTTACTACAGCAATTTTTTGTTTTGTTGAGTCTTGGAAGTTGTTTACTACTGTAGCAACCTCTCCTTATCATGTTTTTGTGCCAAGTAAAGTTTCTATGTCAAAGTTGATGTTATATTTGGGATCGCTGCGCAGAAACAGCATTGCTGTCTGTCACGAATCTGGGCACAAGTCTCTGTAGAAAATTCGAAAAATCTGCCAATTTACGAGCGTGATCCTCATATATGTACGCAACTTTCATTAGTTTTGAGTTTTTCCATTTGAGCAAGTCTGGTGCCATCTTAAAATTCGTCTTTACGGACTGTTCTGTTTTTGACAGATTCTGCCTTTTATTTCGCATTGCCTCTTTTGCTATGTTGGATTCATTTCTTTGATCCATTAATGTCCAGTAGCTTTATGCAATGTCCAGAAGTGTAAAGAATGTTTGTGTCACCTCTGAATGTGTGAATTATTAATTGTGCACTAACCCTCTAATGAGTTTGCTTGAAGTTTGGTGTGAAGGAAGTTTTCAAGGGTCAAGAGAGGAGTATGATATACTATGATCAAGAGGAGTGAAAGCTCTAAGCTTGGGGATGCCCCGTGGTTCATCCCTGCATATTTTAAGAAGACTCAAGCGTCTAAGCTTGGGGATGCCCAAGGCATCCCCTTCTTCATCGACAAAATCATCAGGTTCCTCCCCTGAAACTATATTTTTATTCAGTCACATCTTGTGTTCTTTACTTGGAGCGTCGGTTTGTTTTTGTTTTTGTTTGAATAAAATGGATCCTAGCATTCACTTTGTGGGAGAGAGACACGCTCCGCTGTTGCATATGGACAAATATGTCCTTAGGCTTTACTCATAATGTTCAAGGCGAAGTTTCTTCTTCGTTAAATTGTTATATGATTGGAATTGGAAAATGCTACATGTAGTAATTCTAAAATGTCTTGGATAATGTGATACTTGGCAATTGTTGTACTCATGTTTAAGCTCTTGCATCATATGCTTTGCACCCATTAATGAAGAAATACATAGAGCTTGCTAAAATTTGATTTGCATATTTGGTCTCTCTAAGGTCTAGATAATATCTAGTATTGAGTTTTGAACAACAGGAAGACGGTGTAGAGTCTTATAATGTTTACAATATGTCTTTTATGTGAGTTTTGCTGCACCGGTTCATCCTTGAGTTTGCTTCAAATAACCTTGCTAGCCTAAACCTTGTATCGAGAGGGAATACTTCTCATGCATCCAAAATCCTTGAGCCAACTACTATGCCATTTGTATCCACCATACCTACCTACTACATGGTATTTCTCCGCCATTCCAAAGAAAATTGCTTGAGTGCTACCTTTAAAATTCCATCATTCACCTTTGCAATATATAGCTCATGGGACAAAATAGCCTTAAAAACTATCGTAGTATTGAATATGTACTTATGCACTTTATCTTTTATTAAGTTGCTTGTTGTGCGATAACCATGCTTCTGGGGAACGCCATCAACTATTGTTGAATATCATGTGAGTTGCTATGCATGTCCGTCTTGTCTGAAGGATCTATCACCTTAATGATTGGAGCATGCAAAATTGTTAGAGAAGAACATTGGGCCGCTAACTAAAGCCATGAATCATGGTTGAAGTTTCAGTTTTGGACATATATCCTCAATCTCATATGAGAATAATAATCATTGCTACATGCTTATGCATTTAAGAGGAGTCCATTATCTGTTGTCCATGTTGTCCCGGTATGGATGTCTAAGTTGAGAATAATCAAAAGCGAGAAATCCAAAATGCGAGCTTTCTCCTTAGACCTTTGTACAGGCGGCATGGAGGTACCCCTTTGTGACACTTGGTTGAAACATGGCATGCAAAGATCCGGTAGTCCAAGCTAAGTAGGACGAGGTGCGGGCACTATTAGTATACTATGCATGAGGCTTGCAACTTGTAAGATATAATTTACATAACTCATATGCTTTATTACTACCGTTGACAAAATTGTTTCATGTTTTCAAAATAAAAGATCTAGCACAAATACAGCAATCGATGCTTTCCTCTTTGAAGGACCATTCTTTTACTTTTATTGTTGAGTCAGTTTACCTATCTCCCTCCACCTTAAGAAGCAAACACTTGTGTGAACTGTGCATTGATTCCTACATACTTGCATATTGCACTTGTTATATTACTTTATGTTGACAATATCCATGAGATATACATGTTATAAGTTGAAAGCAACCGCTGAAACTTAATCTTCCTTTGTGTTGCTTCAACACCTTTACTTTGATTTATTGCTTTATGAGTTAACTCTTATGCAAGACTTATTGATGCTTGTCTTGAAGTACTATTCATGAAAAGTCTTTGCTTTATGATTCAGTTGTTTACTCATGTCATTACCATTGTTTTGATCGCTGCATTCATTACATATGTTTACAAATAGTATGATCAAGATTATGATGGCATGTCACTTCAGAAATTATCTTTGTTATCGTTTTACCTGCTCGGGACGAGCAGAACTAAGGGGATGCTGATACGTCTCCAACGTATCGATAATTTCTTATGTTCCATGCTACTTTATTGATGATACCTACATGTTTTATGCACATTATATGTCGTATTTACGCATTTTGGAACTAACCTATTAACAAGATGCCGAAGAGCCAGTTGCTGTTTTGCTGTTTTTGGTTTCAGAAATCCTAGTAAGGAAATATTCTCGGAATTGGACGAAATCACCGCCCAGGGTCCTATTTTTGCACGGAGCTTCCAGAAGACCGAAGAGATAACGAAGTGGGGCCACGAGGTGGCGACACCACAGGGCGGCGCGGCCGGCCGCGCGCCATCATCGGGCCCCTCGTCGGCCCCCCGACCTACCCTTTCGCCTACTTAAAGCCTCCGTCGCGAAACCCCGTACCGAGAACCACGATACGGAAAACCTTCCAGAGACGCCGCCGCCGCGAATCCCATCTCGGGGGATTCAGGAGATCGCCTCCGGCTGCCGGAGAGGATTCATCTCCCGGAGGACTCTTCATCGCCATGATCGCCTCCGGAGTGATGAGTGAGTAGTTCACCCCTGGACTATGGGTCCATAGCAGTAGCTAGATGGTCGTCTTCTCCTAATTGTGCTTCATTGTTGGATCTTGTGAGCTGCCTAACATGATCAAGATCATCTATCTGTAATACTATATGTTGTGTTTGTCGGGATCCGATGGATAGAGAATGCTATGTTATGATGATTATCAATCTATTGTTTATGTGTTGTTTATGATCTTGCATGCTCTCCGTTATTAGTAGAGGCTCTGGCCAAGTTTTTACTCTTAACTCCAAGAGGGAGTATTTATGCTCGATAGTGGGTTCATGCCTTCATTGACACCTGGGACAGTGACAGAAAGTTCTAAGGTTGTGATGTGCTGTTGCCACTAGGGATAAAACATTGATTCTATGTCTAAGGATGTAGTTGTCGATTACATTACGCACCATACTTAATGCAATTGTCGTTGCTTAGCAACTTAATACTGAATGGGGTTCGGATGATAACTGAAGGTGGACTTTTTAGGCATAGATGCAGTTGGATGGCGGTCTATGTACTTTGTCGTAATGCCGGATTAAATCTCACTATATTTATCATATCATGTATATGCATTGTTATGCCCTTCTCTATTTGTCAATTGCCCGACTGTAATTTGTTCACCCAACATGCTTTATCTTATGGGAGAGACACCTCTAGTGAACTGTGGACCCCGGTCCTATTCTTTACATAGCATACAATCTACTGCAATACTTGTTTTACTATTTTCTTGCAAACAATCATCTTCCACTCGATACGCTTAATCCTTTGTTACAGCAAGCCGGTGAGATTGACAACCTCACTGTTTCGTTGGGGCAAAGTACTTTGGTTGTTGTGCAGATTCCACGTTGGCGCCGGAATCCCTGTTGTTGCGCCGCATCATATTTCGCCACCATCAACCTTCAACGTGCTTCTTGGCTCCTCCTGGTTCGATTAAACCTTGGTTTCTTTCTGAGGGAAAACTTGCCACTGTGCGCATCATACCTTCCTCTTGGGGTTCCCAACGGACGTGTACATCTACGCGCATCAGAACTCAAGGTCTTTTTTGCTAAGCATAAGGAGGTGCGCCAGGTAATACCCCCAAGCATTGGTTTAGACATTTTTCCGTGTAACATGTGTTAGCCGATGCTTCTCTCAACATTAGTTTTAGACGGAAAATTCAAAATTTTCTCGATCCATAACTTTTAAGTTCCTCGCCAGCCCCAAATTTTGAATTCCGCCTAAATCCTTGCTGCATTTGTAGAGCACGCGTAAGCTGCACGAAGATCTGCGCGTTCATGTGTTGGAGCAGATGACGGAAATAGAAGGGCTGCGACAGAATTGAAAGTAGTCGTCAGGTGCTCACTTGGAAGCCCGACGAAGGTAAAATCTCGAGAGTTGCTTGAACTTATACGCATTGAGCAAATCATAGTGTATAACTTGTGTGTTGTTCCATGCTTCGGAAAAGCCGACAAGCGCCCACCATCGATGCCTTATCCGCCAAGATCCAAGTCTTGGAGGCGGAGAATGAATCTCTGAAGAACTTCTTGAAAGAAACCTCCGAGAAGGAAACGAAAGAAAAGAAGGAGCTCTCCGAGAAACATGCCCGCGAGATGGCGGAACTGGCTGACAAACTCAAGAAGAGCCATCAAAGGGTGACCACCCTAGCGGCCAAGAACAAGAGCCAGGAGGCAGAGGCGGAGGCTATTGACAAGCGATCTTCCGTAAGGATCTTTTTTGTTATTTGTCTTGATTCCGGCTTCCTCAAAATTTTCTCTGTGGGAGAAACGATCCTTTTGCTTTGCAGCAAGCCTAGGCTTTGAATGGACCAAAGAGTCAACCCTCCCCGGCGAGGCATATGATGAAGCGCGGACCTCCATCGTCAATCTCGTCGAAGCATGCCGCGGAATCGCCAAGTCCCTTAGCCTGAAGAAAGCCAAGACAACGGTGATTGACCGTATGACGAAGCTCATGCGAAACGGGAACTTATCAAAGATTGGCAAGAGTCTTCTTCTCGCGGAGTCGCTGCCCTCGTGCTAGCCACCTGCAAGGCGCACTTTCCGACCATGAAATTTGCGATGTGCACGCGGAGTCCACAAGGATACCGTCATGAGACAACACCTCTCGGAGGCCATGGGATTTGATTGCCTTTTTGCTGGTCGAGTTAACCACTCGTTCTGGTACAACAAGTATGATCTTCCCAAAGGCTTTTCCGACCCGGAGGAAGAGGAAGAAGCTGCGAGGAGGGCGATGAGGAAGGCTCCGGGTCAAGCGCTGACCATGACGAGGAAGATTCCGACCTCGATGACGGCGGCTCGGATGGGGGCTCGGAAGACGGCTCCGCGTACGTGGCCGACGAAGAACAGTCCTCCGAGAACCCGTGAAACAATGAGAAACAATGCATCACTTTTGACCCCGGAGTGGGTTTGTAATAACTTAAATTCTTAAGTTAGATAGGGACGAAAACATGTTATGTGCGGGCGGAAAATACTTATCCTGCTATCCGTTTTAATATTATTTGCATGTTTCGTTTTGTTGGAAAGCAAGTGCTGATTTCTATTTTTTCCGGCTTACTCGCTTGACCTTCCACGAGCCGGAAGACCTTTAACCAGAAACGCTCGCCAGCGGCGACGAAGCCCAATGGCAATCCGTCCATAACCGTGGAAACGAGCCCCCAGTTTAGGTACCGGAAATCGCTACCAGGAATCCATGAGTTTGCAACAGAAAAAATGTCCATCAGAAAACTTAAGCTTACGTCCTAAAGGACGATTTTGAAAATCACAACTTTCATACACGCCTAGGCGGAAAGATCCAGCTCTGCGGTTTTAGTCGGAAAAAACATACACGATCCAGAAATGAAAAATTAAAGGAGGTAAAAGACTCTAAGAGTGAACCAAAAGCTTTATTTCATTGATCATGTATCATAGATATTACAAGGTATGTAATGCGTAAAGCGCTAAGTGTGGAAAGGACGTAGCTGTGCTATGTTCCAGGGACGATCTGTTTCATCATATATGTCACCCGGATCTTCTCGTTTTCGTTTCCGGTGCCAGTTGGCAGGTCTATCCTTCAATTCCCGGAAATCAACGAGATAGTAGGATCCGTTGTGTAGTACTTTGCTGATGACAAAAGGTCCTTCCCATGGAGATTGCAACTTGTGATCTTTCACCTGGCGAAGGCGGAGGACTAAGTCTCCGACCATGAACGAGCGGTTCCGAACTCGACGGCTATGGTAGCGTCGGAGCTTCTGCTGATAAATGGTGGAGCGTTGGTCAGCTAAATTCCGAGCTTCTTCGATCAGGTCCACAGATAGCTGTCGAGCCTCGTCAGCAGTTTCTTCATTGTAGGCGGAAACTCGCGGTGAATCATGGATGATGTCAGTGGGGAGCACAGCTTCGGATCCATATACCAGGAAGAAAGGAGTAAATCCTGTTGACCTGTTAGGGGTAGTTCGTAAACTCCACAGAACAGAGTCTAGCTCATCAGCCCAAGCTCCGGCTGCGCGGCGCAGCGGTTCTTCAAGGCGAGGTTTGATTCCGGCTAGTATAAGGCCATTGGCTCGTTCGACCTGACCGTTAGATTGTGGATGGGCCACAGATGCAAGGTCAAGCCGGATCCCAACTTCATCGCAGTAATCCTTGAGTTCTCCCTGCGCAAAGTTTGTGCCATTGTCTGTGATTATGCTGTGTGGGATGCCGAATCTCGTCACGAGGCTGCAAACAAATTTTAGTGCCGTAGCACCGTCGGCTTTTCTCACTGGCTTTGCCTCGATCCACTTACTGAACTTGTCAATAGCGACCAGGAGGTATTCATGACCACCAGGAGATGATTTCTTTAACTTACCAACCATATCAAGCCCCCAGACCGCGAACGGCCAGGTGATAGGGATGGTCCTCAGCTCTTGGGCTGGAGCGTTTGGTTGAGTAGCGTAGTACTGACAACCTCGGCAAGTTTTTACCAGCTTCTCAGCATCTTCTTTAGCTGTTAACCAGTAAAATCCTAACCGAAAAGCTTTTGCAACGAGGGACCTGGGGGCGGCATGATGCCCGCAATCCCCTGCATGGATCTCTCTGAGGATTTCAATGCCATCTTGACTAGAGACGCATTTGAGAAATACCCCGTTTGCACTTCGTTTGTAGAGCTGTCCATCAACAATTGTGTAGGATCTTGCTCGTCTGATGATCTGTCGTGCGTGGACCTCGTCCTCCGGCAACTTTCGATCAATGAGGTAATCCAAGAACGGCTGAGTCCAGGCCGGAATGACTGCCATCACTTCCTTAGCCGGAGAAACTGCCAGATCGGGATTTTCCGGGTTTGCACCCTTCACTGAGGGTACTCGTAGATGCTCAAGGAAGATTCCAGGCGGAATTGGTTTCCTGCCGGATCCGAGCTTGGACAGCATGTCTGCTGCTGTGTTATCGTCTCTCCTGACGTACTTGACTTCGTATCCGAGGAAGCACTTGGCGATCTCGTCCACTTCGTCTCTGTAAGCCGCCATGACGGAGTTTCTGGCGTTCCAGGTTCCGGCTACTTGTTGTGCCACCAGGTCGGAATCTCCGCAGCATATGATGTGCTTGATCCCAATTTCCTTAGCGATGCGCAGACCATGTAGTAGAGCCTCGTATTCCGCCATATTGTTGGTAGCTTCGAAGTGAATCTGCAGAACGTACTGCAGTTCTTCTCCGGTAGGTGACTTCAGGGTAACTCCAGCCCCCGAGCCTTGATGTTGCTTGGATCCGTCAAAGTGCATGACCCAGGCTTCAGGTTCCGGCACAGGTGTGCCCTCCGGTGCTTCAGTCCAATCCGCGATGAAATCCGCTAGAACTTGAGACTTGATTGCAGTTCGGGCTTCGTAGTTGATGTCAAAGGCAGATAATTCGATGCCCCATTTTGCTACGCGCCCTGTTGCGTCGGAGTTGTTGATGATTGTTGCCAGGGGAGCCTTGCTCACCACTGTCATTGGGTGCTCCTGGAAGTAGTGTCTCAGCTTCCGGCTGCCTAGGAAAACTCCGTATGCCAGCTTCTGAAAGTGAGGGTACCTCTGCTTGGATTCCGTCAAGACTTCGCTAATGTAATAGACAGGCCTTTGGACTCCGTGCTCATATCCTTCTTCCTTTCGCACCACCACGATTACGAGGCTGATAACTTTGTTGGTAGCCGCCATGTAGAGGAGCATAGGCTCTGACTCAGCTGGAGCTGCCAGTATAGGTGGGGAGGAGAGTATGTTCTTCAACTCCTGAAGTGCTTCGTCTGCTGCCTCATCCCAGACAAATTTGTCTGTTTTCTTCAGCAGCTTGTATAGAGGTAAGGCTTTCTCGCCAAGACGGCTAACAAATCTACTGATTGCCGCAACGCAACCAGTTAATCGTTGCACATCTTTGAGACAAGTTGGTCTTTTGATGTTCAGGATAGCCTTGATTTTTTCCGGGTTAACTTCGATGCCCCTGTGAGAAACAATGAAGCCAAGGAGTTTTCCTGCTGGTACGCCAAAGACGCACTTCAGCGGATTTAACATCATCTTGTACCGTCGGAGATTATCAAAGGTTTCCTTAAGGTCGCTGAGCAGGTCGGATCCCTTTCGGGTCATGACCGCGATGTCGTCGACGTAGGCGTGCACGTTCCGGCCAATCTGGTCCTTCAGGCACCGCTGCATCGTACGTTGGTATGTGGCACCTGCGTTTTTCAAGCCAAAAGGCATGGTAACATAGCAGTATGTGCCAAAGGGTGTGATGAAAGAGGTCGCCTTTTGGTCAGACTCCTTCATCAAGATCTGATGATACCCGGAATATGCGTCAAGAAAACACAGAAGTTCCGCCCCTGCCGTCGAATCAATGACTTGGTCAATGCGCGGCAAAGGGAACGGATCTTTCGGACAATGCTTATTCACGCCGGAGTAATCGATGCACATTCTTAGTATTTCAGAATTCTTTTTGGGTACAAGGACGGGGTTTGCGACCCAATCAGTATGGATAACTTCTACTACAAAACCTGCCTCTAGTAACTTTGCTAATTCCATTCCTATGGCGCGGCGCTTCTTGTCTCCAAAGCGTCGCATAGCTTGCTTCACCGGTTTTGCACCCGGATTTATATTGAGGTAGTGCTCGGCGAGTTCCCTTGGTACTCCGGACATGTCAGAAGGTTGCCATGCGAAGATATCCATGTTAGCTCTGAGGAACTCGACGAGCGCGCTTTCCTATTTGGGGTCCATGTTGGCTCCGACTGAAACCTGCTTGGAGTTGTCACCTTCAACGAGGTCATGCTTCTTGGTTTCTATCGCGGCCTTGAACGAGGTCTTCTGTTCGGAGATCTGCTTCTTGGTGGTCTGCATCTCAGTCGGATCCACCGCGGCTCTGTAGCCTTGCAGCTCCTCTCCAGATATGACGGATTCTGCAAAGGCGGCCTCGCCTTCCTCGCAGTCCCTAGCTTTCTTGTAGTCTCCGGACACGGTGATCATACCGTTAGGGCCCGGAATCTTGAGCTTGTTGTAGATGTAGCATGCCCTGGCGTGGAACTTGTGGTAGGTGGGCCTGCCGAAGATCACGTGGTAGGAGCTTTTGAAGGGCACTACTTCAAACGTGATCATCTCTTCGCGGTAGTTGTTCACATTGCCGAAGGCCACGGGAAGTTTGATGCTGCCCAGAGAGTTTGCCTTCTTACCCGGAACCACACCATGAAATTCAGTGGTGCTGTGTTTGAGCTGTTCCTTGGTGAGGTTCATCTTCTCCAGGGTCTCCAGGTACATGATGTTCAGGCTAGCTCCTCCGTCCATAAGACACTTGGAGAAGTCATACCCGTCTATGCGGGGACTTACAACCAGAGCGTAGCACTCTTTGGGGATGACGGCCGGGTGATCCGACCTGTCAAAGGTACAGGCTTTCTCCGACCACTTGACATACTGCGGCACAGCCGGAACTGTGGCGTTCAAGATCCGGAGCGCCGATTTTTTCGCGCGGACAGTTGGGGTTCCGAGGAAGGTGTGGTAAGTTCCGACACTCTTCTTGCCAAAGGGGTTAGACTTGTTGGCTGCGGTACCCTCCTTGGGTTCCGGCGAAGCGTCATCCTCATCCATGGCCTCGGAACTGTCCTCCTCTTTGTCCTTGTTCTTGCCCTTGCCTCCTTTGCCGCGCGGGCGGTGCTTCCGGGCTCGCTTGTATCCTGCCTCCGGGTCGTTCTTCAGATCGTTGACCCACTTGCAGTTGCGATTGGTGTGGGTGGATTTGCCCGTAGCCGGATCCAGATGGGCCAGGCACGGCATATCCCTGTATTCTTCGTACGTTTGGGGGGCGCGGGATCCGGCTGCGGTGACCTCGTCAGCGCGCTGCTGGCCCCTGCCTGCTCCGCCTCCACGTCCGCGGCCTCTTCCGCCTCCTGAACCTCCGCGTTGGAACGTCATGGCTACCATGTCGGATCCTCCGCCCTTCTGGTCTTCAGGGGGGTTCTTCCGCTTATCACGGTTTTTCTTTTGTTGGTGCAGGGGTATGGCTGTAGCTGCGAGATCTCCGCCTGCGTCGTCATCGGCGGCAGTGTGATCGCTGGCGATGTTTATCATCTCATCAAGAGTGAGCTTGTTCGCGTTCACCAGGCAAGTAAGCTTGTGGCGCAGCAGCCCCCCACGCTGCAAACCACCAATGAAGGCGTGCATTGCTGTGCGGTTATCTACGTTCTCGCACTCGTTTCTGGTTGCCAACCATCGGGTGAGGAAGCTCCTAGATGTCTCACCCTTCTTCTGGATGCAAGCTTGAAGATCGCTGGTGGTGGCCGGTCTCTTGTAGGTACCCCTGAAGTGGTTCTCGAAAGCCTTCTTCAGGTCCAACCAGCAAAAGATAGTGTTTTCCTCAAGGTCACTGAGCCAAACACGAGCTGGACCAATAAGGTACAACTGGAGCATGCGGCAGGCTATATTCGGGGTTCCTCCGGCGAAGGTTACTGCATTGTAGTAATCCTCAATCCAGGTATCCGGCCTCTCGCTGCCATCATAATGCTTCAGGTTTCCTGGTAGCTTAAGGTTCAAGCTTCTTGGCTTTGGTTCCTCTCGGATCATCTGGCCAAAGCACCTTGGACCAATGTAGTCGGATCTGTACTCGTTGAGGCGCTCCCGGGCATCGCGGGGACCGCCGCCAGGTGATCTTGAGCGGGAACGGGATCTCCGGCCTCTGCCTCCGCCTCCACCTCCGCCTCCACTGGGTGGTGGCGAGGGAGATCTGCGAGGGGGCCTGTAGGATGATCTTCCGCCTTCGGACTCTCGGCGTGGTTCTCGCGGCTGGCTCCGGCTTCGGTGGCTCCTTCCTCTTGGTGGTGGTCGCCTCCGTCGTTCCGGCTCCTGCGTGGATCAGGTGCGCGCTCTTTGTTCCGGCTCCTCCTTGGTTCCGGCTCGCGTCCTTGGCTTCTGCGAGGCTCAGCTCGCGTTCTTGATTCCGACGAGGCTCAGGCTCGCGGTCTTGGTTCCGGCCTCTGCGTGGTTCCGGCGTACGCTCCCTGCTCCTGTCCCTAGGAGGCGGCATGTTGTCGCGGATGTTGATTCCACCTGGCCCATGGGGCCTGGTGTTTCCGGCGGGACTGCGACGTCGAGGAGGTAGCGGAGGACGCGAAGCTCGGGGTGGCGGTGATGGAACACGGTACTTGTCTCTGCCAGTATACATCGGATCCTTTCCCTTTAACGGATTTTTCGGTGTTGAATCCGAGGACACCGGGATTGGATTCGGATGTTCCCTGACTTTCCTCCTGCGCTCCGTGGATCCGGTGCATGACTCGCCATCACGGTGTTGACCTGCTGTGGCGTCCTTCTGCGCGGTGGATATGCAGTGCTCCGGATTGGATTCCAACCTGCGCGAAGTGTCTGCCTTGCTCTGTTGCTGCATTGCTGAGGCAACGAGCTTCCGGACGTAGTTGATGTCAATCTCCTCGTCCTTCTTTTTCAGGAGCTCCGCAGCCTTCTTCATGTTATCCTTTGGGGTTGCGAGCGGCTGTTGTTCTGTGGGTGTTGCAAAGGTAATCCTGCGGGGAGGGATGGCTTCTCGAGCGATCCTATCAGCCTCCGCCTGCGAGGGGCTATCCTTTTCTCCCACTCCTTTCGGAGTCCCTTGGCTGTCGCCATCATTTTGTCGACTTCGCGATCCTTTTTTAGGGAGTAGTCCACAAAATTTGCAGCTAAGGTTCTTTCTTCCAGCATTGCGGCTGCGGTCCTGGCGAACTTCTGAGCTGTTGCCAGCATCTCCTGCCGTTTGGCTTCTAAGGCCTCCGGGTCTGCAGCCTCCTCGGGAGTTATTGGTTTGTTGAGAATATCAGACTGCGCGACTAAATCCATGCGCGCTTGCTCGACCATCTCTTCTGGTGACAGGACATCCTTTTGTGGTCGTGCCCGACCTAAGGGAGGCCTCACGTTGGATGGTCCTGGGCTGGAGTTGGAGGCTTCGTCTTCCGTTTCCTGCTGATCCAGCGGTGCTACGGTTGCTAGAACCTGCATCGGCTGGGCGGATTCTACTTCAGCTTGCTCACCGCCTCCGAGTTCCTCGAGCTTGCGGTTGAATTCTTCTGTATTCATGGATGAAGCGCCGTCATCTTCTTCCCCGATCTCGAGCTCCTTCGTCAAGCGATTGTATTCTTCTGTGCCTATTGAGGAGGCATCGTCGGAATTTGGGCTCAAGTTACCGAGGATTGATTCCTCAGGGTTTCCGGCTTCCTCTTGTCCCGGAGCGTCGCTGTCTCCGACTGCTTCTGGCAGATCCGGAGCGACGTTGTTTCCGGGTGCCTCAACCTGCAAAGGATCGGCCTCGTCCTGGTGGAGGGCGTCTCCTGCGGTATGGGCCAAGAAGTGCACGAAGTGACACCTTTGCTTCTCTAACACCTGGGAGACCCAGGCGGATCTGCATTGGTCTTCCACCGTTTTCTCCTGCTCAGGGGCGGATTGGGTGGGCTTTGATTTTTCCTGATCTAAGGCGGAACCTTCCTTAGGAAGCTCCTGCGACTCAGATCGGATCTTCGCGACGGCGTCCAGCTCAGCGGCGGACGCGTCAGCGTTACTTACCAGTGCGTTTCCGTCGGAATCGACGGTCTCGCCGATGAAGATGTGGATGCCGCCGATTGGGACGATGGAGAGCTTGACGGGGTTTGACCTAGCCGGAATCCAGAATTCGTCCGGAGGGACGATCGGAAAATTCCCGGCGTAGAGTACGCGCCCCACAGCGATCGAGTCGTCGTAGCTTCCCATGGCGGAGCCCTCCCGGTTCCGGCCTCCAGACGCCTCAGGCCCCACGGTGGGCGCCAACTGTCGTTGCCTATTCGACGGTACCTGGAGGAGGGATCCTCACGAGGGGAGAAGAAGTAGGGGCCATAGGGCGGAGTGCACACGGGACGGTGGTACGCGAGTTACCCAGCTTTGGAACACCGCACGATGACAGGGCCTACTGCTGCTTGTCTGGAATTATCTGGGCGCTTGCGCGTTGTTACAATGGTTGTGGTTGTGCCTCTAGGGCTCCCGGATCCGGCTTATAAAGGCGCACGGATCTAGGGTTTACATGGAGAGTCCTAGCCGGATTACCTAGTCTACGATACAATATCATGCCGTGCACGTCAAGGATCTGCCTTCCATATACGTCGTACTGGATCCGGGTTCCTCATGGGCCTCCACGGATCCGGGTTCCTCCAAAGGTCGGTGCGGATCCGGCTATCTGATCCTGGGCCGGACTTCATCCTTCATGATCAACAACAACTGGGCCGCCCGATGGGCCACATGCCACCATTACCGTCTATGGGGCACCCGGGCTTGCTGGATCTAGGCACTGTCGATGGTACACCCATGAAGTATACCCACAACAGTTCCCGACAACCAAACTATTAAATTTCACGCCGTGGGTCCTAAAGGCCCGAAATGATGTGATGGTGTGTGTGTATCCAAACCATATAAGGGTATGCTTGATTTTGAGGATTTCAAAACGTATTACTGTAATATATTGTCCACTTAAACTTTCCAAGTTTTTTTAATTGCACCACATAAAGAGCAAACTATTATTTCTCAGTCGACCAACGTCACTGTGAAGTTTCCAGCGATTGGTGTTAATCCTAAACTAACCAGATACGTGCATGCTGTTATTTCGTGAATGTGGGCCTTTCCCTGTTGTTCGCTGCTGGTCTCTTACATGGGCTTGTTTCATCTACGTAACCATATGTAAAATCTTGGTTACAACAATTATGCAACTAGAAAATCTTAGTAACAACCTATCAGCAACAGAATTTTTTTAGTTGCAACCTATGTGAACTGAAAAAATCTCAGTTGCAGCCCATGTACTACGGAAAAATCTACAAAAAAATAGCTTGGTTACGACCCGTGTGCAATTGAGAAAAACTTGGTTGAAACCTAAGCAGAACAAGGAAAAAAAATATCAGTTACAACCTACATGGATCTGAGAAAATCTTAATTATAACCCATGCTCAACAGAGAAAAAACAATCAAACACAAAACAAACCACATTACAACCAAAAGCCAAAAAAGACAAAAACAAATTGTCCAAAAAATGAAGTGAAATGAATTACCATTTTGAAGAAAGGAAAAAAGTACGATCCAAGCACCAACTTGTAAACTTTCCCGTGCAAACAATATAAGAACACAGATAAAAATATAAGAACGCACATACACATGGGCCGGATGAGGGAGACAAGAAAAAAACAAAAAGCCCAGCTAAAGCATACAGTGCACCGTGTGCGCAGCTACGGGTTTGACATAGATGCACGGTGTGTTTGGTTCTAGAACAAGAGGTGATGGAAGGGAATGGTTCCATTCCGAAGTCATGGAATGGTTTCAACCTCGTATTCGGTTCGGGAAAAATCGAGGAACGAAACGGTTTCGTTTTCTGTTTGGTCGTGGGAATTGGGAGTGGAACGGAATAACCATAATATGCTTTAAATGCTAATAATTTGAGCTTAAACTTAATCTTCTGTCTCAAAATTGTAATTAACGGATTATTTTGGCTCAAAATATTTGCACATATGCTAAAATCAAATTACTCAGGTGCTCGCGCCGCTGCCCACGCGTGCTCGCGCCGTCGCCTGCTTTGCGCCGCCGCCGGCGCGCGTGGCTGGCCGCCTCCTCTGTCCCGCACTAGCCGCGCCGGCGGCGGCCCTCGCGCGCGTTCCTGCGCGTGTGCCTGGCCGCCTCCTCTGCGCGCGGCCGCCGGCCGAGCTCCCGCGCGTGCCTGGTCCCGCCGCCGCGCGTGCTGGCCGCTGGGAGCTGTTGCGCGCGTGCTGAACGTCGAAGAATTAGCGATGCTAATTTTTGTGCTTAGCGAACCGTTCCTCCTCATCCGGCCAATTCGGTCACACGGGTCGGTTCCGCATATTAGGGGAATATTCCCTTCTGTGGAGCCAGTTGGTTCCGTTCCTCGTAACCAACCGAACACCCGAACGAGCGAAAAGTGTGAAACCGTCCCGTTCCGTTCCTCTAGATTCCAGAACCGAACACACCCGTAGAGAACCACATTTTGACGCACGAATTATCTGATGGCCTCCTAATCAACTGAGATTTAAATCTCAGGCGTCTTAGAAATAGCAATTCTGATTTTTAAAATATGCTTAGAATGGCGTGGCACTACTTTTTTTTTTTTGCATGAGCAAAAGAAAAATCTTGCTAGTATTCTTCATGTTGTGCATCTAAACAACCCTGTTTTTACTAGGTGTGATTTCCTACCTATGTCATTTTAGTTAGGAATAAAACAAACGAAACTTTGCGTCCATTCTAAGAAGCGAACATAAACAAATATCTTAACAAAACATAACAGAAATGAAAAGTTTCCCGCGTAAACAGGAATGGGGCAGTGCACCGATGAAAATTGAATTTCCACATACATGGGCAGAAATTTAGGTTTATCCTTAGTTGCATAGTGTAATCCAGTGGAACCCATATATACTTTTGGTTCAACTCAATATTCTCCACTGAAACACAAACTTTAGGAAAAGAACACTTAGAGCATCTCCAGCCGCGTCCCCCAAACCGTCCCCCAAAGCGCGCCGGATTGAGCGTTTGGGGACGTGTTTTGTTCGTGCCGCGTTTGGGGGACGTCGCTCCCAGCCGCGTCCCCAAACGCCGCCCAAACATTTAAAATAATTTTTTTAACACATAAACCATTTATATCAAATGTAGCATATGAAAAAAAATGTTTTCGAGGATTGTTTTCAAATTAAATTACAACAAACAATAAAACAAGTAATCAAATATAATAAAAAGGGCTAGATGATACATCAAGGTGCCACGGTATTTCCTTTGATCCTCCACAAATGCTCAACGAGATCAGCTTGAAGTTGCTCATGCACATTGCTGTCACGGATCTCTGCGTGCATGGCGAGAAAATCAGCAAAATCTGCAGGCAACTCATGATCAACCTCCGCGAGAGGGCCTTGACACTCATAGGGACCAACATGTGACCTAACATGATTCTTGCGGTCATCCTCGATGATCATGTTGTGCATGATCACACAAGCCTGCATCACCTCCCACATTTGGTCGTGAGACCAGCTTAGAGCAGTACCGGACAATGGCAAATTGTGCTTGAAGCACACCAAATGCCCGCTCGACATCCTTCCTGCAAGCCTCCTGTCGTGTAGCAAAGTGAGAATTCTTCAGACCTGATGGATTCGAGATTGTTTTGACAAAAGTGGCCCATTTTGGATATATACCATCGGCTAGATAATAGCCTTTGGTATATTGGTGGCCATTGATCTCATAGTTGCATGGTGGAGCATGCCCTTCGACTAGTCTGCTGAACACCGGAGACGCTGCAACACGTTGATGTCATTGTGTGATCCCGCCATGCCAAAGAAAGAATGCCAAATCCACAGGTCATAATCTGCCACAGCTTCAAGCACCACACTGCAATATCCATGATGCCCTTTGTATATACCTTGCCAAGCAAACGGACAGTTCTTCCATGCCCAGTGCATGCAATCGATGCTTCCAAGCATTCCAGGAAATCCTCTGGCAGCATTTTGTGCCATGATCCTTGCAGTCTCTTCCTCAGTTGGCCCTCTCAAGTAGTATTTGCCAAACTTTCCCACCACAGCTCGGCAAAACTTGTACATGCACTCAATGGCAGTAGACTCACTCATGCGAAGGTAGTCGTCCTGTGTATCGGCAGGTGCTCCGTATGCAAGCATCCTCATGGCGGCGGTGCACTTCTGAATGGATGAGAACCCGAGAACGCCTACAGCGTCGGCCTTGAGCTTGAAGTAGGGGTCGAACTCTCGAACGCCGTGGAGGATATTCATGAACAGGCCCTTGCTCATCCTGTACCGGCGCCGAAAATTGTCGGCTTGTGTTGCCCCGTCGGCGAAGTAGTCGTTGTGCAGCATGGCATGCCCCTCCATCCTCTGCCGGGGCTTCGACTTCCTTCTTCCCGGCCTTGATCCTCCGCGGCGCGGCCTCTTCCTCTTCTCCGCCTCAGCGTCAAGCATGTCCTGGAGGGACGCGATGATCAGCAAATGCTCCCGCAGGTCGTCGTCGAACGCTTGCTCGTCCTCCAGCAGCAGGGGCAACCATCTCATCGTCGCTGTCCATGGCTAAAGCAAAATCAATGGTTAAAATTGCGCCGAGGCAGACGACGCAACAAACAGCCACCGCCTACCTGGCAAGTCGTCGAGCACCTTCTGTGCGCGGAGGTGGGGGTTTGACGGCGCGGACGGCGGCGCGGCGGCGGCGGCACGGCGGGCGGGCGCCGGTGGCTCTCGCAGACACGGACGCTGGGGGAAATCCAGGGCGGCGGTGGGGTGGGAGGCGCGGGCGGAAGGAGCCGAGAAAAAGGCGGCGCCAACGGTTTATGCAAATAGCCGACATGGGGGAGCCCGTCGCTTTTGTGTGTCGGCGTCCCTTTGGGGACGAGCTCGAGCCGGACAGACGGGCGCGCCGACAAAAATGGGCTTTGGGGACGCTGAGCTTTTTGTCCTGGCTTCCCAATCGCTGAACGGTGGAGATGCTCTTAAACACAATTGGCTATTGCTAACCATCTCTCGTCTTCGAATTACTCAACCAAATTCCGAAAATGGCTACCACTAACTACCTTGATGCTGATGGAGATACTACTCTGGACCAATCCACCCAATCCCTCGAATTAAAGACACTACTAATCATCCCCTGCTCCGTGGTCCACCCTGTCACGTTACTTCACTCGACCATGGGAGTACCTAATTAGTAATTATGTTGCACAAGCTTAAAATTTATGTGGTACACCTGGTTATATACTCCACTATCAATGATATTACTATGATAATATGTCTGCATTCATCTTAGCCGATTGCATTTGTTGGTGTAAACGTGTTTTGCATGTTTGAGAGGTTTTGAGTTTACTGTATTTACTATGAATTTATTTTCAATAGAGACTGCTCTATTCGTTTTGGGATATTTGTAGCACATGTCTCTGTTTCTCCTTATAGAACGTAAACAAAAGTAGTACCAGTATGATACCTGGTAAAAAAAAGTAGTACTAGTATGATAATGCCAAGTTCCGGTTCCAGAACGCGAAGGAATGGAATGGAATGGTTCCGTCCCGAGGTCACGGGACGGTTCCGACCCTGTGTTCGGTTCGGAAAGGAACGAGGAACGAAATGGTTCCATATTGTGTTCGGTTGGTCATCTTTGCCAAGGCGACGGTTCCGGATCTTCAGGTGGTTTGGGCCGTCCTTGGATGCTTTGGAGCGGCGTCAGGGCTCAAGGCGAACCCATCCAAGAGCACAGCGGCTCCGATACAGTGCTCTGAGGACTTGCTGGCAGATGTGGCGCCGTCGCTTCCATGCCCTCTCGGGTTCCTTCCATGTTCCTACCTGGGACTGCCGCTGTCCATTAGGAAGCCGAGGAAGGCGGAACTGCAGACCCTTCTGGACAAGCTGGCGGCCAAGCTTCCGTTCTGGAAGGCTAGACTCATGACGAGGGAGGGGCGGTTGGTGTACATCCAGGCCGTCATGACGGCCTCGGTTGTCTATCACCTTCTCGCCTTAGACATGGATCCTTGGTTCATCAAGGCGGTGGACAAGCTTCGACGTGGCTTCTTCTGGGCCGGCAGGGAAGACGCTAGGGGAGGTAGCTGCACGGTGGCTTGGCACCTGGTGTGTCAGCCTAAGAGCCTCGGCGGGTTGGGCCTCCATAATCTTCGTTGGCTGAATGTTGCTCTTCGCACACGGTGGCTTTGGTTGCAACGCTCTGATGGCACCAAACCGTGGCTTGGCCTGGACGTCCGGGTCAGCGGCGAGGCGCGTGCGCTGTTCGATGCTTCGGTAAGGATCGAAGTTGGGAGCGGTGCCTCCATTCTCTTCTGGGAGGATGCCTGGATCGGTGGCCTCACTGCTGCGACCATCGCCCCGGATCTCCTTAGCCTCGTCAGGGTGTCCGTTCGCCGGCGCCGGTCTGTTCAGGAAGGCCTGGCTGGGAACGCGTGGACTGCGGATATCGCTGGCGAGCTTTCTGTGGCGGCAGTAATTCAATACCTGCGACTCTGGGCGGCTATCGCGCAGGTGCCGCGGAGTGGGGATGAGGAGGACCGGTTCGGCTGGAAGTGGCGCGGCGACGGGCAGTTCTCCTCTAAGTCCGCTTACCGTGCACTATGGCATGGTACGTGCGGGCTGCCGGGGGCGACGCTAGTTTGGGACTCATACGCGCCATTACAATACAAGTTGCATGCATGGTTGGCCCTTAGGCGTCGCTGTTGGACGGCAGACCGAAGGCGGCGCCGCGGGTTGCCCACTCACACGCTATGCCCCCTTTGCTATGTCGTCGATGAAACCCTCGACCACCTCTCGCTTCACTGCGTCTACGCCCATGGGGTGTGGTCCGGCTTGGTGGCTCGGCTTGGTCTTCCAGACATCGTTCCTATGGGGGTCGAGGGCATCAATGATTGGTGGCTTCGGGCGGCCCTTCGGTTCCCGCCGGCGGGGAGGAAGAAGGCCAACTCGCTCATCATGCTTACCTTGCGCATGCTTTGGCTTGAACGAAATGCCAGGGTTTTTGATGGTAGGACCACTCCAGTGGATGTAACCTTGAGGCTAGTCCTTGAGGAGTGGAGGGTCTGGTGTGAGTGTAGAGGTAGGCGGTCTAGAGATGTACACTAGTTTTGGCCTGCCTTCGTAGGCCGGTGTTGGGTGGTGGCTTTCTTTCGTTTGTATGGGACATCTTGGTCCGCTTCTTATGCTTAATACAATGACACGCAGATCTCCTGCGGGTTCTCAAAAAAAAGGAACTGGGACGGAACAGAAAAGCCATAATTCTGGAATCGCGCAACAGACGGAACGGCCTAAACATGATTTTTTTTGTCCAAATCAAAATTAACACAAGCCCTAAACATAATTTTTTTGTGCAAACCAAAATTATCAAATAGCAAAGTCCCCGCCGCCACGCGCATGTGCCGCTCCGCCGGGTGTGCCTCGCCGCCACGCGCATGTGCCGCTCCGCCGGGTGAGCTAGCTGCCGTCGGGCTTGCCTCGCCGCAGCGCGTGCTGGCCGCCGTGCCTCATCGCTGTCGCGCGCGTGCCTGGGCGCCGTCGGGCGTTGCTCGCCGCCGCGCGCATGCTGGCCGCCGCCGCACGTGCGCTGGCCGCCGTCGTGCGTGCCTCGCCGCCGCACGCGTGAGCTGGCCGCCGCTGAGAATGCTTGGCCGCCGCGCGCTGAGAGAGTTCTTTTTTTTATTTGTTAGGTGATGAACTGATGATTAACGCCTCGTTCCTCCAGATTCTGCCGAATCGGTGGAATGGGTTCGTTCCTCATCTTTGTGGTATATTCCATTCCGAGGAACAACTTGGTTCCATTCCTTCTACCCAACCGAACACAAGAATGGATGCTAGGTGCGAAACCGTTCCGTTCCATTCCACCTGATTCCGGAACCGAACACACCGGTTTTCGCTATGGAGTATAGTCCCAGTTTTTTTTTAAAAAAAAATACTAGTCCCTACTCCCTAGTTTTAGTCCAACACACCATCAATTTTCCAGAGAAAGATCCAGGAAGCACAACCAATCCAGGCAACTGCCAAACTTCTCCAACCACTCCATCGAACTCAACCGTTACACAATTCATTTAGAACTGAAAAATAAAAATCAAACTTAAAAAAAAGGGAACAAAATTTGGAACAACCTTCTAGACTCGGACTAATTCGCCATCCTATTGGTCGCCTCTGCCGGCTAAGCTCAACGCGGAAGCCACGACCGCCACCTCCCACCTTCGACTCTTCCCTCCTGGACCTGGGAGTCAAACCACGCTCGCCTTGTAACCTTCGCAAGAAGAGGAAGAACAAAAGCGTACCAGGCCAGACCAGCAGGCTCCCAGCTTTCCTGATTCCCCCCATTCTCTTTGCTCCTTCTCCGAGCGAGGAACGCAAGAAAAGAGAAGGGGTCCGGAAAGCTGGTTCTTGGCGTCGGTGAGCTGTGATTTCTCTGCCGGCGGAGGCGTTTCTTGGCGGGTGGGTGGTGGACTGGTGATTTGGTGGGATGATGAACAGCAACAGCGGCGCCGGGCCGAGCAACGGCGGATCCGGGGACGGCGACACGCCCCGGAGGACCTCCAGGAAACCCAAGTGTGAGATCTCGTTTCTCCAAAGTTTGACCCTGCTGATGTTGCTTCCTCTCTTTGCTTTGCTGTTCTGCTACTTAGACATAATTACTTGTGAAAGGTTTAATCCGGTTAACTACCGAGTTATGAGACCCTAATTAACTTAGTTTTTTTTTGTAATTATTAGGATAGTAATGTTAGAACAGTTGTTTTTGTTCATCATGTCTGCCCCTTGTTGTGTTAATAACAGGAGTTGACTTTGGTGTCAGAGCTATAGAGCTTGAGTCATCACCAACTATGTTCTGCAAATTTTGATGCCATGTCTTGAGTTTTCATATGGTCATATAAAGTTTGGGTGGAACTGCTAAATTCGCCTTAATTTTTATTTATGTATTTACTCCCTTTTGTGTAAACCAGATTCCAAGTTTACGCAGCAGGAGCTCCCGGCCTGCAAGCCAATTCTCACCCCAAAATGGGTAGGTTGATAGTGCTTTCTTTTTCCTGGTACGGACCGAGAGAGATCATACCAAGGAGCATCTCACAAACTGATGTGCGTATGTTTATACAGGTCATCTCAGTATTTGTTCTTGTCGGTGCCATTTTTGTCCCCATCGGTGTTGCTGCGCTGCTGGCTTCAGACAAGGTATGCTGAATATATGTTTTATTCTAGAGGCTCGGTTTCTGTTGCAATGAATTTATAAGCAAAAGCAGGGAAATTTTAGTTAGCCAAATGGTAAAATAGGCAAAAGCTGGTTGCGCAAATGGGATTATTACCGCAATGCCTATATCACCTGATTCAGTGATATGTTTGCCAGCTCTGATAATGTTTATTGTTTTATTTGCTGCAGGTTGTTGAGATTGTTGATCGATATGACGATGCATGTGTCCCGCCTAATGTTACAGACAAGCTTGCCTACATTCAGAACGCTACAACGCCCAAAACCTGCCAAAGGACTCTGACGGTAATGAGCTTAGCTGCATGCTTCTACAACCCCGAAATATGAAAATGAAAAACAATAACCACGAATCAAAATAATCCTTAGCTGAAATATTCCTTGATTGTATGTTGTCTCCAGGTCACGAAGGATATGAAGCAGCCAATTTTTGTATATTACCAACTGAATAACTTCTACCAGAATCATAGGAGGTATGTACTGTGCTATCTCTGGTCACCAATATTTCAAAGACACTGAATCATAGGAATACAACAGATCTTTGGCTGAAATATTTACTTCCAGTTTTTGCAGCAATTGCGTTGAAACGAAGAAAACATTACAATTTTTGTTAGCGTTAGTTTCAGAAAGCTATAGTGGTTAAGCAGAAGAAGGCCAAGACCGAACTTCATGTAGAGGGGTAGGGTTTTAGAAGGAAGAAGGGTGACTTGAAAACTTGGGTCAGGGAACTTTGATGACAAAGTAAATCATTATTCTTGTTTTTCTTACTTGACCCTAAGAAACTTGTTTAAACTACGTACAATAAATCTCCAAATAAACCCAACTCTTGAGGAAATTATTTAATCTTATCTTGTCTCTAGTTTGAAACCAATGTTGCACCAAGAGCCCCGCACAAAGAAGTATCTGGCCAGTCAATTAGCCCTTGACGTACATATTTGAGCTGGTTAGGGATAGGTTTGATCTGAATGTTCTATGATAGCTTCCCTACTTAAAAGGTTCTCTTGTGCACAGTGGAATTAAATTGACTGTTCACTCTATAATGAATGACATGTGTGCATTATGCATATAATCATTTTAGTTTTCTGATTATAAAGGGTATCAAAATCCTTATGGCTTATCACCAGGTATTTATGGCATTGACACATGTGAGGGCATGAAGTTCATGAACTTAGTATTGACTCCTGCAAATTTATTATTCAGTTGGCTAAAGAATATTTGATTTTTGACACATTAACATGATATCTTGGCAGTTAAAGCTCATTTTTATTTGCTCAACCAGTTGTTTTGCACTTTGTCTATGAGAATTCTTATACTTTCCCTGCTTATATATGTATCACATTTCTCACATTCAGATACGTCAAGAGCCGGAATGATGCACAGCTAAGTGATGCTAGCAAGGCAAATGAGACTGCCCTTTGTGACCCCGAGAAGACCACAAAAGATGGAGTACCTATCGTTCCTTGTGGCCTTATTGCATGGAGCTTATTCAATGACACATATAGCTTCAAACACAATAGTAAGAACTTGACTGTGGACAAGAACGACATCTCTTGGAAGAGTGACAGGGAGCACAAATTTGGAAGTGATGTCTTTCCAAAAAACTTTCAGAAAGGTCCTCTTATAGGTGGAAAATCACTCAATGAATCGAAACCGGTACGCTTTTGGATTTTAGTTTCACTTCGTACCATTAGATTATTGCATATGCGATGGACAAGCAATTATTACTTAAATATATAGTGGCCATCCAATTTAAAGATAAACTGACTTCACTAAAAACCAGTTTCCGTTTACACAAGAGCAATACAAGTTCTTGATCAGCCAGAAAGATAACATTTTGTGCCTCTGAAGTTACTTACTTTACTTGCCTTCTTTGCAGCTGAGTGAGCAAGAGGACCTCATTGTTTGGATGCGAACTGCAGCGCTTCCTACATTCAGAAAACTGTATGGTAGGATATATGTTGACCTAAAGGAGAATGATACTATTACTGTTACACTGGAGAACAACTACAACACATATAGCTTTGGTGGCAAAAAGAAGCTGGTGCTTTCTACTTCAACCTGGCTTGGTGGGAAGAATGATTTTCTTGGTCTTGCCTATCTCACTGTTGGTGGACTCTGCTTCTTCCTGGCATTTGCATTCACCTTATTGTACTTGATAAAACCAAGGTCAGTGACTTATGAGTTCTTCTGTTAGCAATCATATGAAGTTACATCTTTATGGTGATCTTTGTGCATCCCTGATTTTTCTTCTGGTCCCCTTGCAGAAAATTGGGAGATAACAATTACTTGTCATGGAACAAACACCCTGCAGGCCATGCAGGCCACTGATATGCTTTGAAAGTTGATTTCCGCATTCAACCTCAAACAATTGGTCTGATGATTCAATGTATCTTGTACTAAATAGCATTTTTAATTTACAAGCTGTGGTCAAGTACGTGTATCAAGTAGGCTTGTGTGTACGAGTGACACAAGGAGATGTACATTATATACTGAAAAATACATAGACCTTTCTTTTGTTGAAAGCTGCACTCTCCAGAAGTGAAAATGGATTTATGGAATGATCTGATCCCTGTCCAGTGCTGTCGGTTTTCAGCTGTTGCATCATGTCATTTCATTTAACACTATTTTTTGCATGGTATGCACTTTTTTCAGCATTCTTGCATTATTTCTGAATCTGTATAAAATAATAATATTCTGCAATACAAATTGTTAAGAGAATCTTTAAGGAATTCCAATCTATAAAGGGCTACAAGATACATATGTTCTTCTGAAAATTCCTAGATCTGCCCTGTAGGAATTAAGGATGACATCAGACTAAAGTACAACTTCGGAAATGGTCACTGGTCAGTAGAGTGTTTTGGCTGTTTCCGTTTCACATTACTCGGAGTAAGTAATTGCTGAGATACTGGCCTTCGGGATATGAAGGATCGATGGGATGATCACAAGCTGCCCCTGCTTGACGTAGAACTGTAACCTTTCGACCAGCCATTGATGCAGCACCCTTGAAGTTGGAAGCAAGATTGAGTGAGTTAATTATCATCCGTGTGAACAAACAAACAGAAACCCTAAAGGGGCATGAATATTCATTGCAATACTTCTATGAATATTTAGTTCGACAGGCCGGAAATCATTAAATTTTACCAATGATAGAAATTTTAATTGGCATGGTAATAAAATTCTAGATGATTTGGGTAAATAAGACCCAATGATCCATGTGATAACGTGTACGCTGGGTAGTTAACCAAGATATGCAATGCAAAGTACCTGAACGGTTTTAAGGAAGAGACCACTTTGGGTCATAGCTCCAGAACAAGAGCACGTCATGAGTAAGCCCCCTCGCTTCACCACTTGCATTGCAAGAGCGTTCAAGCTTCTGTACATACCGGATGCACTTTGTAGCACCTAGAAATATGACAGAAAATCCCCTTCACTTACATAGAGCACATTGTAGGTTGAATTGTAGACAGTTTGAGACTTGGGATAAATGGTTCTGCTGACGCCCAGGGTAAATAGTGAAGGGCAAACCTACTCAGATGCCCCCTCCCTTGTACAACTAAATAAGCGTCATAGAATGTACCTTCTTCCGAGGTGCCAACTTTGGAGGATCGAGGACTACCAAGTCCCACAGCTCATTTCTTGAGATAGCACCTCTCATGAATGCAGATGCATCTTCTTTCATGAACGAAATTCTCTCAGGATCAAACTTATTCAGAAGAATATTCTCATTGGCAAGGTCTAGTGCTGATCCTGATGAATCAATGCCTGCAAATTGATGTACTAATCAAATTAATGTTTTTAAGTCAAACCTGTGGAATGTTATGAAGTGGCACTAAAACTCTAAAGGACACACACTATTGTGGATTTCTGAAATTAATGACATAATTAAACTATAATCCAACTGTGATGAACCTTCTGAACATCGAACTAAAAGGTTCACTAGCTTGCAATGTTATACCAATAACTTTAGTAGCACCGCCCTTTGCTGCACTCAGGGCAAATCCTCCACTGTAGCAGCAAAGGTCAAGAACCTTTTGGTCCTTGGAGAGTGTGGATATGAAATCGCGGCTCTCCCGTTGATCTGCATAAAACCCTGTTTTCTGCCCCTCCACAGAAACTAGATAGACAATGCCATTTTCCATCACCTAGAAGTAAGAAAAACAATTCTGAAGTGTTGCAACAATGAGCAATACAAGTATACAGCATTTGTAGGAATAAAAGATTGTCAAATCCTACAAGTGAAGCAATTGCAATGTTGAATAGAGCATGTGGTCCCGCACACAGCACACACATCATCAGTCTCTCAACACTAGTTGGTAACTTGGTACTTGCTAACTTGCTGTATTATTTGAGTATGAAAAATCCGGTTCAAGAAAATGTGTGGCAGAAGAAAATGTCCTAGAATTGAAGCTAAACCACATTTAACATGAATTACTCAAAACCAATACACTGAACCATAATTTTTAAGTTTTAGAATGAAGACATCCTTTAAAAATTAAAATTAGGAGGCTCACCTTCACGGATCCAGAGTGTGAAGAGGGTGCAGGCTCTTTTTGTTCTGACATATCTAATCCTTCTTCTTTCAGAATATCAGCTGATGACCTCCACTTTATATAGTTGACATCACTAAATTTGTTAACAAGGAACTCGATTTGTTGTCTATATTTCTCAACCCAAGCAGCAGATGAAGCAATCACAGCAACATCATCAAATATATCTACTATCAGACCAGACAATCTGCATTTTCAAATCATTGAACAGAAATTTGATAGTTTTAGAATTATGGAAATTGCGTGAATACAAGAATGAGATAGGTTCTGGAGAGAAAAATAAACAAGTCATGCACGGTTGATGATCAACATTCTCTGCTGCGTATGTTGAATTCAAAGAAGAATATAACTGTTTATTGTTTACACAAAGATATTAAGGTACAAAGTTGAACAATTTGAAGGCCCATACATACCTAGAAGTGAAAACAATGCTGAATGCTGAACTAATCATGCTCTTTTTAATGATTGATAGCAAGACGTATCTTTGCTAATAAAGTAAAGAAGTCCAGGGAACAACATATACCTGTCGCCTTCACTATTGATGAGACGGTACGCGTTTGTATTAGTTGATGGGAGACCCAAACTACGACGTAAATCCACTGCAGAAGTAATCCTTTCTTCGAGCAGTCTTTCCATATTTAATGCGGATGTTGGATCTCTGAGCAGAACACAAATAAGGGAAATTCAGCACATGCTCTCAAAACTTCAGTAACAACACAACCTGAACAATCGTGTCACCTTTTTGCCTCTTCTTCTAGTTGCATTAGCCGAACACAAAACATAGACACGGAGTTGTAGAGACCCCACCCAATAGGTTTCTCTGACCCATCAGCTACCAAAACAACATCACCAGTTTTCGGAGGAGGCCGACCAATTATTCTATCAACAGCACCACTGTACACCATTGGACTCCCATCTCGGAATATTTGAGTCTTGCCCTTCTTCAACACCACTCTTGCCAAACCTAAAAAGATTGTTTGAATGCTAGTACATACTTCAGTTCAAGTGAAGGAAAAAAGTGCTAACTGCACATAGGCTATTCTTAAAACAAGCAGAATGGAAGATGTTTGATTGATTGATTTCGGTGCGCAAGTAAGTGGACGAAATCTAGCCACATTTTAGACTAGGCCCATCTTCCACTTTGTGGGAACGCGTGCAACTCTTTCGTGAAATGATTTAAAAAGAATGATGAATCATTTTTAGGAGACTGTAATTACCATCATTCCTTGATGTTGCTGCCATATAAAAGCCCATTCAGGGAAGGAAAACCACTAAGATTTTGCCAACATTCTTGGAAGACTAGAGAGATACTTGGTCATTGTTCGAACTACCATGCTATGACCAAGCCCAAGCATCTCTCTTAGTTCTCATACCAACTACCAAGCTATGGAACAATGACCAAGCATCTCTCTAAACATACAATTACAGAAATTATTACTGGACAGAACCATATCAGCAATGTGCAGCTAAACCAGATCGAAACGTAACATGGGAAGTCGGAAAACAATGCCGCAGTTGAGTTGGACATTTCAACAAGCAGGTCGTCGCCATGGCGCTCCTGTTGGCATCCATGCAGAGCATAGAGGAGATGAACCTCTCTGTGCGACTGGCAACGCGGGGGAGGAAAGCCCCTGCAGCCGTTCAACAATATGCCGGCAGAGACTAGCAATGACGTAGGCAAAAATGAGGAAGGGAGGACCTTTGCGGTCGGCGGCGAGCTCTTCCAGGACGGAGGAGGAGGCGACTGCGGAGGAGGCAGTGGCGGAAGCTGCGAAGGAGGACGTAGGCTTTGAATTTGCGAGGCGCGCCCTGATGAGCGCTGGCACAGACGCCGGAGCTCCGGCGCCGCAGGCGCGGAGCATCTCGCAGTTCTTGCTCGCGTTGGCCTTTGCCTCTCCGCTTCGCTCAACAGGTTACCGAGACTTGTGGATTGGTATTTTCAAGTTGCCCATGCTCCCTCCGTTCTCATTTACTCCCTTCGTTCCAGTGAATAATTGGCTCTCGTTTTTCGTGTCTTTTCTATCAAATGTATAAAACATTAATGTAAAATCTTTATCTTTACTATTAAATGGGAGTTGGTCGTTTGACACTCAACGCACTTTGATGGTCGTCATTAAAAACATCTTGTCCATCCAATATACTCAATGTCAATCCCACCGTCGGTGCTAAACAAAATAGAGACATGATCTCGTCTTTCCAATTAACACTCAGGACGTGAATTCCTGGTTTTGCATATTAAGGAAGGTTATTTCCAAAAAAAAATAGGAACAATCTGGACGGAAAGGAAGGCCATCTCCCAGAAAATCAGAATGTGATCCCTCTTTCATTTTGCGAAACGAATGTGATCCCTCTCTTCTACCTCCTTGTAAATTGTATCACCGACATGAAAGCTTTAGCTCCCTGCACGTGCCTCCTACCTCTCTCTCTCTCTCTCTCTCTCATCACAGGGGAATGGAGACATGCGCCTATGGCTGATAGTTCGGAGCGGTACCCCTCGGCTAGCGCCAGATGTGCAGCACATGGAACGTCTCTCCCTCATCTTTGCAGAACTTTTGGCCGACGATTTTGATACAATGCACCGCCGTCCACCTTCTCCCCACCCTCCACGGTGGCGGATACACTCTCGTACTGTATGCGCGCGGGGCACGTCATACTCGGTTGCGAGGGACTGGAGGATCTGCTGGTGGCCGCCCGGGTCGAGGGAGCGGTAGAAACAGAGGCGTGGAGCCAGTGGGCAGTGGTGGGCGGGCACTGGGGTCGGGGATCGTGTGGTCACAGAGCATGGTGATAGGGTGCGGGGACAATCCCGGCACGGAGCCGAACGGCGAGAGACTTCGGGGGTGTGGCTCGTGGTCATGCTATGCGATCGGGTGACACCGTCGCTGGCCACCGGCAAGGGGAGGAAGAGTAAGGAAGAGATGCATCGCCATCGTGCATTGACGGCTGTTGCGAGCTTGGCGGTTTGGAGAGGAGGATAGGTGGCGCCACCGCTAGCCCGCTGCCTCCACCCTGACGCCTGACCGGCACCGGCAACCTGACGCTCAAGGTACACTTTCTTTGTTCATCAATCTTTCTAGGTATATTAACTTCCCCTATTGCATTGTTGCATTCCTCCACAATTGCAAACAGCAAATGCAACTTGGCCACTTCCAGTTCCTTTTCAGACTCACGCAATTATGAAGTTTCTATTTTGTTACACGCTAAAAATATTTATGGTGTCAATCTCTCAGTCTACTCCCGTCTAATATCATGATTTTTCCTACTCCGGTGTGGCTCCCTCGCTGATTCACAGCTTTATGGACCTCGGGAGTGGCTCGCCAAAGATGAAGCCATCCACTTTGTGGCGCATTGGCCGGGGCGATGCCCCGAAGCCAACGCCGGACTCCGGATCTGCAGCCACCGCTCGACGACATCGATGGGGAAAAACAGACCCGCCGACCATCTTCCTCAAACCCAGCGTGAATCCCGCCGACTTCCAGCCACCGCCGATGCCGCAGAAGGTGAACGCCGGGAGCAGCTCCTGAACAACCTCACGACCTCCACAACAGCATTGGAGCGCACGCCGTCGCGTCGGTGGAGCCGGAGGACCAAAATCCGCAGCAAGGCCAGCGCCACCGCTGCACCAGCCCGGCTCGGAAGACTCAGCGCCCAGATCCATCGAAGAAGAAGACGGATCAATGACACCTTTATTCAACGACGCCGTCGCCGCCACCAAGGACATGGCATCGCCGACGAACGCCTGAAAACCTAAGCTACATGGCATCATGAATTCAGGAAATTGTAGTTTGTTTGTACAAACAGTATGTGCCCAATAAGGACGGGACATCAATCAGAAACTATAATTGTACATTTTTCTTTTTTACGTTGTTCATTTCAAGTAGAATTACTTTGGCAGGGCCAAAATGAAAACTGGTTCAGACTCATGATTCATACAGGTAAAACTGACTGGACTTTGTGTGACCAAACCACATTTTGATTTGTACTTATTGGACATTACTGTATAGATAAATTTGCATACTTAATGCGTTTGGTTTATACTGGAGTAAATGCATCAAGTTGACAGTGTGACAAACAATTTCATTCAAGACTGAAACTGAAAGTGCTTGAAGTTCCATTTATAAAATAATTATAACTTGTTTTCAGTTTAAGGTTTCATTAAAAGTTCCTGCTATATCGAGGCAGTTGCTGATTCATGAGATATTGTGGATGGTGATATGCACCAAGTCGTAAACGTTGTCGATCTTCAGTGTGCTATAGTTCTACTCCAGTGACGAAGGGAGTAATTGTGAGTGAGGAATTGGTAGGTGCTACCAAGTTAATGTAAGACCTTGCCAGATGTGTTCTCTTAAAATCTCTTTTCTCTTAACATCTCTTTAGTTTACAAAAGAATGTTGGAGATTTATTTAAATTTAGATGTATCTATAAACTAAAAAGTGTCTAGATACATCTAAATTTACACGAATCTCCGCCTCCCTTTTATGAACAGAGGTAGTACTAAAAACTTTGGAGGTACCAACAAGATGCATCACTGACAATGTAGTGGAGATGGAACACTCTGATACGAAAAGCACTCCAACTCGTCTTTCAAAGAAAATTTTGCTATGTAAATATGTTTTGTATAGACATGAATTTTAGTATGCATCGTGGTGTTTACATGTGTCGTGAAATAAAATGGAATCCGTAGCAACGCACGGGCACTCAACTAGTTAACATTAGTAGATGTGTTTTTAATACAAATTCTATACTAGTAAAATTAACATTAGTAGAAGGAGTAGGTACAGTATAATCAAGATTTCACTGCTTCTTTTCCTAGTCAAAGTTTATCTTGAAACTCTAAAAAATTCAAACAAAACTAGTATTGCATTTATTAGTATAACTTTAACCAAACCAAACTAGTACCCCTCCGTCTCAGTTCATAGGGCTTACGCGTGTCCCTGGATCGTAAATTTGACAATGATAATGCAACATATGTATTACAAAATATATATCATTAGAAAGCTTAGATGTTCTACTTTTTAATGATATAATTTTTGTACTATATAAATGATATTATGTGGGCCAAATTGACAATCTAGGGATACACGCAAACCCTATGAACTGGGACGGAGGGAGTACATTAAAAATAGCGACATTCAAGAGAGAGAGCGACATCGCTTCGTTTTCTGTTTTTTTATTGACCAAAATCTATAATATAGATTAGGTTGTTCATAGTCGAGAGTAACATAGACTACTATGTGCATATGTTACTATTTTAAATTATTAATTTTATAGTGCGTAGTAACTTATATGTGGTTTTATGCATTCTTTCATTTATTATATTGTAAACTCACCTTCTTATCTTCATATGTGTGATGTTTAATAACACAGCTAGTTAACATCTCAATCTCTTTCTTCATTTGTTATAATGCTATGCCACCAAAATGTTTCAAGATGTGTGATATTACTACCTATGTTACTTCCACCATGAGTAGTTTTATTATGAACTTGAGTTTGGCCATTAGATTTGGACACCAATAAGGGTTTTGGAAGTGAATCCAAGCATGTTCGTTGCACGAAAAGACCAGCGTCCCTTCATATAATTGAGAAGTGTCAGCCGACTGAACCAACACCAGCCGATCAAATACATCTACTATTTTTTGGTGTTCATCTACTTTTATCCTCTCATTTGTATCCGTCTTCTTGTTCTTCATCGTTCCTCAAGATTGGAGGCAGCGAATCCACAAGGTCCTAAGGGAGGTTTTTTTTGTTGCGTCCGACGCCCGCAGAACGTTCCCTATGTAGCGGGGATGGGCTCGAGGTGCTAGACACCGTATTGAGCCGTACCAGATGGAAACGGGCTCTAGGGCGCGCGGCTGAGAGTGGTCAAACGTCTGGCGCGCCCCAAATCCCTCTAAGAGACGCAACTGAGATGTGAGCCCGGTCGCGCGGTGTTTTCCTCCTGCCTTGACTAGAGGGACGTGATATCTATAGAGGGATCATGGGTAAGACTAGTCTCAATGTATACAGAAACTCAATTCGGCTCCCGGGTGCGTATGATCCCTCTACCATAAAAACATATTTCCAAGTGTTAAAAAAATTTGACAAAAAATTTACATGTACATCTTCATAATATATGTGTATTCGTCAAGTTTCACGAAAAAATGATATCTTTTGTAGTCTAAGCGAAAAAGAAAATTTATCTTGTGACAAGTCTTTTTTTCAGCACCGAATTTTGTCTTTTTTACACACGTTACATGACATGTCGATTTTTGATGAAACGACTTTGTGAGCGCGTAACACATGAAGATGTACGTGCGAATTTTTTTCTTCAGTTTTTTTGACATTTTAAAATGTGCCTAACATGTATTTCAAAATAAAGGGAGCATACGCTCCCATGTGCCGAAACACATCACTCCCGTATGTATAATATTATGATGTTACCTCTACAATGCAAGATATTAGGTATTAGTATCATAGTGTACTTATACTATTGATTTGTAGAATTTTAATGTAAAATTTTGTCAAGATATATTTGATAATTATTTTTCTAGCTCGGTGTGCGATGATACGGTATCTCCCAGCTGTGATACCACTTTGATCTTTCTCGTCATTAATTATAGTGGCAGATCAACATTTTGCATGCATGAAATGCATGATACTCTTTCTGTTTTTATATATGTAAGACCACTTCATTTTTGACGCAAAAAAATTTGATCAATAATTTAACCAATAAAATATAAGTTATATAAATCCAAAAATATATTATTGGAATTTTTCAAATATGAATCGAATGGTATATTTTTGGTGACATATAGCTTATATTTTGTTGCTTAAAATGTTAGTCAAAATTTTACCTTAACTTTATAGTTCGGTGTGCACTTAAAAACTAGGTTTATTCAAACAAAGTTTGAATGAAATTTGAACTAAACTAAAGTAAAATGAACCCTAGTCTAATGGATGTCGGTGGGGTGGGGAGGCGCAACGGGCTTCATCGTCGTTCTTTTCCTTCGTCGCGCCCCCGCGCCCGCCTCTCCGCCCTTTGCTTCGCGTATATGTTGGTGCAACATCACCATAGGTGTAGCCGAAGCTTCCCGGCTACACTAGGCCTTTAGCGCCGCCCGCCACTAGCGAGATTCCTCTTTTTGGGCGAGGGTTCGCTTGCTCGCGGGTGGCCGCATTGGCCCGACGCTGAGTGTTGAGCTCTAGCAGCCTTTGTCTCTTGGCCGCCATGAGAAGGCGGCATGCCTCCTCCGTGGCCGGCCGCTCGCAGGAGATCTTGATAGCATGCTTGAAGTTGGCGGCGTTGGTCTCCTCGAGCACATGCTCCCGGATCCTCCGGTAGCATTGGGTGTTGAAGGTGTCAGGTTCGTCGCGTGCTCTGGGTAACCCTGGATCTGCTCCTCGCGGCCCCACTACGCCCACTCCTCCGCGACCTCAATTTTCACGATGAACACCTTGTTCCACTCGTTAAACTAGAGTCGTCAAAGAAGGCGTCGAAGTTGAAGTACGGCAGCTTGAGCTCGTCGTCAAGCTGAGATGGGGACACAGGCTCGGGCTGCAGCGGCTCTGGTGAAGGGCTGCCGGTGCGTGCGGCTACTCCGAGCTAGCATCAAGTGGGTGGTAGGGAGCCGACGCAACATTGTGGTGTGGAGGGGAGTGCGACAGCGGTGTACAGACGAGTGCGGTGGATGTGAGCGGAGAGGGTGCATACTACGTGGGGATTTACAGCGGTGTCTCACGTGGGGAACCGACGGGTTCATTAAAGATGGCGATCCACCGCAGAGCATCCAAAATATCGCATTTAAAGATGGAGTCAGTCGTAGAGTCGCTGACATGTTAGTCCCTCCAATGAGATCCGACTTGGCACGAAGTCTCGTTTGGTGCCTTGTGGGCTAGGATCGGTGCGAGGCTGCCAGCGATTTTATTGAGCTCGGAAACACATTAGCTATTTTTGAGACACGCAATGTAAACCTAAGAACGATACCGGCCCTCAACAATTATTAGGATGGGCCACATGTGAAAATGCTCTAATTCTCGAAATTTGCATCAATTGGAGAGTGATAAATTTCCTTAGGCAAGAGAGAAAGAGCAAATAATGTTGAGAGCTATGTTAAGTTACGGCTCAAATAAAAACAGCTCAAATTTAGAGGGTGCAGTTCAACTTGGACGAAATACAGGCAGCAAAATTCATCCCGTCGTTTCGTGTGTACACGTCAACCTGTGACGTGTCCCGTAGTCCCCTGTCGACGCGGTCCTGACCTGGTCCCACCAATGAGCGTCAACCATCGGGACCCAGCTGACAGTGAGACCCCGAGAAGCACGCCACGTCACGTCATGCGAGCCAGGCCCCATGTGTTCGGCCTCGACGCTTCCAACTTCCACCACGCACACGCACCCTCCTCCTCCTCTTTCCCTTCCCGTCGCCCTCCCACCGAGCTTTCTCATGGCCGACGCGAAGGCCGAGGCGGCGGCGGCGCAGTCCTCGCAGGAGGAGGAGGAGGACTGGAAGGAGGCCGAGGGGGACGTCGAGGTCTCCGACCGGGCCGTCGGCAATGGCGCTGCCGGCGCCGAGGGGATCACGGACCGGCCGATCCGGGTCTACGCCGACGGCATCTACGACCTCTTCCACTTCGGCCACGCGCGCTCCCTCGAGCAGGCCAAGAAGTCGTGAGAAATCCCCCTCTCCTCCTCCTCCTCGCCACCTATCTCGCCTCGATCTGCCCCCGCCCCTCGCGGCGTTTCTCGCACGAATCATCATTATACCTTCCCGTTGCGGATCGCGCCTAATTAGGTTGTTCGGCGCGCCCTGGCGCTGGATTGCGCGACGAATTTGTTTGCTACTTGGCCGGTTCCGTCTGAAATTCGTCGCGGTTACCGGTTCAGGAACGGCCGCCGACTTGCCATTACGTCTGATGCCCGATTTAGCGGATCATTCAGGTGTGATTAGGTTTCGAAGGCTGTGCACTTATTGTGAAATCAGAGTGCCGCTGCCCCTTTTTTTGGTAATTAGCGCATGTATCGCCTGGTGAAATATGTGATTCCTATTCGTGCGTTCGTCATGCCGATTAAGTGGAATTGGTATGTCTTACCTACCGTGATGTGACTCTGGCCCCTTGTCTTCTTTGAATCATTCAGTGGGAGGACACATATCTGGAATAATTCAGTGTGATTTGGCTTCATTTGCCGTCCTTTTTTTGTGTGGCTTTTGGGTCATGTGCATTGATCCTGCTCCGCTGACATGGACTGGTGGAGTAATTTGCTGTAGGCTTGGGACTGTGCTATTTTTCCTCTCAGATAGAGTTTCTACGTTCCCTCTATGACACCTACCTTATGTAGTGGAACAATACTTTCACCAGGAAACATGTTGTGTGCTTAAATCGGTATCTTGCTCTACATTTGCTCTGTGTATCTTTGGCCTATCACAACGGTCATTTTGCATTCTGCATTATAAAAAACTAATGGGAGGTCATGTTTGCCAACGATTTACTTCCTTTCTGCAAAAAAATGTCTTTCACATCTATGCAGCCTTTTCCTCAGTATTCCAGTTTTTGCTTCATGTGGTGTTATTATACTTGTGGCATGCACAGGGTAAAAAAAAAAACATTTTGGTTAGTCCATGGGGAAAGACCTGATTTTCTATGACACCTTTTATAAGAAACCTTGCTCTTGCAGTTATACTTGGTTTCTTAAGCATGCAACTTTGTATTAATCTTTAAATTTCACCCGACAGAATTTTCCTTGATTCAGTAATATTCGTAAGGTTCAGTTTTTACTATTGATGCCATAGATTACGTGCGTTTAACTAACAAACTGATTTTACATTCTTAATATTTATCCAAAGCATTCTACAGAGATCAACTTAGTGCTGCTGTAACACGTGTAGCTGTTCTCTCACACTGAACTGTCTGCTGAACTGTAGGTTTCCTAATGCATATCTTCTTGTTCTCTCACACTGAACTGTCTGCTGAACTGTAGGTTTCCTAATGCATATCTTCTTGTCGGGGTCTGCAATGATGAGTTGACACATCAATTCAAGGGAAGAACTGTTATGACAGAGGAAGAGAGATATGAATCACTTCGCCATTGCAAGTAATCGTGTGCCACTCTTTATTTTATTCAATAAGCCGCAATCATTGTACATGCCTTTAAGCATTTGTAGCATGCTAATGTGGTATATTATTTTATATTCCAAGGTGGGTTGATGAAGTCATTCCTGATGCTCCATGGGTGGTAACAGAAGAGTTCTTGGATAAGCATAACATTGATTTTGTTGCACATGATTCTCTGCCGTAAGTATTCAGTCTAGAGCTACCTTGATGTTTATGTGATTGCAGTTCATATTTCTTTATTTTCATTCTTATATGTGAGGTAAACATTTTTGATGGTGTGATATGAAATGTTTTAGATGATATTTAACATTTTGGACTTGCACACTCAATGGTCTGTACTTTAAATCTCCTAACTCATATATGTGCTATCTTTCCTATTGGAATCTATGCAGGTATGCTGATGCTAGTGGAGCTAGTAATGATGTCTATGAATTTGTGAGTCTTTAAGTTTCCTAGTTGAGCCATTCAAATATAATCTCGAACAAGTTGTGTTCACGGACACAGCAATTATTAGTACAGTATTCTGACACTGACTAATAGAATCTTGTTTTGTCAGGTAAAAAAACTAGGTAAATTTAAGGAGACCCAGCGCACAGAGGGGATATCAACCTCAGATATTATAATGAGGATTGTTAAAGATTATAATGAGTATGTTATGCGGAATCTTGCTAGAGGGTACAGCAGAAATGATCTTGGTGTCAGTTATGTGAAGGCATGCAATACTTACCCTGACAAAACTTTACTAGTTGAATTGGACTACAGTAGCAATTGCATTTTGCTGGCCAGCTGAGCCCTTATACATCTTATCAGGAAAAACGACTAAGAGTTAACATGGGATTGAAAACATTGCGTGACAAAGTGAAGCAGCACCAAGAAAAAGTAGGGGAGAAGGTACTTGTCTTCACCATCATCTAACTTTATGTTGAATTAGAATTTTAAACATTGAGTAACTGATGGCTAAGAGCTTCTCTCTGTCGCCATTGGTTGGCTGATGCCGGGATACATGCCTATTTTGTGTTCAGTTAACCTAGCTGTTTTTTCTTGCGGAGAAAGTTAACCTACTTTTTGTTTTAGCACTATGATTTTCTCATTGAACATAGTTTTCTCGCATGTGCAGACTCTTGGTTTGATTTAACGTTCTGAAGTAGCAAAGCAGTATTAGTTGACTTTCAGTTGTTAAGCATGGGATTCCTAATGCATAATATTATTTTGGATGCCATTGTAGACTAGGTAGGACTTTTATGAAATTATGCTTTGCGGTGTAATAAAAGATTGCACAAGTGAGATTGGGTTATGTCCATAGCTTTTCGTTCAAGCTGAAAGCCTAGTGACAACCAGCTTCTGCCATATGTCACACACAATGTGTATTGTCAAGTTTACCATAATGACAAATTGACAGTGATACTTGGCATGTGTATTTTATACACACATCTTCTCATTGATCTAGTACAATTAATATTTTCGTGGTCAAGAATATGACATCTGGTTCATAAGCTCTTTGAAGATTATATCTGATACATCAGATCGATACTTTATTTATCCAGTATATCTCTTAAAAAGTTAAAAGTGAAACACTATACTATCCTTTTCCTGCTGCATGTTCATCTCTTCAACTGAAGCATATTGATGTTTGCAGTGGAGTACAATGGCAAAACTCCAGGAAGAGTGGGTTGAAAATGCAGATCGCTGGGTTGTTGGTTTTCTCGAGAAATTCGAGGAAGGTTGCCATTCAATGGTTAGTTGTTTTACCTTTGCCTGTTAGTAGTAGTCTAGTGCTGCTCTACACCAGTAGGAATTTGATGCTCATCTATGCCTTCATTTCAACTACTTTCCAGGGAACTGCCATCAAGGAAAGAATCCAAGAAAGGCTGAAGGCGCAATCTAGGGACTTCAGCCTTTTGCAATACGACCAATACGACAGTGACGATGATGATGCTGATGACGATGAAGACGTGGAGGAAGACATTGCGAAGGTTGTCAAACTTGTGAAAGATTAGCACCATTGTGAAATATACACCAGGGTATAATACGGGCATGCAATGCATGTTGGAATCATCAACAACCAAGTCCTTCACCATGTGTTGTCAGTAGTCTCTTTGATGGTGAGCTTCACTGTCAAGGTAGATCTGTGTGCTGTGTTTGTAGCGGTATTTGATGTTTATTCTAGGCAGCAGCAGCGTTTGCTTGTAAAAGTTGTACTAGAAAACATAAATAGTATGTATTTGTTTGGAGGATATTGATTCCGTTTCTGTTCTTATATTAAAAATATCTCGTTCGTTTTGTATTTACTCAGAATTTCTGTTTATGCCATCGGTATTTCACACAAACATATAGTACAGTACATGGGTTGGTAGTAACCGACAAATGGTTCATTCTTGATCCTTTCAATTAGCTTGGTCCACAATATTTGTTGGATTCCTTGGCGCCTTGCTGTGCTAGACCTTGGTGCCTTGACTCTCCCTTGAAGAAAACTTTTGGAGGTGGTAGAAAACTTGCGCTCCATGGGTTCATAACTAGCTCCGGGGAGGTTTGGTTTGCCCAGCTGTGCACACTAGAGTTTTCTTGCAATGCAAGGAGACTTGTCGCGCCCCTTCCTCAAGAAGTACAAATGTCAGCTGAATTTGGGCATCAACCAATCGTCAGACCAACCTCAAACTGAGATGGTCTGGCGATGGCGCTGCTGTCGAGGCTGCGTCTGGTGACGGTGGACGTGACCGGGACGCTGATAGCCTACCGGGGGCAGCTCGGCGATTACTACTGCACGGCGGCGAGGTCCGCCGGCATGCCGTGCCCCGGCTACACGCGCATGCACCAGAGCTTCAACGCTGCCTACGCCGACATGGCGAGGAGGCACCCCTGCTTCGGCCACGCCTCCAGGATGCCCGACGTCGACTGGTGGAAGATGTGCGTCAGGGACTCCTTCGTCAGGGTAAGGTCGGTGCTCCGTCTTTCTTTTCCCCCAGGTTCATACAGCTTCCCAATCCAGAGCTAATCCAAAGGAGCTAACTGGTTATCGTGCTCTTGTGTCTTCATGGATGTAGGCTGGATACCAATACGATGATGGTACATTTGAGCAGATATTCAGGCGAATCTACTCTGTTTTCGGCACCCCTGCCCCGTACTCCGTCTTCCCTGACGCGCGACGCTTCCTGAGATGGCTGCGCGCCGAGAAGGTCACGGTCGGGATCATCAGCAACGCCGACCACCGTTACAGGGACGTCGTCCTGCCTGCGCTCGGACTGAACCAGGTCAGCAGCTCACACCGTCTGAAACCGTCGGCTCAGCTGTGCATTATGCGACGTTTCTGATGTATGTTTTGTGTTGTGTGATGTAGGGGTCGGAGTGGGACTTCGGGGTGTTCTCGGGCGTCGCCGGCGTCGAGAAGCCCGACCGGAGGATCTACGAGATGGCGCTGGAGGCGGCGGGCGGCGTGGCGCCGGAGCAGGCGCTCCACATCGGCGACAGCATGAGCAAGGACTACGCGCCGGCGCGCGCCGTCGGGATGCACGCGCTGCTGCTCGACAGGTTCAGGACCGCCGACGCCGAGAGGTGGCGGCGGGCCGGCGCGCCGGTGCTCCCCGACCTCGTCTCTGCCCAGCATTGGCTCACCACCGGGGACCATTCTCCTCCGACAGTGGAGGAACCAATAATAGATGAGCGGGATTAATGGCTTAAATCAGGGAACACTTGATAATTGCAGTGGATCCTCCTTCGACGGAGGAACAGAGAGCAGCTGGGCGGGACTAATGTCTGAAAATCAGGAAGAGGGTGCCATGGCGATCGCTGCAAGCCTGCAAGCTGCAACCATATGAAATCCGGGAGCCAGAGAAATGGTTACTGGCTGGCTGGTGTAATTATTGGGATCGCCAACTGTTGTGCTGTAAACATGGATTATTAAGAAGATTTTTTTAGCATAACAAAATTTTCTCTGGAAGGGACTGTACAGCAGGGCGAGGAATGCTAATTAACGCTCGTTTCACCTTACAAAATAAGATTTTTGTGGAATCGAAAATTCAGTAGTCAGGCTCCAGTGATAAGAATGTTCACCAAAATAATTTTGCAGGCAACATTTTTTTTGAAACGGGTTCCCAATCTATTAATTAAGAAAGAGTTTTACATGAATATACATGCGATAGAAAGAAAGGACTACTCTCTTGGCATGATATCACCAAATCTTTTGGCGCCCGCGATGACCCAAAGTTGCGTCTCTCTCTTGATCCTATCTAGAACTACATGCAACGGGACGCTCTTGTTGTGGAATACCCTATCATTACGCTCATTCCATACTTCCCAAGAGACAAGGAGGGTGAAGGAAGCCATGGCCTTGCGATTTTGTGCTTGCTCTCCCGCCATGAATTTCCACCACTCGGAGATGGTGAGATTTTCCCAATCTTATTGGTTGCCCTTGGTAATTTCTAACCATTGCTTGATGGAGCTCCATAAGCGGGTTGTGTAGCGGCAGTGGACAAAGAGGTGGTGAACGGTCTCCAAGCCGCAATTTAGCCACCCACTCTTCGCCAATCGGTCGGCCGTCCATCGTATTTTGATTTGCAAGCCATGCAAAAAATGACCTTAGGTGGGGACCAAGCCTTCCAAACCATTTTGTCCAAGGAAGATGTGATGGAACCGAACCATTGCATCTCATAGGCCGACTTGGTCGAGTAGTGCCCATTTGGTGTGACCTTAGGTGGGCAACATTGATTGCTCACAATCTGCAGACAGTTTTACGCGGGCACGCGAATTGCACCAGACCATATCAATGTAGACCTATGGTAGGTATTGGTAGATCGCAGCCTATTTAGGCTCCCGGGGCGGGCGCTGGGGGCTAGGATGGAGTGAAATGGGCTAAACACCATGTTCTGCATTTCGTTTGGTTTCCCAGGTCGCACCACTGAATACATTTTGGGTTTGTTGATTGGTGGCATGCGAGAATGCAGAAACACGGTTGTATGTTTGGTTCAACACAACCCAGGTTTGTGGTCACCTCTATTCTTTAGTGGTGAGCTTAACATAGCACGCCATCGTGACATAAAGCATAGCATCATCAGACACAACGACAAAATAAATGAATTAGGGCCATATAAACCGAGCCCTAGTTACGTACGAATACCAGTTTTTCAGTTAATTAACCACACACATGGACTCGTAGTTTATCAGTTCACCACCAGTATGGGCATATAAACCGAGCCCTAGCTACGTACGAATAGCCAGTTTAACATTAAAACCCAATGGATAGTCCAACAATAGCGACTAAGCGGAGGGCAAACCTTCTTCTTCTTGATGTCTTCTTCTTGCTTCCTTGTCAAACGTAGACATTATTTTTGTGCATCCATATTGACTGAGTCCACTTGTTTCTCTTGTGCTTCCAGGCCTAGATATCGCCCTGGTGTAGTGCTTCCTACCTTTGTATCCTTCTGATTAGGTTTTCGGCTCTATCAGTCACATGAGTACGCACGCCACCCGGTCAGCCGTGAGACGCCAGCGCCTAGGTTAGGTATGCGTTTCTGATTTCCGTTTTTTCCTGGATAATTGAGATGCACTGGTAATTTACAAGCCCATTAATCCACTAGATTGCTCAATTGATGCATTTTTTTTTATTTAGATAGCAATGGGGAAACAACAGATGATGTTCTTTTCTTAATAAAAGAAAAGGAGATGATGAAATTGTTGAACTTGAACATACATCCCTTCCTGATGCTATGACTATTTGTGGAATACGTAAATTAAATGGAAGATGAAGATGGTCACAAAATCGGAGGCAAGGCCAACAAGATGCGTGCATAGCATCATGACATTGCCATCTAGTAGTGTCTTACATATATGATCTATAACTTGCACCATTTTTTAGGCTGTTTGATGTGCCCCTCCTTGTATTTTGTTCACGCTTCGCCACTGCCTGTAAAAAACTTTGATGTTGCTGTTCTAGAATTTCCCTTTTGTAGATAGTTTTACTTGGAGGCTAGTTTGGCTGTAGGCCTAGAGCGAGTCATTTTTTTCTTTGGAAAAACGATGTACGAATCTGAACCTGCGGTTATGGTTTCGTTCATAGAATGGAACCGGGGGCGTACGCGACTTATTAGTTAAATTTTAGGTGGTGGTTTTGTGGTGCGATGTACCTACGGCAACAATACCATGAATAAAAGAAACATTTTATCCATGACTCACAGCTAACTCCACCTAAATAGTTATCTACAAGCTCGAATAATCATTTGGCAAACATAATATAACACGATGTCTGTTAAAAAAGCACAACACGCTCTGCCATCGGCAGTCTCATGTAAAGATAGCAATTAATGCGAACTACTTTTATTTTGTCACCGATCTTCTTACTGCCATACACAACAAATTCTCTCAAATATTTTGCTGCATAAATTCACAGAATAGCATTACTTCAGAAATATCAAGTTCACCAAGAAATTACATCAAAATCAGAGACAGTGAAAAAGCAATTTTGTAAGTTATTTTAGTAATTTTTGAATTGGTTCATAGCATAATATTGCACCGGTGAAAACATAGCCAAAGAAAGAGGAAACCTCAGAAACCTGAACAATAACCGAGCTAGCTAAAAACCAGCTTCAGCAGGGCGCGATACACATGAACCACTTGAACATGAGTGACCAAGTAGAGCTTTGCCAAAAAAAAAATCAGGATTGTAAATACACGCCGAATCCGACTTTCACCTATGCACTTCTCCCAGATACCGAATAGTAAGGATCAATACACTGTGAGGTAGGTTAATGTCGAGTGGTATAACAATCCTGGGATTGAGGTGATTATAATTGCTCGCAACCGGGGCGGATTGCCAACGTGGTCGTCTATGCCGAAGGAAAATTCCCGACTTAGAGCTTGAAAGGATTGCCGCGCGCTGTTCTTATAGAAATTTTTTTTAAAAAAATAATACGATTTTTCATCATTTCTTTACAAAGAATACTTTATTTCAAAATTTCCCGAATTTAGAACTCGGTTCACCGACCAGACGCCGATCGGCAGTCTGCTGGCTATGCATGAAAAGCAATGTTTAGCAATCAAGTTTGCTTCAAACGAGCAACCTGGTCTGCCGATCGGCTGCTGGCCGTCCGACCGGATTATAGTTTTGAAAAAATTAAATTCACATACTATTTGTAAAAATAGTGAAAATCATATTTTTTTTAAAAAATAGCGTTCAAATATCACCATCGCCCCCATTTTGGCATGGACAGTGGCATGACATAAACCTTCAAAATGTTTACCCCACTGCTACTATTTTGCCAAGAATAAAAGCCTCCCTATCAGGAGAGGAGATTTGGTGCATATGAGCACGAGCACCAATGATTCTTTTCTCAGAAACATGAGTTTTAAACTTTTCTAAAATATAATTCCAAAAGTAGCTGCTTATATATCCCACAACCGTGTAAACTATTAGTAGGGAACAATGTATACTTAGGCTACACAAAAATGATAAAAAGTGTGAATATGAGTGATGTGATTTTAAATCTCTATTTTTTTTAGAAATTTGTCATTTTCATTTAGGTTAAAATACAGAATATTTCGAATTTATATTTCAACGTTTGTGGATACATCAGTAGATAATTTTACAATTTTGTTTCACGATTTTTTAAAGCATGTAAATATGATATTTGATCTTTTTTATATGTAGAGAGCACTAGAGCCCGGAAGACGAAAGGACATTCCGTCTATATTAGAGCAAGTACAATAAGGTACAGTCTGGCTATAAGAGATAAAATATTATAAATTTGCTTAGTTGGAGGAGAGATTAGGAGAGAGAAGAGGAGTGGGCTCTTATCTTATAGCCAGCTCTAGCACGTGCTTCTAGGCACTATGTGAGACTAAAAGGTGGGCCATGCATTGTAAAAGTACTGCACTTTTATAGCTCACTATTGTATATGTTGGCTCTAAGTTAGTATAGATGACATGGCACTTGGCTTATAGCCAGCAGCTGACTACACTATTGGAATTGCTCTTAGCAATGCAAAAGCTTGTAGCCCCAATACTATTTAAGAGATGTTTCACCTACCTTTGTATACTATTGCGTCCCTACAAATGCTATGTATTAATAGACACATATATACTTTCCCAAGTAAAACTGAAATAGCATGACTATTTTATAAGTTTTATGAAAGTAAGAGAATAAGAATGTTAGAGTTTAAGTTTCAATACTTGCGTTTATCACTCTATTTTGTAAGTTCTACTCTTAAAGTTTAGAAATGCATGGTTCGGGCACAACTATGTTCCAAAAATCCACTCACCCTAATTGCGAAGTGATTTAATGGCTAAGATTTATGGTACTCCCAAAAATCCACTATTAGTAAGTGATTATTAAGCCCAAATGAAAATTTGAGATAGATGTGACTATAGAAAACTAGTATTGCTAACTATTTACTGTAAAGCGCTTGATAAATACCTTATATACCCTAATTTTCATATTTACTTATACCTACTCACACACTAGAAACATCCATCAAGAATCTACGCTTTGAAGATCTTTGTGAATCTATTTTTTTTAATATGGTCATGCACATAAACAAACACACAAATGTACATATATATTGTAGTGGATGCATCTATCAAAATTAATCGCGGAACATGTGCTTTTATAAATTTTATCACATTAAAGGTGACTTGTTTAACAAAATTATCTTTCTAATTAAGTATCTAATGTCCCTAAAAAGAAAATTTGATTATAGTGTTTTGTTGTAAAAGACGTTCTGTACTCAGCTTAAATGTACTTTTGAATGATATATTGTAAAAAAGAATGTATAAGAACAACCAACATTTCTTAATCTTTTGCAAACACTTTGGGATGTGCTTAATTGTATAAATAAGGATTTAAAATTTCCTCAGACATGGTTCATAAAAGATGAATAAATAAATATAAAAGTTTAGTATAAACATGTGAATTGTTTACCTTAATTAATGTGTCGCCCCACATATCCAACCTTTCCCGCCTACAACTGCAAGCTCCATCGGCACAACACAACGCCGCCACCCTCCGGATGACCCAGAATCATCTCCGTTCCCTCCAAATCTTCGACCAAGCGCCGCTGCCACACCATCACATCGTCGTCCCTATCACATTTCCTCTCTAGTTTCCCCACCACATTTGCAATAAAATCCTTTGCCTCTCGGTAGCCACAATCCCGCCAGACCACCACATCGTCATTTTTTCACCCACCCTGCAGCACATCGATGGCCGACAATGCCCGTCTCCGAACTGGCGAGTTATAGGGCGATCCCAAAGGATTTACACTCTACTGGAGGCAATAATAAATGTTTTAATTTGACTCCATGTTTATGTATGATTAATGTTCGATCGTTTATTCTATAACTGCTATGTATTTTGAATACGAGATTCAAAGGGAAACTTGTAAGCACGTGCAAATAAACAAAGAAACAGTTCCTAGTTTCGCCTCTTGGACTAGCTCATATGTCTTGTGGTTATCAAGTTTTCCTGATCATGTACATAGTTAAATTAATAAGAATGCTATCAACTATAAGAGTATATTTTTAGAAAAACAAGGGCACCCCCTTTTATGTTTGATATGATGTGAGGCATTTTTATCATTTACTGTTTTATTTTAGAATGTTAGCGAGAGAATAAAGTGACTACAATATTTCTCAAATCTCGACAAAAACCAGTTGTTCCGGTTACCACCAAAAAAGCTTTACGCCGGACAAAATATACTTGTATTTATACAGTTTGTACTTAAATTTGAGTATTTTTTGATAAATTCTAGATAGATTAATAAATTTATTTGACAAATTTAGGGGTATTATGATCGGTATTTTCAAAAAACGGGTAATACCGATGCCTACCGATGTTTTCTCTCTGACACAGAATTGAACATTTGGGCTTTTGAATCCTCGTCGTCACGACTCAAGCTGCGTTGTACGTACTTCTGTACAAATGAGGACACATGTGCATCGATCTCCCTGTCAATGTAAAACGGGAACCAGACCGAGACGAGTATTTCAGCCAGAAAACACGTTGGCATGTCGCAATTCACCTCTCACACACACCCTCCTCGATCTCTTTCCACGCAGCTGTGTGCCCAGCTACCCTGAAAAAACAAATGGAAAATGCGCACACGTGTTGTGGAGCTTGGGCGACACGTCACACTCCGCCCTCCGCAAGCAAAGCGGAGCTGCCGGCTGGATACGATGTAACCGCGCGCGCCCATTATCTGCTCCAAAAATAACAATTAGATAATGATGTCCGTACCAGATTTACCGATCTGCCCCTACTACGCATGTGAAAGGAAAACTTGACCCGCCGAAAGATCAAAGATGTTTGTGCCCAATTTGCGTGTAGAAGGAGGCAGCATGGTTAGTTTATCCCAACACTGCTTATTAGTTGGGCTAATTAACTCGAGTTGGGTTTGACCTTTTCAAAGTTTCGGTTTGGAGGGGGCAGCACGACACTTGTGACTTTGACTTGCCGTCATCAGGTCGTCATGGCAGAGGTCTATGGAAGCTTATGGCTGACGTCGTGTGTGCTAACGGCTGAGATCGATCGATCGATCGTGCGCTCGACGAGTAAGACGTGCTTGTCGTTCTGACCATCTACATCCGTCGGCACACATGGCCACATGCATGATGCCCAGTTCACTGCTACTCCAACATATCTCAGAGTTACTTTCTCGGTTTCCATAATTCGTGTTGTGCTTTTCGTTCAAACTTAAGCTAAAACCACGATAAAAACTTATGAAACACAATGAATATTCGGAAACATGAACAATTACTTGAAGAACCCATCATGCATGTGGGTCTTGTGACGTGCGTCGAAATTAAAGAAAAGACACATTTATTTGGGAAAACAACATGTGATCAAATTAGGCGCGGCGACTTGACCAGCGGCAGTTGTACTATAGTACAAGTAGTAGATGCATGCATGGTGGTGGTTGCACTCCCCAACTTTGCTTCACACACAAGCTAAGCTAGCCAATCAATCTAGAAGAAGATCGAATCAAGTTGCTGCGCATGCGCTACACATCACCGGCCGAAAGCTAAAACTATTTACATGCCTTCCATTCCACATGCATCTAAACTGATGAACCTGCAAAGTAGTGTGTGGCTACCTATACTACTAATTTACTGTACGTCTTGATTAAACAACCTTAATCAGATAGCTAGCCCTGCTTAATTTCATCACTAGTATTTGCTTCTCTACATCAAGGCCAGCAAAAATTAACCTTTGAGTTGACTCGACAGCAACATCATCGTCGTCGTCGTCGTCGCAGAGTGGAGAAAGCAAAACTTGCTGGTCTCCCTCCCTGATTTAATGCTTCATGATTATACCGTAGTTGATCAGGAGGCTAATTGATGGATCGATCAACCGAAGTTGTAGCCATTGGTGTTGTTAGTGGACGCCGGCCGCGGCATCATCTGCGACCCCGCCGCCTGTATGCTCTGCAGCAGCATCCTGTCCTCCGCCGACGACTCGAACCCGTGCAGGAACGACATGTCCCCGCCGCTCCCGCCGAGCAGGTTGCCGTAGTCGCCGAACTGCTGCTGCTGGTGCTGATGCTGCTGCGGCCGGAAGAGGTGGCTCTGCTGCTGCTGCTGCAGCGACGACGTGGCGACCGGCCGGTGCGGCTGGTACTGCCCGCCGAGGTGGTCGAACGACATCACGGCGGAGGTCGGCGACGGGCGCACCGGCATGCCAACACCAGACCCGCCAGCGCCGAAGCTGATCACGGGGCCGCCGACGCCGCCGGGGCCGTAGGGGCCGGACGGGATGCCGGTGAACTGCTGCACCATGGCGCGGAAGTTGGAGGTGTCGGTGTTGAGCAGCGTGACCGGCGCGCGGCGGGACGCGCGGGAGCGGCGCCGGGCCGGCTTGCCGACGCGGCCCGCCTCGACTCCGGGGGCCGAGCGGGCCGGGCTCCCGCCCGAGCCGCCGGACGTCGGGCTCGACACCGTCACCCCGCTGCCCTCCCCCGGCGCCGCGCCGCCATTGCCGCCGGCGGTGGCGCCGTAGAGACCCGCCCAGTGGGCCATGTTCGCGCTCGTCTCGCCCATGGCTAGCTAAGCACTAGCAGTAGCAACACCTGCCGGAGTAAGTAAAGAGGAGTAGAGGTCTGGAGCCGGTCGGGGATGGTGGCTACTTATAGGGTCACCGGCGACGAGTCAAAGGGAGTGCTCAGACGATTCTGAACCGTCGGATTGACAGGATCGGGGAATGGACGGTTCGGATGGGGGTAAAGGTTCGCCTTCTGGAACGTTACGTGTGGGTGTTTCCGGGAAGCGTCGCGCCCGAGGTGGCGACCCACCATTGAGCGGGTCGTTGCCGCGGGCCCCACCTCCCGCCGGTGACCCCTACCCCGGCGATGGCGCCGTTAACTCGAGGCAGCTGACCTAATTATCCCAGCATCTCTCTCTAGATCGCCTCCGTCTCGATCTAAAAGGACGTTCAAGTTCGGTGGCGTGCGCCGGTTTGTGTCTTATTACGGCCGGAGTGGCCGGCGTCGCTGTTTGGTGGCGCCGGAAGGACACCTAGATCATCAATTTAACTTTCCGACGATCGGCTGTCCGCGCTTTACGGGGCAAGAGGTTTTTCACGGGTGTGAACTCCGGGAAGAAGAAGAGACGAGAGAATAATGCATGGTGTCATGCAGACAAAGCAAAAATGAAACGACCAGTAGGCAGAGGAGGCGGCCGCACGAAGCTTCGGACCAAAGGGCCAAAGCTAGCCGACGGCGACGCGCGTGGCGGGACGTGCACTACCGGAGATAGCCAAGGCATGCGCGCTCCGGCGGGTGTTGTTCTTCAGCACGTGCACCTTTGAATCCCCACTTCGACGACTCGACCTGTGTATTCGTCTTCGATCGCGGATCACGGTCACGGGGGACAAAATCTTGCTGTATTTTATTCTTTGCTTGTATATTTGTATGTAGGATATATAGATATTATAGACGGCACTTTTCATGAAAAGTTATATTGCATCATGGGCATCAGTGCTCTCATCGTATTAAATGATTAAAAAACTATATTTATATATTAAAAAAATATGTAACAACATTCTAAAAGGAGTTGATGATGTATCCCACTAACGTACGAAATCTCAATTACAAATGTTTTGTTTTCTCAGGTACACAAAAATGACAAAGTCTGATTATTTTTTTGGAGATTTGAATCACAATAATCAGATCCACACATTTGTTACTTTTGTGTAGCACAAAAATACACATTATTTCTAGTTCAAAGTTTACACATTTGTGGGATACAATACTGGCTACATCATGATTTATTTTCAGATTTGTTTGAAACTTAGAAATATGATTTTTAATTTTTTTAAAAAGGGATCACTGGTGCCCATGTGCACCAAATCTCTATCTGCACTTTTCATAGTTAGTCGCTCCGTTCCATAATTTCTGTGGTAGTTTTACTTTAAATTTAAACTAAAACCACAACATGAATTATGGAGTACGAGTGAACTCGTTTGTTATGTTAAACTCAGCAAATATGCTCGTTTTCATGAAGCAACCCAGATGCGCGTATAGTTTCATATACGGTTTCACTTTCGCTGAAATCTTAAAAAAAACTGTGTGAATCTCGGTGAAACATTTATGAAACACAGCGACATGCGTACTTTCATATTTGCTAGAACCTGTTGTGATTTTTTTTTTTAACTTTTTTTTGTTTCAAACATTATGTGAATCCTCAATGAAACATAGACACGTGCATAGTTTCATATATTTTTTACCTTTTGAATTTTATTTGAAATCTATGTAGAACCTCGATGAAACATTTGTGGAACATCCATGAGGCAGTGCGCGATGATAACCATAAAATACGAGGGCATATATGCAAGACTATCACGGGGTCAACAAATCTAAGGTGGAGTACGTCTTCAATTCTGACAAAGAAAAGGGCATATTCAAAATTGTAAGGAAGGGGAAAAGGTGTACATCGATCTCAAAACCACCGATGACTAAAATAGTGCCGGGACGTCAACATAAAGCAGTGGCGGAGGTCGAAGCAAAATCATGGTATGGCAAAGTTCATAGCTTAGAGGAAAAACGGATATCTCAAGCTGAGTTTCGTCACTTAATCTAGCTAGGATTTTTGATAATTAATAGGCGTATTAGTATTAAGGTATGAACTGCCAAAATTAGCTATGGTAGAGGCCAAACCTTGCCAGAATGGGATCTCCGCCACTGACAAAAAGGGTTGCATTTCCCATATTAAAGCCACTATTTGTTAGAAAAGTCACCGTTTGTACCAAATTTGTATCGGTTCTCCGAAATTCACTACCACCTGAATACCCAATTAAATGTATATGTAGTTTTTCAAAATCAAAATACTGTTTTTCTTGTGTTCCAAACTAAAACCAAGGTTCATGACTTGCCATGTCCAGAAATAACAGTTCTAGATAAACAACAAATGAAGAGGACACGTTGCCCGGAGGAACGCTTTGCTAAGTGTGATCATCTTGTTTGTGTAAACAAAACAAGGGATACATGGTGAGATAGAAGCCTGCTTGTTGTTATTGGGGGGAAGGGGAATTGTTGGTTGCTTTGGCCGGTCAACAAGATTTGGTGCGGCCAAAAACGACAGGCTATGTCACCTTATTTTTTGATCGACTAGGTTTGCACGTCTCTGACTAGTTGAGGGTCAAATGAAAATAGACTCACTGTGGTTGGTGCTTTCAAATTGTTCAACGCGATCGTGACTGCCTAGCTAGCATATATGTAACATATACGCTTAAATGTACATTACATATGGTCATGTTTTTGTTAACCTTTCAAGCAATGGTTTATTTAGTTCAGCTAATACATGAGAAAATCCAGTTGCTAATGCTAGGAAATATATGCTGTAGGAGTGAGAGTGAGGAAACGTATGTGATTACGTCATGACAGGAGTCAAAGAGTTGACTCGATTTATTCTTTTTCTTGCGGGCTGCACCAACGGGGAACCTCCCATGTTCCCTGCTAATTGACATCCCTAGCTAGTGCATGTGCAACCAACTGTTGTAACTAACTCACTTGATTATTATTGTACTATGTACTCCTCCATTCTAACGTGTATACATGCATACATCTAAATCTGCCACAAGAATAATGAAATTGATGCAGTACGTGGTTATGTCCTTGTAATTTGAAGTCTACCCGTTGTCTTTACAAATACATAAAGACAACTCCACTGATCAAGTTAAAGCTTAATCATTTACTAAAACATCCAATTAAGCAAGTGACACAAAAATGATGCACTTAATCCACATCATACAAGGTAACCATGCTTCCATTTTTGTAAGACAATACTCTACTCTCACCAGAAGCTGTCAAGCTCGAGCGAAATCACACTATCTCGTGCCGCTTGTCCGGTTTGCTCGACGAAAGTGACCTGCCGCATTACCGTTTTACCACATGTGGGTTTAGGACAAACGCAAGAAAATTTTGAGGATGGTGAAAGGATAGGGTTTGGTTAGGATTTGGTGTGAGGTGGCACCCCACCAGGGCCTTGACCTTTCAGCCCTTGATTGGCGGGGAGGAAGGAAGCAGGAACCGGTCAAGATGGCTCACTACCTAGCTTTGCTAGTTTAACTGTCCTCAGCTCAGTAGGAGCATCCAATCCCAAGGAGTAGGGTGGTTGTTAAGGATACACGTTCAAAGGCTACGCACCCTATGATCGAGTCCTGTTGAAAATTCAAGTCGTACTTGTGCGGCAGCTTGCATTTTCCACAATTCCATGACGCATGTGTGTATATACATAGTATAGTATTAGTATATTGTGTTGATCGAACGGTCTATGCCGTTTCCTCGAAGAGGTCCATGGATGATGTATCCTTGTTAACAACTCCCTCTATCCTAGATTATGTGACACCACTTTTTCTATATACTACCTCCGTTTCAAGCGCGTCCTCGTTTTTCATGCTTTTTATTTAATCAAGAATTATTTTAAATAGATAAATTTTATTTGTATGAAATCAGTATCATTAAAAAGTTCTTTTCAATACGAATCCAACGATATTAATTACATATAATATAATCAAGATTTTGTTACTCAATTTTTATGGTCAAAGTTCATCTTGGAATACATGTGCATCTTATTCCTTCAAACGGAGGTAGTACAGAATTATCTATAACTAAAATGGATTAGATACATCTATATCTACACAAAGTTGAGCCGTCTATTTATAGATGGAGGGAGTAGGCTGCAGAGAAGAAACTCTGAATGACATTGGTGAATGTGTAAAAGTTTGTGTGACCAGGAAAAGAAAAGGAAACGACCCGTAGCCAAAAACTATACGTTGCAGATTTGGAAAATTTTCCAAAAACGGACTGGTGTACATTTTTAGATAAACTATAATCTGCAAAAAGAAAGTGTGTCGCAAAAAGGAGAAACAAAATACAGAGTACTCCATCCTAGTTGCATCGTAGTACGACTTTTTCCTCCCATCTCTCCTCTCAGCCGCCGCCTCAACCCTAGGTGCCTCCAGTTCATCCTCCTCCATAGATTGATTCCCCCTCCTCCGGTCGGCTTCGCCGGCATCGGGAGGAGTGGGAAACCCGATCTATGCGTGGAGTTTCGAATAAAAGTATTGTTTGCATTAGATTATGTTAGGGTCTTGGTAGCCGCCTTCTTGTTGGTTTCTCCTCAATGGAGATGGCATCGTCTGCAATAAGTGATGTTCGGCCTTTCGTTCGGCGACGAGATCTTCTTCCCGGCGTCAATGGTGGTGTTGAACAATCACAATTTTCTAGGTATGGGTCTTCGGATCTTGCTTCGCTAGATCGATTTTGGATCTTTTGTCGTTGTTGCCGCGAGGAGGATTATCCTCGCAATTTTTGTCCTGGCTGCTACGTCCTCGACAATGGTGATTCGTACTCTCGGCTCTGCATCGACGACGACAAAGCTAGTCGGTTATTATTCCCGATATACTGGTGTTGGTACTCTTGCCGACGTTGTATGACTTTAATGGTTGCGTGCGTGCCTGCTCATTGCTCAAAAAATTATGGGAGAACTTTCGTCAGTATCTACAGGTTTATGGTTCGTTATCTATCTATGGCTGCCTTCAGAAGAAGAAAGAAATTGAAGACCTCGAAGATTTGTTACTATCTTTTAGACTTTATTTTGTAATCGTTGGAGTCAGTTCATGTATCTCTACCATGTACTATTTGTTGCTATGAATATATGTGGTATTGATTGTCAAAAAAAAGGAAAAGAAAAGGAAACGACCCGTAGCCAAAAACTATACGTTGCAGATTTGGAAAATTTTCCAAAAACGGACTGGTGTACATTTTTAGATAAACTATAATCTGCAAAAAGAAAGTGTGTCGCAAAAAGGAGAAACAAAATACAGAGTACTCTAGTTTTTGTACCAAATTTCTAGAAGGAAGAATGTCCCGAATGATGCCACATATTTTTTTGTGGCGGCTAAAGTCATTAGCTACATACCTGGTCAAAGGAGCAAAACTTTTCTAAATGACTAGATCGGAGTTCAATCTCCGAGAGTGCTTAGGGTGTAAGCATCCCATGATGTGAAGTAATTAACATGACAGTTTGACGTCGCGCTAGGGTGGAAGCCTCCACTTAAATTGTACTCTCTCTATTTCGAGATATAAGGTGTATAGGTGTTTGAGAAAAAAAAATCATAATATAAGGTCTTTGGCATTGCACAATTTATATGCACAACTTTTTTTTTAGATTTAAAGCTGTTGCTCCATATGCATTCTTTAATATTCATGCCAAAAACTATACACCTTATATCTACAAACAGAGGGAGTATGTTCTAAAAAAATCGAGTTAGAAGCTCGAACCAGCCTCAAACTGAAACCTAGAATGTAACATAAGTACACAAGAGAAAGACATGGTCTCAATTTTCTTTCCACAGAGACAGTACCAACCATATCAAGTACGGAGTGAGGGTAATTCAAGAAAAGAAGCAAGAACAGAGGTGAATTAGGCTTTCGTTGTCTGGGAAGATTTGCTTATCATGCATACAGCTCGTGCGACAGCGAATTGGCTGACCGCAAAAGGTCGCAGAAACGTGCTATTCTGGCTCCAGCTAAAGCAACATACACATCAAAAATCCATCCCCAACCACAAGGATTTTTCGCCTGTCAGAAGAACCACACATATATATGGAATAATGTGTTCATAACAAAACAAAATGTGGCATATAGAACATCATGGCATCCACGGATGAAAAGAAGTATGAGTAGCTTACTTGCCGCTGCCATCGCTATCGGCATCAGTTTTTCAATTCAATTTTGTGGGCTTCTTGTTTCCTGCACAGCATGCAGCCCACCGCAACACGGCACAACAGCATGACTGAAACCTACCTTTGCCTCCATGCGAAGAAGTATCCAATGGCACGTCGCCACAGAACATATCAGGTTATCTGAGTTCACAAGAAACGGGACACCTAGGCGAGACATACAGCGAACTTCCCCGTCACACAATACTCTGGTCAGTTTGGCACGGAGTGCACTGTGGTTCAGTTTAGATGCATGCATGCAGCACCCAGCATTTGCAGCCATATGTTTCAGATGATGGTGGTGCATAGAATTGATGCCCCTAGAGCTCCCAAGAGGTGTTACCATGTACATGAACCTGCTTTACCCAGCTAAAGCATGCAAATGATGTGAGAAGTCAACAATAAGCAAAAGCTTTTGGTGCAAAGTTATGCCTGATTGATCAAGTCCTTTTCTTAAGCCTGCACCACAACCCGTCCTTTGTGTGGATCGTCGCACCCGTCACCATCTCGACTTCGTCGGGCGATCCTCGCAGCTCCACGTCAAACTTTTGCAATAGCATGGCTAAGGCCACTGTCGATTCGAGGAGCGCGAATTGGTCTCCCACGCACTTGCGGGGCCCTCCACCAAAGGGGAGGAAAGCAAAATCTGCTATAATCTGGTAAATGGAGTTTGATAAGGATTTGATTTTTCAACGGAGGTCTAACCAGTAGAGGCGAGAATGACCAGACTAGTGCTCAGGCATACCTCGTTGGGATACATCGCGCCAGGACTCCGGGCAGGATCAAACCCAGCCCAACCTTCTATGTTCTCATCCATCTTTGGAACTGTAAACCTCTCTGGTTCAAACTCATTTGGTTTATTCCAAAAGTATGGAGATCTATGGAGATTGTATATCTGCAGTGCCAGCATTTTCCATAAGACAAACTTCTAAAGGATAACAGAATCAAGTTTGGTGTATTTTATATTCCACAGACCAGTAGACCTACAGCAAACTTATCATGAAGGTAATTTATATTGGTACAAATATTATGAATATATATCTGAAATAAAGAAACAGCTTAAAATTGCCAATCCCCCATCTTACCGAAAGAAATATATCGGTTCCAGCTGGTATTTCGTATCCCTCGTTTGCTCCATTGTACCCACCTATGATTTGTGTGCGTTAATTTTCACAAGACGAGAACTTAGAATGCAATTTTTTTTTCATAAATACAACTTAGAATGCAAGTGTTGAATGGCAAAAGTTTCAAAATACATGGTAACTAGAAAAAAAAAACAGGTATATTTATGTCATGTGTTCGATGTTATATTGTATTTATGAAACAAGGAAATGCAGTTTAATTTTATAAGAATTCATCATCTGCAAAATGGCACTGTCAGTGCCACTGCCACATCACATGCCCTTTAATATCTGGCACATGTATTCCTAATAATTTTGTACCAACTCTTTTTTTCTGATTGCTCGAAAAAAGCTGGATATATTAAAGACGAGATGGTACCTGGCAATTTATCTGGACGGAGAGAACGTCTGATTAGCAACGGAGGTTGAGGATACAACCGAAGAGATTCAACAATGATCAATCTTATGTACCTTTTTGAAAAAAAAAACAATGATCAATCTTATATACCTATAGCGCACATGAATGCAGTATGTGAAGTTCAAGGAAGATTTCCATCATGTATTCTTAATGGCATATCATATGCTTCCAAAATCACCAGCTGTTACTAACTTTCCATGTTGTGTTCGTACGAGTTTACTATATAAATGCATCATAAGTAAAGCCCCTCGAACTTTAAGCCTAACTTTAATAACTCATTTGACTAACCAAATATGAGTTATTTGCCACAAAATTATACAATTGGAAACTTTTTCGAATACAAATCCAATGGTTTTGTTGCATATAACTAATTTTTATTTGTCAAATTCATGGCAAATTAGGCTCAAAATTCGAGGGGCATATATATTTGGAAGGAGGGAGTATTGTATAGAAAAATCAAACATAGTTCAATACACAAGAAATGGTAACATATAAGTAACATACTCCAATTTCTTGAGCTTGTCAGCTGTAATAGCCCCATCATCGAGTACATCATCAATCTCTGCCTGGGCTTTTCTCATCTTGGTGGGGTTCTGTAAAGTTAAAACAATCCTATGATGTTATTGAAGTCACAAGTAGGCAATTTAAATGTTACTCTCTGTTCATGTCAGTGAAAGCATTTATGAACCTGGGCCAGTAGAAAAATAGACCATGTTAAAACAGCTGCAGTTGTTTCATGTCCAGCGATAAGCATTGTCATAAGATCATCTCGAAGCTATCACAAGCAAAAAAGTTGTCAACTTATTTGCCTGATACAGGTGGAAATACAAATGGAAAATATGAAACTGTAGACAGAAAAATATTAAAACCTCCCTGTGCAGGAGCAAATAAATGGTAAAATACACAAGTTATTGATTATGTTCTATTCTTAAAAATTTAACATTACAAGGGCGATTTACCTGGCGGTCATCAACATCAGCTCCCCTCATGTCAACAAGGAACCTCAGCAAGCTGGCATCCTACAAATATAAAGGCAACATCACGAACTGCCAGATAATATAGATGTTTTATAAAACAAACTGGTAATATCAGCATGAACCAAGAAAATAAGGAGTGATAAGAGCTAACCTTCAGCGACGAGTAGTCTCTTTGCTGGAGTTTTTCCACATCATCTTCCTATATTAAGCAATGTCAAAACTACTACAAATTCCAGAAAATAGGCACCATGTATGACTACATTTTATGTTGGCACAAACCTGTCTCGTTTCTTTTGCATTTTTAATAAGATTGTCAAGACAATCATTGATAACCTTGAGGTCACTGCGGAACTTCCGCTGTCTTGGCACTATCCATTGAGTTAAAGGAAGATTCCAGTAAGGGATATAAAAGGTGGATCGATGCTCAGCTTCAAAAAGAGTTCCATATACTGCCTGCAGAGCAGAAATAGAAAATCACCAAAAGGAGGGTCGACAAAATTAGCAGAAAAGCATCACCCATGTTTACTCATCATAAACATGCAATATGGGTATTCTTTTGTACTTTTACTCAATATATTAATAACAAGACCATGCATGCACTTCCCAGGAACAAATGATAATCAGATAGTGTAACTACGTAATGCTTTTACACCAACCTTGATTACAGGAGATTCCTTATTAACCGAGTCGAAATCAAAATTGAACACTCCCAAACCAATTATATCAAGAGCCAAATTGGAGAATTCTTCTTCCAGGTTCACTATTGTAGATTTGTCACTACGGTCTCCCTTTTCAATACGTTCTTCAAGTTTCAATACTGTTCTCTCTGAACATTTGGTAAATACTCTCACCATAGCTTCTATAAATAAGGCATGGAACCCGGGAGTTATAACTGCAGAACACGCAGAATGGATAAGGTGCACCATCAGCAGAATGTTTTGTGAATGAAAACATGACGTTCATGTTATCTCTGCAATAGTTTAATTATGTTGACCAATTCCACCATAAAGGTAGATGCGTATTGTATGTGAAAATATTCATAAGACATGCTAGTTGGTTCAACAGTCCAAATAAGCCCTAGGGCCAGTCAGCATGGCTGAAGCTAATATCACGAATCATGCATACTTAACCTTGAGTTCTTTTAAGACAAATTTACCTTTAATTGTCAAGTCCAAAAAAAAAGAACAACATAGTGAATTCATATCACTGGACAATGGTCAATCTGCTTTTACTGAGTAACAGCACCTTAGACTAGTGTACAGAAATATGCAGTATGACTGCACTCAAGGAAGACTTACAAGTATGCAAGTATGATTCAAAATCCGACCTTTCTAACCTTTTCTCCTTTGCTTCCAGGTATCAAGGTCAGCAGGTATAAGACCCTTTCCCATTATTGGTTCAAGAATTTCAGCCAGAACTCCCTGATTTCAAGTAGAAAAGTATGTAAGTGAGAAACTACCAAGCTACTCCAGTAGTTACTCCTAAAGCAGAAATTCAATTCCACACTTGGGAGCATATGCTCCTGTCACCGGAAAAAATATTTCGAAAACTTAAAAAAAATTCGAACGAAAATTTTCACGCTTACGCATCGACATTCTATGTGCGCACATCAAGTTTTGCGAAAAAACGACATTTTTTGTGAATTGTTGAAAAAGATTAAAAAAAAAAGTGTCACGCAGACATCCTTTTTTTAAACCAAAATTCGTATTTTTACACATGACACTAAAAATGTCGGTTTCCGTTGAACGACTTTGTGAGCGTGTAGAATTTCGAGATGTACCCATTAAATGTTTTGTCCGAATTTTTCAAAATTTTGAAAGTATATTTAAAACGAAATTTAAAAACCGGGAGTTGCTCCCGGGTGCCAAAACACCACTCCCTATACCTCCTGAAGCGTATTTAATATTGTTTTGCGCGCAGCTTGATCAGGGGAAAGCAACATATGCTTCAAATAAGGTGCCAACCATTATGGCCGGAGCTTGTTTACAGTGTCAGATGTTCGGTGTATACATTTACATACATTCACAAAGTATTTATTAGAATTTAGAAAACATACCTTATCATATGCGAAAGCATTTTCCCGGAGGATATATCTAGCAACAATTGGATCAGACACAACAACAAATGATTTGGGTCCAAAAGCAAGTTTGTAGACAGAACCGTGCTGCATGGATAGCAGGATTTATTAGCTCAAGCGAAAATTCTTTCAGATCACAGCAACACAACTGGAAAAAAAATACCATGCACCAGTGGCGGAGCCAGGACAGCAATCATGTGTAGTCAGTTTGAAACTGTGTAGTCAAATACATGTATTTGTACAAATTTTTCAGTATTTCTTGCATACGTTTAGCCTGTATTTCCAAAAAACAGTGTACTCAATTGACTACACTGCTTAAACATGGCTCCGCCACTGCCATGCACAAACTATTAGCATATCATCTTGTCCTACTGCTGCTTTTTTATCTTGGTATACACCTCATAAAGGCATAATTTCACTTTCATGTTCAAGTACATCATTTCTGAATGGGTTTGCGAGAGGCCTCATGTTCTATGACTTGCATGCCGCATAAAGTATACCAAATGAATAAGTTTGTATGTTGATCAAGGCCCTCTCAAATCATGTTACACAAATTTTCAAGCCCAAACTGAGATGTCAACTGAAAGAAAGGTTTAGCATGCTATTTTCTGAGTATGATTAGCAACGTACGCTGCATATAAGGATATGTAGAGGGGAAAACGATGACATAATTCGAGTATATAAGGTTTGAATACAGCCTTAAAAATGGCAGTCAAAGAATACCATTCAGGTGGTCAACTGGTCAAGATTACTAAATTTGGGTGCCATGTATCCTCTCTTCCGTTTGGATTTGAAAACAAATATATAGTTTTCACTCGAATATGTATGTAATATTCACAGAATGCAACTAACACATTCTTCCACTAAGCAGATGAAAGCGCTGCAGTAGTAAGTAACACGAGACAGAGAGCAGGATAAGCACCTCGAGGAACCAATCATAGAGTGAATAGAAAAGGGGCCGGTCGAACAGATCAGTGACAGCGCCTTCGGCAACCGGCATATTTTTGAGGTTGCCGCCAGCAAGCAAATTGGTGAGAAGGTTGCTGGCGTTGTCGAACAAGTTCCTCTTCGTCTTGGTTTTGTCGACCCCGGGCGATTGGCATCTGCATAAACAGCAGCAATAAGGAATAGGCACAGATTATACTCTGGCAAATTTGACATGCACCAGCACTACTTTGTTTCACAATTGATGCAATAGAGAAAACCACCAGTACCAAGCATTACTATGTCTTATCAGTGTACCAACAGAGAGCTGATCGGGCACTACTAATCAAGAAAGGAAGAATGGGCAGAGCTAAGATGCCTGCTCATCGTGATAAGCTACAGAGCTAAATTGGGTGCTGCTTCAAACAAACAACTAACAATCGACACTGTCTAGCAGTGCAGGCAGGGGGGGCAATTGATCGAACGCCTGGTGGCTTCCGTACCTGATGGGGAGGAGGCGACTCCTTCCATGAGCTGCCGAGGAGGAGGGGTAAGAAGAGGAGGCGAGGCGGTGCCCGCCGGTGCTGGGTCTTGGCAGGAGGGTGGCCGCGCTCGTGGCCATGGCGCGCGCTCTCTCCCGCAATCGGAGACGCTTCTCGTGGACCTCGTCGTGGAGTCAAAAAAAAAAGATAGATAAGGTGCTTCGTCCAGTAGCGCAGTCTACTGAACACTGACGCTGTTGTGTGCGCGCCATGTGATGTGAGATCGGCGTCCACGCCGCCGGTTAAGATCGAGCATCGTCCGTCGGATCGGAGCGGCGGTGGCCTGGTCGGTCGGAGAGCCGCCGGTTGCCCGCCGACCACGGAACGTGGCATGGCACCGCCGGAGGTGGCACGACACCGCACTGATCAAGTCGGGTGCGTGCTCCACTACAACCACGAGGAATTCCTCCGACCAGAAAACATTCCTTTTTTGCTACAATCAAAGTAGACGGACTTTATTTTTGTGGTTCTTCCACTCGCTGATTTGTTTAAATAAAAACTGCAGAAATTGGAAAAAGAAGAGCAGGATCTTAGTATCATGCCCGTTTCAATTTTATTACGGAGTATATGATTTGGTATTCACGAAAGTTTATTTGATTAATCATATAAAAACCAACGGTTCTTACCAACATGTCTAGGTTGATGCTGAATTTCTTATAGAATGTTCCCCGCAATTTACTTTTATAAAATGTAGGGCAAATGATTCTTAGAAATAATCTTGTATGATTAAATCGTTCAAATTAAGCAACTATAATAGAAAAGTTTCTAAGGTTTTCAATCCCCAGAGCTCCTATCGAAATCCGCTTAGTCAAAGAGTTCCTTCCATCACGCTCGCCTCCTCTTAACATTGTTTTACCCCCATAGAACCATCAAAGCTAAATCTCGATGGGTAAGTTCAGATATTATTTCAACTATGTTTTTTCCTACTGATGCATAGTATTTTTTTTCCTATTTTGGTATTGTATCTTTTAACTAGTTGTTTAACATAATTTACATTACATTATCTCAATTGTCTAATTTGATTTTTTATATTCTATATTGTATCTTCATGCCAATTGGTTTTACATTGTTCCTATGGTGTCTTCTCACGGTTGTGTATAGTACTTTTACGCCTATTTTTGTATTATAATTTTCTATTGTACTTTTTTGATCTCTTAATTGTATATTGCACCTTTTGATTTTGAGTGATCCACCTATTGATGGTTGTTTATTGCATTTTTGTATTATTGTGTGCTTTCTCTGATAAGAAATATAAGTCTTTTAAAACATGTTACAAGGTCACAACATCATGAATCAAAATCTCCGGAGGCCATGTCATGTGCAGTGGGGTTGCTGTTGTGTCATATTACACTAGCGATTTCGACCATCAATTCTTGACAAATTCGTTGCATCACACAAAAATTGTATTAAATATTTTCTTTTATAAATTTCTAAAGTTACTTAATTATTTTATCAAAGTAGTATTGTATACTTGGATGCTTCCTATAGAAAAACTAGAGAGAACAATAAAAGTAACAAGATATAAGTAAAAAACTCAACAAAGAAATAGACAAACAAGGAATAAAAACATAGCATTGTACGGCCAAAAGAATCGGTAAAGGAAGAGGTTACAATTAGGTATGTAGTGTTCACTCATTTTTTTTCCTCGAACTGAAAAGGTGTTCACTCAACAAAACTAAATCTCGATAGATGAGTTTAGATAATTATTTTCAACTATGTTTTTTGTACTAATGCATATTATTTTTCCAATTTTGCTACTATAATAAGTTGTATTAATATTATTTATATTACGTTTCCCTAAATTGTTTAATTTTCATTTATACTCTATATTGTATATTCATACCATTTTGCTTTCCATTGTTCCCATTGTGTCTTCTCACAGTTGTGTATAGTACTTCTACACCTATTTAGTTTTCTATTGTATTTTTTCTCTTAGTTATATACTGAACTTCTGATTTTCAGTGCTCCACCTATTAATTGTTTTTATTGCATTATTGTACTGTTGACTACTTTCTTTGGTCCGAAATATAATTCTTTTACACCGTGTTTTAAGCTCACAACCATCATGAATCAAAATCCCTAGATACCGTGGCCGGCATAGGGGTTCTTGTTGCATCATACAACACTGGTGAATTTGACCATCAATTATTGCTCAAATACGATGTGTCACATAAAAGTATATACAATGTCTTTTCATTTGTAAACTGCTAAAGTTACTTAATTTTTTGATCAAGAATAGTATCTTATACTTTGATACTTTTGAAAGGATCGTATGCCGCACCTAGAGGGGGGTGAATATGTGCTAACCAATTTTTAGTTCTTTTTTAATTTAGGCTTGACACAAAGGTAAATTCAGATATGCAACTATGTGAATTTACCTATATGACAAGGTCAACTACTAAGCAATATATAGGGGAGAGAATAAGGATAGAGGTAACCGAGAGTGGAGCACGCGGAGACACAGAGATGATTCTCGTAGTTCCTTCCTTTTGACAGGAAGTACATCTATGTTTGCAGGAGTGTGGTCGCTACGAAAGCTAGACCAACGCCACGAAGGCTTCACTCAGGTCTCCTGTGAGCAACGCTACGAAGGCCTAGCCCACTTCCACTAAGGGGTTTCCTCGAGGTGGAAACCGAGCCGTTACAAGGTTCTTGGGGCACACATCCACAACCAAATTGGAGGCTCCCAATATCTGTAACAATACAACAACAACAAGAACAAATCAACCACAAACAACTAGGGTTTCCAAAAGAGGAACACTAGCAAAGGGGCCATCAAGCATATGAGGGGGAAATGCAAATCGCTTCGGTGAAGATGTAGATCGGGGTCTTCTCCTTCGATTCTCCAAAGATCAAGAGCTTTGGTTGGTTGGAGGAGGAGATCTTGTGATTCTTGTGTTTCTTGAGTTGGTTCTAATGGTGGATAAACTTGGCAGGATTAAGCAGCCTGTTCCAATGGGGAAGAAAGCTATTTATATAGCTTGTTCCAATGGGGAAGATAGCTATTTATATGAGTAGATACTCCAGATCTGACCGTTATGCACGATTTTGTGTAACACCGGAAGTTCCGGCTGCAGGGGCCGAAAGTTCCTGCTGGATCCCATCGCGTCTGAGAAGATGCTGGAGCGGGTGCTGGCGGAACAAGGGCGGAAATTTCGGTGGCCGGAAGTTCCGGCCAAGTTCCGGCATACTTCCGAAAACGGGAGAAAACCCCATGGAACATACTGTAAGGAAAAACGCCATTTTCGAAACTTGACCGGAAGTAGGGCGGAAGTTCTGCTGGCTGGAACTTCCGGCCTACTTCCACCGTGCTTCTTCGGCGAACACCACATCAGTTCTTCTGTCTGGAGCATCTGGGCGGAACTTCCGCCAGGAGCAAAAACACAGCAATAGTTCCAGTTTTGACAAATCTGACCACCAACCATGTGTGTAGTATAAAATCATGTACATGTCTACATCAACACACATAAATATGTACCTATGTTGACATCAAACACACAAAACCCAAAAAGACGGGAAATGTTCTTTCAACTTTCTACAGAAAACAGGAGAAAACGATACTCCTAGGATAGAAGGAAAAATGTCTCATCAAAGAAATAAACAAACAAGGAATAAAAACAAAGCATTATACGGCCAAAAAAAACTGGTAAAGAAAGTGATTACTATTAGGTGGTGTGATGCTCACACATTTCCCTCTACCTGAAAATGTGTTCGCTCATTGGTCAACTACTCAATACTCACGTCTTAGCCGCAATAAAACAACTTTTTAATTTTTAAAGTCATTACATTCTTTCCTATTCTAGGTAACATTATAATTTTTTATCGAAAAAAAAATTACTACTCCGTCTTATATTTAGGAAAATAGGTACTAGTTGTTTTTTCAAGCACTGGTGGCCAAAAAAAAAATCCCTGAAAAATACAAAAGTGCAAGGCCTGCTTAACGGCCTGCTTTAATCCGGCCCATATGTGCAAAACGCATGCTGTGCCTACGTAACCAAACACGGCCCAGACTTTGATTTGTTCCTCCTTTTTGCGGCCGGGAATGTAGCCGAGTTGACTCATGGGGGAAATAATGGAATTGGACGCGGTCGCCGACGGAGAGCCGGCGACGCCGGCCGCGCCGACGGCGACGGGCGTGGTGCGGGTGGAGAAGGTGAGGGGCAGGTCGGCGGTCACCCGGTGCTTCGCCAAGTACCCGCTCAAGATCATCGTCCCCTCCAAGGTGCGTACGTCCTCCCCCGCGCGCACAGGGGAAGTAGATTGGCTCGCCTAACTGACCTCGCCATGGCATGGCAGGTGGGCTCCGCCTCCTCCGGCGCCGTCTGGCTCTATTCCCTCACCTACGGCGGCGGCATCGTCTCCGTGAGCCTTCTATCTCATCTCCTTCGATCGCCCTTCTCTCGGAGCCTCGAAGGACCAACTGCTGTGCCTGCAACCATGAGGGAATTCTTCACTGAGAGTTTGTTGTGTTGTTTCAGGGGGATAGGATCTCCTGCACGGTGAGCGTCGGCGACGGGTGCACGGCGGCGATGACGACGCAGGCCTCCACCAAGGTGATAATACTACCTCTAATGTTTCTGGTTGTCAATTGGACTGAACACTAAAGTAGATTCGTCAGTGTGGCAGGGGATTAATTGGCAATACAACAACAAATATGTATGTATAGCTTCGTGGTGTTAAGTTAACTGTCTTAACAATGTGGGAAATAGTCGTCTATTATAGTGATTATAGCCTTAGCCACACTTGGGTAGCATTTTCGTCTACAAACGGCAATACTTAGTCACCACGATTTTGAGCACGGCAATGGCAAGCTAGGTTGAAGTATCATATGCACTTGAGAGTAGTGGTTTTTCTCCAAAGTAGGAGCTGGGCCCAAATTCAGGTTTTCCAATAATTTCCTCTTTGTATTATGAAGTATGAACCTTTTTTTTACTGAAGAAATATAAATTCGATAGAAGCAGTATGACCTCTGAGTTCTGTTGTTAGCAGTTTATGAAGTCTTTCTACTGAATTACTGTCATGCCTCTGCTCACCTGTATGCACAATCTCAGTCACCAAATATTAACTGTAAATGCGTTCCCAGAAGTCTCTGCTTATTTTCTGATCGTCAAGTACATGTTCAGGTTTACAAGGCTGTGGGTTTAAAATGTTCTGAGCAAGTTCTAGAGGTAATGTTTATTCAAAGTGGATACGATCTTTGGGCTTTGACCCTTGGCTTCTAAAATGAGTACTGTTGTAGTGTTGTTAGAAAATAATAATGATAATTTGTTACATGCAGTAGGCCACTGTTGGAAAGGATGCACTCTTTGCAGTTATCCCAGATCCTGTAACCTGCTTCTCAACCGCTCGATACTACCAGAAGCAAGTGTTCCATGTTTCTGGAAGTTCAAACTTGGTCATTGTAGATTGGTTTACAAGTGGCCGGTATGAAAATGGAGAAATATGGGACTTCAGCTCCTACAAGAGTGTCAACCATATTTTCTTGGAAGAGGATCAGCCTCTCTTTATTGACTCCGTAAGAACTTACACGCTTCTCCTAGCATGTGCCTGATTAAGCTGATTCATCTCATTCACCATCATTGCTTAAGCTAAAAGTTGTGCCATGTCAACCTTTGTATGTCTGAACAGGTTCTATTGGAACAAGGCTCGAATTGTAGTATTGCTGAGCGTATGCAGGAATACAATGTCGTTGCGATGGTTGTGTTACTGGGGTAAGCTCATCTAGTACAACATATGTTCCTCCCGCATATATATATATATATATTTTTTTCTTCAACATTTGCAGATATGGCACTAACAACACAGCTATGCACTACTTAATTAGGTTTAATAAAATATTAATCAAGAATTAGTTGGAGGCTGCACTGAAAAGCATGAATATGCAGTTCTATGAATATTTTTCAATCAAATGGCATTACTTTTCCAGTTTTCTCCAATAGCCATTATGGTCAGGTTTAATAACTTAATGCACGACCATGGATGTCTTTTTACCAGTCGTTTCTTTTTCTACAAGGTTTTCTAGACTTGACATTTGGCAATTGTTAAAGTACTCAGCTGCAGTAATGATCTTCTGAAGAAATGTAAATGTAATAGTTCTTGGGAATCATAATCAATTGGTAGTTAGTACAGCTGTATATTCCAGGAGCTTGTGTAGTATCTGTCCGTTCCGAATTATAAGATGTTCTAACTTCTTTTTCTGAGGCGTATGTATCTAGACACATTTCAGTGTGCTGGTTCACTCACTTCAGTCCGTATGTAGTCCACATTGAAATATCCAAAACATCTTATAATTCGGAATGGAGGTAGTATCTGTGAATTTCTTTTAGGAACCTGTGAGATTGTTTGATACCAGAATGCACATTTAACTACATTACCATGTGTCTACTGATAGCCTGGCTGCCTGAATCTGAACCATGTTGTTGGTGATCCCCTTTGCAGGCCAAAGCTGAAGCACATACAGGATCAGATGCAGGATGAAGTGAAGAACATGATGTCTGTACAACTGCGTCCTCCCACCTCTGGTGGAGGTCGCTATGCCGCAAGGCCGCAGCCTCTACCCTCCCAGAAGAGGCCCCCACTCATCGCCTCTTGCAGTCCATTCGGTCACATGGTTTGTTGCCACTTCTTCCTACAGTACTACAGCCACAGCTAATCAAGCACACTTGGCTCACATAGCATGTGGCAACGTCTGGTTTCTGGTTGCCGCAGGGAACTGGCATGGTCGCCCGGATAGTGGCAGTGAGCACCGAGTCTGTGTACAACTTCCTGAGAGACCATCTGGCTGCGCTTGAACCGTTTCTTGGCGCCGCCCCATATTCTGCATCATGAAGCTTACAGCAGACTGCTGATGATTGAGTTAACTTATTGTGAAATTTCCACGTGGATACGAATGGGGCTCTAAATTCTTTCGGTATATACAGATGTCTAGCTATATATATTGTTGGGTAGAAGTTGTTGTCATAGCCGGGCCTGGGCAGTTTACAAACTCGCTTGTACAGCTCAAACGAATCATCTGGCCTTCTGTTGGCCAGCCAAAAGGGTTTGCTGGGCCAGTTATGTGTTTTACTTGGCCCATAAAAGTTCATGTAATTTAGGGCCCAATTACTAAATCCGTGGCTGCACTCCGGTAGCATTTTCCTGTAATAATGGTAATACTTGATTACCGCGATGTTGAGCATGGAAATGACAATCTGTTATAATAGTATCATATGCACTTGAGAGTACTGTTCTTTCTCCAACGTCGGAGCTGGGGCCAAATTTGGGTCATCAAATGATTTCTTCTTTGTATTATGATCTATGAACTTTTTTTTTTGAAGCAAGACAAATTAGATGCCAACAGTATTATCTCCGAGCTCTGTTGTTAGCAGTTTAGGATAACTTTCTACCGATTTACTGTCATGCCTCTGGTTAGTGTATACACGAGCTCAGTCACCAAATCTTTACTATTAATAAAGCTGTGTTCCTAGAAGACCTTGTTTTCTGATTGTCAAGTACATGTTCAGGTTACAAGGCTGAGAGTTTAAAATGTTCCGAGCAGGTTCTAGAGGTAATGTTTCTTCAGAGGAAAATTCATACATCTTTGGGCTTTGCCCCTTTGTTTCTAAGATGGTTACTTTTGTAGGTTTGTTGGTAAGAAAATAACGATAATTTGTTACATGCAGTAGGCAACAGTTGGAAAGGATGTACTCTTTGCAGTTATCCCAGATCCTGTAACCTGCTTCTCAACCTCTCGATGCTACCAGAACCAAGTTTTCCATGTTTCCGGCAGTTCAAACCTGGTCCTTGTAGATTGGTTTACAAATGGCCGGTATGAAAGTGGAGAAATATGGGACTTCAACTCCTACAAGAGTGTCAACCAATATTCTTTCGTAAGAAGATCACCCTCTCTTTTTTGGTTTCCGGTTGGAGTTGCTACATTGTGTGTTTCGTACATGCACGAGTCAGGTCGTGTGGTTGGAAGATGGAAGGTGTGCACTCATTTTAAGCCATCGGCGCACAAAGATCATCCTCTCTTTATTGACTCCGTGAGAACTTACACCCTTCTCCTAGCACGTGCTTGATTAAGCCGATTCATCTCATTCGTCATTGCTTAAGCTAAAAATTGTGCCATGTCAACAGGGCTCGAATTGTAGTATTTCTGAGCGGATGCAGGAATACAACATCGGTGCGATGGTTGTGTTACTGGGGTAAGTTTATGTAGTGCTACATATGTTCAGCTCTGTGAATATTGTTCAGTCGAGGAACGTTACCTTTCCCTCAATTATCATTTTCTTTGAGGATTTCTGTCAGTGGTTTTCCCAGGTTTTGAGTTAGTTCGCAACAAAGAAGAATGAATCGTCAGATTCAACAAATAAAACTTCAAACACATTAGAATGGATTGCCGAAGAAATAACAGAAAATCAAAACAAGGCCGCACGCTTCTACATCAAATTCAGAGTTCAAAAAGAGGTAGTCGTGATAAGGTAAAGCGGTCTGGATCTCCTGAATCTCAGTCGCTAAAATCATTAACATTGGATAGTTGTGGGAACACTGCACTCGGCTTTACCATTGTGTTGGTAGATGCTCCACTCTACACTTTAAGTTAAGGGGCTAACAGCAAACTCTGCGAACATTTGAGAGAGCAAATATACACAGTCAGAGGAAGCTGCCGATCGCTACCAGCTGTTTTCTAAAAAAAAAAATAAGTACCTTTTCTTACGGAAGGCATGATCAAGGTGTAGATCTGAAATTTTCGTTGGTAGAAGTCACTGCATTTTCTACTGCCACCTGCAATTGGTGTTTCCAGATAGTAGACAGGGAGACGGCTGCGACTTGTATTGACTCTTGTGTACTCATTCCGAACTTGGCTCCTATTGTTAACTGTTATCACAAACAAAGAGTTCATCTGTTTTAAAAGGGCATTCCGACTTCTAAGAGTGGCGGTTACTGACCAATTAGGTTATTCGGATAGTTTAGTTGTCTACATATCTAATCAAAGCTAACCACCAAGTTTACAACTAACACAATTGCAGCCAAATCGCCACATGTCGCCCTCCTACGGCTGCTGATCTCCCATCACACACCGGCCGCAAGAGTCGTTTTGACACCACCATTAAACTAATTAACCAATCGCCTCCTACACTGTGATCAGAAAAAAAAAATGATACAACACAAAACAATACTCGAAGGCTTGGTATATCAGGTATACCAAGGAGTGTCCTACACCAAGAAGAACACATACCCATGGCATACTCACCCATGTACGTGCTTCAGCTCTCCTGCATCCAAATAGCCATAGCCTTGCTTTTGTTCACTCAAGCTAAGAGCACTACAGAAGAGAGGTTTGCCCATACAAATGGTATGATCACCAGCTGTATTGCCAGTGAGAGGTTTGCCCTTCTCACCTTCAGGTCAGGTCTATCAGACCATGGCAACCTCCTTTCGTCATGGAAGGGTGATGACTGCTGCCGATGGAAGGGCATCTATTGCAGCAATAGAACCGGCCATGTTGTCAGGCTCGATATCCGTGGCACTGATTGCAGAAGCGGCGATGGGCCTTGGCAGGTGCTAGCTGGCAACATAAGCTCCTCTCTTCTAGATTTACAGCACCTGCACTATATCGACCCCAGCTGCAACAATTTCAACAAGATACAGATACCGGAGTTCATGGGTTCTCTCCATAAGTTGAGATACCTCAACCTATCAAGGTCAAATTTCATTGGAAGGATACCACCACAGCTGGGTAATCTCTCCAACTTACGGTACTTAAATCTTGAGACCCTCTCATACAACATATATTCCACTGATATCACGTGGTTGTCGCGGTTGACTTCTATTGAGCACCTGGATATGACTGGTGTGAACCTCAGTACAGCTGTTCACTGGCTTCCGGCGGTGAACATGCTTCTAACTCTGAAAGTTCTTCGTCTTTCCTTTTGCCTGCTTGGAAGTAGCCCTGATTCTCTTCAGCTCACAAACCTGACATCTCTTGAAACACTAGATATTTCGGACAACGACTTCCATAAACGTAGCACACCCAACTGGTTTTGGGATTTAAGTGGCCTCAAGTATCTAGATATCTCGTTCAATGGTTTCTATGGCCCATTTCCAGATGAGATAGGTAATATGACTTCCATGTTGGAACTTGATTTGTCAGTCAATAACCTTGTGGGCATGATACCATCCAACATGAAGAATCTATGCAACTTGGAGGTATTATTTTCTGAAACAAACAATATCAACGGCAGTATATCAGAACTATTCCATCGATTACCTATTTGTTCAAGGAATAAACTTCAAAAGTTGTTTCTGCCATACAACAATCTGATTGGAAACCTGCCAAGTACACTAGTAAAATCCTTGAGCAACCTGACCTGGCTAGATCTCTCTGGCAATAAACTCACTGGTCATGTGCCGCTGTGGATAGGAGAGCTCAGAAAGCTAAGAAAGTTAGTCCTTTACTCGAACAACTTGGATGGAGTCATGCATGAAGGCCATTTTTCACGTTTACATGTTTTGGAGGAATTGAAGTTGTCAGACAATTCCATAGCCATCACAGTGAGTCCAACTTGGATTCCTCCTTTCAGTCTAACATTGATTCACCTTCGGTCCTGCCCACTAGGGCCTAAATTTCCGAAGTGGCTTAGATGGCAAACACAGGTAGAGAGTCTTGATGTGTCAAACACAAACATAAATGACATGTTACCAGATTGGTTTTGGATTGCAGCTTTCTCAGTGGTGTATCTCAATATCCGAAATAATCAGATAAAAGGAGTTCTCCCATCAACAATGGAATATATGAGAGCGAAAGCAATGGATTTCAGTTCTAACCAGTTTGGTGGTCCAATACCTAAGCTTCCCATCAATCTAACTGGCTTAGATCTCAGTCGGAACAATGTAGTTGGGCCACTACCAATAGACTTTGGAGCGCCAGGGCTTATAACACTTATTCTATATGACAACATGATCTCTGGTGCCATTCCATCTTCTTTGTGCAGGTTGCGATCATTGCGGTTGCTAGATCTATCAAGGAATAACCTCAATGGGTCAATAACTAATTGCCTTGTCAATGAATCCAGCACAAACATGACAAGTCTGAGTATTGTCAATCTAAGCTTAAGAAACAATAGTCTCTCGGGTGAATTTCCTTCACTTCTGAAGAACTGCCCACAACTTGTCTTTCTTGATCTTGGATACAATCAATTCTCTGGGATTTTACCATCATGGATTGGGGAGAACCTATCGTCTTTGTCATTCTTGGGACTGAGATCCAATATGTTTTCTGGTCACATTGCAGTCGAGCTTATGAAGGTTGTTAATCTTCAATATTTGGACCTTGCCTACAACTATATGTCAGGGACCGTACCGAAGTCTATCGTTAATTGCACAGGCATGGCACAAGTAACAGACAACGCTGACGTTCTTCGGGGTGCATTCACTTTTGGAGAAGGGGATGATGGCGAGGGACTAATTACTGAGAATTTGACGGTAGTCATAAAAGGTCAAGAGAGATTATATACAGGAGAAATCATATATATGGTGAATCTTGATTTATCTTGTAACAGTCTTACTGGAGAGATTCCTGAAGAAATTAGTGTAGGGATTCGTAGCATAGAAAAAAAAATTCCTACCGCGAGAACACAATCCAAGCCAAGATGCAATCTAGAAGACGGGAGCAACGAGGGGATGAACGAGACTAACCCTTGAAGATTTCCAAAGCCTACGAGATTAGATCTCGTTGTTGCATAAGATGATCACTTGCCGCTTTCAAAAGCGCGTAGAAGATCTTGACGGTGCTACAATCGGGCAGCACCTCCGTACTCGGTCACACGTTCGGTGTTGATGAAGACGACGTCCTTCTCCCGTTCCAGCGGGCAGCGGAAGTAGTAGATCCTCCTTGAATCCCGGCAGCACGACGGCGTGGTGGCGGTGTCGATGGAGATCTCCGGCGGAGCTTCGCTAAGCGCGGGAGAGGTGTAGGAGGAGGGGCGGCTAGGGTTTGGGAGAGGGTGGCCGGCCACTTAGGGGTGCGGCCAAGCTATGGCTTGAGGTGGCCGGCCCCCTCCTTGTCCTCATTATATAGGTGGAACACCGAAGAGTTGGTCTACAAGTTTTCGAATAAGACCCCAAACCAAAACCTTCCATATGACATGAAACCTACCCAAGGTGGGATTCCCACTTGAGTGGGATTCCCACCTTTCCTTGGAGGGGGTGGCCGGCCACTTGGTGGAGTCACTCCTTCCACCCCGGCGGGCCACAGCTGGAGTCCTCAGGGACTCCGCCTAATGTTTATTCCGGACTTTTCTAGAACCTTCTAGAACCTTCCATAAATGCAGGATCATTTTCAAACTTATAAAATGACTTCCTATATATGAATCTTATTCTCAGGACCATTCCGGAACTCCTCGTGATGTCCGGATCCCATCCGAGACTCCGAACAAAACTTCGAACTCCATTCCATATATTCAATATCTACTAATACGACATCAAACCTTAAGTGTGTCACCCTACGGTTCGCGAACTATGTAGACATGGTTGAGACCTCTCTCTGACCAATAACCAATAGCGGGATCTGGAGATCCATAATGGCTCCCACATATTCAACGATGACTTAGTGATCGAATGACATAACCTTGTTATTAATAACATCCAATGTTCATGATCATGAAACTATGATCATCTATTAATCAACAAGCTAGTTAAGAGGCTTACTAGGGACTCATTGTTGTTTACATAACACACATGTATCAATGTTTCGGTTAATACAATTATAGCATGGTATATAAACATTTATCATAAACACAAAGATATATAAAAACCACTTTTATTATTGCCTTTTGGGCATATCTCCAACAGTCTCCCACTTGCACTAGAGTCAATAATCTAGATTACATTGTAAGGTAGCTAACACCCATGGCATTCTGGTGTTGGTCATGCTTTGCCCTAGGGAGAGCTTTAGTCAACGGATCTGCTACATTCAGATCAGTGTGTACTTTGCAAATCTTTACTTTTCCATCTTCGATGTATTCGCGAATTGAATGATAACGCAGCTTGATATGCTTCACCTCTTGTGTGACCTTGGTTCTTGTGCATTGGCGATGGCACCCATGTTGTCACAATAGATGACTAGTGGGTCCAATGCACTAGGAACCACACCGAGCTCTACAATGAACCTCTTCATCCATACCGCTTGATGAAGCCTCGAAGCCGCTATGTACTCCGATTCTGTTGAAGACTTCGCCACCGTACCTTGCGAGCTTGCCCAGCTTCTGCGGCACCATTCAATATAAACACGTACCTAGACTGAGACTTAGAGTCATCGGGATCGGTGTTCCAACTTGCATCGATGTGGTTACAACGAGCTCTTAGTCACCTCCATAACAAAGAAACATATCCTTAGTTCTTTTAAGTACTTCAGGATATTCTTGACCGCTGTCCAGTGTTCCATTCCTGGATCACTTTGATATCTGCTAGTCAAACTAACAGCATGTGCTATATCCGGTCTAGTACATATCATGGCATACATGATAGAGCCTCTGCCGAGGCATAGGGGATCTGATTCATCCTTTCTCTTTCTTGTGCTGTAGCCGGACCTTGAGTCTTACTCAAGACCTTACCAGTAACATAGGTAAGAATCCTTTCTTACTTTCGTCCATTCTAAACTTCTTTAGAATCTTGTCCAGGTATGTACTCTGTGAAATCCCTATTAGGCGTCTTGATCTATCTCTATAAATGTACGATGCTTCACCAAGGTCTTTCATTGAAAAACTATTATTCAAATAACCTTTTACACTGCTTAATAGTTCTATATCATTCCCAATCAATAATATGTCATCTACATATAATATCAGGAACGCTACAGAGCTCCCACTCACTTTCTTGTAAATACAAGCCTCTCCATGACACTGTATAAACCCGAAGTCTTTGATCACCTTATTAAAGCATCGGTTCCAACTTCTGGATGCTTGCTTCAGTCCATAAATTGAACGCTAAAGTTTGCACACCTTGTCAGCATTTTTAGGATCGACAAAACCTTTGGGTTGTACCATATACAACTCTTCCTCAATGTCTCCATTAAGGAACGCCGTTTTGACATCCATCTGCCAAATCTCATAATCGAAAAATGCAGCTATTGCTAACAAAATCCTCACAGATTTTAGCTTCGCTACAGGTGAGAAAGTCTCATCGTAGTCAACACCTTGAATTTGTCGGAAACCCTTTGCGACAAGTCGAGCTTTATAGACAGTAATATTACCATCGGCATCTGTTTTTCTTTTGAAGATCCATTTATTCTCGATAGCCTTGCGGCTATCAGGTAAGTCTACCAAAGTCCGCACTTTGTTATCATACATGGATCCCATTTCGGATTTCATGGCTTCTTGCCATTTGTTGGAATCTGGGCTCATCATCGCTTCTTCATACGTTGCAGGGTCTTCATCATTGTTGTCCACAATCATGACATTTAGACAAGGATCATACCAATCAGGAGTGGCACGTTCACTTGTCGATCTGCGAGGTTCAGTAGCTATCTCGTTTGAAGTTTCATGATCATTATCATTAGCTTCCTCTTCCCGTGCGGGCGGCAGGGAACAACTTCCTGCGCTACTCGATCAACGAGAAGATTCAGTAATCTCATCGAGTTCTACTTTTCTTCCAGTCACTTCTTTAGTGAGAAATTCTTTCTCAAGAAAGGTTTCGTTCTTAGCAACAAAGATTTTGCCTTCGGATCTGTGATAGAAAGTGTACCCTATAGTTTCCTTAGGGTATCCTATGAAGACGCATTTCTCGCTTTGGGTTCTAGCTTGTCCGGTTGTAACTTTTTTACATAGGCTTCGCAACCCCAAACTTTAAGGAACGACAGCTTAGGTTTCTTATTAAACCATAATTCATACGGTGTCGTTTCAACGGATTTAGATGGTGCCCTATTTAAAGTGAATGCAGCTATCTCTAATGCATAACTCCAAAATGATAACGGCAAATCAGTAAGAGACATCATAGAACGAACCATATCTAAGAGAGTTCGATTACGACGTTCGGATACACCGTTTCGTTGCGGTGTTCCCGGCGGTGTCAATTGTGAAAGTATTCCGCATTTCTTCAAATGCATGCTAAACTCATAACTCAGATATTCACCTCCGCGATCAGATCGTAGAAATTTAATCTTCTTGTTACGTTGATTTTCTACTTCACTTTGGAATTCCTTAAACTTCTCGAAAGTTTCGGATTTATGTTTCATGAAATAGATATACCCATATCTACTCAGATCATCGTGAAGGTTAGAACATAACGATAACCACCGAGGATACACTCATTGGTCCGCACACATCGGTATGTATGATTTCCAATAAGTCTGTAGCTCGCTCCATAATACCAGAGAATGGAGTCTTAGTCATTTTCCCATTAGACATGCTTCGCATCTATCAAGTGACTCAAAGTCAAGTGATTCAAGTAATCCATCGGTATGGAGTTTCTTCATGCGTTTCACTCCAATATGACCAAGGCGACAGTGCCACATATAAGTAGATTACCATTCAATTTAATTTGTTTAGCATCAACGTTATGAACATGTGTATCACTACTATCGAGATCTAATAGAAATAAACCATTCTTCTCAGGTGCTCGACCATAAAAGATATTATTCATAAAAATAGAACAACCATTATTCTCAGACTTGAATGAATAACCGTCTTGCATTAAACAAGATCCAGATATAATGTTCATGCTCAACGCGGGTACAAAATAACAATTATTGAGGTTTAAAACTAATCCCGAAGGTAGATGTAGAGGGAGTGTGCCGACGCGATCACATTGACCTTGGATCCATTTCCAACGCGCATCGTCACTTCATCCTTCAATAGTCTTCGTTTATTCTTTAGTTCCTGTTTCGAGTTACAAATATGAGCAACCGAACCAGTATCAAATACCCAGGTACTAGTACGAGAACCAATAAGATAAACATCTATAACATGTATATCAGATATACCTTCTTTCTTCTTCTTGACAAGGCCGCTCTTCAGATCAGCCAAATACTTGGAGCAATTACGCTTCCAGTGTCCCTTTTCCTTGCAGTAATAGCACTCAGCATCAGGCTTAGGGCCATTCTTAGGTTTCACAGGAGGTGTGGCAGCTTTCTTGCCACCCTTCTTGAATTTGCCCTTCTGTTTCTTGAAACTGGTGGTCTTGTTGACCATCAACACTTGGTGCTCTTTCTTAATCTCAATTTCAGCAGATTTCAGCATGGCGAAGAGTTCTGGTAACTCTTTGTTCATGTTCTGCATATTGTAGTTCATCACAAAGTTCTTATAACTAGGTGGCAGTGATTGAAGGACACGATTAATCCCGATCTGTTAGGAATCACTATTCCCAGGATCACTGAGTTTCTTCGCATGTCCGGTCATGGCGAGCTTGTGCTCACTAACGGAGCTGCCTTCTTCCATCATGCAACTGAAGAAGTGTTTCGATGCTTCATAGCATTCCACGACCGCATGAGTTTCAAAGATAGCTTTCAGCTCATTGACCAACTCACGAGGATCGTGGTGCTCAAAACGTTTTGAAGATCGGCTTCCAGACTGCATAGGATGGCACACCGAACTTGAGAGTACCGAGTTTTCGAGTAGCGTAAACATTCTTTACTTCATCGGTTTTTCTGCAGGAGGGTCACCTAGCGGTGCATCAAGCACATATTGCAGGTTTCCACCAGCGAGGAAAATCCTCACATGATAGAACCAGTCGGTGAAGTTGCTACCGTTGCTCTTAAGCTTTTCTTTCTCTAGGGACTGGTTAAAATTGATTGGGGACGCCATAATCTACAACATATATTTGCAATAGTTTAGACTAAGTTTATGACAAATTGAGTTCAAATTTTAATTCAACAAAATTAAAAACTAGGTGAACTCCCACTCAAAACAATATCCCTCGAATTGTCTTAGTGATCACACGAACCAAATCCAACACACCAAGTCCGATCATCACGAGATAAGATGTAACTTCAATGGCGAACACTCAAAGTGTTCATCATATCAATCATATGATTCATGCTCTACCTTTCGGTATCACGTGTTCCGAGACCATGTCTGTACATGCTAGGCTCGTCAAGGCAACCTTAGTATCCGCGTGTGCAAACTGGCTTGCACCCGTTGTATACACTTGTTGAATCTATCATACCCGATCATCACGAGATGTTTCGAAACGACAAGTATTAGTAACGGTGCTACTAAGGATGAACACTTTATTATCTTGATATTTTAGTGAGAGGGATCATCTTATAATGCTACCGTCGCTATCTAAGCAAAATAAGATGCATAAAAAGGATTAACATCACATGCAGTTCATATGTGATATGATATGGCCCCTTTGTCTTTGCGCCTTTGATCTTCATCTCCAAAGCACGGACATGATCTCCATCATCAACGGGCATGATCTCCATCATCGTCGGCGTAGCGTCAAGGTCAATAGCGCCGTCTTCATGATTGTTCTCCCATGTAGCAACTATTACAACTTCTTTGAAATACTACTCAACATGAAATTTAAAGACAACCATAAGGCTCCTGCCGGTTGCCACAATACAATAATGATCATCTCATACATATTCATCGTCACATTATGGCCATATCACATCACCAAACCCTGCAAAAACAAGTTAGACGTCTCTAATTTGGTTTGCATATTTTACGTGGTTTAGGGTTTCGAGTGAGATCTAATCTACCTACGAACATGAACCACAACGGTGATACTAGTGTTGTCAATCGAAGAGTAAATTGAATCTTCACTATAGTAGGAGAGATAGACACCCGCAAAGCCACTTATGCAATACAAATTGCATGTCGAGCGTGGAGCAAATCTCATGAATGCGGTCATGTAAAGTTAACCCGAGCCGCTTCATCCCACTATGCCACAAAGATGCAAAGTACTCAAACTAAAGACAACATAAGCATCAACGCCCACAAAACAATTGTGTTCTACTCGTGCAACCATCTATGCATAGACACGGCTCGATACCACTATAGGGATTCGTAGCATAGAAACAAAAAAATTTCCTACCGCGAACGCAATCCAAGCCAAGATGCAATCTAGAAGACGGGAGCAACGAGGGATGAACGAGACTAACCCTTGAAGATTTCCAAGCCTACGAGATTAGATCTCGTTGTTGCAGAAGATGATCACTTGCCGCTTTCAAAAGCGCGTAGAAGATCTTGACGGTGCTACAATCGGGCAGCACCTCCGTACTCGGTCACACGTTCGGTGTTGATGAAGACGACGTCCTTCTCCCCGTTCCAGCGGGCAACGGAAGTAGTAGATCCTCCTTGAATCCCGGCAGCACGACGGCGTGGTGTCTGTGTCGATGGAGATCTCCGGCGGAGCTTCGCTAAGCGTTTGCGGGAGAGGTGTAGGAGGAGGGGCGGCTAGGGTTTGGGAGAGGGTGGCCGGCCACTTAGGGGGTGCGGCCAAGCTATGGCTTGAGGTGGCCGCCCCCCTCCCCTTGTCCCTCATTATATAGGTGGAACACCCAAGAGTTGGTCTACAAGTCTTCGAATAAGACCCCAAACCAAAACCTTCCATATGACATGAAACCTACCCAAGGTGGGATTCCCACTTGAGGTGGGATTCCCACCTTTCCTTGGGAGGGGGTGGCCAGCCACTTAGGTGGAGTCCACCTGGGACTCCACCCCCTAGGGCTGGCCGGCCAAGCTAGGTGGAGTCCCTCGGGACTCGCCCCATAGTGATTTATTCCGGACTTTTCTAGAACCTTCCATAAATGCACCGGATCATTTTCAAACTTATAAAATGACTTTCTATATATGAATCTTATTCTCCGGACCATTCCAGAACTCCTCGTGATGTCCTGGATCCCATCCGAGACTCCGAACATAACTTCGAACTCCATTCCATATATTCAATATCTACTAATACGACATCAAACCTTAAGTGTGTCACCCTACGGTTCGCGAACTATGTAGACATGGTTGAGACCTCTTTTCGACCAATAACCAATAGCGGGATCGGAGATCCATAATGGCTCCCATATTCAACGATGACTTAGTGATCGAATGAACCATTCACATACGATACCGATTCCCTTTGTCACACGATATTTTACTTGTCCAGGTTTGATCATTGGTATCTCTATACCTTGTTCAACCTCGTCTCTGACAAGTACTCTTTACTCATACCGTGGTATGTGGTCTCTTATGAACTATTCATATGCTTGCAAGCTATTAGACGACATTCCACCGAGAGGGCCCAGAGTATATCTATCAGTCATCGGGATGGACAAATCCCACTGTTGATCCATATGCCTCAACTCATACTTTCCGGATACCTAATCCCACCTTTATAACCACCCATTTACGCAGTGGCGTTTGATGTAATCAAAGTACCTTTCGGTATAAGTGATTTACATGATCTCATGGTCGAAAGGACTAGGTAACTATGTATCGAAAGCTTATAGCAAATAACTTAATGACGTGATCTTATGCTACGCTTAATTGGGAGTGTCCATTACATCATTCATATAATGACATAACCTTGTTATTAATAACATCCAATGTTCATGATCATGAAACTATGATCATCTATTAATCAACAAGCTAGTTAAGAGGCTCACTAGGGACTCATTGTTGTTTACATAACACACATGTATCAATGTTTCGGTTAATACAATTATAGCATGGTATATAAACATTTATCATAAACACAAAGATATATAAAAACCACTTTTATTATTGCCTCTTGGGCATATCTCCAACAATTAGCACTCTCGCTGCATTGAAGAGTCTGAACTTATCGTGGAACAACTTCAACGGAAAAAATTCCTGAGAAGATTGGGGCTTTAATGCAAGTAGAGTCACTTGACCTATCACACAATGGTTTGTCCGGTGAAATCCCTTCAAGCTTATCGGCTCTCACATCATTGAGTCGCCTGAACCTGTCCTACAACATTCTGAGTGGGAGGATACCTACTGGAAATCAACTCCAAACACTTGAAGACCCGGCATCTATATACATCGGCAACCCTGGCCTCTGCGGTCCTCCTCTCTCGCGGAAATGTGCATCACAACCCGAGCCAATTCCAGGAGACAGCCATGGAGATGCAAGCGATGAAATGGTTTCATTTTTCCCCGCCATGGGTTCTGGATATGTGATGGGTCTCTGGGTGGTCTTCTGCACCCTCTTGTTCAAGAGGAAATGGAGAGTTTTTTGGTACTCGCTGTATGACCGGGCTTATGTGCAAGTGGTTGTTTCCTGGGCTTCCTTGAGAGGTAAAATGGGGTAGAAGCTGAGATCACCAGCACTGATTTGGTCTCATGTATCAATCGATGTTCAAGTATACTAGAAGATTTATCATGTATCAATCTATGTTCAACTGTATTGTACTGGAAGATTTATGATATTTCAATCTACGTCCAAGTATATTGTACTAGAAGATTTATCATGTATCAATCTATGTTCAACTGTATTGTACTGGAAGATTTATGATGTTTCAATCTGTGTCCAAATATATTATACTGGAAGGTTTATCATGTATGAATCAATGTTGAACTAGTCATATATATGTATGTATTTAAGGTTCTTTTCTTCCAACAAAACGCAAAGGGAACTTTGTGTTTCATTTCATTGAAAGGTAGAGTTTGTTACACACCTCCTTTTTTTCGATAAAGGGCATTTTATTACTTAACCTCCTAACAGGTTTACACACAATTTATCACGGATTGGGGAGTTTAGTGAACGTCCGTTGTTGGCAAGACATCTCTCAGCCCGTTTGCACCTGCAGTAGCCTCAGTTTTTTGCTTCCTCTTTAATCTTGGCACACAGGTCTTGAGTTGAAGATTGCGCTCCCTCGACCACACAGTCATTACGATGCTTCCAGAACATCCATGGCACCAGCAACGTCGCAGTCGCCAGCCCTTTGTGCATCGGCTTCGGAGTGTGCTGTCTTGCGGCATGCCACCAATCTATATATAAGGTTTCCTGGATTCTGGCTGACTGAATTTGAACCATGCTGTTGAGGTTTCCCTTTGCAGGCCAAAGCTGAAGCACATACAAGATCAGTTGCAGGATGAAGTGAAGAACATGATGTCTGTCCAACTGCGTCCTCCTACCTCTGGTGGCAGCCGCTACGCCGCAAGGCCTCAGCCTCTACTCGCCCCCGCTCATCGCCTCTTGCAGTCCATTCGGTCGCACGGTTAGTTGCCGCTCTTTCTTCCTGCAGTACTGCAGCATAGCTAATCACACACACTCATGTGGCAACATCTGTTTTCTGGTTGCCGCAGGGAACTGGCATGGTCTCTCGTGTAGTGGGGGTGAGCACCGAGTCCGTGTATACCTTCCTGAGACATCACCTGGCGGCGCTCGAGCCGTTCCTGGGCGCCGCCCTGTATTCTACATCCTGAAGCTCGCAATAGGCTGCTGAGTGCGATCCAAAAGGTGAAATGGCATTTCAAGCTTGGGGCACGGCACCGGGTTCATGATGGGAGACGAACCTACTTCTGGCTGGATTGGTGGACGGGGCGGGGACCCCTCCACCGGCTATTCCCTCGACTCTTCGCCTGCTGTGACAACCACTTTGCCACGGTAGCAGGGGTGAGATCGGAGGGGGGATGGCGCATCAGGTTCCGGAGAGCCTTCGGTACGGACGAGATGGTTGAATGGGAGAACCTCTGCAGAATTTTTGATCTGCACCCTTTCGCCGAAGGGGAGGACCAGGTGATTTGGGCACTGGATCCTTCAGGGGTCTACTCCACACACTCTATGTACCTGAGGCTGTCGCAAGGGGCGGCAGTCACGTACTTCAAGGAAGTCTGGCGCACAAGGGTCCCGCCCAAGATCAGAGTCTTCCTATGGCAATTGATCAGGGGGAAGCTCCCGTCAGGTGAGAAGGTTGCTAAGAGGCAGGGGCCATCTGACGGAAGTTGCACATTGTGTGGCGTGCTGGAAGATTGTGATCACATCTTCTTCAAGTGCCATCTTGCAAGGTTTATGTGGGCAGGGGTGAGGGAACTCCTTCCATGTAACTGGAATCCGACCGGGGTCGGTGATTTCATCGCCATAGTCCAAGGTCTTTCCGGACCTCTCCGTAGGCTAGCTTGGTTTGCTTTCGCAGCCTTAGGCTGGACGCTTTGGAACACGCGTAACAAGTTAGCGATGTAGGGGAAGGTGATCGGACATCCAGCTGATGTGCTCTTCACCATGTCTATCTATATGCAGAGCTGGAGGGTGTTGGTCAGACAGCGGGACAAGGACCTTCTGGACGCGGCACTGGGCGAGCTTAGGCGACTACACACGAGGACGAGGAGGGAGACCACTTGACAGACGATCCTGCGGCTCCACCACCTTGGTTTTCTAGTGTGTTGTGCCCAGGGGGCGGATATATGAGCTACTATTCTAGTGTGTGCGTGGGTGCTGGGCACCAGATGATTATGTTGGTTGTATCGAACTTATGCTTGCCGTTATGGCTTTATTTATAGGGATTTCTATTTTTGTGCCCCTGGTTCGTTAATTGTACTCAGTTTTCCCAGTCTCTTAACTTTTCCTCAGTTTTCCCTCCCTCTAGTTTGAAACCCCTCGCGAGCTCGGACGGAGGGTTGCCATCTGGTCGGAGGCCTTCCGTTACCGGTGACGGCTAGGGAGCCGCGGTGGTTTTGACTTGACCGTTGCTTTCGAAATGTGTTGACTATTGACCGAAGAGCTGACCCAAAGCTTTCCCTCCGCCCGAGACTGGAGGAGCTCACACACCGCCCCTCCGCCGCCACGCCATCCTGCCCACCTACCTTGTGGCGTCGTCCGCCGCCGAGCCCCCCACACCACCCCGGGCTCCGCCTCCACCAGATCTGGATCTACCCATCCTCTTTGAAATTCCGTCTGGTGTGCCGCCTATTCCCGTCAGCCGTGGAGAAGATTGGGAATCGGAGGGATCTAACGCATGGATTCCATCTAGGTAAGCATCGTCTGCCTATGTGAATTAACAGTAGGCAGTTTTTGAGCGCCAATCGTTGTTGCTCAACTAACTGCGTTGCTTTTCGAATAGGATGGATCCAGCGCGGCTTTTCGGCTGGTGGTTAGGCTGGATTCTAGCTACGCGTGATTCTACTGTAAGTAGGTTTGACTTCCACTGCGGTGGTTGCAACCCATCTCGTTAAGGGATTTCAAAGCTAACATCTACGATAAGTACACCTGGAGCTCTATCGATGCAGTTCATTTCGAATATTTCAACAGCCCGGAGGAAGATTTGTTCCACTAATTTCCGAAGACGATGGGAAATTCTTTTTTGCTTTGAATGCTTCTTGACGGTTCGGTAAAATTCGTATCCATGTGGACAGGGGCCAGGCATCATCTGGTGCTGGGGCATCATCAGGTGGTCGGGCATCATGTCTCTCTACTGCTTGCTACGCTAATAGTGTGCGCTGCAGCGCTCCTTGTAGGTCCACAGCAGCACCATCTGTCCCAGTGCTAGTGGTAGCGGATCGTTCGTACGGTCGATGTGGAGGACGATGCTGACATTGAGATCGTCTCCTCAAGATGATGAGGATGAGTTGATGTTTCCTGAATTGGTAGATCGATGCAGTAAGCAGGCAATGGAGGATCAATACATGGAAGATATTGCTTTTGGTGCAAGATTTGATGACACTGATGATGAAGAGAAGAATGAGAATGATGACAGCCTCGTTTTAGCCGATTACGAAGGTGAATACTTGCCAACAATCGAGTGAAACAGGGAGAATCCTTGCGAAGGCACCGTGTTTCAAACGATGATGGACTGCCGTAATGCAATTACTACATATCACATTCTCACTAAGAATAATTATGTGGTTATTAAAAGTGAGCCAGGTAGGTTCACAATTAAATGCCCATACCAAAGGTGTAGGTTTAGGCTGCATGCATCCACAATGCGCAGAAGCAGCTACTACGCCAACCAGTTGTGTATTTAGATCACGGTGTAAAATTTGTTATCTATTACTGACATCCCTTATCATTATGTTTCAGATAAAGAAGAATAAGGAGATCCATAGGTGTCCACCTCTAGGGGAGAGCCAGAGCTGAAAACAAAGCTAGCGAAGACTAGGTGGTTGGCAGATATAATCCTAGATGAGAGAAAATCCTTCACTTGATCCAACAGCACTCATAAAAAAGGTGGTTGAGAAGTATAAAATGGAAGTACCTTACATGAGGATGTTCTATGCAAAGGAAATGGCTCTTGACAAGATCAATGGTCCATGGAATGAAAGCTTTCAGTTACTTTACACTTTCAAAGCTGAAGTGGAGATGGCTAGTCCAGGCAGTGTTGTAGCGATAGACAAGCATACGAGTTCCCTACAAATTGAAAAGCGGGAAAATACAAGGAATGTTTTAGAAGGGCTTTTGTTTGTTTCAAAGCTTGCTGGAAAGGCTTTTTGGACGGTTGCAGGCCTTATTTGGCCATGGATGAATCAGCTCTTTGATAACCCACAAGTATAGGGGATCGCGGCAGTCTTCGAGGGAAGTAAAACCCAAATTTATTGATTCGACACAAGGGGAGGTAAAGAATACTTATAAGCCTTAACAATTGAGTTGTCAATTCATCACCTGAAAAGCACTAGTAACAGGGGTGATGTGAAAAGTAATATGAGAGCAATAGTAATAGTAACACAGCGGTAATATGAGGCAATAATGTATAACACGTAACACAGAGGTGATGGCACCAGAAAATAGTTGATACTACTTCCAATGACATATAGAACAAGTATATGATGATGAGAGATGGACCGGGGTTGTCTACACTAGTGGTAACTCTCAATAAGTGACAAGTGTTGGGTGAACAAATTACAGTTGGGCAATTGATAGGATTCAAAGCATTAAGATAGAACATCAAGATTATTAATCATGTAGGCATGTTTTCCATATATATTCGTACGTGCTCGCAATGAGAAACTTGCACAACATCTTTTGTCCTACCAGCCGGTGGCAGCCCTCAAGGGAATCTACTGGCTATTAAGGTACTCCTTTTAATGAGCACCGACAAAGCATTAACACTTGGTGAAAACATGTGATCCTCATACCACGCCTTCCCCTCCAGTTATCCCGATTCTGTCACTTGGGGCCTTTGGTTCCGGACAGTGACATGTGCATACAACTTGTAAATACAATCTAAGCAATAAGTATAGAGCTTAAATCTAAGATCATGCCACTCGGTCCCTAGTGACAAGCATTAAACATAACAAGATTGCAGCAACAATAACTTCACAAACTTTATAGATAGACTAATCATAATGTATCATCCATCGGATCCCAACAAACACAACACCGATTACATCAGATGAATCTCAATCATGTAAGGCAGCTCATGAGATCATTGTATTGAAGTACATGGGATAGAGAGTACCAACTAGCTAGCTAGAACCGGTAGTCCATGGGGACTACTCACGGGCATGATGGAGCGGTGGCGTCGATGGAATGGCCGGGCACTTCCCCATCCGGCAGTGCCGGAAAGAGATTCTGTCCCCGTTGGAGTTTCGCGATGGCGGCGGCGCCTGGAGTCTGGAGTTTCGTCAATTGGTCTCGAGTTTTAGGTCGGGGCTTATAGGCGAAGAGCGGCGCGGGAGGGGCACGGGGCCCTCCCCATAGGCCGGCGCGGCCGAGGGCTGGCCCGCGCGGCCCTATCGTGTGGGGCCCCCCTGGCTCGCCTCCGACTTGATGTCTGGTCCGTCTCGGTGAATTATGATGTTTGGTCTTCGTTTCGTCTAATTCCGAGAATATTGCCTAAACAGCCTTTCTGGAACCAAAAGCAATGAGAGGAAGCCTTGTGGCATCTTGTTAATAGGTTAGTTAGGAAAACATGAAATCATCATAAAGTGCAAGCAAAACATGTAAGTATTGTCATAAAACAAGCATGGAACATTAGAAATTATGGATACGTTGGAGACGTATCGGCATCCCCAAGCTTAGTTCCTACTCGTCCTCGAGTAGGTAAACGATAAAAAGAATAATTTCTGTAGTGACATGCTACTTACAAACCTTGATCATACTATTACAAAGCATATGAAATGAATTAAGTGACTCAAGGCAATGATTTATAGTTGCTAACAAATAGATAACATATAGCAAAACTTTTCATGAATAGTACTTTCAAGACAAGCATCAAAAAGTCTTGCACAAGAGTTAACTCATAAAGAAATAAATTCAAAGTAAAGGCATCGAAGCAACACAAAGGAAGATTTAAGTTTCAGCAGTTGCTTTCAACTTTCAACATGCGTATCTCATGGATAATTGTCAACATAAAGTAATATGATGAATGCAAATAAGCAAGTATGTAAGAATCAATGCACAGTTGACACAAGTGTTTGCTTCTAAGATGGAAGGAAGTAGGTAAACCGACTCAACATAAAGTAAAAGAAAGGCCCTTCGCGAGAGGAAGCATTGATTGCTATATTTGTGCTAGAGCTTTGGTTTTGAAAACATAAAGAGAGCATAAAAGTAAAAGTTTTGAGAGGTGTTTGTTGTTGTCAACGAATGGTAGTGGGCACTCTAACCCCCTTGCTAGACAAACCTTCAAAGAGCGGCTCCCATTTTATTTATTTTTGGGTGGCACTCCTTCAACCTTTCTTTCACAAACCATGGCTAACCGAATCCTCGGGTGCTGCCAACAATCTCATACCATGAAGGAGTGCCTTTTTATTTTTTTTATTATGATGACACTCCTCCCCACCTTTGCTTTCTCAAGCCATGGCTAACTGAATCCTTCGGGTGCCGTCCAGCAATCATACCATGGAGGAGTGTCTATTTTGGTTAATTAATTTGGGACTGGGAATCCCATTGCCAGCTCTTTTTGCAAAATTATTAGATAGCGGATGAAGCCACTAGTCCATTGGTGAAAGTTGCCCAACAAGATTGAAAGATAAAACACCACATACTTCCTCATGAGCTATAAAACATTGACACAAATTGAGAAGCATTTTGAATTGTTTAAAGGTAGCACTCAAGCAATTTACTTTGGAATGGCAGAAAATACCACATAGTAGGTAGGTATGGTGGACACACATGGCATAGGTTTTGGCTCAAGTTTTTGGATGCACGAGAAGCATTTCCTCTCAGTACAAGGCTTAGGCTAGCAAGGTTATTTGAAGCAAACACAAGTATGAACCGGTACAGCAAAACTTACATAAGAACATATTGCAAGCATTATAATACTCTACTGTCTTCCTTGTTGCTCAAACACTTTTACCGGAAAATATCTAGACCTTAAGAGACCAATCATGCAAACCAATTTTAACAAGCTCTACGGTAGTTCTCCACTAATAGGTTTAAACTACATGGTGCAAGAACTTAATCATGATCTACTTGAGAGCTCAAAACAATCGCCAAGTATCAAATTATCCAAGACAATATGAGGCATTTTCTGTTTCCAACCAAATAACCATAAGTGCTATAGCTTCCAACTTTTGTCATTGAACATTAAAAGTAAAACGAAGAACAAGTGTTCATATGAAAAAACGGAACGTGTCTCTCCCAAACAAGGATTGCTAGGATTCGAATTTATTCAAACACAAACACAAAAATAAAAGCACACAGACAGCTCCAAGTAAAGCACATAAGATGTGTTGAATAAAAATATAGTTTCAATAGAAGAAACTGATAAGTTGATGAAGAAGGGATGCCTTGGGCATCCCCAAGCTTAGACACTTGAGTCTTCTTGAAATATGCAGGGATGAACCAAGGGCATCCCAAGCTTAGACTTTTCACTCTTCTTGATCATATATCATCCTCCTCTTTTGACCTTGAAAACTTCCTTCACACCAAACTTCTCATAAACTTCATTAGAGGGGTTAGTACTCAAAAATTTGAATCCACCTTGGTCCTGTAGTGACACATTGCAAGAACTCAATAAAACATTAGCTACAGCTCCCCACGTCTAGAATGCCTTGCTTAAAGTCCACAAGAGACAATGCAAAAAAACAGAGACATAATCTGCCAAAACAGAACAGCCAGTAAAGACGAATTTTAAGAGTACTTCCGTTGCTCAAATCAGAAAACTCAAAACTAATGAAAGTTGCCATATCTGAGGACACGCACGTAGATTGGCAGATTTTTCTGAGTTACCTACAGAGAATTAGGCCCAGATTCGTGACAGATAGAAATCTGTTTCTGTGCAGAAATCCAAATCTAGTATCAACCTTCGATTAGAGGCTTCACTTGGCACAACATTGCAATAAAATAAAGATAAGTAGAGGTTGCTACAGTAGTAACAACTTCTAAAACACAACAAAACAGTAGAAAAATAAACACATGGGTTATCTCCCAAGAAGTTCTTTCTTTATAGCCATTAAGATGGGCTCGGTAATAAGATGTTAAGCAAAAGAGAGTTGAAGCAAAAGAGAGCATCAAAAAGCAAATTCAAAACACATTTAAGTCTAACCCACTTCCTATGCATAGGAATCTTGTACACAAATAAATTCATGAAGAACAAAGTGAAAAGCATTGGAAGATAAAACAAGAGTAACTTTAAAATTTTCAGCGTATAGAGAGGTGTTTTAGCACCATGAAAATTTCTACAACCATATTTCCCTCTCTCATAATAATTTTCAGTAGCTTCATGAATAAACTCAACAATATAACTATCACATGCAGCATACTTTCCATGATTCACAAACACATAATTTTTATCAATCTCAAAAATAATGGGATCAAAACTTTCAAACCCGCTTTTATCAATAATATAACAAGATGATTGATCAATCTCAAGAGATATGGGACTCATAGATAAAGTCAAGAACTCTCCAATCCCATTTTCATTAGTAGTACAATTAATATTATCAAGTAACATAGGACCATCATCTAGAGCTTTATCATAAACATTCGCTAAGCAAAATTCTTTAGTACCATGCATTTCGACATCAGGCACAAACAAAGCATTATCATAAGATTTATCAAAGTAGCATGGATTATCATAAATAACAGAAGCATAATTATTCTCACAAGTTTTACTCATAGGTACTATTTCAAGAGAATCCACAGGAACATAACATTCAACCTCTTTGGTAAGCATGGAGGACAATCAAATAATGTAAGAGATAAGAGAGTTACTCTCATTAGAAGGTTGGCATGGGTAGCTAATCCATTCTTCCTCCTTTTGTTCGTCACTCTCCTCTTCTTTTTCATCCAGTGAGCTTTCAGGTTCATCAATTTCCTCCTCTTTTTTATCCAATGAGCTTTCAGGTTCATCAATTTCTTCTTCCACAGGTTCCTGCAAATTGTGAGTGCATTCTTGTGCATTAATGAGTCTCTCTTTATAATCAATGATATAAGGATTATCATGTAACTTTCATTGCAAAAATTAAGGATAGAAAGAGACATAATCTTTAAGGTCCTTACAAACAACACAAGTTTCATAATTTTTAACCATGAAAGATTCGATCTCAGAGGCTCCCATAAATATGACAAATTGTTCTACCTCTTCAAACCCAAGATGAATATAGTTATTCCAATTATAGTTCTTAATTAAAACTTCTTCACTAAAGCCACATTGAAATTTCAGATGTTTAGTGTCCTCTTTAGAGCAACAATTTATATCATGGCGTTTAAGCAAGATTTTAGCAATTGTATTCAATTTTTCTATCACAGCACTCATTACCTTACCCGTTCTTGATTCTCTATAATTATTATATAATTCAATAAGCTCCAACATGGTTATGCGTTCTTCCATAACAACAGTTTTTAATTTTTCAATTTTTCAAATTTTTATGGATTTTCGGGTATATAAGAAAAATAGAACAAGACAAAAAGAAACTAAGCAAAAGTAAACTAAGAAAAATAATACTAGACGGAAATAAACTAAGCACAAATAAACTAAACAAAAGTAAACTAAGCAAAACAAAATAAAATAAAATAAAAACAGAGAGAGAGGTAGAGTGTACTCCCGGGTGAACTTATGAGTAGAGCTATGCCTCCCGGCAACGGCGCCAGAAAGCAGTCTTGATAACCCACAGTATGGGGATCGTGGCAGTCTTCAAGGGAAGTAAAACCCAAATTTATTGATTAGAACAAGGGGAGGTAAGAATACTTATAAGCCTTAACGAGTTGTCAATTCAGCTGCACTGGAAAAGCACTAGTAACGGGGTGATGTGAAAGCGTGGTAATATGAGAGCAATAATGTGATAACACATCGTGATAACGATAACACAGAGGTGATGGCACAGAAAATAGTTGATACTACTTCCAATGACATATAGAACAAGTATATGATGATGAGAGATGGACCGGGGTTCCCAGTGATCTACAGTGGTAACTCTCCAATAAGTGACAAGTGTTGGGTGAACAAATTACGAGTTGGACAATTGATAGGATTCAAAGCATTAAGATAGAACATCAAGATTATTAATCATGTGGGCATGTTTTCCATATATAGTCGTGCGTGCTCGCAATGAGAAACTTGCACAACATCTTTTGTCCTACCAGCCGGTGGCAGCCGGGCCTCAAGGGAATCTGGGTATTAAGGTACTCCTTTTAATAGAACACCGGAGCAAAGCATTAACACTTGGTGAAAACATGTGATCCTCACATCAACCTTCCCCTCCGGTTGTCCCGATTTCTACTTCGGGGCCTTTGGTTCCGGACAGTGACATGTGCATACAACTTGTAGATACAATCTAAGCAATAAGTATAGAGCTTAAATCTAAGATCATGCCACTCGGGCCCTAGTGACAAGCATTAAACATAACAAGATTGCAGCAACAATAACTTCACAACCTTTATAGATAGACTAATCACAATATATCATCCATCGGATCCCAACAAACACAACACGATTACATCGAGATGAATCTCAATCATGTAAGGCAGCTCATGAGATCATTGTGTGAAGTACATGGGATAGAGAGTACCAACTAGCTCTGCTAGAACCCGTAGTCCATGGGGGACTACTCACGGAGCATGATGGAGGCGGTGGCGTCGATGGAGATGGCTTCAGGGAGCACTTCCGTCGACGGTGCAAGACGAGTTTCTGGTCCCGAATTGGAGTTTCGCGATGGCGGCGGCGCCTGATGACCCACAATGGTCGTCAATTGGTCTCGAGTTTTTAGGTCGAAAGGGGCTTATATAGGCGAAGAGGCGCGCAGGAGGGGCAGCAGGGGTGCCTCCCCATAGGCAGCGCGGCGAGGGGCTGGCCGCGCGGCCCTGGTGTCGGCGCTCCTCCCCTTCTCCCCTTCGGTGTCCTGGTCCGTCTCGGTGAATTATGATGTTTGGTCTTCGTTTCGTCGAATTTCGAGAATATTGCCCGAACAGCCTTTACGGAACTAAAAATAGACGAGAGCTGACAACTTGGCATCTTGTTAATAGGTTGGTTCCGGAAGCGCATGAAATCATCATAAAGTGCAAGCAAAACATGTAAGTATTGTCATAAAACAAGCATGGAACATCAGAAATTATGGATACGTTGGAGACGTATCACTCTTCATGGCAGGTTTAAAGGAAAGCTAGTTGCTGCTACTGCAGTTGATGGACATAATTGGATGTTCCATGTTGCTTATGGGGTTTTGGAGGTTGAGTCACAGGAAAGTTGGACTTGGTTTCTGCAGAATTTGCGCGACCTTATAGGTCATCCACCAGGACTTGTTATCCACACAGACGCTTGCAAGGTTTGGAGACTGAGGTAGAACAGTATTCCCTGAGGTGTGGAGCACATAGAGATGTATGCGACACTTGATACAGAATTTTACAAAGAAATTCAAGGGTAAAGTTTTTACTAACAACCTATGGCCAGCTTCATACACATGCAACTCTAGGAAGCATCTGTTTCATTTGGATGTGTTGTATAAACAAAAACATGGGGTGAAGGAGTACTTGGATGAACATCATGGTAGGGTGTGGTCAAAAGCCAATTCAATGAAATTTGCAAGGTAGACTATGTAACAAGTAACCTTACGGAGAGTTTCAATTCAAAGGTCAAGTCATTGAAAGGGCTTATGCTGTGGCAAATATTTGATAAGATTAGGCGGATGATCATGATAAAGATCGATCTGCGTCAAAGGTTGCATCCACAAATATCTTTGGCCATCTCATGCTCCCATCTTTGATTAAGTCTTTTTGTGCAGAGCAAAACAATTGAGGATGCAATGCGTCGAAAAGGAATGGAGGCTGAGGTAACCTACACTGACAAAATGCAGTGGAGGTATCCATTGAGTTTGGTTGATAGGACATGTCATTGTAGGGATGGCAGATCCGTGGGATACCTGCATACACGCATTGTTTTCATGGTGTTATGGGGTGAAGATGGTGAAGTTGATCAGTATGTGTCAGAGTATTTCTCTGTTGCCAAATTTTGGGCTGCATATGCTATGAATGTTCCTACCTTGTTGGGAAAAGACCAATGGATGAAAGATAGGGGAGGGACAGTACTCTCGATGTATTGACTAGCAGGAGCTCCGAGGAAGAATAGGATCAGGCTAGTGCAGAGGGTGGTGGATTCGAAAACGTAAGTGCTGTGGAATCCCTGGACACATTGCTAGGCTTTGTAAAAATGCAGTTGACTCAGCTGATGGAATGGAAGATCAGGCGGGAGCAGCAAATGCAGAGGAGAATGAAGCAGCAATTCAACTTGAGATTGAAGCAGCGGTTCAACATGAGGAGATTGAAGCGATGGAAATGCAGAGGAGATTGAAGCAGCAATTGAACATGAGGAGATTGAACCGATGGATCGAGAGCAGAGGAACAGATGGATGTAGAATGGCTTCAACCGATGAGTCAGAGGAGAGGGAACAATATAATCGAGAGTGCCTCGAAAGTACTAAGGCCATGATAGAAGCTAACTTCGCATGGCAGAAGAAAAGCACAAGCCGCGAAGAAGAAGAACAAGAAAGAGGGCAAAAGGAAGGTGAACACAGGTAATATCCCTGGTAGGGTTACGGAGTAAGGTGGTGGCCAAAGTCACACCGAAGAGAAAGATTTTATTGTTCAACATGTTGATTTGTATGAACAATTTGTATTGGGGTTCCCTTTGTATTGGGGATCCCTTTGTGTTGAATTTGTATTGGGATTCCCTGTGTGGGGATGCCTTTGTGTTGAACAATTTGAATTTCTGATGAATTTGAATTTGTATGAACAATTTGTATTGGGGATGCCTTTGTGTTCAACAATTTGAATTTGTATGAACAATTTGTACATTTAAGCCACATTTATCATTTTCTCTAGGGTTTAGGGTTTTAGGGTTTTAGGGTTCAATTCAAAATAATTCAAAACATGGTGGAACCTTCCCATGGAGCCTTGTTATGTTACCTACAACCTAGAGAAATAATAATGGAAAAGGAAATATAGAGATATGAAGTTTTTATGCCAAAAGCTTCAAAACCACTTCCTAGTCCATGAGCTACTAGATATGAAGATGCAGGGCTTTCTACTCAATACACCTCCCAAATAACCACTATGCTTACAAACTTCAAATGAAAATTCGTCACACTTGTGTATCTTTGAATTGCAAACAATATCTAGTCGGCCAAAATGTAATATATTGTTCAAATAACACAATTTTACAATTTTTATGCCAAAAGCTTCAATTTCCCTTAGTCCCTTTATTATTTGTGCCCCTGTTTCTTAGTGTTACTCATTTCCCCCTCCGGGCCCACTTGTTGTACTCATCTTACTCGGTTGCCCTTCATAAACATTTCCTCGCTTTTCCCCCTCTTAGTTCTACTCAGTTTTCCTAACTTGTACTCACTGGCTGATCTCTGATTGGTCGAGATGTATGTCACACGGATCTTGGTTGGTTGAAAGCTCAACGGCTTGCACCGTACGATCATTTATGATCGGACGGCCTGTATATCTCTCTACCACGATGGACGCATACGGAGACAAGAGCGAGCACATACCTACCAACCCTGGCAATCGCATATTCCAGTCGCATCTTCCTCTCCTCTTTCCTCTCTTACTCCGGCGGTCGCGGCCGCGGATCTAACCGTGCGTGCAGCGGTGCGGATCTAACCGTCGTGCGGTGGCGTGCGGCGGCGCGGATCTAAGAGTGCCGTGAGGATCTAACCAGAAATAGTTGAAATGTCTCTCTCATCTCACTTTCGTTTCTCTTCTCGAGATCTGTTGAATGATGAAGAACCCCAAGACGGGGCTGTGCCGATAGTGGTCATCGATGCCACGAACATTGAAGCCATCGCCGACAACATCGCTTCGACGGTGCAGATCCGGCATGTCGGAGCCTGCCGATGTCTCACTTCCGTTGCCCTCCCTCGAGATCCGTTGGCGATGAAGGACAACAGACGTGGCCAGTGCAGCGGTGGTCATCGATGCCCTGAACATTGAAGCCATCGCACACCTTCCTTCGACCTGGGCGCCGATCCGGCCCTCCAGCGAGATCCGTCGGCGATGAAGTACACCAAGGCAGTTGGCCGGTTAAGAGCGGTAGTCATACGATGCCACGAACATTTGAAGCCATTGACACGCGTACGGCACGCGACCGTTGGGGGACCCCAAGTGGAAGGTGTGATGCGTACAGCCGTAAGGTTTCCCTCGGTTAGAAACCAAGGTTTATCGAACCCCCGATGGGAGTCAAAGAAGCACGTTGAAGGTTGATGGCGGCGAGATGTAGTGCGGCGCAACACCGGGGATTCCAGCGCCAACGTGGAACTTGCACAACACAACCAAGATACTTTGCTCCAAACAGTGAGTTGTCAATCTCACCGACACTGTAACAAAGGATTAGATGTATAGTGTGGATGATGATTGTTTGCGAGAAACGATGAAACAAGTATTACGATGGGTGTATTTGAGATGTAAAATTGGATCGGGGTCTGATTCACTATTTCGGTGTCTCTCCCATAAGATAAATAGCATGTTGGGTGAACAAATTACAGTTGGGCACTTGACAAATAAAGAGGGCATGACCATGCACATACATATTATGATGAGTAGTGTGAAATTCAATTGGGCATTACGACAAAGTACATAGACCGCTATCCGACATGCATCTATGCCTAAAAAGTCCACCTTCAGGTTATCATCCGAAACCCTTCCAGTATTAAGTTGCAAACAACAGACAATTGCATTAAGTATGGTGCGTAATGTAATCAACAACTACATTCTCGGACATAGCATCAATGTTTTATCCCTAGTGGCAACAGCACATCCATAACCTTAGGGTTTCTGTCACTCCCCAGATTCCCGGAGACATGAACCCACTATCGAGCATAAATACTCCCTCTTGGAGTTACAAGCATCAACTTGGCCGAGCATCTACTAGTAACGGAGAGCATGCAAGATCATAAACAACACATAGATATAAATTGATAATCAACATAACATGGTATTCTCTATTCATCGGATCCCAACAAACACAACATATAGCATTACAGATAGATGATCTTGATCATGTTCGGCAGCTCACAAGATCGAACAATGAGCACAATGGGGAGAAGACAAACCATCTAGCTACGCTGGACCCATAGTCCAGGGGCTGAACTACTCACTCTCATCACTGCGGGAGGCGACCATGGCGGTGAAGAGTCCTCAGGGAGATGATTCCCCTCTCCGGGTCGGAGACGATCTCCTGAATCCCCGAGATGGGATTGGCGGCGGCGTCTGCGGAAGGTTTTCCGTGTCGTGGCTCTCGATGCGGGGGTTTCGCGAAGAAGGCTATTTGTAGGCGGAAGGACAGGCAGAGTCGGGGGCCACACGAGGGGCCCGGGGGGACAGGTCGGTGCGGCCAAGACCTGGGCCGCGCCCTACCTCCTGGCCGCCTCGTGGCCCCTTCATTGACTCTCCGGTCTTCTGGAAGCTTCGTGTGAAAAAAGGCCTCAGGCGTTGATTTCGTCCAATTCCGAGAATATTTCCTTACTAGGATTTCTGAAACCAAAAACAGCGAAAAACAGCAACTGGCTCTTCGGCATCTCGTTAATAGGTTAGTTCGAGAAAATGCATAAATATGACATAAAGTATGCATAAAACATGTAGATATCATCAATAATGTGGCATAAAACATAAGAAATTATCGATACGTCGGAGACGTATCAAATATGGTTGGCTCTTTTTGGTGGAGAGATGTGCTAAGGCAAGTTGATAATTTTAGAGGAGTGGTTGTGGTTACACATGGCAAGGGGGATACTATTTCTTTCTGGACTGATAATTGGGATATAGCTGACATGGGTAAACAACTGAATATATAGTGAAGACTTTTCATGAATAGTACTTCAAGACAAGCATCAATAGTCTTGCATAAAGGTTAATATAAGCAATATTCAAAGTAAAGGTATGGGAAGCAACACAAGGAAGATGAAGTTTCAGCGGTTGCTTTCAAATCACAACATGTATATCTCATGGATAGTTGTCAATGTAGAGTAATATAACAAGTGCAATATGCAAGTATGTAGGAATCAATGCACGGTTCACACAAGTGTTTGCTTCTTGAGGTGGAAGAGAGATAGGTAAACCGACTCAACGATAAAAGTAAAGAAAGGTCCTTCAAAGAGAGAGGCATCGATTGCTATATTTGTGCCACAAACTTTGATTTTGAAAACATATAGAGAGCAATAAAAATAAAGTTTTGAGAGGTGTTTGTTGTTGCTCAACTGAATGGTAGTGGGCACTCTAACCCCTTGCCGGACAGAGCCCAAGAGCGGCTCCCATTTATTTTATTTTTGTGCGGCACTCCTTCCAACCTTTGCTTTCACAAACCATGGCTGACCGAATCCTCGGGTGCCTGGCCAACAATCTCATACCATGAAGGAGTGCATTTTTATTTTAGTTTTATTATGATGACACTCTCCCCACACACTTTCTCAAGCCATGGCTAACACGAATTCTTCGGGTGCCGTCCAGCAATCACATACCATGTAGGAGTGTCTATTTTGTTAATTAATTTGGGATGGGAATCCCATTGCCAGCTCTTTTTACAAATTTATTGGAAAGCGGATAAACCACTAGTCCATTGTTGAGAAGTTGCCCAACAAGATTGAAAGATAACACACCACATCCTCACCATGAGCTATAAAACATTGACACAAATCAGAGGTAATTTTTGAATTGTTTAAAGGTAGCACTCAAGCAATTTACTTTGGAATGACGGAGAAATACCATGTAGTAGGTAGGTATGGTGGACACAAATGGCATAGTGGTTGGCTCAAGGATTTGGATGCATGAGAAGTATTCCCTCTCGATACAAGGCTTAGGCTAGCAAGGTTATTTGAAACAAACACAAGGATGAAACGGTGCAGCAAAACTCACATAAAAGACAAATTGTAAACATTATAAGACTCTACACCATCTCCTTGTTGTTCAAACTCAATACTAGAAATTATCTAGACCTTAGAGAGACCAAATATACAAACCAAATTTTAGCATGCTCTATGTATTTCTTCATTAATAGGTGCAAAGTATATGATTCAAGAGCTAAACATGAGCACAACAATTGCCAAGTATCACATTATCCAAGACATTTTAGCAAATTACTACATGTATCCTTTTCCAATCATATAACAATTTAACGAAGAAGAAACTTCGCCATGAATATTATGAGTAAAGCCTAAGGACATACTTGTCCATATGCAACAGCGGAGCGTGTCTCTATCCCACACAAAGAATGCTAGGATCCATTTTATTCAAACAAAACAAAAACAAAAACAAGCAGCGCTCCAAGCAAAGCACATAAGATGTGATGGAATAAAAATATAGTTTGGGGAGGAACCGATAATGTTGTCGATGAAGAAGGGGATGCCTTGGCATCCCTAAGCTTAGAAGCTTGAGTCTTCTTGATATATGCAGGGGTGAACCACCGGGGCATCCCCAAGCTTAACTTTCTCTTCTTGATCATGTTGTATCATCTCCTCTCTTGATCCTTGAAAACTTCCTCCACACCAAACTCAAAACAACTCATTAGAGAGTTAGTGCACAATCAAAATATACATGTTCAGAGGTGATATAATCATTCTTAACACTTTTGCACATTGCACAAAGCTACTGAAAGTCAATGGAATCAAAATATCCATCGAGCATGGCAAAACAGGCAATGCGAAATAAAAGGCAGAATCTGTCAAAACAGAACAGTTCGTAAAGACTAATTTTATTGAGGCACCAGACTTGCTCAAATGAAAATGCTCAAATTAAATGAAAGTTGCGTACATATCTGAGGATCACTCACGTAAATTGGCATAATTTTCTGAGTTACCTATAGAGAATTTTGCCCAGATTCGTGACAGCAAAGAAATCTGTTTCTGCGCAGTAATCCAAATCTAGTATGAACCTTACTATCAACGACTTTACTTGGCACAAAAATGCACAAAACTAAGATAAGGAGAGGTTGCTACAGTAGTAAACAACTTCCAAGACTCAAATATAAAATAAAATACTGTAGTAAAAAACATGGGTTGTCTCCCATAAGCGCTTTTCTTTAACGCCTTTCAGCTAGGCGCAGAAAGTGTGTATCAAGTATTATCAAGAGACGAAGTGTCAACATCGTAATTTGTTATAATAATAGAATCAAAAGGTAACTTCATTCTCTTTCTAGGGAAGTGTTCCATACCTTTCTTGAGAGGAAATTGATATTTAATATTACCTTCCTTCATATCAATGATAGCACCAACAAGTTCGAAGAAAAGGTCTTCCCAATATAATGGAACAAGATGCATTGCATTCAATATCCAAGACAACAAAATCAACGGGGACAAGGTTATTGTTAACGGTAATGCGAACATTATCAACTTTCCCAAAGGTTTCTTTGTAGAATGATCAGTAAGATTAACATCCAAATAACAATTTTTCAATGGTGGCAAGTTAAGCATATTATAAATTTTCTTAGGCATAACAGAAATAATTGCACCAAGATCACATAAAGCATTACAATCAAAATAATTGACCTTCATCTTAATGATGGGCTCCCAGCTCGACTTCCTAGGAATAGAAGCTTCGCGTTCTAATTTCTCTTCTCTAGCTTTTATGAGAGCATTTGTAATATGTTTCGTAAAGAAAATATTTATAGCACTAGCATTAGGACTCTTAGCAAGTTTTGTAACTTTATAACTTCAGAGATGTTAAAATCAAAACCAATATAATCTAAAGCAATGGGATCATCATCCCCAATGTTGGAAAAAATTTCAGCAGCTTTATCACAAGGTTCAAGCATTTTAGCGATTTCAGGCAGTTTTCGCGCTTTGCATTAGAAGTGAAACATTGCTAACACCAATTCTTTTACCATTATTAGTAGGAGGTGCAGCAACATGTGGAGCATTAGCATTGCTAGTGGTGGTAATAGTCCAAACTTTAGCTATATTATCTTCTTTTTCATTTTCTTCTCTTTCCCACCTAGCACGCAATTCGGCCACCAATCTTATATTCTCATTAATTCTAACTTGGATGGCATTTGCTGTAGTAACAATCTTATTATTATGATTTTCATGAGGCATAACTTTCGATTTCAAAAGATCAACATCAGCAGCAAGACTATCAACTTTAGAAGCAAGTATATCAATTTCCCCAAGCTTTTCTTCAACAGATTTGTTAAAAGCAGTTTGTGTACTAATAAATTCTTTAAGCATGGCTTCAAGGGGGGGTGTTCCTATTATTGTTGTAAGAATTCCCATAAGAATTACCATAACCGTTGCATTATTACAAGGATATGGCCTATAGTTGTTACTAGAATTGTTCCAATAAGCATTGTTGTTGAAATTATTATTTTTAATGTAGTTGACATCAACATGTTCTTCTTGAGCAACCAATGAAGCTAATGGAACATTATTAGGATCAATATTTGTACTATCATTCACAAGCATAGACATAATAGCATCAATCTTATCACTCAAGGAAGAGGTTTCTTCGACGAAATTTACCTTCTTACCTTGTGGAGCTCTTTCCGTGTGCCATTCAGAGTAATTAATCATCATATTATCAAGAAGCTTTGTTGCTTCACCAAGAGTGATGGACATAAAGGTACCTCCAGCAGCTGAAATTCCACATAAGGTTTGGATGATCATCCAAGTAGTAAGATGGGTTGGGCAATTTTTAAAAGATTTCATTTTTCCCATGCTTGTGCAACATAGGTTCAATTGTTTAAAATTCATTATGCTACTCCTCAAAGATATAATTTTAGCAGGGGATAATATCTACCAATAAAAACATCCTTGCATTTAGTCCATGAATCAATACTATTCTTAGGCGGAGATAGCAACCAATCTTTAGCTCTTCCTCTTAATGAGAAAGGGAACAATTTTAATTTATAATGTCACCATCTACATCTTTATACTTTTGCATTTCACATAGTTCAACAAAATTGTTGAGATGACATGACATCTATGCTAACTTGCTCCTCGCATAACAAGATATAATTTCAAAGAATTCAGTAGGGAGACAATATCTATTCAAGTACACAACTTAGTATTTTCCCATTTTAGCAATTAAATAAAGCAAACTAGATAAAGTAAATGCAAGTAACTAATTTTTTTGTGTTTTTGATAGCAAACAAGAGTAAAACTAGCAACTAATTTTGTGTGTTTTGTTTAGTGCAGCAAACAAAGTTAAATGACAAAAACAAAGTAAAGGGATTGGATGTGGAGACTCCTTAATGTCTTGATAAATTTCTTGACGCACACGTCCGTTGGGAACCCAAGTGGAAGGTGTGATGCGTACTCCCTTTAAAACCAAGGTTTATCGAACAGTAGTTCAAAAGCACGTTGATTGATGGCGGCGAGACGCAACACCAGGATTCGGCGCCAGCGTGGAACTAACACCAAGATAAATTTGTCAATCTCGCTTCTTATAACAAAGGATTAGATGTATAGTGTGGATGCAGAGAACTAGAACAAGTATTGCAGTAGATTGTATTTGATGCCGGGGTCCACAGTTCATAGGGTGTCTCCCAGATAAATAGCATGTTGGGTGAATAAGACAATTGCCAAATAAAGAGGGCATGACCATGCACATACATATTATGATGGTATAGTGAGATTTAATTGGGCACGACAACAGTATGAACCGCTATCCAGCATGCATCTATGGAGTCCACCTAATCTCCGAACCCCCTAGTATTAAGTTGTAACAAGAGACAAACGCGTAATGTAATCAATAACTACATCCTCGGACATAGCATCAATGTTTATCCTAGTGGCAACAGCACATCCATAACCTTTTTCTGTCACTCCCCAGTTTGAACCCACTATCGAGCATAAATACTCCCTCTTGAGTTACAAGCATCAACTTGGCTAGCATCTACTAATAGGAGGCATAGAAACACATAGCAACTAAGTATTCTCTATTCATCGGATTTTGTTTAGTGCAGCAAACAAAGTAGTAAATAAAGTAAAGCAAGACAAAAACAAAGTAAAGAGATTGCGATGTGGAGACTCCCAGCCGTTGTCTTGATCTCCCATGAACGGCGCCGTAAATCAGGCTTGGACACGCTGCACAAAGACGCGACCGCTGGGAACCCCAAGTGGAAGGTGTGATGCGCACACAGCAAGTTTCCCCCGCAAGAAACCAAGGTTATCGAATCCAGTAGGAGTCACAAGAAGCATGTTGAAGGTTGATGGCGGCGAGATGGAGTGCGGCGCGCAACACCAGAGATTCCGGCGCCAACGTGAACCTCGCACAACATTAACCAAGATACTTTGCCTCTAACGAAATGCTGAGGTTGTCAATTCACCGGCTTGTCAGAATAAAGGATTAGATGTGATAGTGTGGATGATGATTGCTTGCAGGAGAACAGTAGAACAAGTATTGCAAAGAGATTGTATTTGGGATGTAAAGAACTGGGACTGGGTCCACAGTTCATTAGCGGTGTCTCTCCCATAAGATAAATAGCATGTTGGGTGAACAAATTAAAGTTGGGCAATTGACAAATAAAGAAGGCATGACCATGCACATACATATTATGAGGAGTATAGTGAGATTTAATTGGGCATTACGACAAAGTACATAGACCGCCATCCACATGCATCTATGCCTAAAAAGTCCACCTTCGTGTTAGCATCCGCACCCCTTCCACATTAAGTTGCTAACAACATACAATTGCATTAAGTATTGCGTAATGTAATCAATAACTACATCCTCAGACATAGCATCAATGTTTTATCCCTAGTGGCACAAAGACATCCATAAATCTTAGGGGTTCTTGTCAATTTCCGTATTCACTACGGAGACATGAACCCACTATCGAGCATAAATACTCCCTCTTGGAGTTACAAGCATCTACTTGGCAAGAGCATCTACTAGTAACGGAGAGCATGCAAGATCATAAACAACACATAGATATAAATTAATAATCAACATAGTATTCTCTATTCATCCGATCCCAACAAACACAACATATAGCATTACAGATAGATGATCTTGATCATGTTCGGCAGCTCACAAGATCCGACAATGAAGCACAATGAGGAGAAGACAACCATCTAGCTACTGCTATGGACCCATAGTCCAGGGGTGAACTACTCACTCATCACTCCGAGGCGACCATGGCGGTGAAGAGTCCTCCGGGAGATGATCCCCTCTCCGGCAGGGTGTCGAGGCGATCTCCTGAATCCGCCGAGATGGGATTGGCGGCGGCGTGCGTCTCCGGAAAGTTCTTCCGATCGTGCCTCGCATCGCGGTTTCGCGACGAAGGCTATTTGTAGGCGGAAGGTAGGTCAGAAGCCACACGAGGGGCCTAGAGACGTGCCCGGGCCAAGACCTGGGCTCGCCGCCTCTACCTCCTGGGTCGCCTCGTGGCCCCACTTCTGACTCTCCGGTCTTCCGGAAGCTTGCAGAAAATAGGCCCCCGGGCGTAAGTGATTTCGCCCAATTCCGAGAATATTTCCTTAATAGGATTTCTGAAACCAAAATAGCAGAAAAAACTGGTTCTTCGGCATCTCGTTAATAGGTTGTTCCGTAAAATGCATAAATATGACATAAAGTATGCATAAAACATGTAGATATCATCAATAATGTGGCATGGAACATAAGAAATTATCGATACGTCGGAGACGTATCAGCCATCACCTGCAACCGCGCTGCAAAGCCGCCGATCCAGCCCTCCGCAGATCCGTCGCTGATGAAGTACACCAAGACAGCGGCGGTTCCGACAGTGGTCATCGATGCCACGAACACTGAAGCCATCGCCGATAACACGCTTCAACCGGATGGCGCAGATGACCACCCTCAGCCGCCCGTCGACCCGGCCTTTCTTGCCCATCGCTGCGCGGCCGTGTTCGACGCCGCAAATTGAGATAAATTATGATAAATTTGTATTTTTCAATTTCCAATTGGGATAAAATTGTTCGAACTACTACCACCGTCTCAAAAAAAGCTTCTTCACGTTCTTGATGTGTCCATGTACATCCGTATGTATGATTTGAATTCTATCCCAACTTGATTGGGAAGATATTGATATGTATTTGATCCGAGAGGCTGGTACATGCTTTCACTTTTGGGATCCCTTCACTTTTATAAAATGTTCATGCATGCTAAAATTATCGTGCGCATTACTTAGAAGTATAGGGGGGGTATCGTAGTATCTTCGATAAGTAAGAATGCTCGATCCCAACGAGGAGCAAAGGTGTCAGCGATGAAGGATTCACTAAAATGCTCACGACAAGTATTCAGGGTTTTGATGTAACAGTTGAATAAAGTACGAGTAAGTAAAGTGCGAGAGAAATAATTGCAGAGTGGCCCAATCCTTTTTAGCACAAAGGACAAGCCGGTTTGTTTACTTATAATGACCAAACGTTCTCGAGGACACACGGGGATTTTAGTCTAGTGCTTTCGCTACATACGGCTAAATAATCTTCATTGTTATGATAAGTGTTGTGTGGGTGAACCTATGCTAATGTACCGCCCTTCCTAGGACTAATACATACTTGTGATTATACCCCTTGCAAGCATCCGCAACTACAAGAAAGTAATTAAGAATAAATCTAACCACAGCCTTAAACTCAGAGATCCTGCTATCCCTCCTGCATCGATATACCAACGGGGTTTAGGTTTCTGTCACTCCGGCAACCCCGCAATTGGCAAACGAGTACAAGATGCATTCCCTAGGCCCATAAAGGTGAAGTGTCATGTAGTCGACGTTCACATGACACCACTAGAAGAATAACACCACAACTTAAATATCATAACATTGAATATTAATCAACCATAGTTCACTACTAACATTTAGACTTCACCCATGTCCTCAAGAACTAAACGAACTACTCACGAGACATCATATGGAACATGATCAGAGGTGATATGATGATGAATAACAATCTGAACATAAACCTTGGTCCAACGGTTTCACTCAATAGCATCAATAACAAGTAGAAATCAATACCGGGAGAGTTTCCCCTATCAAACAATCAAGATCAAACCCAAATTGCTACGGCGGTGACGATGTCCAGCGGTGGAGATGGTGATGATGGTGGAGGATGATGATGATGGTGATGGAGATGATGTCCAGCTCGATGACGGACGATGGCGTCGATTTCCCCCAGAATCCCCCGAGCGGATCTCAGCCCGCCTGAGCTCTTTTCTCTCTCCGTGTTCTCCGCCCCAGCAGGCGGCTGTAACTCTTCGAGGTACCCTCAGGCTTAGGTCTTCGGGACGAAGGATTTCGCGAAGAAAAGGAGGCGAAAGAGGCTGGGGCTCCCTCACCAGGGTGCGGCTGTGCCATGGGCCGCACCGCCCTATGGTCTGGGCCCACCTTGGGTCCAGTGGCTCCCCCTTCTGGCTTCCTTCGTCATCTGGAAAAATATGATTTTTGGTATAATTTCCTTCCACAGTTGATCTTCCGAAATATTGCGTTCTGACGGTGCTTTTTTCCAGCAGAATCCTGGCTCCGGTGCTCGATCCTCCAATAATGATGAAACATGCAAAATAGATGAAATAACATAACTATTATGTCCAAATATGAAATATATCAATGAATAACAGCAAATTATGATACAAAATAGTGATGCAAATTGGACGTATCAACTCCCCCCAAGCTTAGACTTCGCTTGTCCCCAAGCGAAACTGAACTCGATAAACAGGACCACATGTTTATGGAGTGAAGAGTCGATAAATAAAATACGGACAAGAAGCATCATATTCATTCACACAAGATATTCTAGTAAACAACTTCCTCATATAACTCAACTTGAAACAAGTACAAAGTAATCACAAATAAAGGTGCATAAGAAATCATAGTTGGTGATGGCAAACTTCGTTCTTGGTCAGAGAACAATTAACAGATTATACTTATCTCATTGAGCAGCGCTCTCATGTTAAAGTTTATATGGCACAACTTGCATACTCAATCATAATAGTCTCCTCATGATCATTGATAACTTGCAAAGCTATATTCATTCAGATAAAACTTGTACTAAACAAGGAAGAATAAAAGACATGATGAAGCAAATCACAATATAATGGTTTGATCACAACTACTCAAATGCTTGCTTGAGATGGAGGGAAATAGGTTTACTGACTCAACATAAAGTAAAAGACAGGCCCTTCGCAGAGGGAAGCAGGGATTAAATCATGTGCTAGAGCTTTTTCAGTTTTGAAATCATATAAAGAGAATAAAAGTAACATTTTGAGAGGTGTTTGTTGTTGTCAACGACTGGTAGCGGGTACTCTAACCCCCTTGCCAGACAAACCTTCAAAGAGCGGCTCCCATTTTATTTTTATTTTGTGTGGCACTCCTTCCAACCTTTCTTTCACAAACCATGGCTAACCGAATCCTCGGGTGCCCGCCAACAATCTCATACCATGAAGGAGTGCCTTTTTATTTTAGTTTTATTATGATAACACTCCCCCCAACCTTTGCTTACACAAGCCATGGCTAACCGAATCCTTCGGGTGCCGTCCATCAATCACATACCATGGAGGAGTGTCTATTTAGTTTAATTAATTTGGGACTGGGAATCCCATTGCCAGCTCTTTTTGCAAAATTATTGGATAAGCGGATGAAACCACTAGTCCATTGGTGAAAGTTGCCCAACAAGATTGAAAGATAAAACACCACATACTTCCTCATGAGCTATAAAACATTGATACAAATAAGAGATAATAAGTTTTGAATTGTTTAAAGGTAGCACACGAAGTATTTACTTGGAATGGCGGAAAATACCATGTAGTTGGTAGATATGGTGGACACAAATGGCATAGGTTTGGGTTAAGGTTTGGATGCACGAGAAGTATTCCCTCTCAGTACAGGTCTTTGGTTAGCAAGGTTAATTAGCAAGCATAAGAGTCGAAGGAAACAAACAAATATACATGTGATAGAAACAATCATGCATCTTCCTTGTAAGCACAAACAGTTTTAACTTCAGAAGAATAAGCTATGAGCTAACATGAAAGAAAGACAATGAAATAACTACATGTATTTCTCTTTTCTATTTAAACCTCAAAGTGTTGTTGCTATTGACCAATGCTAAGTTTGCCAAAACCAAATAGATTTATTCAATGCTCCCAAAGTGATACCAATACTAACAACAAGGTAAATCATATAATAGAGATTGCAAACTAAAATAAGATGTGCAATATGTAAATGATAAGACTTCTCATTAATATTCCATAACGATAACTCACACCAAGGGATACATAGACAACCAACTAAAGGAGAGATACTTCCAAACTGCAACCCATCTTATATGATAACTTCCCTACTCATGATATGACACTACTTGACAAATAAAAGTAAAAAGGTAGTGATGATGTGATACCGCGGCACTCCCCAAGCTTGGAACAAACCAAGGGGATGCCAATACCGATGATGAATTACTCCTTCGGCGATGGTGGTGATGAACTCCTCCCGCGCTTCTTACAGATCTCCTTCAGCTTCAGTTTCTCAGCTTGGCAATTCTGCACTAAGACTCGAAGAGATTCATTGTTATCTGAAGTTGGCGATGATGACCTTGTGATGTGAATCGAGTGGTATTCCAGCATTCTTCGGAGACGGCAATTCTCCTCCTGAGTATCTCCACTTTCTTAGAGCAATTTATGATCACAAAACTCATCGCGTAGTCCGTATTGCAAGATTTGCTCCCAACGGCTTGCTGCTCTTGTTTTGATGGCACCTCTTCACTTCTTCCTCCGAAAGCCCCTTGCCCTTGTTGTTGGAGGCCATGGTGCTTCTAGACCGAAAACAGATCCTGGCAGAAACAGCTCAAAACAAAACACGTCGAGAAAACGATATACGGACCTCCAGGGGTCCGGGGGATTATATAGCAAAAAATTTCACGACGAAAGGAAAGTACCGATCGAACCAGAGTCGGAAAGGCTACGAGGCGGCCAGCTCATAGGGCGGCGCGGCCTGGGCCGGCCGCCGGCCTATGGTGGCACGCCTCGCGCGTCTTTTCCACTCCGCTTCGATCTCGTAATTTTTCATATTTTCCAAAAACAGCAAAAATATTGTTCGGAAAGTAAATTGCGAACTTTTTATTACCAGTACTGTTACCTATTCAAAGTCGAGTTCTGGCGGACTGTCAATTTGTCCTTTGATGAAAGCCTCCGGTGTTTCCACTTGAATAATATCAACATCAACATTATAGGAATCACCCGAGATATAATGCTTGAGTCTTTGTCCATTCACCACTTGTGTAGCATTGCCTTGGAGAGAGCTAATTTTGATTGCTCCTGAACGATACACCTCCTCAACAACATATGGTCCTTCCCATTTCGAGAGTAATTTCCCTGCAAAGAATCTGAGACGAGACCGATACAATAGGACTTTATCCCCAATATTAAATTCTCTTTTGATAATCCTTCTATCATGCCATTTTTTAACTTTCTCTTTAAAGAGTTTAGCATTTTCATAAGCTTCACTTCTCCATTCATCTAGAGAACTCAATTGTAGCAACCTCTTATTACCGGCAAGTTTAGGATCTTTATTTAATTCTCTAACAGCCCAATAAGCTTTGTGCTCTAGTTCTAAAGGTAAATGACAAGCTTTCCCATAAACCATTTTATAAGGTGACATTCCCATGGGATTTTTATAAGCAGTTCTATAAGCCCAAAGTGCATCCTTCAATTTACTAGCCCAATTCTTTCTAGTTTTATTAACAGTCTTTTGCAAGATAGATTTAATCTCTCTATTTGATAATTCTACTTGCCCGCTAGTTTGAGGATGATAAGCGGAAGCAATTCTATGATTAATACCATATCTAGCAAGAGTTTTTCTAAAACCACCATGAATAAAATGAGAACCTCCATCAGTCATAATATATCTAGGAACTCCAAATCTAGGAAAAATAATATCTAAAAGCATTCTTAAAGAGGTCTCACCATCGGCACTTTTTGTAGGTATGGCTTCCACCCATTTAGTAACATAATCAACAGCAACAAGTATATGAGTGTTACCTTCTGAAGAGGGAAAAGGTCCCATGAAGTCAAATCCCCAACAATCAAACGGTTCAATAACAAGAGTATAATTCATAGGCATTTCATTGCGTCTAGAGATATTACCAACCCTTTGGCATTCATCACAAGATAAAATAAACTTCCTGCATCTTTGAAGAGAGTTGGCCAATAAAAACCTGATTGTAGAACCTTTTGCGCGGTTCTTTCTCCGGCGTGATGTCCTCCATAAGCACTACCATGACATTTACTCAATATCTCTTGTTGTTCATATTCGGGAACACATCTTCGCAGAATACCATCCACTCCTTCTTTATATAAGTGTGGGTCATCCCAGAAATAATGCCTCAAGTCATAAAAGAATTTCCTCCTTTGTTGAGCTGAAAAGGTTGGAGGCAAATACTTGGAAACAATAAAGCTAGCATAATCAGCATACCAAGGACTGTCTCGCGAACTCACCTTTATTGCAGCCAATTGTTCATTTGGAAAACTATCATTAACAGGAACAAGATCATAAGCAATATTTTCCAATCTAGACAAATTATCAGCAACAGGATTATCAGCACCTTTCCTATCTACAATATGTAAATCAAATTCTTGCAAAAGAAGTACCCATCTAATAAGCCTTGGCTTAGCATCTTTCTTTTGCATAAGGTATCTAATTGCAGCATGATCAGTATGAAATAGTAACTTTTGAATCAACAATATAGGATCTAAACTTATCACAAGCAAAAACTACAACTAACAATTCCTTTTCAGTAGTAGCATAATTTCTTTGAGCAGCATCAAGAGTTTTACTATCATAATGAATAACATTCAATTTTTTATTTACTCGCTGTCCAAGAACAGCGCCTACAGCAAAATCACTAGCATCACACATAATTTCAAATGGTAAGTTCCAATCAGGAGGTTCAACTATAGGAGCAGTTGTTAAGGCTTTCTTTAGAGTTTCAAAAGCTTCCTTACAATCATCATCAAAAACAAAAGGTACATCTTTTTGAAGAAGATTAGTAAGAGGCTTTGAAATCTTGGAGAAATCTTTAATAAACCTCCTATAAAACCCAACATGACCAAGAACACTACGAATACCTTTAACATCCCTAGGATAGGGCATCTTCTCAATTGCTTCAACTTTAGCTCTATCAACTTCAATACCTCTCTCGGAAATTTTATGTCCCAATACAATTCCTTCATTAACCATAAAGTGGCATTTCTCCCAATTAAGAACAAGGTTAGTTTCTTCACATCTCTGCAAAACTTTATCGAGGTTTCGCAAGCAATTATCAAAAGAATTCCCATAGACAGAAAAAATCATCCATGAATACCTCTACAATACTTTCGCAAAACCATGAAAAATAGCAGACATGCATCTTTGAAAAGTAGCAGGAGCATTACATAAACCAAAAGGCATACGCCTATAAGCATAAGTTCCATAGGACAAGTGAAAGTGGTTTTCTCTTGATCTTTAGCTTTAACAGCAATTTGTGAAAACCCAGAATAACCATCAAGAAAGCAAAAATGAGTATTTTTAGATAACCTTTCTAACATTTGATCAATAAAAGGCAAAGGGTAATGATCTTTCTTAGTAACCTTATTAACTTTTCGATAATCAATGCACATTCTATACCCTACAACTACTCTTTGAGGTATGAGCTCATCATTATCATTAGGCACAACAGTCATTCCTCCTTTCTTAGGAACACAATGCACAGGACTAACCCATCTACTATCAGCAATAGGATATATAATACCAGCTTCAAGAAGTCGTAATACCTCATTTCTTACCACATCCTTCATCTTAGGAATTAGACGACGCTGAGGTTCAACAACAGGCTTCGCATCATCTTCCATATTAATGGCGTGTTGGCAAATTGAGGGAGAAATCCCCTTCAAATCATCAAGAGTGTAGCCAATAGCACCTCGGTGTTTCTTCAATATTTCCAATAGCCTTTCTTCTTCAAACTCTGTAAGCTTAGAACTAATAATAACAGGATATATTTTCTTATCATCAATATGAGCATATTTAAGATTATCAGGCAAAGGTTTTAAATCAAAGACAGGATCTTCCTTCGGTGGCGGTGTTGTACCCAGATCTTCCACTGGTAAATCATGCTTGAGAATAGGTTGGTGATGTCTACGTTCCCCCTCCTTTCCTGTAGACAGTGTTGGGCCTCCAAGAGCAGAGGTTTGTAGAACAGCAGCAAGTTTTCCCTTAAGTGGATCACCCAAGGTTTATCGAACTTAGGGAGGAAGAGGTCAAAGATATCCCTCTCATGCAACCCCGCAACCACAAAGCAAGAAGTCTCTTGTGTCCCCAACACACCAAATAGGTGCACTAGTTCGGCGAAGAGATAGTGAAACACAGGTGGTATGAATATATATGAGCAGTAGCAACGGTGCCAGAAAATAGCTTGCTGGCGTGTAGTTGATGGTGGTAGTATTGCAGCAGTAGTAACGCAGTAAAACAATAAACAAGCAGTAGTAACTCAGCAGTATTTAGGAACAAGGCCTAGGGATTACACTTTCACAGTGGACACTCTCAACATTGATCACATAACAGAATAGATAAATGCATACTCTACACTTTTGTTGGATGATGAACACATTGCGTAGGATTACACGAACCCTCAATGCCGGAGTTAACAAGCTCCACAATAATGCTCATGTTTAAGTAACCTTATAGTGTAAGATAGATCAAAGGACTAAACCAAGTACTAACATAGCATGCACACTGTCACCTTCATGCATATGTAGGAGGAATAGATCACATCAATATTATCATAGCAATAGTTAACTTCGCAATCTACAAGAGATCATGATCATAGCATAAACCAAGTACTAACACGGTGCACACACTGTCACCTTTACACACGTGCAGGAGGAATAGAACTACTTTAATAACTTTGCTAGAGTAGCACATAGATAGTAGTGATACAAAACTCATATGAATCTCAATCATGTAAAGCAGCTCATGAGATCATTGTATTGAAGTACATAGTAGAGAGATTAACCACATAGCTACCGGTACAGCCCCGAGCCTCGATGGAGAACAACTCCCTCCTCATGGGAGCAGCAGCGGTGATGAAGATGGCGGTGGAGATGGTAGCGGTGTCGATGGAGGAGCCTTCCGGGCACTTCCCCGCTCCGGCAGGTGCCGAACAGAGACTCCTCGTCCCCCATCTTGGCCTCGCATAGCGGCGGCTCGGAAGGTTTCTGGTTTTCGCAATCGTTCGAGGTTTTTAGGTCAGGGGCTTTATATAGGCGAAGAGCGGCGCAGAGGGTCAAGGGGCGATGACACCATAGGCGGCGTGGCTGGGGCCCGTCGCGCCGCCTAGGTCCTAGGGCCCGAGTGCCCTCCTCGTCCTTCCCGGTGTTCCGATGCTTCCGGTGAAAATAGGAACCGGGCGTTGATTTCGTCGATTCGAGAATATTTTGTTACTAGGATTTCTGAAACCAAAAACAGCAAAAACTGGCACTTCGGCATCTTGTTAATAGGTTAGTTCCAAGAAATGCACGAATATGACATAAAGTGTGCATAAAACATGTAGATAACATCAATAATGTGGCATAGAACATAAGAAATTATCGATACGTCGGAGACGTATCAGCATCCCCAAGTTCTGCTCGTCCCGAGCAGGTAAAACGATAACAAAGATAATTTCTGGAGTGACATGCCATCATAACCTTGATCATACTATTTGTAAAGCATATGTAGTGAATGCAACAATCCAAGACAATGGTAATGACATGAGTAAACAACTGAATCATAAAGCAAAGACTTTTCATGAATAGTATTTCGAGACAAGCATCAATAAGTCTTGCATAAGAGTTAACTCATAAAGCAATAATTCAAAGTAAAGGTATTGAAGCAACACAAAGGAAGATTAAGTTTCAGGTTGCTTTCAACTTGTAACATGTATATCTCATGGATATTGTCAACATAGAGTAATATAATAAGTGCAATAAGCAAGTATGTAGGAATCAATGCACAGTTCACACAAGTGTTTGCTTCTTGAGGTGGAGAGAAATAGGTGAACTGACTCAACATTGAAAGTAAAAGAATTGTCCTCCATAGAGGAAAAGCATCGATTTATATTTGTGCTAGAGCTTTGATTTTGAAAACATGAAACAATTTTGTCAAGGTAGTAATAAAGCATATGTATCATGTAAATTATATCTTATAAGTTGCAAGCCTCATGCATAGTGTACTAAATAGTGCCCGCACCTTGTCCTAATTAGCTTGGACTACCGGATCATCACAATGCACATGTTTTTACCAAGTGTCACAAAGGGGTACCTCTATGCCGCCTGTACAAAGGTCTAAGGAGAAAGCTCACATTGGATTTCGCTATTGATTATTCTTCAACTTAGACATCCATCGGGGACAACATAGACAACAGATACTCCTCTTTTATGCATAAGCATGTAACAACAATTAATAATTTTCTCATTTGAGATTGAGGATATATGTCCAAAAGGAACTTCCACCATGGATCATGGCTTTAGTTAGCGGCCCAATGTTCTTCTCTAACAATATGCATGCTTAACCATAAGGTGTAGATCTCTCTTACTTCAGACAAGACGGACATGCATAGCAACTCACATGAAATTCAACAATGAATAGTTGATGGCGTCCCCAGTGAACATGGTTATCGCACAACAAGCAACTTAATAAGAGATAAAGTGCATAATTACATATTCAATACCACAATAGTTTTTAAGCTATTTGTCCCATGAGCTATATATTGTAAAGGTGAATGATGGAATTTTAAAGGTAGCACTCAAGCAATTTACTTTGGAATGGCGGAAAATACCATGTAGTAGGTAGGTATGGTGGACACAAATGGCATAGTGGTTGGCTCAAGTATTTTGGATGCATGAGAAGTATTCCCTCTCGATACAAGGTTTAGGCTAGCAAGGCTTATTTGAAACAAACACAAGGATGAACTGTGCAGCAATACTCACATAAAATACATATTGAAAACATTATAAGACTCTACACCGTCTTCCTTGTTGTTCAAACTCAATACTAGAAATTATCTAGACCTTAGAGAAACCAATTATGCAAACCAAATTTTAGCATGCTCTATGTATTTCTTCATTAAAGGTGCAAAGTATATGATGCAAGAGCTTAAACATGAGCACAAAAATTACCAAGTATCACATTACCCAAGACATTATAGCAATTACTACATGTATCATTTTCCAATTCCAACCATATAACAATTTAACGAAGAGGAAACTTCGCCATGAATATTATGAGCTAAGAACACATGTGTTCATACGAACCAGCGGAGCGTGTCTTCTCCCACACAAGCATGATGTAATCCAATTTATTCAAACACAAACAAAAACAAAAACAAACCGACGCTCCAAGCAAAGTACATAAGATGTGACCGAATAAAAATATAGTTTCAAAGAGAACCCGATAATGTTGTCGATGAAGAAGGGGCATCCCCAAGCTTAGAGCGCTTGAGTCTTCTTAGAATATGCAGGGGTGAACCACGGGGCATCCCCAAGCTTAGAGCTTTCACTCTTTTTGATCATATATATCATTCTCCTCTCTTGACCCTTGAAAACTTCCTCCACACCAAACTCAAACAAACTCATTAGAGGGTTAGTGCACAATAAAAATTAACATATTCAGAGGTGACACAATCATTTTTAACACTTCTGGACATTGCATAATGCTACTGGACATTAGTGGATCAAAGAAATTCATCCAACATAGCAAAAGAGGCAATGCAAAATAGAAGGCAGAATCTGTCAAAACAGAACAGTTCGTATTGACGAATTTTAAAATGGCACCAGACTTGCTCAAATGAAAATGCTCAAATTGAATGAAAGTTAAGTACATATCTGAGGATCACTCACGTAAATTGGCATAATTTTATGAGTTACCTACAGAGAATTTTGCCCAGATTCGTGACAGCAAAGAAAACAGTTTCTGTGCAGTAATCCAAATCTAGTATTGACTTTTCTATCAACGGCTTTACTTGGCACAACAAAACACAAAACTAAGATAAGAGGTTGCTACAGTAGTAAACAACTTCCAAGACACAAATATAAAACAAAGTACTGTAGCAAAATAACACATGGGTAATCTCCCAAGAAGTTCTTTCTTTATAGCCATTAAGATGGGCTCAGCAGTTTTAATGATGCACTCGCAAGAAATAGTATTTGAAGCAAAAGAGAGCATCAAGAGGCAAATTCAAAGCACATTTAAGCCTAACATGCTTCCTATGCATAGGAATCTTGTAAATAAACAAGTTCATGAAAAGCAAAGTAACAAGCATAGGAAGATAAAACAAGTGTAGCTTGAAAAATTTCAGCACATAGAGAGGTGTTTTAGTAACATGAAAATTTCTACAACCATATTTTCCTCTCTCATAATTTCAGGAGCAACATGAGCAAACTCAACAATATAACTATCAAATGAAACATTCTTATCATGAGTCTCAGGCATAAAATTATTACTCTCCACATAGGCATAATCAATTTTATTAGTAGTGGGAGCAAATTCAACAAAGTAGCTATCATTATTATTCTCATCAAGTGTAGGAGGCATAGTATAATCACAACAAAATTTACTCTCCATAGTAGGTGGCACCAAAAGACCACTATCATTATAATCATCATATATGGGAGGCAAAGTATCATCAAAGAAAATTTTCTCCTCAATGCTTGGGGGACTAAAAAGATCATGAAAACCAAATTTCCCAAGCTTAGAACTTTCTATATTATTATCAACAATGGTGTTCAAAGCGTTCATACTAATATTACTACCAGCATGCAAATAAGATTCCATAGGTTTTTTAATTTTCGCATCAAACAATCCATGTTTTAAATCAGGAAATAGAAATAGAAGCTCATTCTTGTCCATTATGCCAAACTAGTGTAAACAAGAAACAAAAAGATGCAATTGCAGGATCTAAAGGAAATAGCTTCAAGTACTTACAGGGGGAAATAGCTTAGTAGCCGAGATCCAGTGTGAGTACCTTTTACCTTTCCTCCCTGCACAATCGGCGCCTTAAAATAGCTTTGATGTCTACGTTCCCCTCCTTTCCTCAGACAGTGTTGGGCCCAAGAGCAGAGGTTTGTAGAACAGCAGCAAGTTTTCCCTTAAGTGGATCACCCAAGGTTTATCGAACTCAGGGAGGAAGAGGTCAAAGATATCCCTCTCATGCAACCCTGCAACCACAAAGCAAGAAGTCTCTTGTGTCCCAAACACACCAAATAGGTGCACTAGTTCGCGAAGAGATAGTGAAATACAGGTGGTATGAATATATATGAGCAGTAGCAACGGTGCCAGAAAATAGCTTGCTGGCGTGTAGTTGATGGTGGTAGTATTGAGCAGTAGTAACGCAGTAAAACAGTAAACAAGCAGTTATAGCAGTATTTAGGAACAAGGCCTAGGGATTACACTTTCACTAGTGGACACTCTCAACATTGATCACATAACAGAATAGATAAATGCATACTCTACACTTTTGTTGGATGATGAACACATTGCGTAGGATTACACGAACCCTCAATGCCGGAGTTAACAAAGCTCCACAATAATGCTCATGTTTAAGTAACCTTATAGTGTAAGATAGATCAAAGGACTAAACCAAGTACTAACATAGCATGCACACGGTCACCTTCATGCATATGTAGGAGGAATAGATCACATCAATATTATCATAGCAATAGTTAACTTCGCAATCTACAAGAGATCATGATCATAGCATAAACTAAGTACTAACACGGTGCACACACTGTCACCTTTACACACGTGCGGAGGAATAGAACTACTTTAATAACTTTGCTAGAGTAGCACATAGATAGTAGTGATACAAAACTCATATGAATCTCAATCATGTAAAGCAGCTCATGAGATCATTGTATTGAAGTACATAGTAGAGATTAACCACATAGCTACCGGTACACCCCGAGCCTCGATGGAGAACTACTCCCTCCTCATGGAGCAGTAGCGGTGATGAAGATGGCGGAGATGGCAGCGGTGTCGATGGAGGAGCCTTCCGGGGCACTTCCCCGCTCCGACAGGGTGCCGGAACAGAGACTCCTGTCCCCCAGATCTTGGCCTCGCGATAGCGGCGGCTCTGGAAGGTTTCTGTGGTTTTCGCCAATCGTTCGAGGTTTTTAGGTCAGGGGCTTTATATAGGCGAAGAGGCGGCGCAGGAGGGTCGAAGGGGCGACGACACCATAGGCGGCGCGGCCAGGCCCGGGCCGCGCCGCCTAGGGTCCTGGGGGCCCATGTCCCCTCCGGTCCTTCCCGGTGTTCGGATGCTTCCGGTGAAAATAGGAACTTGGGCGTTGATTTCGTCCGATTCCGAGAATATTTCGTTACTAGGATTTCTGAAACCAAAAACAGCAGAAACAGAACGACACTTCGGCATCTTGTTAATAGGTTAGTTCCAGAAAATGCACGAATATGACATAAAGTGTGCATAAAACATGTAGATAACATCAATAATGTGGCATAGAACATAAGAAATTATCGATACGTCGGAGACGTATCAGTTGGCGAAGAAAAATTTCTTCAAGCTCATCTCTTTCTTTCCTAAAAACTTCACTCTCGCTATTCTCCAAGTGTTGCTGCAAAGGATTATTAGGAACAAGAACAATAGATGCACACTGCTCCATTTTAAAATCATTATTAGGCAAATCAGCTTTATAAGGAGTTTTGGTGAATTTAGAGAAGTTAAACTCATAAGATTCACCAGCAAATTTAGTCAAAATTTTCTCTTTCTTGCAATCTATAATAGCTCCACAAGTATTTAGAAAAGGTCTACCAAAAATGATAGGACAATAATCACTAGCAGCAAACCAAGTACCAAAAAGTCGTGGGATATTTAATCTTACCACATAGAACTTCCACATCTCGAACAATACCAATTGGAGAAATATTCAGCTGAATAACCACATCAATATCTTCAAGTTCACAAGAACCAATTTCGTGCATAATCTCCGATAAAGCTCATAAGGAATAGCACTAATACTTGCACCAATATCACATAAACCATAATAGCAATGATCACCAATTCTAACAAGATAGCATAGGAACACTAGCTTGCTTGGGTTTATTAGGATGTGAAACAATATTAGAAGCATCTTCACAGAAAATAATATGACCTTCCTCCAAATTTTCAGTCACAAGATCTTTAACTATTGCAACAGCAGGTTCAACTTTTATTTGTTCTTCAGGTTCTATAGGTTTCTTTTCACTTTTATGAACCGCACTATTTATAACAGAGTACTCCTTCATTTTAGCAGGGAAAGGAGTTTTTTCAATATAAGTTTCAGGAATAACATGATCAACAGTTTCAACTACAACGCATTTATTAATAGATGAATCAATTTTATCTTTATACGGTTCATGATACTTATCAAAATTCTTCTTAGGCAATTCATAATGAGAGGCAAAAGCTTTATAAAGATTTGCAACAACTTGGGAATCAAGACCATAAGTAGCACTCATATTACGAAATTTATTAGTATCCATAAAAGCTTCAATGCATTTATAATCATAATTTATACCTGATTCTCTATCTTTGTCGATTTCCCATCCTTCAGTATTTTCCTGGATCCGATTAAGAAGGTCCCTTTTAAACTCTTCCTTATTACGCGTGAATGATCCAGAACAAGAAGTATCCAACAAGGTCTTGTCTTCAAAAGAAAGTCTTGCATAGAAATTATCAATAATAACATTACCAGGAAGCTCATGAATGGGGCATTTGAGCATTAAAGACTTCAATCTCCCCAAGCTTGGGCAATACTCTCTCCATCATGAGGCCAAAATTATATATGCGATTCCGATCCTTGTGAATTTCACTTGGAGGATAGAACTTAGAATAAAGGCACAATATCATTCCATTCAAGAGAATCCCCATTATCCAGTAATTTATACCAATGCGCCGCTTTACCAGACAGCGATATAGAGAATAGTTTCTTCCTCACTTCATCCATAGCAATACCTGCACACTTGAATAAACCGCATAATTCATGCAAGAACAATAAATGATCTCCAGGGTGGACAGTTCCATCCCCTGTATAACGGTTATTCACTACGCGTTCAATAATTTTCATAGGTATTTTGTATGGTATCTCTTCTTCCTGGCGCCTCATCCACTACCTTTGCAGTAGTAGCGGATTTCCCAAATAAACATTCAAGAGGAGATCTCTCCATAATGAATTATGGCAGCAGGCAGAAATAAAATCAGCACAAACAGTAGATATTTCCCTTACCAATTCCACTTACCAATAGCGCTTCACTCCCCGGCAACGGCGCCAGAAAATAGTCTTGATGACCCACAAGTATAGGGGGTGTATCGTAGTATCTTCGATAAGTAAGAATGTCGATCCCAACGAGGAGCAGAAGGTGTTGACAAGCAGCTTCGATGAAGGATTCACTGTAAATGCTCACAGAGACAAGTATTCAGGGGGTTTTGATGTAACAAATGAATAAAGTACGTAAGTAAAGTCACGAGAGTAACAATTGCAGCGAGTGGCCCAATCCTTTAGCACAAAGGACAAGCGGGTGTTTACTTATAATGACCAAACGTTCTCGAGAACACACGGGATTTTAGTCTAGTGCTTTCGCTACATACGGCTAAATAATCTTCATTGTTATGATAAGTGTTGTGTGGGTGAACCTATGCTAATGTACCGCCCTTCCTAGGACTAATACATACTTGTGATTATACCCCTTGCAAGCATCCGCAACTACAAGAAAGTAATTAAGAATAAATCTAACCACAGCCTTAAACTCGAGATCCTGCTATCCCTCCTGCATCGATATACCAACGGGGGTTTAGGTTTTTGTCACTCCTGCAACCCGCAATTGGCAAACGAGTACAAGATGCATTCCCCTAGGCCCATAAAGGTGAAGTGTCATGTAGTCGACGTTCACATGACACCACCAGAAGAATAACACCACAACTTAAATATCATAACATTGAATATTAATCAACCATAGTTCACTACTAACATTTAGACTTCACCCATGTCCTCAAGAACTAAACGAACTACTCACGAGACATCATATGGAACATGATCAGAGGTGATATGATGATGAATAACAATCTGAACATAAACCTTGGTCCAACGGTTTCACTCAATAGCATCAATAACAAGTAGAAATCAATACCGGGAGAGTTTCCCCTATCAAACAATCAAGATCAAACCCAAATTGCTACGGCGGTGACGATGTCCAGCGGTGGAGACGGCGGTGATGATGGTGGAGATGGTGATGATGGTGATGGAGATGATGTCCAGCTCGATGATGGTGACGATGGCGTCGATTTCCCCCTCCCGGAGAGAATTTCCCCGGATTCCGCCGCCGGAGAGCTCTTTTCTCTCTGGGTGTTCTCCGCCCCGCAGAGGGTAACTCTTCGCGAGTACCTCCGTGGCTTAGGTCTTCGGACGAAGGATTTCGCAAGAAAAGGAGGCGAAAGGCTGTGGGGCCCCTCACCACAGGTGGCGCGGCCAAGGGCCGCGCAGCCTATGGTCTGGGCCCACCTTGGGTTCAGTGGCCCTTAGGCTCTTCCTCATCTCAAAAATAGGATTTTTGGTATAATTTCCTTCCACGGTTGATCTTCCAAATATTGCGTTACGAGGCTTTTCTGAAACGAATCCTCGTTCCTGCTCGATCCTCCAATAATGATGAAACATGCAAAATAGATGAAATAACATAAGTATTATGTCCAAATATGAAATATATCAATGAATAACAGCAAATTATGATACAAAATAGTGATGCAAATTGGACGTATCACATTACATAGCACAACTAGGAAATTGTACGCCAAAATACAGTGCTTAGAGCCACAACAAAATACAGTGGTTAGAGCCATCTACTGAATAACAATTCTATACAAAATCGTCTACCAGAACCACATAACTGCTAGGATAGGGATGACACCTAATAAAACTGCCTAGATGAATCTACTTTTCTCCTCTCCCATCACTTTAAGTTCATGTTCTAGATTTTCTACCACTTGATCAAATACGGCAAGATCTGTCTCAACTCTCAACTTCTCCTTGCGAATAAGCTCTGAATTCTTCTTTTCTTCCTCCACAATACGCTTCAGCTCGAATATCATCGGGTTTTTACGGGCCAATTCATCACCTAAATTGGCCACCTTCTCCTCCAAATCCATCCTCTGGCTACACCATTGGGTTGATTCATCTTGGTATGCAATGTACCATGGATCATCGGCTTGCCTGGCTAACGTAACAATAATGGAAAAAAGAACAACTCAAATCACTCCAACAGGCCACGGCAAATTCAACGGTATACAGAGAGCTGAAGCTAGATACCTACACTTCCGACGAGGTAGGAGTAGAACGTGGCCACGATGATCGAATCACCCTCGCCTGTACCCGCTACGACCAGACATTGAGGACTATTTCACACTGCAAACTCCAATAAATTACGGGAACCGAATCGATTAGGGGGCGGGAAGAAGCGGAGGTCTTACCAAGCTATACTACAATTGGTGCGCGGAACAAATCCCGGTCGTCGTGGGCGGTGGATCTGCTTGCGGCGGACTTTCCTGCGGTGGGTACAATGTGTGCGGACGAAACAAGTGCTGGAGCCATGGTTGATGTGCAGCGCCGCAGTCCGTCTGACGCCGCCGGGGGACAGAGCCGGCGGCGCGACGAGGCGCCGGCGATGGCTGCTCGGTCCGACGGTGGGGAACGAGCTGCCAGCGGTTCTCCGGTCTAGCTTAAGAATAATTAATTAGCGAACTTGTTGCTTCTCTCTATGATATTCTCTAAAGACATATATCAGAGCGGCAATATGTCTTTTTCCTAAAAAATAGACGACCCCACTGGTCATTGGCTGCGAGGCCCCACAGAGCGGCAATATATGATTTTCTCTAAATAAATAGACGACCCCACCGGTCATTGGCGCGGCAGCCCACGTAGCGGCAATATGTCTTTTTCCCGAAAAATATCACCACCGGGTCATTGGCACGGCCACAGAGCGGCAATATATGATTTTCTCTAAATAAATAGACGACCCCAGCGGTCATTGGCTGCAGCCGCACGAAAGGCAATATATGTCTTTTCGAAAAATATACGACCCCACTCGGTCATTGGCGCAATATATGATTTTCTCTAAATAAATAGACGACCCCACTGGTCATTGGCGGCGGCAGCCCCACAGAGCGGCAATATATGTCTTTTCCTGAAAAATATCGACCCCATTGGCTGGCAGCCCTATAGAGCGGCCCCATTTGTCATTGCAGCACCACGTATAAAATCATGACATAAAACGGCCCACACGTCGCGATAGATGGATGGCTGCTCCGGCGTGTCTCCGACCCTACCCGTCAACACGAGACGATCAGGGAGGAGCTGCCTGTGCGGCCCCACCGGTCAGACTAACGGTCAAGGCCTCGACCTGTCGGCTACCGGCCGTTCCGGACTTGTGCGTGTTTCAAACTAGAGGAGGGGAAAACTGAGAAAAAACTAAGGACTGGGGATAACTGAGTACAACTAACGAATCAGGGGCACGAAAATAGAAATCCCTTATTTATAAAGCCGGGCCTATGCCCTTATGTTTAAACAGGCTGCTGAGTGCTGATTGTGAAGTTGTAAATCATTTCGGTGTATACAGCTAACTTTGCTGCCTCCATTTCTGTGTGTCATAAGCTGGGTAGTTAACTCGCTCGAACAGACCTTGTGGATTTCGATGGGCCAGTCTGGAATGGGCTGGTTGGTCCAGTCTGCGTTACTTGGGCCGTAAAAGTTCATGTAAAAGTTCATGTAATTTAGGGCCCAAAATAATAAAGCATTGGTTTATTTTCTCTGCTGAAGTAGGGCCGGAGTAAGTAACGATAGTTTGCCTAAAAAAAGGAGTACTAACGAAAATGGGAACTGTATGCGGATACATAATTCATCAAGTAAACTGAGACAGAGTGACATGTAATGATGTAGAAACGAACTTGGACGAATCGATCAGGAAGTTTGCAGCCATCAATCAAGATCAAGATATAGAGAGAGAGGGTGAAGGAAGGAGGAGAGGAGACCAGCGGTCAAAGCGAGGGTACAATGATGGAGCGGTGGGGGTTCATCTGGGACCTGAATGCTGGGCCTGGACCTGAGACTGAGATGGGCATGGGCGCTGCCCCCCGTTCCCCTGCAGCCTCAACCGCTGTAAAGCCCGCGTGGGGCCCACCCGAACCCCGTTGCGCCCAGTGGACCTTGCGTCTGTTTCCCACAGCTTTCTCGCCACCATCATTGGTCCTCTCTCTGCATCGCACTTCATCGCTAACTAATCAATCAGCATTGTTTACACAATCCCTGGTTTCGAATCACAACCAAGCAATGTTGGGATCAGGAGGGATTACCCGTGAACCACGTTATTTTGTGTGATCCGAGCCGTTTGATTCGTGGCCACTGGCCAAGAAGCAGCCGCAGCTAGCTTGGGATCAATCGATGGTCCAGGGGCGTGGCCAATGCTTACTCTGAGGCGTATCGCTTGTGGATTGTGGTGGTCCTCCATCTGTTTCCCTCGGGCTGGGGTCACACGGGTAAGTCTCTGGCACGACCGAGTGGAAAACCCAGCCAATTTCAAGGAAATTTATTCCCAGGTTCTGGCACCACCCATCTTACTATCATGTTGTTATTTTTCTTGATAAATCTTATCCAGGCACAACCAATGCCTCATCTGATCGGGCGAAAACAGTTCGGAATCTTACCAACATGAAGAAATAGTGCAGGTCAACACCAAGTAGGGCCGCAAGAAATGCTCGAGGCTCGTGAGCGATCAAGATCTACTCGCTTTTTTTTTTAGTTCGACTCATGATTGTCTCGAAAATAAATGGGAATTTTTTAGTTCGAATGGGAATTTTCTTTTCTTCTACATACAACCAAAACCGGAAGGTGAATTAAAAGTGGAAATTTAGGCATTAATAATACATGGTTTCGTGAATTATTTCGAGGCCGGTGGTTGCTCCAAGAACACCTACGATCTTTGCACAATGCCGGACTTTTATCAACTTTTTTCTCTAATTTGTCATCCTAGCTAGAATTTCACTCTCCTGCTTAGCTAGCTCGAAACTCAGTTGAGATCAACTCGAGATCGTGATGAGTCAATTTTACGGCTCGGCATTTAACTCGACTCCGTGCAAGCTTGCTCAATTTTTTTGTATGAGTTGAGCTGAGTCGAGTATAGCTCACTTGAACTCAACTAGTTTGCAACCCTTACAGCAAGTATGTTCGACGCCGAAGTGATGTCGACGCCACAACAGACGGCACCAAAGTAGGTCAGCGCAGTTTGGTGCCGAATTCTTTTGACCCATTTTCCACCAAACTTTTCGGATCAACCCTGCATAACTTTACCTTCATTCTCGTAGGTACCGGCCATAGGTGTGATATTGAAATTATTTCACTGAAAGGTCAGATGAGACATTAGTTTTGCCAAAGGATGGATTCGTAAAGAAAAAACGCTATCATGCATCACTTACAGCTTAAGATACTCACATGATCATGCTAAGTTGTTAACCTACTCACACCTGATCCTACTAGTACATTTTTCATAATTGTACGATGAAGGATGTGGTCTAAAACAAATACAAGGGGAGAGAGAGAAACTACAGCGTTGCATGTGGTAAATCTGACATGCATGAGAGCGTAGGGAGAAAGATGTTGGATGGATGGATGAGACCGTCACAGCAGAATGGACAGGACACAAGACGGGATTGCGTGTCTGCTCATCGTCTTACAAGATAGAGATTCCGCAGGTTTCGAAAGGAGAGTACGTACTGTTGCAACACATCAATCATTCTGGCATGGCTGGCCTCTCTAGGTCAGTTGGTTATTGCTAGTTATCGCTGCCTCTCCAGGATTGGCAAAAAACCTAGAGTACTAGGAAACATGCATCACCCCCTAAAGCCCATTTGTTGCATCTTTTTATCATGCAAGACTTAGGTTGAAAAAAATATTGATGTAGAGTGGCTGACAAGAGGGGGCCAAAGGAATGCACAATGTATGTGGTGTGCCTTTTAATTCACATTTGCCAGAAAAAATCAGTATGATGGTAATTTTAACCCTGTATTAGTTGATCACATTGGATGATAACCCTAATTGAGTTACGGTGACAAGTGGACCCACATGGTCTTTGCCTCTATTTTGTACATCGAGCGGCCATCACGTAGGTAGTGCACTACCAGCCAACAAAGTACTCGGAAACAACTGTTATCCCGCCCTTTAGACTCGGAATATTCCACTTCCGTCTGTATCTACTAGCTTTCGTGACAAAGGGAACAACATAGGCAACATAACTACACATTGTAACCGTTTGTCGGCATGGTTACACCTATTGCACGATAATCAATGGTGTTTTGGACAACCAAGCACGGAATCCCTGTCGTGCGTGCAACGGCGTGCAAGTACACCGACCGATCTAACTGTTAACGGATCAACAGTACTCGGTCATCCGTGCAATGGGAAGAAGAAACAAACCCTAGAAAGGTCACATTATAAAGTGGTGAAACAAGAAGCCATGTTTGAGAACAGGCGAGGGTGCATTGCTACACGTGAAATGACTTGCCAATTCACATGTCGACCAGGTGGAGTTGGGCCACACACATTGATCTCTGGTAATTTGAAAAGGAGGAGGCATGGTATATACCCCTACTACTGTTACGATGCAGTACAAGCCAATAGTAGCCAGACTTTGTTGACGAGACTCAACATGATTTTGGCGCCAACTCGTGTGCACAATAATAGAGTATTTGAATTGTTTGTCTTGCCATGCTTGCTCGGTAGCTAGGGTAGTGGAGGAGCGCACGTTTGTAGATTGATAGAGCCACGAGATCTGGCAAGGAGACATGAATTGCAGTTCTATGCAGAAAAAGGTTCGCATCATCCCATGGGACAACCCCTTGCACTAGTGATCTTGTAAATGGGCCCATATATTTTGTTTTAGAAAACCTCCATCTATCTGCAAAAACGTCGAGTGAACGATAGGCCGGTACGAAAAATGTACAAACAAACAACGATCATATATTTTGAAGTACAACTTGACTAATTTCTGGTTAATTAGATACATCGCAAAAAAAAATTCTGGTTAGATAATGACATCAAATATCAGCTACAACTATGCTACATCTCATAACTAGAATGAATCATGAAAGGGAGCGTTATTTGTCAGTTAGATTCCATGTGTAATTAATAATTTGTTATTTATCGATTGAGAAATAGCAAAACCAAATTTTAAGTGAATGGCTGTGATGGACTGCAGTCTAAGAACGAGGAACTCCAAGGAGCTGCCCATAATATGTGGATGGAGTCGGGTACAACTTATCGTGAGTTTCAAACCATCAAGAAAATCTTATTTGTAAGTGTAGGATGTTTTTTTTATAATATAACAATGATACGGGCGCACACCAATTTTGAAGGAAAAATATGTATCTATGTGCCCTTCATAAAAGGAGAAATCTGTAACTCGCACTGTGAAATCCTCGAACTTGTGTTTTTTTATCGGTACTTTATCTTTTTCACCCGAGTTACATACTTTCGAATTTAAGTTTGAAACTTGGTACACATATACCCATATACATCCTCTACATGCAAAAAAAAAACTAGTTCATATATTTCTGATTTCGTTTAGTATCTGTTTCGATTTTATTGTTCATGTTCCAAATATTCTGATTCATGCCTTTTAATTTACGTTTGCAAATAATACACCAAATTTGAAACTCAGCTGCCCGATCACAGCCAATTCTGACAGCTACTATTTTTTTCATATGATGTACTAATTTTAATTGTGCCTCGAGTGTTCAAATTGGATGATAATTAATCTTAATTTAAAAGCAATCGAGTCACCGTGACAAGTGGACCCACATGTCTTTGTCTCTATTTTCTATATCGAGCAGCACTCGTGTAGGTAGTGCACTAGCGGTCAACAAAATACACATAAAAAAGACTCCTATTGACGAGGAAACAGTGATATCCCGCCCTTTAGATTTGGAATATTCCACTTTTGTCTGTATCTACTATCTTTCGCGACAAAGTGAACAACACGGGCATCATATCTACACATTCTAGCCTCTTGTCGGCACGGTCACACCTATTGCACGACAATCAATGGTGCTCCAGACAACCTAGGATGGAATTTCTTGTCGTCTTGTGAGGTGGTGTGCAAGTACAACGACCGATCTAACAGTTAACAGAACAACAGTATTTGGTCATCCTTGCAACCGTAAAAAAAAAAAAACCTAGCTAGGAGGGTCACATTATAAAGCGATGAAACAAAGCGCCATGTTTGGGAATAGGTGGTGTGTGTGCATTGCTACACATGAATTGACTTGCCAATTCACATGTCGATGATCAGGTGGAAATGGGCCACATTGAATTGATCTCTCGTAGTAGTTTGAAAGGGGGGAGGCATAGTATACCCCTAGTACTGTTACCATGCAGGGCTCCAACAAGCCAACAGTGGCCGGACTTTGATGATGAGACTCAACATGGTGCCAACTCGTGTGCACAATAATGGAGTATTTGAATTGCTATGCTTGCTTGTTGCAGGTCCGCACGTTTGTAGATCGATAGATGGGAGGTGATATGGCCGTGGCATGGAAACATGCATTGCAGTTCTACGCAGAAAAAGCTCCCCCCATCATCCCATTGTACACTTGTGATCTTGTGCGTGGGTCCATAGATGATAGATTATTGCAAGGGTAATTTTTAGCAGTTTAAGCATAGCATATAGTACGGCTTAACCTTTGGTCAGTAGTGCCGGTCCGGACAGCGGCTCGCGACTGCCAAGCGAAGGCCTTGCCCAGTTGCTCTAGTTGCCCGCTGGAATATGCGACAGGATGCCTTTGGACGTCGCATCCTTGTGGAAGGCATTGTTAAGGGCGGTGCTCTCACTTTTCCACCCTAGAGCTTCCTAAGGGAACCCCATATCCCATGTGGGATATTGGGATCGTGTTCACCTCTTGGTGTCTCCGTCTTGTATATGTCCCATCGGCCAGAGGAATTCATGGAGGGAGTTGGTGGTGTGCGGCGGTGAGTTACATGGCAACCTTGGCTCCGTTGGACATGCGAACCCGACTTCGGGCTTGGTGAGCTACGTGTCAAATATTTGTAACATCCCAAGATTATAGACAATTGCGGAGTAGATTTAGGAAGGGATGTGCATCTCATCATAAAATTTGGGGAAATTTTACGCTTTATTACATAACACATCAAAGGGAGATCAAGTTTCTCTCTCGACACCAAATAGGGTTTAGGGTTTCGAGAGTGCAATAAACTTTGACATGATCTCTTTGCATTTAGGTTTTGCATATTAGTTGTGCATCATCTTGACAGGCCCGGCCCTGGGGCAGGGCGGGAGGGGCGGCCGCCCTGGGCCCAGAAAAATTAGGGGCCCAATTTCCCAACGTGCATAGGAGAAAGCCATACATTGGCCAGAGTGCTGGGCACGAAAAAGAAGGCCCGAGAGAAGCGATAGGGGTATGCGCATATACGAGTCTAACGATTGATCTCTCCTAGACTGTAGTCCAACAGGCATGCGGCGATCCGGTTCTCTTCAGGTCCCGATCTCCGATTTCTTCGGTCAATCCCAAACAGCGGCTGCCGGAGCTCGAGTGCCCTAGGTGGCTGTGTCAGCTACGCGCATGGGGCTGGGATCTGATTGAAGATCAGCCAAGGCGGCCACTGTGATGGTGTAATTGGAGAGAACTGTAAGTTTATAAGGAATCTCTAATTCTCTATAGCCTTTGCTCTAATCTTGGCGGCTGATGATTGAGTAATAGTCGATCAAATTGAGGTTGTTTTGCTCAATTGGCTTTGTTACCTCCACTACGGAAAAGCACGACTTTGCCGTGTAAGAATTTGCACGGCAAAAGGGCCTATATACAGGACAAAGGTTTTGCCGTGCGACGCCGCACGACAAAGTTCGCACGGCAACATCATTAACGGCAAAGTTCGCCCACGGACTGATTGTACATAGTACATTATTTGCAGATATATATTATTGAGATATGCGATTTCAAGTTTGAGGTGATAATGATATTATATTATTGAAATGGTGTAGTAGGCTAATAGCTTTGTTCCTTTGCGCTCATTTTTGATTTTACTAGTCTAAAAGACATTATATGAAGAAATTGAGATCTGTTAGGCTAGTAGCTTTGTACCTTTTGAGCTTATTTTTTATTACTAGTCTGTAAGACATTATAGGATGAAAGTGAGATTTGTCTGTAAGACATTATAGGATGAAAGTGAGATCTGGTAGGCTAGTAGGTTTGTACCTTTGCTCCTATTTTGGATAACTGGTCTACAAGAAATTATAGGATGAAATTAATATTGACACCATCGTCACCAAAAAAAATCTTGAAACGTAAAAGAATTGTAAAGTAATTTAAATTTTGGGGGTCTGGAATTTTAGTTTCGCCCCGGGCCCTCGAAACCTTAGGACCGGCCCTGCATCTTGATTGAAATGGATACTTGAAAATTGAAATGAGTTTGAATTCAAATTCAAACTCCAACAATTCAATTTGGATTAAATAATATATAATTCAAATCATAATATTGAATATATACAAATAACAATAAAAGACAAATATATATATAATATAAAGCTCAATATAGAGAAAACTTGAGCTTTATTAATTAACACACATGATACATTATCAAATACAATATTCCTTATATAATTACAATAAATCAAATAATAAGAAAAGAAAATGAATAAAAAGAAAATTACAAGTATCTAGAACTAAAACCCTAGCTGCTATTCATCTTCTTGATCATGAAGAACACCTTGATGATCTTGAGATGCTTCAAACCTGCACATCAAAGAAAAACAGAGCATTGCATTGCACCACCACGGCTGTTAGAAATAAAGCAAAATAAGGGATCAACTTGGATCAGCCGAGCTGATCCACATCCAGGGAGCAAGTCCCAACCAAGTGAAGCACACAACTTACAAGGCATTGTGCATGTCCAACAACACACAACCAATTAGGCTAGTCACCAAGTGAACAACCTTGTTGTCGACCAGGAAGCTCAGCACAAAGGGGTATAAAAGCTTTTCAGCTCCAAAACCCTAGAATTCATCGACACAAGCACCAGAAAGAGTAGAACAGCAAGACCAGTAAACAGTAGAGACCATCCAGTGCCTATTCCACCAAGAACAGGCAACTGTTGAGCAAGAATGGTGAAGTAGCTCACAGCAGATCAAAATCAAGGAGAGGAAGGACAAGCACACCACCAGCCAGTCCATCACAGAAGCAAAACCTCTACAACAACAAACATCTAGGAGCTGGAGTGAGGTATACCAAAGATTCATGAGCAAGCAATGGTTTTTCTCATATTTCACAACATATGCACAACACACCCAAGCCATAGGGTAGGGCTACCCTAAGTGTATCATCACTTGGTCCTAGACCATGTGATGCTGGCAAAATAGGGAGAGGCCAGAGAAAAAAATCTCAAAGGACACTGGGTATACCCAAATGAATCACCACAGAGGCAACCAAAAGCATCCAGTATGGATTAGATCCATTGCTAGCCTAACCAAACTCACCTACCAGCACCAGCCTGGTAAAACCATCAGAAAAATAGACATATATGTGTCTATATGATTTTCAACATCAAAGTGGTACAGGAATCAAATGGTGATCACCAGTATCTTTGCACAGAAAGCATACAAGTGGCTGGAGCAACCATATCTAGCAGAAATCCACTGCTAGGGTCACAACTACCTAGCCATACACAAAAGCCAGTCAAACATTCATATCATCACTTCAGAGAGTTCAACAACAAGTGGAGGTGCCAGCTATAGTTGGTTTCCATCCAAACTTGTATAAATGAAATAGGAAATCATCACTGCATCAGCAGTTCATTCCTTATGTCTGAATTGAGGAAGCAAAGCTTCACAGACATGTAGAATCACCAACAGCAAGCCTACACGGATGATACATATGTATCAGATAGATCACCAGCCAACAGTCATGCTTGTACAAGCAACAACAACCACCAGTACTTGGTGAGAAGCTTCGTAGACAAGCAACAACATCATATAACACAAGTATATAATAATCCAGTAAGCAGATGATGATCACAGGATCATCCAAGGCCACAAATACAAGCAGTAGCAACTGCAAGTAATTGTAGTTGACGAAACAACATATATATAACCTTTTATAATTGTATCCAGAAGCATATCAAGAAGAATTGATGCACCACTGCATTGGGCAACACAAGGATAGCACAACAATGAATAACATGTGATCCACAAGCAACACTGGCACTTGCATAAGCAAAAAACTGCTTACAGCAGTTGGCCAGGGTAACCACAGAGAAGAACAAGATTAGATAGCAGCAGTATAGCAACAACAACATCAACCCTAGCAACAGCAGGGCATGGCTAATAGCACAGCAGCAGCAGCAGTTAGAACAACATGGAATAGCCATGAACATAACAACCTACAGAGCATCACAGTCACAGCAGCAGCAGCTTAGCAACAGCATGGCCAGGCCAATGGCATGGCCATAGTAGCAGTAGAGCAGATGCAGCTGTACTGGCAAGTCCAGTACACCAAGCAGAGGGATGTCCATGCATCCTGAGGAAGAAGATGAGGAGGAGTAAGAGAGAGGGAGGAGTAGTATGTACCTGGGAGCAGGAGCACGAAGGCGTGGCCATGGCGGCCACGGTGGCACGAACTAGGCTACGGCAGCGCCAAGCCGCGGCCAGGACAAGCCATGCCGAGCACCACCGCACCCAGCACAGCAACCAGCACGCCGCCGAGCAGCACCAGGAGGGCCTGGAGCGTCTGCCCGACGCGCATCACCGGAGGCGAACGCAACCCTAGTTGCAGTAGGGGTCGAGGACGAGCGGAAGGTGCCGTCTTTTCCAGATCAATGCAGACGGGAAGCTTCGCCATCGAGAGACGCGTCGATTGCACCCCATGGCGAGGGCAAGGCTGTCGGAGTCGGCTAGAATCGACCGACGATGGCGGAGGCGACACGGGAGTCGCGGGAGCCAATTTAGGGTTAGGGTTCGTCGCGTTTGAGGAGGGGATCAAATGAGGCCGGTTGGGCAGGACCAGGTGGGTGATGTCTATGGTTGCTTCTATTCTTGTAGACAGTGTTGGGCCTCCAAGAGCAGAGGTTTGTAGAACAGCAGCAAGTTTCCCTTAAGTGGATCACCCAAGGTTTATCGAACTCAGGGAGGAAGAGGTCAAAGATATCCCTCTCATGCAACCCCGCAACCACAAAGCAAGAAGTCTCTTGTGTCCCCAACACACCTAATAGGTGCACTAGTTCGGCGAAGAGATAGTGAAATACAAGTGGTATGAATAAATATGAGCAGTAGTAACGGCGCTGAAAAGTGCTTGCCGTGCGATGATGGTAGTAATTTGCAGGTATAAATGCAGTAAACAAGAAACAAGCAGCGATAGCAGTATTTAGGAACAAGGCCTAGGGATCATACTTTCACTAGTGGACACTCTCAACATTGATCACATAATAGAATAAATAAATAGATGCTAGACTCTACACCCTCTTGTTGGATGATGAACACCACTAACTGTGTAGGATTACACGAACCCTCAATGCCGGAGTTAACAAGCTCCACAATATTCAATGTTCATATTTAAATAACCTTAGAGTGCATGACAGATCAACATAACCAAACCAAATACTAACATAGCATGCACACTGTCACCTTCACACTACGAAAGGAGGAATAGATCACATCAATACTATCATAGCAATAGTTAACTTCATAATCTACAAGAGATCACAATCATAGCCTACGCCAAGTACTACACGACGCACACACTGTCACCATTACACGTGCAGGAGGAATAAACTACTTTAATAACATCACTAGAGTAGCACATAGATAAATTGTGATACAAAACACATTGCAATCATAAAGAGATATAAATAAGCACTTCACTATGCTACTCCGAATTACTCTCTGGCAAGATAACGAACACTAATTCATCATGTAGGCAAACCTTAAAGATGCATTCCCAAGTACTAATGAACACCCCACACTGTCACTTTGAGCATTCACAGGAGGTACTAACACACCACAATTTCATAGTGACATCCAACTCAAATCATAACAGTGAATAAGTATTCTGTGAAATATAGCCTAAGAGACCCACACGGTGCACACACTGTCACCTTTACACAAGTGGGACAAGGAGTCTCCGGAGATCACATAAGTAAAATCCACTTGACTAGCATAATGACATCTAGATTACAAGCATCATCATATGAATCTCAATCATGTAAGGCAGCTCATGAGATTATTGTATTGAAGCACATAGGAGAGAGATGAACCACATAGCTACCGGTACAGCCCCAACCTCGATGGAGAACTACTCCCTCCTCATGGGAGACAACAGCGTTGATGAAGATGGCGGTGGTGTCGATGGAGAAGCCTTCCGGCACTTCCGTCCGGGGCGTGCGTGGAAGAGACTCTGTCCCCGCATCTTGGCTTCGCGATGGCGGCGGCGGAAGGTTTTCTGGTTTCGTCGAACGTGGTAGGGTTTTCGCGACGGAGGCTTTAAGTAGGCGGAAGGGCAAGGTCGGTGGAGTCACGAGGGACCCACACACAGGGCGGCGGGCCCTAGCCTGGCCGCGCCGCCTTAGTGTGGCGCCACCTCGTGGCCCCACTTCGTATCTCCTCTTTTCCGGAAGCTTCGTGTGAAAATAGAACCCTGGGCGTTGATTTCGTCCAATTCCGAGAATATTTCCTTACTAGGATTTGAAACCAAAAACAGCAGAAAACAGAACGGCACTTCGGCATCTCGTCAATAGGTTAGTTCCGTAAAACGCATAAATATGACATAAAGTATGCATAAAACATGTAGATATCATCAATAATGTGGCATGGAATATAAGAAGTTATCGATACGTCGGAGACGTAGCATCCCCAAGCTTAGTTTCTGCTCGTCCCGAGCAGGTAAACGATAACAAAGATAATTTCTGGAGTGACATGCCATCATAACCTTGATCATACTATTGTAAGCATATGTAATGAATGCAGCAATCAAAACAATGGTAATGACATGAGTAAACAAATGAATCATAAAGCAAAGACTTTTCATGAATAGTACTTTCAAGACAAGCATCAATAAGTCTTGCATAAGAGTTAACTCATAAAGCAATAAATTCATAGTAAGGTATTGAAGCAACACAAAGGAAGATTAAGTTTCAGCGGTTGCTTTCAACTTATAACATGTATATCTCATGGATATTGTCAATGTAAAGTAATATAACAAGTGCAATATGCAAGTATGTAGGAATCAATGCACAATTCACACAAGTGTTTGCTTATTGAGGTGGAGAGAGATAGGTGAAGTGACTCAACATAAAAGGTAAAAGAAAGGTCCTTCAAAGAGGAAAGTATCGATTGCTATATTTGTGCTAGAGCTTTTATTTTGAAAACATGAAACAATTTTGTCAACGGTAGTAATAAAGCATATGTATCATGTAAATTATATCTTACAAGTTGCAAGCCTCATGCATAGTGTATTAATAGTGCTCGCACCTTGTCCTAATTAGCTTGGGTTAACACTGATCATCATTGCATAACATATGTTTCAACCAAGTGTCACAAAGGGGTACCTCCTATGCCGCCGTACAAGGGTCTAAGGAGAAAGTTCGCATTGGATTTCTCGCTTTTGATCATTCTTCAACTTAGACACCCATACCGGGACAACATAGACAACAGACTCCTCTTTTAATGCTTAAGCATTCAACAAATTAATATTCTCATAAGAGATTGAGGTTTTATGTCCAAACCGAAACTTCCACCATGATTCATGGCTTTAGTTAGCGGCCCAATGTTCTTCTCTAACACATGCATACTCAAACCATTTGATTGTGAAAACCGCCCTTACTTCAGACAAGACGAACATGCATAGCAACTCACATGATATTCAACAAAGAGTTGATGGCGTCCCCATGAACATGGTTATCGCACAACAAACAACTTAATAAGAGATAAAGTGCATAAGTACATATTCAATACCACAATAGTTTTAAGGCTATTTTGTCCCATGAGCTATATATTGCAAAGGCGAATGATGGAATTTTAAAGGTAGCACTCAAGCAATTTACTTTGGAATGGCGGAGAAATACCATGTAGTAGGTAGGTATGGTGGACACAAATGGCATAGTGGTTGGCTCAAGGATTTTGGATGCATGAGAAGTATTCCTCTCGATACAAGGTTTAGGCTAGCAAGGTTATTTGAAACAAACACAAGGATGAACCGGTGCAGCAAAACTCACATAAAAGACATATTGTAAACATTATAAGACTCTACACCGTCTTCCTTGTTGTTCAAACTCAATACTAGAAATTATCTAGACCTTAGAGAGACCAATTATGCAAACCAAATTTTAGCAAGCTCTATGTATTTCTTCATTAATAGGTGCAAAGTATATGATGCAAGAGTTTAAACATGAGCACAACAATTGCCAAGTATCACATTATCCAAGACATTTTACCAATTACTACATGTAGCATTTTCCGTTTCTAACCATATAACAATGAACGAAGCAGTTTTAACCTTCGCCATGAACATTAAAAGCTAAGAACACATGTGTTCATACGAACCAGCGGAGCGTGTCTCTCTTCCACACAAGCATTTATTCAAACAAAAACACAAACAAAAGCACACGCTCCAAGTAAATTACATAAGATGTGACCGAATAAAAATATAGTTTCAAGGGAGGAACCTGATAAATTTGTCGATGAAGAAGGGGATGCCTTGGGCATCCCCAAGCTTAGACGCTTGAGTCTTCTTGAAATATGCAGGGATGAACCATGGGGGCATCCCCAAGCTTAGACTTTTCACTCTTCTTGATCATAGTATATCATCCTCCTCTCTTGACCCTTGAAAACTTCCTCCACACCAAACTCGAAACAAACTCATTAGAGGATTAGTGCATAATCAAAAATTCACATGTTCAGAGGTGACACAATCATTCTTAACACTTCTGGACATTGCACAAAGCTTCTGAAAGTTAATGGAACAAAGAAATCCATCAAACATAGCAAAAGAGGCAATGCGAAATAAAAGGCAGAATCTGTCAAAACAGAACAGTCCGTAAAGACGAATTTTAAAGTGACACCAGACTTGCTCAGATGAAAATTCCCAAATTGAATGAAAGTTGCGTACATATCTGAGGATCACTCACGTAAATTGGCATAATTTTCTGAGTTACCTACAGAGAATTAGGCCCAGATTCGTGACAGCAAGAAATCTGTTTCTGCGCAGTAATCCAAATCTAGTATGAACCTTTCTATCAAAGACTTTACTGGCACAATGATGTCTACGTTCCCCTCCTTTCTTGTAGACAGTTGTTGGGCCTCCAAGAGCAGAGGTTTGTAGAGCAGCAGCAAGTTTTCCCTTAATTGGATCACCCAAGGTTTATCGAACTCAGGGAGGAAGAGGTCAAAGATATCCCTCTCATGCAACCCCAACCACAAAGCAAGAAGTCTCTTGTGTCCCCAACACACCTAATAGGTGCACTAGTTCGGCAAAGAGATACATGTGGTATGAATATATATGAGCAGTAGTAACGCCAAAATAGCTTGTTGGCGTGTAGTTGATGGTGGTAGTATTGGAGCAGTAGTAACACAGTGAAACAAAGAAACAAGCAGTAGTAACGCAGCAGTATTTAGGAACAAGGCCTAGGGATTAGACTTTCACTAGTGGACACTCTCAACATTGATCACACAAGAATAGATAAATGCATACTCTACACTTTTGTTGGATGATGAACACATTGCGTAGGATTACACGAACCAATGCCGGAGTTAATAAGCTCCACAATAATGCTCATATTTTAGTAACCTTTAGTGTAAGATAGATCAACAGACTAAACCAAGTACTAGCATAGCATGCACACCGTCACCTTCATGCATATGTAGGAGGAATAGATCACATCAATATTATCATAGCAATAGTTAACTTCGCAATCTACAAGAGATCATGATCATAGCATAAACCAAGTACTAACACGTGCACACACTGTCACCTTTACACACGTAGGAGGAATAAAACTACTTTAATAACATTGCTAGAGTAGCACATAGATAAATTGTGATACAAACTCATATGAATCTCAATCATGTAAAGCAGCTCATGAGATTATTGTATTGAGGTACATGGGAGAGATGAACCACATAGCTCAGGGACAGCCCCAGCCTCGATGGAGAACTACTCCCTCTCATGGGAGCAGCAGCGGTGATGAAGATGGCGGTGGAGATGGCAGCGGTGTCGATGGAGAAGCCTTCCGGGGCACTTCCCGGCGCCGTGCCGGAACAGAGACTCCCGTCCCCGATCTTGGCCTCGCGATGGCGGCGGCTCTGGAAGGTTTCTCAACCGTACTGGGGCTTTCGCGACGGAGGCTTTATATAGGCGAAGAGGCGCCCGAGGGTCTGGGGGGCCACACCATAGGGGGCGCGGGCCCCCTAGGCCGCGCTGTGGTATGGTGTGGTGGGCCTGTGCCCCCTCCGGTCCCTCTCATGTGTTCTGATGCTTCCGGGGATTCTAAGATCTTCGTTGATTTTGTCCGATTCCGAGAATATTTCGTTACTAGGATTCTGAAACCAAAAAAGCAGAAAAGAGCACTTCGGCATCTTGTTAATAGGTTAGTTCCAAAAATGCACGAATATGACATAAGGTGTGCATAAAACATGTAGATAACATCAATAATGTGGCATGGAACATAACAAATTATCGATACGTCGGAGACGTATCAGCATCCCCAAGCTTAGTTCTGCTCGTCCCGAGCAGGTAAAACGATAACAAAGATAATTTCTGGAGTGACATGCCATCATAATCTTGATCATACTATTGTAAACACATGTAATGAATGCAGCAATCCAAGACAATGGTAATGACATGAGTAAACAAGTGAATCATAAAGCAAAGACTTTTCATGAATAGCACTTCAAGACAAGCATCAATAAGTCTTGCATAAGAGTTAACTCATAAAGCAATAATTCAAAGTAAAGGCATTGAAGCAACACAAAAGAAGATTAAGTTTCAGCGGTTGCTTTCAACTTGTAACATGTATTTCTCATGGATATTGTCAACATAGAGTAATATAATAAGTGCAATAAGCAAGTATGTAGGAATCAATGCACAGTTCACACAAGTGTTTGCTTCTTGAGGTGGAGAGAAATAGGTGAACTGACTCAACATTGAAAGTAAAAGAAAGGTCCTCATAGAGGAAAAGCATCGATTGCTATATTTGTGCTAGAGCTTTGATTTTGAAAACATGAAACAATTTTGTCAACGGTAGTAATAAAGCATATGATCATGTAAATTATATCTTATAAGTTGCAAGCCTCATGCATAGTGTACTAATAGTGCCCGCACCTTGTCCTAATTAGCTTGGACATCACCGCAATACATATGCTTTCACCAAGTATCACAAAGGGGTACCTCTATGCCGCCTGTACAAAGGTCTAAGGAGAAAGCTCGCATTTGGATTTCTCGCTTTTGATTATTCTCAACTTAGACATCCATACCGGGACAACATAGACAACAGATAATGGACTCCTCTTTTAATGCTTAAGCATTCAACAACAATTAATTCTTTTCTCATTAGAGATTTGAGGATGTTTGTCCAAAACTGAAACTTCCACCATGGATCATGGCTTTAGTTAGCGGCCCAATGTTCTTCTCTAACAATATGCATGCTCAAACCATTCAACTCAGTGTAGATCGCCTTACTTCAGACAAGACGAACATGCATAGCAACTCACATGAAATTCAACAATGAAAAGTTGATGGCGTCCCCAGAACATGGTTATCGCACAACAAGCAACTTAATAAGAGATAAAGTGCATAATTACATATTCAATACCACAATAGTTTTTAAGCTATTTGTCCCATGAGCTATATATTGCAAAGGTGAATGATGGAATTTTAAAGGTAGCACTCAAGCAATTTACTTTAGAATGGCGGAAAAATACCATGTAGTAGGTAGGTATGGTGGACACAAATGGCATAGTGGTTGGCTCAAGTATTTTGGATGCATGAGAAGTATTCCCTCTCGATACAAGGTTTAGGCTAGCAAGGCTTATTTGAAACAAACACAAGGATGAACCGGTGCAGAAAAACTCACATAAAAGACATATTGAAAACATTATAAGACTCTACACCGTCTTCCTTGTTGTTCAAACTCAATACTAGAAATTATCTAGACCTTAGAGAAACCAAATATGCAAACCAAATTTAGCATGCTCTATGTATTTCTTCATTAATGGGTGCAAAGCATATGATGCAAGAGCTTAAACATGAGCACAACAATTGCCAAGTATCACATTACCCAAGACATTAATAGCAATTACTACATATATCATTTTCCAATTCCAACCATATAACAATTTAACGAAGGAGAAACTCGCCATGAATACTATGAGTAGAAACTAAGGACATACTTGTCCATATGCTACAGCGGAGCGTGTCTCTCTCCCACACAAGCATTTATTCAAACAAAAACAAAAACAAAAACAAACCGACGCTCCAAGAAAAGCACATAAGATGTGATGGAATAAAAATATAGTTTCAGGGGAGGAACCTGATAATGTTGTCGATGAAGAAGGATGCCTTGGGCATCCCCAAGCTTAGACGCTTGAGTCTTCTTAATATATGCAGGGGTGAACCACCGGCATCCCCAAGCTTAGAGCTTTCACTCTTCTTGATCATAGTATATCATCCTCCTCTCTTGACCCTTGAAAACTTCCTTCACACCAAACTTCTCATAAACTTCATTAGAGGGGTTAGTACATAATCAAAAACTCACAAGTTCAGAGGTGACACAATCATTCTTAACACTTCTGGACATTGCTCAAAGCTACTGGAAGGTAATGGAACAAAGAAATCCACCCAACACAGCGAAAGAAGCAATGCGAAATAAAAGGCAGAATCTGTCAAAACAGAACAGTCCGTAAAGACGAATTTCTAATAAATACTTCCGTTGCTCAGATCAGAAAACTCAAAACTAATGAAAGTTGCGTACATATCTGAGGAACACGCACGTAAATTGGCATATTTTTCTGATTTTTCTACAGAGAGAAAATCCCAGATTCGTGACAGATAGAAATCTGTTTCGGCAGAAACCAAATCTAGTATCAACCTTCGATTAGAGGCTTCACTTGGCACAACAAAACACAAAACTAAGATAAGGAGAGGTTGCTACAGTAGTAAACAACTTCAAGACACAAATATAAAACAAAGTACTGTAGCAAAATAACACATGGGTTATCTCCCAAGAAGTTCTTTTCTTTATAGCCATTAAGATGGGCTCAACAGTTTTAATGATGCACTCGCAAGAAATAATATTTGAAGCAAAAGAGAGCATCAAGAGGCAAATACAAAACACATTTAAGTCTAACATGCTTCCTATGCATAGGAATCTTGTACACAAACAAGTTCATGAAGAGCAAAGTAACAAGCATAGGAAGATAAAACAAGTGTAGCTTCAAAAATTTCAGCACATAGAGAGGCACTTTAGTAACATGAAAATTTCTACAACCATATTTTCCTCTCTCATAATAACTTTCAGTAGCATCATGAGCAAACTCAACAATATAACTATCACATAAAGCATGAGTCTCATGCATAAAATTATTACTCTCCACATAAGCATAATCAATTTTATTAGTAATAGCGGGAGCAAATTCAACAAAGTAGCTATCATTATTATTCTCATCAAGTGTAGGAGGCATAGTATAATCACAACAAAATTTACTCTCCATAGTAGGTGGCAACCAAAGACTACTATCATTATAATCATCATAAATAGGAGGCAAAGTATCATCAAAGAAAATTTTCTCCTCAATGCTTGGTGGACTAAAAAGATCATGCTCATCAAAACCAGCTTCCCCAAGCTTAGAATTTTCCATATCATTAGCAACAATGGTATTCAAAGTGTTCATACTAACATGTTCCATGGGTTTTTTAATTTTCGGATCAAACCATCCATGTCTTAAATCAGGAAATAGAGTAAAAAGCTCATTGTTGTCCATTATGCCAAACTAGTGTAAACAAGAAACAAAAAGATGCAATTGCAGGATCTAAGGAAATAGCTTCGAGTACTTACGACGGCGGAAAATAGCTTGGTAGCCGAGGTCCGGAGTGTGAGTACCTTTTACCTTTCCTCCGGCAACGGCGCCAGAAAATAGCTTGATGTCTACGTTCCCCCTCCTTTCCCGTAGACAGTGTTGGGCCTCAAGAGCAGAGGTTTGTAGAACAGCAGCAAGTTTTCCCTTAAGTGGATCACCCAAGGTTTATCGAACTCAGGGAGGAAGAGGTCAAAGATATCCCTCTCATGCAACCCTGCAACCACAAAGCAAGAAGTCTCTTGTGTCCCCAACACACCTAATAGGTGCACTAGTTCGGCGAAGAGATAGTGAAATACAGGTGGTATGAATATATATGAGCAGTAGCAACGGTGCCAGAAAATAGCTTGCTGGCGTGTAGTTGATGGTGGTAGTATTGCAGCAGTAGTAACACAGTAAAACAGTAAACAAGCAGTAGTATCAGCAGTATTTAGGAACAAGGCCTAGGGATTCTCACTAGTGGACACTCTCAACATTGATCACATAACAGAATAGATAAATGCATACTCTACACTTTTGTTGGATGATGAACACATTGCGTAGGATTACCCGAACCCTCAATGCCGGAGTTAACAAGCTCCACAATAATGCTCATATTTTAGTAACCTTTAGTGTAAGATAGATCAACGACTAAACCAAGTACTAGCATAGCATGCACACTGTCACCTTCATGCATATGTAGGAGGAATAGATCACATCAATATTATCATAGCAATAGTTAACTTCGCAATCTACAAGAGATCATGATCATAGCATAAACCAAGTACTAACACGGTGCACACACTGTCACCTTTACACACGTGTAGGAGGAATAAAACTACTTTAATAACATTGCTAAGTAGCACATAGATAAATTGTGATACAAACTCATATGAATCTCAATCATGTAAAGCAGCTCATGAGATTATTGTATTGAGGTACATGGGAGAGATGAACCACATAGCTACCGGTACAGCCCCGAGCCTCGATGGAGAACTACCCTCCTCATGGGAGCAGCAGCGGTGATGAAGATGGCGGTGGAGATGGCAGCGGTGTCGATGGAGAAGCCTTCCGGGGGCACTTCCCCGTCCCGGCAGCGTGCCGGAACAGAGACTCTGTCCCCCGATCTTGGCCTCGCGATGGCGGCGGCTCTGGAAGGTTTCTGTGGGTTTCGTCGAACGCATCAGGGTTTGCGCGACGGAGGCTTTATAGGCGAAGAGGCGGCGCAGGAGGGTCGAAGGGCTGGCCAAACCATAGGGGGCGTGGGCCCCCTGGGCCGCGGGGTATGGAGTGGTGGGCTGTGCCTCCCTCCGGTCCCTCTCGTGTGTTCCGGATGCTTCCGGGGATTCTAAGATCTTGGCGTTGATTTCGTCCGATTCCGAGAATATTTCGTTACTAGGATTTCTGAAACCAAAAACAGCAGAAAACAGGAACTGGCACTTCGGCATCTTGTTAATAGGTTAGTTCCAGAAAATGCACGAATATGACATAAGGTGTGCATAAAACATGTAGATAACATCAATAATGTGGCATGGAACATAAGAAATTATCGATACGTCGGAGACGTATCACACAACAATGCAATAAAATAAGATAAGGAGAGGTTGCTACAGTAGTAACAACTTCCAAGACTCAAATATAAAACAAAAGTACTGTAGTAAAATAAACACATGGGTTATCACCCAAGAAGTGCTTTCTTTATAGCCATTAAGATGGGCTCAGCAATTTCAATGATGAACTCGAAGAAATAGTTGAAGCAAAAGAGAGCATCAAGAGGCAAATTCAAAACAAATTTAAGTCTAACATGTTTCCTATGAAAAGGAATCTTGTAAATAAACAAGTTCATGAAGAGCAAAGTAACAAGCATAGGAAGATAGAACAAGTGTAGCTTCAAAAATTTCAGCACATAGAGAGGTGTTTTAGTAACATGAAAATTTCTACAACCATATTTTCCTCTCTCATAATAACTTTCAGAGGCATCATGAACAAACTCAACAATATAAGTATCACATAAAGCATTCTTATTCACATGCATAAAAGTATCATTACTCTCCACATAAGCATAATCAATTTTATTAGTTGTAGTGGGAGCAAATTCAACAAAGTAGCTATCATTATTATTCTCATCATCAAATATAGGAGGCATATTGTAATCATAATCAAATTTATCCTCCATAACAGGCGGTACTAAAAGACCAATATCATTATAATCATCATAAATAGGAGGCAAAGTATCATCAAAGTAAATTTTCTCCTCAATCCTTGGGGGACTAAAAATATCATGCTCATCAAAGCCGGCTTCCCCAAGCTTAGAATTTTCCATATCATTAGCAACAATGGTGTTCAAAGCGTTCATACTAATATGTTCCACTAGGTTTTTTAATTTTCGCATCAAACCATCCATGTCTTAAATCAGGAAATAGAATAAGAAGCTCATTGTTGTCCATTATGCCTAACTAGTGTAAACAAGAAACAAAGATGCAATTGCGGGATCTATAGGAAATAGCTTCGAGCACACACAACGGCAAATGCTTAGAAAAGTACTGTTACACCAGAATCGGGCGAGTGCCTTTTACCTTTCCTCCCGGCAACGGCCAGAGAAAATAGCTTGATGTCTACGGTTGCTTCTATTCTTGTAGGCAGTGTTGGGCCTCCAAGAGCGAGGTTTGTAGAACAGCAAGTTTCCCTTAAGTGGATCACCAAGGTTTATCGAACTCATGGAGGAAGAGGTCAAAGATATCCCTCTCATGCAACCCTGCAACCACAAAGCAAGAAGTCTCTTGTGTCCCCAACACACCTAATAGGTGCACTAGTTCGGCGAAGAGATAGTGAAATACAAGTGGTATGAATAAATATGAGTAGTAGGCGCAGAAAAGTGCTCGCTGGCGTGCAGTTGATGGTAGTAATATTACGGGAAGTAAACATGCAGTAAACAGTAAACAAGCAGTGATAAGTATTTAGGAACAAGGCCTAGGATCATACTTTCACTAGTGGACACTCTCAACATTGATCACATAATGAGAATAAATAAATAGATGCTAGACTCTACACCCTTGTTGGATGATGAACACCACTAACTGTGTAGGATTACACGAACCCTCAATGCCGGAGTTAACAAGCTCCACAATATTCAATGTTCATATTTAAATAACCTTAGAGTGCATAACAGATCAACATAACCAAACCAAATACTAACATAGCATGCACATTGTCACCTTCACACTACGAAAGGAGGAATAGATCACATCAATACTATCATAGCAATAGTTAACTTCATAATCTACAAGAGATCACAATCATAGCCTACGCCAAGTACTACACGATGCACACACTGTCACCATTACACCGTGCAGGAGGAATAAACTACTTTAATAACATCACTAGAGTAGCACACATATAAATTGTGATACAAAACACATTACAATCATAAAGAGATATAAATAAGCACTTCACTATGCTACTCTGAATTACTCTCTGGCAAGATAACGAACACTAATTCATCATGTAGGCAAACCTTAAAGATGCATTCCCAAGTACTAATGAACACCCCACGCTGTCACTTTGAGCATTCACAGGGAGGTACTAACACACCACAATTTCATAGAGACATCCAACTCAAATCATAACTCAGTGAATAAGTATTCTGTGAAATATAGCCTAAGAGACCCACACGGTGCACACACTGTCACCTTTACACACGTGGGACAAGGAGTCTCCGGAGATCACATAAGTAAAATCCACTTGACTAGCATAATGACATCTAGATTACAAGCATCATCATATGAATCTCAATCATGTAAGGCAGCTCATGGAAGATTATTGTATTGAAGCACATAGGAGAGAGATGAACCACATAGCTACCGGTACAGCCCCGAGCCTCGATGGAGAACTACTCCCTCCTCATGGGAGACAGCAGCGTTGATGAAGATGGCGGTGGTGTCGATGGAGAAGCCTTCCGGGGCACTTCCCTGTCCGGCGGCGTGCCGGAACGAGACTCCTGTCCCCGATCTTGGCTTCGCGATGGCGGCGGCTCTGGAAGGTTTTCTCTGGTTTCGTCGAACGTGGTAGGGTTTTCGCGACGGAGGCTTTAAGTAGGCGGAAGGGCAAGGTCGGTGGAGTCACGAGGACCCACACAGGGTGGCGGCGCGGCCCTAGCCTGGCCGCGCTGCCTTAGTGTGGCGCCACCTCGTGGCCCCACTTCGTATCTCCTTCGGTCTTCTGGAAGCTTCGTGTGAAAATAGGACCCTGGGCATTGATTTCGTCCAATTCCGAGAATATTTCCTTACTAGGATTTCTGAAACCAAAAACAGCAGAAAACAGGAACTGCACTTCCGCATCTCGTCAATAGGTTAGTTCCAAAACGCATAACATACATAAAGTATGCATAAAACATGTAGATATCATCAATAATGTGGCATGGAACATAAGAAATTATCGATACGTCGGAGACGTATCAGTGGGGTGGGTCCAATCCAACCCAGTAGGTTGGTTTGACTGGTGGGCCCAGGGGCAAAAGGGTAATTGCACAACCCTATTAAAATTGAAACTTTACACTAAATCCAAAAATCATATAAAACTCTAATAAAATATAATAAAATATGTATACCACTTTAAAAAATTATGCTCTACTCCAAACAAATACTTATTTGAAAATATGAACCAAAGTAAAAATTGATTAGTAAAAGAATTATTATCCAAAGAATAAAATAATAATAAATAGGAATTTATAATAAACCTCATGTTTTTAATCAACCAAGTCCATAAATATTATTGGACTTAACTCTTCTTGGAAACATTCCAAGATATTATTTTTACTCTTAAGGAGGAAATTCAAATATTTCTTATTCCAAAACTCTGAGAATTAAATTAAAAACACCAACTGGGGGGAAACAACCTAAAAACACCAAAAGCATGCATCAATTGGATCTTTAACCATTGATCTTATCGGACAATGATGCTATCATTCAGAAACCGAGGACAAGGGTCAGTCCGCACCATCCAACTGCAATACCTTGCAGTATTCAGGCAAGTTCATCACTTGCTCATGCCATTTGAGTATTTTTATCAAATTACTTGCAAAGTACTATTCATATCATTCCTGCATTGAAAAGCAAAATATTACTTTTACAATTATGAAAATGAATATGTGGTGGGCAATGGAACCATGTTATGAGCCTGGTGGAAGTTCCATTGCAATGGGTTTATATTCACATAGGATTAACAATAAATGTCGTTCAGTGATTCTTGCGTCATAATACCCGTGTTTACCATAAGATCTGGAGTGGGACGAAGGATTCAGCTGTTCTTTTCCCTCTCGCATACGAACAGATACAACCGCAGGTGGCCAGTATGTACATGCTTAGGCAGGGAGGAAGCCCCGGGGGACAAAGCCCATTGCTTCTACTGCGGGTTGTATCTATGATGTATTGTAACGGGCTGACCCAGGGATCGATCATATGAGTCAATCGTGGCCACTGGATTACAAAAGGGTGGGTATGCGGGGTTGCGGGAAGGCCCAGTGATTGGCTATGACTTATACCTGGCCTCACACCAAGAAAGTGTGGACGAGAACTAGACTCGGCTGGTAACAAGGATAAGTTCTCTTATGGGTAAAGTAACACGCCTCTGCAGAGTGTATCAAATTGTGGCTTGTCACTCACCGTTTCGGGTTTGGAACTGCGAACGCTGCTGGAAAGGAACTCCATGAAGTTCTAGCACCCAGTGAAGGCTGGCGGACATAGCTCTTGAGAATAAAAGCAACCTTTTGAAGAAATGTTTAGAAAAACCTGCATTGCCTTGGACTTTCTGGTTCATGGCCGTAGCTAGTGCATAAAACACCTCTTTCCTATAATGAACTTATTGAGTATGCTCGTACGCATACCACTTTCAAATTCACCAGGAAGATACATGCAGAAGCAGCCAAATATATGGATAACTGTATGAATATATTAACCTTGTTCTTTCAAATGTATCGCCATCTGGTTGGTGCAATTGATACCATATTGGAGGAGTTTACTGAACCTAAGGAGGAACCCAAGGGTAAAGAACCTATGGAGGAGGAACCCCATACATCGGTATATTCTACTGGTGATTACATCAGCATAGATGCCCGTGAGCCAGAATCCAATCCACCAACACCCAGATATTTTCCTAGTAGCTCCTATGGAGGTTATGAACCAGGAGAAGAGTCCGAAAACTCAAGACGTTCCACACTCCAATAGAAAACTCTACAGGGTGGCGTTTTGAACCATTCATGGGTACTCGATCTGATCCAGTTCGTTATGACCCTGAGATAGACGAAGATGCCATAAACCAATATAGAAACTTTCAGTATGGAGTGGGAGACTATGAAGAGAATCCCATAGTTATTGAGTCAGACCCCGAAGAGGGGAAGACATGTAAGGTGAAAATGGAGGAATGTTCCGGAAGTAGGGGAAAGCGAGGACATTTCGATATGAACACTTCCGAATACATCGGAAATGTGTCCGTTGAGGAAGAAGAGTATCCCATGGGGGATACATATGCATCGTTGAATAACTATTTCATGATGACCAATTTCTCCTTGGGATCTTCTTCAGACTCTGACTACCAGCCGACTGGAAGGCCATATGTTTCGGATACCATAAGGAGAACAACTCGTTCGACCGGATGGATGCCGGAAATGTATCAGGAATTAGACTATGCGTAGTAGACCACCACTGGAGGCGAAAGTGACATACTATATACCATATGTATGATATTGTATATTAGTTCAGTAAGTTTGTACGCTACATCCAATAAGTGAGTTGCATACTCACATAGTGTAAGGGTATTGTAATGTTTCTTGTTTTTGTATAAACAAGGTATATGTTTTGTGTGATTTGGGTTTGCTTCTTGATTTCCATTGCGTGAGTAGTTCTGTGCACAAAGTTGAGCTCAGAAAACTTGCGCATGGAGTAACTATGAGTTTCGCTTTGTGTAACAGTACTAGGGGAAATGTACGGACCGAGCGGCGAGGAGAGTGAGGCTCAACACCTCGAGCGTGAAGCAAAGAAGAAGGAGGAAGCCGACGCAGCTTTAGGAGCATAGTTTCCACCACCACCACCTCCAATGACGCAGCAGAACTTTATGCAATATATGCAAATGTTGGAGGAGAGGCATCGCCTCACGCTGGAACAACATGATAAGTTCTTTCAGGAACTTCTGGAACAGAATAGGGTGGAGAGGCCAGAGAACCAAGGAGTCACTTTATCTGACTTCCAGAACACCAAACCAGTTCCTTTCGCATCCGCACCTGAACCTATGGATGCCGAGGATTGGCTCCTGGATACTGAGAGAAAGCTGAACACCGTAGGGTATAATGACGAGGAGAAGATCAGATACACCACACATCTGTTATGTGAACCCGCCGCAGCCTGGTGGGAAAACATAGTGGCGGTGCACCCTGTCGGTAGAGTGTTTACCTGGGCAGAGTTTAAAAGGAAGTTTAGGGATGTTCAAGTTCCAGAAAGTATCATGGAACTGAAATGGACGGAATTTGAGAATTTGGAGCAGAAAGAGAATACCAATATGAAGTATGTTCGAGACTTTTCAGCACTGTCTCGTTATGCTGGAGATGAGGTCAATACGGATGAAAATAGAAAGAAGAGATTTCTGAGAGGTGTGCATCCATACCTTAGGATGCAGCTGAGGATGTTGAAGGCCACTGAGTTTCAGGAATTAGTGGATGCATCAATAACCATGGAGGACGACTTCAAGCTTGGGTGTTGTGTTGTGCCTCCGTTTTGTTGCGTTGAGATGTTTGTAGTCGTTCTTGGCAGCTTGGGCGGTTTGGTGTTCAGTTTTTCTTCTTGTGTTGTTGTCATAGCTTTTTAGTTTTTCTTGTAAATAAAATGATTAATTCTTTTGTGCTATATATCAATGGAACCGCAAGTCTCTTGCCTAGTAGGTTTTTTTTAAACAAAAACATTCTTGCATGGGTAGGATGGTAAGTACTATGAGAACTAGGAATTCGAAGGAGTTGCATGCATGAATGGACACGTATGTGAGAGGAGGTGGCGGATCGGATTGGTTTATCTCTTATTCTTTTGAACAGAGGCACCTCCCTAGTATTCATTCAGAGGTGGAACAAAAATCACATGAAGAACTTCAACAAAAGAAGAAATTACACACATGTACAAAAGAATGTACTAAAAACCCTAGAAAAAAAAAATCATAGACGCGATCTTGTCCAGCTCAACTCCGATGCCACCGTTTCCTGGCAAGTGGCAACACAGCACAAACACCGCTTGAGGAAAGGTATTGGAAGACTACCTAGTTGTAGAGGAGCCTCCTATTCATCACATCTGTCTGGAGGTTGATTTTGACCTATAATCATTGGTCGAGAGATGTTGTCACATCGTTTAGCATTTTTTTTAATTCTAGTTTTTTTTCTGGAAAACAGGCTCAAGCTCCAAGTTAGACCGGGATACAATAATTTATGCTATGAACTACATGGATTTCAACTTCAAAGTTCAATCCGCCAAGTCTTTACGAGATCGAAGTTTAAAATAGGCTCGTTTCCTATATCTTTGCTGGGCTTTCCCGCACGCTCTACCTCTCGGTGTGGTCTCGAGCTCACACACGTTCGTATGTTTGATCGGGACCACGTACGCTCGCATGCACGTACACATGCACGCAGGCAGGACATGTCATGGCACGAGTGCACACGAGCCATCATGTACTCCATGGAGCAGGGTTTTTTTTCTCGGCTGGAATTTCCGAAAATCCGGCGGAAACCGATAATCTCGTTACCCCCGAGAATAATTGATACCGACCAAAATATTTTGGCTACATTTAAATTTGAACTCTAATATTAGGTCAAATAGGGGACGTATGATGTAATATTCATAAAGTTTTATGTGGCGTGTTGGCTTGGTATGCTGTTGAGACATAAAGGTCGCGAGTTCGACTCCATGCGTGCGCAAAATATTTCTTTTTGTCTATTTATTCTATGTTTTGCGTTAAAAATTAAAAAGCTTGCAAAACTAAGATTTGAGGCCGCGACCTACATTATCGGACAGAAGAGTCTTACCGCTGCACCGCAGAAGCAGTACGTGCAATTAACGGTCGAAATTTCTTTATTTTGTGCTCGAAATTTTTGAATTACAAATTTTGTTTGAATAACCTCGAACGAAAAAAGTCTGAGATATCCGAGATTTCGCGGTAACCGGTTCTTCCGGGGACCTCCGGTAAAAAACTGTCGCCGAGAAAAAAAACCTTGCCATGGAGTATGCGCTACATTGGGCTCGACCAGATCGATGTAGTCGAGCCGACACAGCCTCATGGCTGCTGGTCCCATCCGTGCGTGCATGGACCGACCCTGCAGGCCCGGCTGCTGCATGCTGCCCAACATAACTTGGTGCTCTTAATTGGTCACTAGCTCTTGATCCGCAGGCCACATCAGGCCCTTGTCACACGACCTGGTCAAACACAACGACAAAAACCGGTTAGGTACTTAGGTTTACATACACTCATGCATGCATGAATCGATGGCTTGCATACCTTATGTACTCCCTCCGTCTGGAGAATAAGTGTTGCAGATTTATCTCTGTTGACGTGAATTTGGATACGTGTGAATTTAAACAATTCCGCGACACTTACGCTATAGCTTTGGATATTTTGAAATCTCAACATTTCCACGTACATAAGTTGCATGCATGTACCTAGCTAAATTGTGGTGGCATGCAAAAGTACAAGCACACGGGAGAGTTCGTCAGAGATGTGCCGCTCCTTGATGTAGCAAACATGCTAGTACTGGTTAATTGCGCATTACCATGTTTTGCCCCGTATTTTCAGTCTTCAGATCAACCATGATTTGAGTTCAGACCTTACGTGCAGCTTCGATGACAACGTTGCCACTATGCATGCATGGCCATGCACACGCTAATTCTATGTGCGAGGTATTGTCAGAAAAAGTTACAAGGTACTCCCTCTGTTGCATAATTTCTTGACATGAGTTTAGTTAAGAACCACGACGGATATCATGGAAAGGGATGGAGTAGCTAGCTAGTACTCCTCCGTTTTAAAATAAATGTTTCAGATTTGTCTAGATTTATATGTATCTAGACGTTTTTGTAGTGATAGATACATATGAATGAATGGAGTAGTAGCTACGGAGACACTACGAGGTATGCGATGACTTTATATGAATGGACAAGGTTTTCGGTATCAGGATACTTGGTAGTATCATTTTCTTGTCAGCAGTATCATATCGTAGAATCGTATAGTAGTATTTTTACATTAAAATAATATATTATATATTAAAAATATACATCACATACATTTAAATTTAATTATTAATCTAGATCTTGAGCATATTCTATGTCTTTCATAGAGGCCAATCATTTAAACATTGCATTTCCATATGAAATATTAGCCGGAATCTAATGCATGATATAAGAATAATTAACTTGAACTAAAAAAAAGAGTAGTGCCATATACTTCGAAGCTAGTACATAGAAATGACTACTTAACTGCTTTTTTCACGTGCGCACACCTTTCTTATACGGTATACCCATCTCTCACAAACTAATGGAAGCTATGATATTTAAATACTTAGTTCATCTAGCAACTTTCAGACAACTTATACTCTTCAACTTGCCACGTTGCTATGCCCTTAAATTTTCCTGCAAGTTTGGGATCGTATGGTATCAAATTTATATCGAGTTACTAAAGATATTAAGATATATATCAAGATAGTACCGAATTAAGATACCATCACGATAAACGCATATTGACAATCATATACAGTACTCCCTCCGGTTCATATTAATGAACTCTACTTTTTCCAGATTCGTATAAATTAGTTAAAACTTTAAAGTAGATGTATGTACATCTAAATAATGTTGAGTCATTTAATATGAGCCAGAGGAAGTACGGAGTATCTTAAAATCATAAGAGATACTTGTATGCGCCAAGGGTTGAATAGTCCAATCAACAGCTTGAGAACAGTGAACAGGTCGCGGCCCCGGCCGTGTGGCTACGTACGTGCGTGCTCAGAGATGCAACTGTTTCTTTCTGTCGCGTGGTGGAGCATACCGTCTCCCATCCGGGCAGGCGGCGGCTACTGTTCGCCACGACGGCAGTTGCGTTCCATTGGATGGATCTCCGATACAGTGCCTTGAGGCTTGAGGAGTCGCATGATCGATCCATGCCTGTCCATGATAGCTAGATGAAGCAGAAACACACACGTCTCTCTCTCGCTGGATAATATTCTAAATTGTCATCTCGATTCACATCTTACCAGTAGCATATATCATGGTCTAATGATCTATTTATAATTTTATAATTTTTCAATTTTTTATATTATAGATGTTTATCAGTAAGTTGGTGGATTTTTTCCGCAAAAGGAAGTACTCCTATGTATTTGGATGAACACACGCAATCAGAATATTTTGGTTCAAATAAATTTCATAGCAAATTTTGCAGAATCCATTCCACAGATTTGTTTCTACATACTTCTTCAGTACAATAGCAAAAGACATTTTAGCAAACTAAATCAGTCTGCTACAACATCTTATATTACGAAACGGAGGGAGCACTTCACTTTTTCTGTAGGATTGGAAACCTACCAAATTTCCATGCCTGCTGATTTGCAAGCAATTTCATGCATAGGAATTTTTTTTCATTAGGCTGACATCATAAATTCTTTTGTGGATAATCACAATCGTCATTGGAAAATTTCTCTAGGGTTCTTTATTGTGTTCCCAACTTCCATAGAAACCACATGCCATGGCATTCAACTTCTACAATCTTCCTGTTCCAATGTTTTTAAAATCCTACAACCAAAAGAGGCACTTTTTCCTGTTGTAATTTTTGCCATGCAAAATTTCTACTCTATATATGCATGTCTTGCTATTTTGTTGGACATATTTCAAGCCAAATTATTATTAATCATCAAGCCCTCATCTCGAACACAGGAAAACACACGAGAATAGCAAAACTATTTTGTTCTGGATTTGGTTAAAGTCAAACTTTCTATATTTTGACCAAATATTTACAGAAAATATCAACACCAACAATATAAAACCTATCGTTGTATAATTGTGATAAGGTATATTTTATATTATGTGTATTAGATATTATGGATGTTTATGTTTTTCCTCATATTATTGGTGATTTTTTACAAAGCTTGAATGTGACTAAACCCAGAACATGAAGTAATTAAAACGGATGGAGTGTAATATAGCTTTTTTGCATGCTCTGCATGAATTAATTTGCAGCAAACTATGTGTTGAAGAGAGTGAGAGATTAGTGATAAACGAACATTCTGTATTGGACTTACCTATAAAAAAAAGTGAAAAGAAAAGAGATGCCTGAGCAGATATTGGAGGAGGGATCACTTAAGATCCTGAAATCCAAAGTACACCATAGGAGAATTTCCTATAGCATTTTCATTGCTATCATATTCATATAAATTTTATTTTGAAAGTTCTTCGACCTCAGACGGGACCTCAGAGATCATTAAACCCAAGTGGTAGTTAATTTAGGAGTAAAATTTCCAATAGCATTTTCATTGCTATTATATTCATATAAATTTTCTTTTGGAACTTCTTCGACTTCAGACGGGACCTCAGAGATCATAAAACCCAAGACGTAGTTATTTAGGAGTATAACCTATCGTGCGCCTGCTGCCTGCGGATGGAAAAGACTGACTGGCTGGAAGCCTGGAACCTCAGCACCCAGCTCGTGGACTCGTGGTGCGGCCGGCTACAGTAATTCAAGTGGATTCCATGCCTAGTATACTCGTTTTAATTCTGACGTGACAAATAGTGAACTGCCATTTGCCCATAACCATGATTATTTATATTCCCGCCATATTTTGCTGAGCCGAAGAGCATCCCAACGCTGTTTGGGGACGTGTTTTCTTCGTGCCGCGTTTGGGGACGTGTTTTCTTCGTGCCGCGTTTGGGGGACGTCGCTCCCCAGCCTCGTTCCCCAAATTTTTTTTAATTTTTTTTTGTTTTTTTGCATTTTTTTTATTTCATTAGAGAGAAGGAACATTCCACAAACAAATACATAATTGAGAACATGGTTTTACACAAACTAAGATATATATAGTTTGGAACATGGTTTCCACAAACTAATACATAGTTAAAACATTGCAAAATGAGGAAACCTAACTAGTGTTGGTATCACATATTTTGTATGTCCGCTGCCAAGAAAGAACACTCTCAGGCACTCTAAGTCACCCAAACTGGAAAATCCAGCAGGTAATTACAGCCCTGTTGGTCATTTCGAGGAAGAACATCCAGAAATCTCCGTGCCTATTTTCTCTGTGAAGAAAGAACACACAGCGTGTTCAATCGTCCTCCTCATCGTCGTCGCCGTGGTAGTGCCGGCGGCAGCACGTGTCGTCGAACACCTTGACGCTCATATCCACGTCACCTGGGTAGGAGAATGTGAGCACGCAACCGGCTTGGAGGTCGTGGTAGCGCGCGAACTTCTCCCAGCCGATGTGGAGGTACATCTTGCCGCGCCCGTCGAAGAGCACGTCCACCGGCCACGGGCAGCAGTCGCAGCCAGCCTCCCGTAGATGCAGCACGGCCGGCTCGTTGTCGGCGACGAACTCGGCGAATTTGTCCGGCAGCCTCTTGATGCGGAGTGGGTCGCCGTTGAGGACGACGACGAACTCGGACATCACTTGGTGCTCTTCCTGCAGGTACCACGATGAAGATGACGACGTCGCAAGCGACGGCGACCGTGCAGCTCTGCCGCGGCCACGATCACGGCCGCGACGCGGCCTCGGCCTCTGCCTCTACCAGCCATGGCGTCGACTCTTGAGATGGTGGCGGCTAGGGTTTGTTTGTGAGGGATCATGCGAGTGCGCCCCTTTTTATAGGTTGGAGGGAGGCGGGGGAGCAGTGGCGCTCATTAAAGCCGGCCGGAGAGCTAGGCGCGAGGAGACGCTTTGCTGCACCTCTGCGAAAATTGCACCGTCCATGTGCGCCAATAACTTCCGTCGCGAGGTAGGCGACGGTTAGGTTAAACTTGAATGTGTCGCTGACGCGTCGGGCCAGCCACTCCCCGCCTCGCATTTCGTTGTGTCCGACATGCCCTGTGGAGCGGGGATGGGCTCGGGGCGTCGGACACCATATTAGGCCGCGCCGGACGGAAGGAGGCTTTGGGGTGCACGGCTGGGTACGAAATTTTGTTCAGAGCGCCCCAAATACCTTTGGGGGGCGCTTTAAGGGACCCGCCTGGAGATGCTCTAAGTCAGGAAAATATGGCAGTCATATAAGTGTTGCTGAGAATTTAAAAGCCACAAAGTATGGTAAAAGTTGGCAAAAAATTCACTCAATGCTAGGTGGGCCATATGGATGATAAAGTGCGGCTACTCTAAAATATGGCAAAAATCAAATCCAAGCTAAATTGCCAAACTTTGGCTTGACAAATTGTGAATGGGAACAAAACACCCCCTAAATATCAACTTAAAGCCACCACACAAGCGACAACTATCGCAACAACTACAACCTTGATAAAGAAGGTGATCATGTCAGGCTGAACACATACGCACATCATTTAAAAACCGGAGGCTTCATCAAGCCACCCAATAGCGACCCTAGAGCACATCCATCATGCACCGTTGCACACGCTCTAGAAGTCGCCACCGTCATCTATCGTCGACCCATTTTCAAGAGGGATGAAGTGATAGGGCAAAGGTGTCTGATCTTTCGATGAGATGATGATAATTCGATTTGTTGGTGGAGTTCGTGCTTGATGATCCGACTACATTGGAAAGCTCGTGCTCCAAATGCAATCACTGGGACAACCTCTGGGAGTTGCTGATCTTGCGGGTGCACGATCAGCCAGACCAGTGAGGGTCTTAAATCCTACCTGAAATCGAGAACAAGTAAGAACTAATAATGCAATCAAGATATTATGGTTATAGATGAAAGCTTTATTGTATAAGGTGGGATTCCGAATAGTCGATCTTGTTCTAGGTGTTGGCCTCAAAAGAAGTACACGAAGTTACAATAATTGGCTAACTTTTAATCTAATCAAAATCCAAGTCTAAACGTGACGGCTAGGGGGGTATTTAAGGAGGAAAAGGAGAGGGTTTCAGCCAACCCTAGATGTGGTGGCCGAACCGACCTCTAGGAGTCCTTTTCTCCTTCAATACAGACTCTAAAAAGTGGCTAGAATAATTTCTGTGAACTTTACATGGGCCTGGCCCAAAAGTAAAGGTGACGCAACACCATATCAATCTTTGACGAAATTATAAGATAACATCTTGAATATTTCGTCCAAGCTCTTCATTCATCCTTATGGAGGCTTTAAAGTTCTGAAATCTTCACTCGTAGCGTCATCTTCAATCCTCACATGTTTGCTGCTATCTCCATGTTCGATCATGGTTCAATGCTTGTCCCTCTCATTCATGCTAGGTCCATAATTTCTTAGAGTAACAAATACCTCTGATTTAGACAGCATCATATTCTCATGTATGTGAGTAATAGTTCCAAGAAACGAAAGTACCTGATAATTAAGTTGTTTGGCACGAGCTTGAGTGATAACTACTTGTATTTGTGTGGCTATAGGTACAAAAGTTATATCAATTGATGTGATGTCCTCATCATGAAGGCGCATTGACCTTTTAGGCATGTCGTCAATGCCACCTCGGCAATACACAACGACACTGCCCTACACGAGTCCATCATGCCACCTCTGTGTTGGAGATATGCCCGAGAGGCAATAATAAAGTAGTTATTGTTATATATTAGTGTTTATGATAAATGTTTACATCACATGCTATAATTGTATTAAGTGGAAACATTGATACATGTTTGTTGTGTAAACAACCAGAGTCCCTAGTAAGCCTCTTGTTTAACTAGCTTGTTGATTAATAGATGATCATAGTTTTCTGATCATGAACATTGGATGTTATTAATAACATGATCATGTCATTAGGAGAATGATGTGATGTACACGCACCCAGAGTAAGCATAGCATAAGATCAAGTTATTAAGTTCGTTTTGCTACAAGCTTTCAATACATAGTAACCTAGTCCTTCGACCATGAGATTGTGTAAATCACTTACACCGGATGGATGCTTTGATTACATCAAACGCCACTTCGTAAATGGATGGTTATAAAGATGGGATTAAGTTTTCAGAAAGTATGAGTTGAGGCGCATGGATCAAGAGTGGGATTAGTCCATCCTGATGACGGATAGATATGCTCTGGGCCCTCTCGGTCGAATGTCATCTAATTAGCTTGCAAGCATGTGACAAGGTCACAAGGGATGATATACCACGGTACGAGTAAAGAGTACTTATCGTTAACGAGGTTGAACTAGGTATACATATAATGATGATCGAACCTCGGATAAGTAAAGTATCGCGGGACAAAAGGAATCGGTATCGTATGATAATGGTTCATTCGATCACGAAGTCATCGTTGAATATGTGGGAACCATTATGGATCTCCAGGTCCCGCTATTGGTTATTGATCGGAGAGGAGTCTCGATCATGTCTGCATCCTTCATGAATCGTAGGGTGACACACTTAAAGTTCGATGTTGTATAGTAGGTATGGAATATGAGATGGAGACCGAATCTTGTTCGGAGTCTCGGATGGGATCCAGGACATCATGAGGAGGTCTGGAATAGTCCGGAGAATAAGATTCATATATGGGAGGTCATTTTTAGGGTTATCGAAAAAGTTTAGGATTTTTCGGTATTGTACCAGAGGTTCTAGAAGGTTCCATAGTGGGGACCACCTATCCCGAACGACCAATATGGACCGAAGGGGGTCACATAGGCCCACATGGTCCAGGAACACCAGCCCCACCCCCCCAAGGCCCATGCTGCTGGATCAAATGTAAAAGTTCAAATCCCTTGAAAATAGGGACTTAACTTGGGGGAAAGTTGCCCCCTTTTTTGGCCGACCCTAGGGCGAGGAGGAACTAAGCAGGGGATGCTGATACGTCTCCGACGTATCGATAATTTCTTATGTTCCATGCCACATTATTGATGTTATCTACATGTTTTATGCACACTTTATGTCATATTCGTGCATTTTCTGGAACTAACCTATTAACAAGATGCCGGCGCGCTGTTTTTGTTTTTGGTTTCAGAAATCCTAGTAACGAAATATTCTCGGAATTGGACGAAATCAACGCCCAGGGTCCTATTTTGCCACGAAGCTTCCAGAAGTCCGAAGGAGAGACGAAGAGGGGCCACGAGGGGGCCACACCCTAGGGCGGCGCGGCCCCCCTTGGCCGCGCGGCCCTGTGGTGTGGGGCCCCCGTGCCGCCTCTTGCCTTGCCCTTCCGCCTACAAATAGCCTCCGTGACGAAACCCCGCACCGAGAGCCACGATACGTAAAACCTTCCAGAGACGCCACCGCCGCCGATCCCATCTCGGGGATCCAGAGATCGCCTCCGGCACCCTGCCGGAGAGGGGATTCATCTCCTGGAGGACTCTACGCCGCCATGGTCGCCTCCGGTGTGATGTGTGAGTAGTCTACCCCTGGACTATGGGTCCATAGCAGTAGCTAGATGGTTGTCTTCTCCCCATTGTGCTATCATTGTCGGATCTTGTGAGCTGCCTATCATGATCAAGATCATCTATCTGTAATTCTATATGTTGCGTTTGTTGGGATCCGATGAATAGAGAATACTTGTTATGTTGATTATCAAAGTTATATCTATGTGTTGTTTATGATCTTGCATGCTCTCCGTTACTAGTAGATGCTCTGGCCAAGTAGATGCTTGTAACTCCAAGAGGGAGTATTTATGCTCGATAGTGGGTTCATGCCCGCATTGACACCTGGGACAGTGACAGAAAGTTCTAAGGTTGTGTTGTGCTGTTGCCACTAGGGATAAAACATTGATGCTATGTCTAAGGATGTAGTTGTTGATTACATTACGCACCATACTTAATGCAATTGTCTGTTGCTTTGCAACTTAATACTGGAGGGGGTTCGGATGATAACCTGAAGGTGGACTTTTTAGGCATAGATGCAGTTGGATGGCGGTCTATGTACTTTGTCGTAATGCCCAATTAAATCTCACTATACTCATCATGATATGTATGTGCATGGTCATGCCCTCTTTATTTGTCAATTGCCCAACTGTAATTTGTTCACCCAACATGCTGTTTGTCTTATGGGAGAGACACCTCTAGTGAACCGTGGACCCCGGTCCAATTCTCTATACTGAAATGCAATCTACTGCAATACTTGTTCTATTGTTTTCTGCAAACAATCATCTTCCACACAATACGGTTAATCCTTTGTTACAGCAAGCCGGTGAGATTGACAACCTCACTGTTGGGGCAAAGTACTTTGGTTGTGTTGTGCAGGTTCCACGTTGGCGCCACCGGTGTTGCGCCGCACTACATCCCGCCGCCATCAACCTTCAACGTGCTTCTTGGCTCCTCTGGTTCGATAAACCTTGGTTTCTTTCTGAGGGAAAACTTGCTACTGTGCGCATCATACCTTCCTCTTGGGGTTCCCAACGAACGTGTGAGTTACACGCCATCAAGCTCTTTTTCTGGCGCCGTTGCCGGGGAGATCAAGACACGCTGCAAGGGGAGTCTCCACTTCCAATCTCTTTACTTTGTTTTTGTCTTGCTTAGTTTTATTTACTACTTTGTTTGCTGCACTAAATCAAAATACAAAAAAATTAGTTGCTAGTTTTACTTTATTTGCTATCTTGTTTGCTATATCAAAACACAAAAAAATTAGTTACTTGCATTTACTTTACTTGATTCATCATGTTTCCTTTTAATTTTACCACAAAAGACATACCGGTAGGACGTGGGTCTATAGTTGGGAGAAATAATATAGAAGAATTCTTCAATCATGTTAGTACCATTGAAAATTTCGAAGATAGACACTTGGTAGACCTTGCGCCTACTTATGAAATTGCTGCTGCGCATTTAGTTCGCCTGTTGGAAACTAAATTTGTTAATCTTAATCCTATAATCCAACACATGTTTCTCACACTTGGTGATATGGAAGAAGGGGAAAAGAAAGATTTTGTTTTAGAAACCCTTCTTAGAGAATTTGGTGGTCTAGCAAGAGAAGCTAGAAAGGTCTTTGCTAAATTTAATATGCTTGGTTCTCATACTAATTTTGTTAGTCTCCTTGAAAAGATGGACATGGATAGAATAAGATACACCAATAATATGGATGATGGTGGGAGATCAAAGCACCAATACCATGTAAACTCCTAGCTATGAATGATGCACTAGAAAATAACTATGCCTGGCTTGTTCCTGAAAATTTGTTTGACGAGAGTAGCACGCCTAAGACCAATGAAAAGGGAGATGCTAAAACTTATGTATCTAATATACTATGCCTGGTTGAGAAAGCTCCACATCCCGCTGTAGAAGCACCACCCCTCGATAATACTTGATACACACTTTCTGCGCCTAGCTGAAAGGCGTTAAAGAAAAGCGCTTATGGGAGACAACCCATGTTTTTACCTACAGTACTTTGTTTTTTTTTGTGTCTTGGAAGTTGTTTACTACTGTAGCAACCTCTCCTTATCTTAGTTTAGTGTTTTATTGTGCCAAGTTAAGCCGTTGATAGAAAAGTTCATACTAGATTTGGATTACTGCGCAGAAACAGATTTCTTTGCTGTCACGAATCTGGGCTAAATTCTCTGTAGGTAACTCAGAAAATTAAGCCAATTTACATGAGTGATCCTCAGATATGTACGCAACTTTCATTAAATTTGGGCATTTTCATTTGAGCAAGTCTGGTGCCATTTTAAAATTCATCAATACGAACTGTTCTGTTTTGACAGATTCTGCCTTTTATTTCGCATTGCCTCTTTTGCTATGTTGGATGAATTTCTTTGATCCATTAATGTCCAGTAGCTTTATGCAATGTCCAGAAGTGTTAAGAATGATTGTGTCACATCTGAATATGTTAATTTTTATTGTGCACTAACCCTCTAATGAGTTGTTTCGAGTTTGGTGTGGAGGAAGTTTTCAAGGATCAAGAGAGGAGTATGATGCAACATGATCAAGGAGAGTGAAAGCTCTAAGCTTGGGGATGCCCGGTGGTTCACCCCTGCATATATCAAGAAGACTCAAGCGTCTAAGCTTGGGGATGCCTTGGGCATCCCCTTCTTCATCGACAACATTATCAGGTTCCTCCCCTGAAACTATATTTTTATTCCATCACATCTTATGTGTTTTTCTTGGAGCGTCGGTTTTTTTTGTTTTTGTTTTGTTTGAATAAAATGGATCCTAGCATTCACTTTATGGGAGAGAGACACGCTCCGCTGTAGCATATGGACAAGTATGTCCTTAGTTTCTACTCATAGTATTCATGGCGAAGTTTCTCCTTCGTTAAATTGTTATATGGTTGGAATTGGAAAATGATACATGTAGTAATTGCTATAAATGTCTTGGGTAATGTGATACTTGGCAATTGTTGTGCCCATGTTTAAGCTCTTGCATCATATGCTTTGCACCCATTAATGAAGAAATACATAGAGCATGCTATAATTTGGTTTGCATATTTGGTTTCTCTAAGGTCTAGATAATTTCTAGTATTGAGTTTGAACAACAAGGAAGACGGTGTAGAGTCTTATAATGTTTACAATGTGTCTTTTATGTGAGTTTTGCTGCACCGCTTCATCCTTGTGTTTGTTTCAAATAAAGCCTTGCTAGCCTAAACCTTGTATCGAGAGGGAATACTTCTCATGCATCCAAAATACTTGAGCCAACCACTATGCTATTTGTGTCCACCATACCTACCTACTACATGGTATTTTCCGCCATTCCAAAGTAAATTGCTTGAGTGCTACCTTTAAAATTCCATCATCACCTTTGCAATATATAGCTCATGGGACAAATAGCTTAAAAACTATTGTGGTATTGAATATGTAATTATGCACTTTATCTCTTATTAAGTTGCTTGTTGTGCGATAACCATGTCTACTGGGGACGCCATCAACTACTCTTTGTTGAATTTCATGTGAGTTGCTATGCATGTCCGTCTTGTCTGAAGTAAGAGAGATCTACCACCTTATGGTTAAGCATGCATATTGTTAGAGAAGAACATTGGGCCGCTAACTAAAGCCATGATCCATGGTGGAAGTTTCAGTTTTGGACATATATCCTCAATCTCAAATGAGAAAATTATTAATTGTTGTTATATGCTTATGCATAAAAGAGGAGTCCATTATCTGTTGTCTATGTTGTCCCGGTATGGATGTCTAAGTTGAAGAATAATCAATAGCGAGAAATCCAATACGAGCTTTCTCCTTAGACCTTTGTACAGGCGGCATAGAGGTACCCCTTTGTGACACTTGGTTAAAACATGTGCATTGTGATGATCCGGTAGTCCAAGCTAATTAGGACAAGGTGCGGGCACTATTAGTACACTATGCATGAGGCTTACAACTTATAAGATATAATTTACATGATACATATGCTTTATTACTACCGTTGACAAAATTGTTTCATGTTTTCAAAATCAAAGCTCTAGCACAAATATAGCAATCGATGCTTTTCCTCTATGAGGACCATTCTTTTACTTTCAATGTTGAGTCAGTTCACCTATTTCTCTCCACCTCAAGAAGCAAACACTTGTGTGAACTGTGCATTGATTCCTACATATTTGCATATTGCACTTGTTATATTACTCTATGTTGACAATATCCATGAGATATACATGTTATAAGTTGAAAGCAACCGCTGAAACTTAATCTTCTTTTGTGTTGCTTCAATGCCTTTATTTTGAATTATTGCTTTATGAGTTAACTCTTATGCAAGACTTATTGATGCTTGTCTTGAAGTGCTATTCATGAAAAGTCTTTGCTTTATGATTCACTTGTTTACTCATGTCATATACATTGTTTTGATCGCTGCATTCACTACATATGCTTTACAAATAGTATGATCAAGATTATGATGGCATGTCACTCCAGAAATTATCTGTGTTATCGTTTTACCTGCTCGGGACGAGCAGAACTAAGCTTGGGGATGCTGATACGTCTCCGACGTATCGATAATTTCTTATGTTCCATGCCACATTATTGATGTTATCTACATGTTTTATGCACACTTTATGTCATATTCGTGCATTTTCCGAACTAACCTATTAACAAGATGCCGAAGTGCCAGTTCTGTTTTCTGCTGTTTTTGGTTTCAGAAATCCTAGTAACGAAATATTCTCGGAATTGGACGAAATCAACGCCCAGGTCCTATTTTGCCACGAAGCTTCCAAGTCCGAAGGAGAGACGAAGAGGGCCACACCCCAGGGCGGCGCCCCCCTTGGCCGCGCGGCCCCGTGGTGTGGGGCCCCGTGCCGCCTCTGACCTGCCCTTCCGCCTACAAATAGCCTCCGTGACGAAACCCCCGCACGAGAGCCACGATACGGAAAACCTTCCAGAGACGCCGCCGCCGCCGATCCCATCTCGGGGGATCCAGGAGATCGCCTCCGGCACCCTGCCGGAGAGGGGATTCATCTCCCGGAGGACTCTACGCCGCCATGGTCGCCTCCGGTGTGATGTGTGAGTAGTCTACCCCCGGACTATGGGTCCATAGCAGTAGCTAGATGGTTGTCTTCTCCCCATTGTGCTATCATTGTCGGATCTTGTGAGCTGCCTATCATGATCAAGATCATCTATCTGTAATTCTATATGTTGCGTTTGTTGGGATCCGATGAATAGAGAATACTTGTTATGTTGATTATCAAAGTTATATCTATGTGTTGTTTATGATCTTGCATGCTCTCCGTTACTAGTAGATGCTCTGGCCAAGTAGATGCTTGTAACTCCAAGAGGGAGTATTTATGCTCGATAGTGGGTTCATGCCCGCATTGACACCTGGGACAGTGACAGAAAGTTCTAAGGTTGTGTTGTGATGTTGCCACTAGGGATAAAACATTGATGCTATATCTAAGGATGTAGTTGTTGATTACATTACGCACCATACTTAATGCAATTGTCTGCTGCTTTGCAACTTAATACCGGAGGGGGTCGGATGATAACCTGAAGGTGGACTTTTTAGGCATAGATGCAGTTGGATGGCGGTCTATGTACTTTGTCGTAATGCCCAATTAAATCTCACTATACTCATCATGATATGTATGTGCATGGTCATGCCCTCTTTATTTGTCATTTGCCCAACTGTAATTTGTTCACCCAACATGCTGTTTGTCTTATGGGAGAGACACCTCTAGTGTGGACCCCGGTCCAATTCTCTATACCGAAATACAATCTACTGCAATACTTGTTTTACTGTTTTCAAACAATCATCTTCCACACAATACGGTTAATCCTTTGTTACAGCAAGCGGTGAGATTGACAACCTCACTGTTTCGTTGGGGCAAAGTACTTTGGTTGTGTTGTGCAGGTTCCACGTTGGCGCCGGAATCTCCGGTGTTGCGCCGCACTACATCCCGCCGCCATCAACCTTCAACGTGCTTCTTGGCTCCTCCTGGTTCGATAAACCTTGGTTTCTTTCTGAGGGAAACTTGCTGCTGTGCGCATCATACCTTCCTCTTGGGGTTCCCAACGAACGTGTGAGTTACACGCCATCACCCCACAACTATATCAGAGGGAGGGGAGGATTGGGGCGCAACACATCATCCCCCAAAACCTTAGCCGCCCCTCTCTCCCTCCTTCTTCATGTGCAGGCTTGGCGAAGCCCTGTAGGATTTTCTCCTCCACCAGCACCACCACGCCGCCCGTGCTCCTGGGATTCCGAGGGGATCTAACACCTCCGCTGCCCGCTAGAACGGGGAGAGGAAGGACGTCATTGACACCGTACGTGACCCTGATACGTCTCCAACGTATCTATAATTTCTTATGTTCCATGCTAGTTTTATGACAATACCTACATGTTTCGCTCACACTTTATATCATTTTTATGCATTTTCCGGACTAACCTATTAACAAGATGCCGAAGTGCGTCCTCTTTTCTGTTTTTGGTTTCAGAAATTCTACACAGGAAATATTCTCGAATTGGACCCCATGAAGACAGAAGTCAATATTTTACCGAGACGGACCCGAGAGAGAGGGCCAGAGGGGGCCAGGGGCCCCCACACCATAGGGGGGCGCGAGCCCAACCCTAGCCGTGCCACCAGGTGGGGAGGGCACCCTGGGGCCCCTCCGAGGCTGCCCTTCCACCTATATATTCTCCCAGAAGTGAAAACCCTAGGGGCATCGGTCTTCCTCCACGAAAAGTTACGTAACCGCCGCCATCGCGAAGCCAAGTTCGGGGACAGAATTCTCTGTTCCGGCACGCCGCCGGACGGGAAGTGCCCCGAATCCATCTCCATCGACTCCATCGCCATCTTCATCGTCGTTGTTGTCTCCCATGATGAGGAGGGAGTAGTTCTCCCCCGGGGCTGAGGGCTCTACCGGTAGCTATGTGGTTCATCTCTCTCTCCCATGGTGTGATCTTTATGTGATCATGAGCTTTGTAATCTAGTTGAATATGTAGATGTTACTCTTGTCTATTATGCACTTTAGAGGTTACTTTAATATGAACTCCGGAGTTACTCTCCACGGTGTGATGGTGACAGTGTGCATCGTGTGTGATTCCTTTATGAAGTTGTGGAGCTTGTTTACTCCGGCTTGAGGTGTGCTTTTATAGCCCTACACAATGAATGGTGTTTGTTATCCAACAAGAGAGTGTTTGAGTGTAGCATCTATTTATTCAATTATGTGAGCATTGTTGAGAGTGTCCACTAGTGAAAGTATGATCCCTAGGCCTTGTTTCTAAGCATTGAAACACCATTTCCAACAAGTTCTGCTACATGCTCGCTTGCTGCCATTTTTATTTCAGATTGCAATTACTACTTATAATCATCCATATTACTTGTATTTCACTATCTCTTCGCCGAACTAGTGCACCTATACATCTGACAAGTGTATTAGGTGTGTGGGGACACAAGATATTTCTTGTATCTTAATTGCAGGGTTGCTTGAGAGGGATATCTCTGACCTCTACCTCTCTGAGTTCGATAAACCTTGGGTGATCCACTTAAGGGAAACTTGTTGCTGTTCTACAAACCTCTGCTCTTGGAGGCCCAACACTGTCTACATGAATAGAAGCGTGCGTAGACATCACCGAGTACGGAAGTGCTGCCGGATTGCAGCACCGGAACGATCGTCTACATCAACCACGAGATCTGATCTCGTTAAGGCTTTGGATCTTCGAGGGTTAGTTTCTCATCTATCTCATTGCTCCGATCTCATAGATTAGATCTTGGCTTTTCCATAGATTGGATCTTGGTTTTATTCGTCTTTGCGGTAGAATTTTTTGTTTTCTATGCAACGAACCCTACAGTGGTATCAGAGCCGTGTCTATGCGTAGATCTGTTGCACGAGTAGAACACAATGGTTTTATGGGCGTTGCTGCTTTTGTTGTCGCTTGCTTTTCGTGTACTTTGTATCTTGCGGGATGGGGGGATGAAGCGGCCCGGGCTAATCTTACATGGTTGCGTTCATGAGACTTTCTCCACGCTTGGCATGCAACTTGTATTGCATAAGTAACTCAGCTGGTGTCTGTTTCTCTCACCATAGTTAAGATCCAATTTACAATCTGCACTTGACAACACTTGTATCAGCGTTGTGGTTCTTGTTCGTAGGTAAGATCGGATCTTATTCGAAAGCCCCAAGCCACGTAAAACATGCAAAGAAAATTAGAGGCGTCTAACTTGTTTTTGCAGGGGCATGTGATGTGATATGGTCATTATGTGATTATGTTTATATTTGATGTAAGAGATGATCCTTATTGTAATGTGGCAACCGACAGGAGCCTAATGGTAGGCGTATAACTTGTTTTTGCAGGGGCATGTGATGTGATATGGTCATTAAGTGATTATGTTTATATTTGATGTAAGAGATGATCCTTATTGTAATGTGGCAACCGACAGGAGCCTAATGGTTGTCTTTATTGTTTCATGACCTGCGTGTCAATCACCATGTAATAGCTTTATTTCATTACTATGAGTTAGTAGTTGTAATAGTTGCTATGGATGGTGGACAACCATGAAGTGGCGCCATGGACCTTGACGCAATGCTGGTGATGATGGAGATCATGCTCGTGTGCTTTGGAGATGGAGATCAAAGGGACAAGAAGAAAAGGCCATATCATATCATATTATCATGCATGTGATGTTTATCCTTTTATGCATCTTATTTTGTTTAGACCGCGACGGTAGCATTATAAGATGATCTCTCATATTAATTTCAAGATAATAAAGTGTTCTTCCCTCGTATGCACCGTTGCAAAAGTTCGTCGTTTTGAAGCATCTCGTGATGATCGGATGTGATAGATTCTATGTTCACATACAACGGGTGTAAGCCATGTTGCACACGCGGAAATACTTGGGTTTGCTTGACGAGCCTAGCATGTACAGACATGGCCTCGAAACACAGGAAACCGAAAGGTTGAACATGAGTCATATGGATGATATGATCAACATGTTGATGTTCACCATTGAAGCTACATCATCTCACGCGATGATCAGACTTGGTGTAGTGAATATTGACCGTGTGCCACTAAACAACTATGAGGGATGTTGTATTAAGTGGGAGTTTTTTAGTAATTAGATTAAAACTTGAACTAATTATCCTGAACATAGTCTGAATTGTATTTTAAATTAATCTATATCTCTTATAAAGAAAAACCCCTCTAAAGAAGCATTTAATTTGTCTATCTCTACATGCAGCCTAGCCACATCATCAACAAAATCATAGTCGTACGATTTTCAATCTCAATCCGTCTGTTGTACTGTCCCAATCGTGACATGTCCACACATGCATGGGTTGCCTTTTCCCCTCCTTTCAAGTTAAGTTCCCCCCCTTCATGACTAACCGGATATTTTTTCTACCAAGCTTGAAGCAAGACACCTACCTGTAAAGCTACATGCTAGCCAAAACAATCAGAATTAAACGTCACTACACATTCGTCTTCTCCACCGTGCTGTTCATATCCACCATAAAATAAATGAAGAAAAAACTGACAAAGGTATGTGATCAGTCATGTTTACCTATATAACCAGTGTCTTCAGATTCGGGCATCCAATCTAGAATGTTGTTCTGCTGCCAACCACAAGCATGGTGACCTCAGCTGCACTGCGACTGCATCACATGACCTCTAGACACCCCTCACTATCGTGCAATGAGATTTCTATCAAATATTTTTTAGTTAATTTTCCTCATCTTGCCTTGCTCCCATTCAGTTTATAGTGAATTTGAGCGGAGTTACTTGCCAAACGAGAAAGACTAAGCTGCGACAGAAGGTGAGTTTGTCCCGCCTTGACTGCATTAGCATCGGTGTGTTTTTGGTCGTGCAGGTACAAGTAGAGTATGTAATGGAGAGGAGAAGGCCGATCTGGACGGTCCTTTCTTCCTTTGACTTCAAGAAAGAGTGCGCCGCCAAGGTATCTAAGTTTTCCTTCCATGTTTTTTTATCGATTTTATGGTGTGTACGGTAGGATTTTAATGCTTGGTTTTGAGTAGCAATAGGATCTGCATGCACCAAATATGAGATCAGTTGTTTGTTGGTGCAATGAGGAAAAAGAGAAGATATATTCAAACAAGAACGACCAGTATCAATACGAAGAAGAGGCTGCAGCAGAAGATAAGATTACAAAGTTGAAGAAAAATGTAAGAAGATTACAAGACTAGAACTTCCTTTAGCTCAACAACTAAGAAAATGTGATTCTTTGTCCAAAAAAGAAGATATGATCAGCCTCTTGCAAAACTTGGCTCGAACATATCCAACAAGTGTCTTTGAATATTTTTTAAATTTTTGATAAAGGAATATATTAATATTTGTAAAAATATTTTTTTGAATAAAAATATGACAGAGAATACCCGCTGTAACGCGCGGGGTATTCTTCTAGTTTTGTAGAATTGGCATCCGTTATCTACCGTGCGCTAGTCTTGTAATTGAGATAGAAACACTGTTAAATCTGAAAAGTAACTATTTGAGAATCAAGGAATGTTTAAAGTCATATTGCAAACTTTTGGTAAATCTCAAATTGCTGATTCAAAAACAATGGTTTCAATTAGTATCTAAAATTATCTTGTCTCTGTGAACTTGATGTTCAAATCCATTTGAAAATTTAGGAGCTAAAAAGTTTGTTTTCAGAAATAAGCAAGGTGTGAGATATATGTGATATCTAAGACCTTATTGCAATATGATAGAATATAATTTAGTGAGACTACATAAACTCATAAGTTTTATGAGAATGTACGAAGGTTGAAGACGTTAGGTGTCCCGATCCTCCAACTAGTTGGGCACTAACGATATTCGCATATCCATAAAGTGGCCGTCCTTAGTATGCACCGTTGCTAAGACTCGTCGTTTCGAAGCATCACGTGATTATCGGGTGTTATAGATTCCGCGTGTGCATACAACGGGTGCAGGCCAGATTTGCACATGCGAATACAGAGGTTAATCTTAACAAGCCTAGCATGTACAGACATGGTCTCGGAACACGGGATACCAAAAAGGTAGAGCGTAGCTTAAATCATGAAGTTGTCATGATTTGATGGATAAAATTATGAGTGAAATTGTTCATCACATTAAAATGTTAGTAATAGTGAAATCCGAAACACTTGTCATGTGATGATCAACTTTAAAGTATGAACCTCGAGGTTATTAGTATTTGACCAACAAGTCTAGAAGTTATTGATGTTGAGTGTTTTCTTTAAGAGGAAAAACCAAAAGAGAAACTACAAAAGATTTTTGCACAAAGAAATAAAAGACTAGAATGTATAACTCAGTTGTAAATAGATGATACACATGTTATGAATGTATTATTTGATTGGTCACACAATGGAATTCTTAGGTATTTGTACCATATTGGTTGGTATGAGATGTCATACAACACAACGCAATACAAGAATACAATGGCCTAAAGTAACTGACAAGAAATGTGGTAATAATGCACGTATGGAACAAAAATAAAGTGTTATTATGTTCATCGTTGGCATTCTACCTAGCTCTTCAGATTTATAATAAAAAAGTTAATAATTGTTATTTTGCTCTGGTCAAATGAAAGAAATGAGTTGTTCAAATTATGACCATACTCCATGTATGATGGATAACTTATTATAAATCTTAATGGTAAAACACACATGCATAACACTGACGCTAAAATGCCATAAGGAAAATGATTTGAATTCCACTTATTTGTGGAACCGTCGTTTAGGTCATATTAGAAGGGAACGCATGAAGAAACTCCGTGCAAATGAATTTTTGGAGTCACTCGATTTTTGAATCGTCCGATGCTTGCAAATCTTTTTCTAAGGAGAATGACTAGAACACCGTTCATAGGCCAAGAGTTGAATGGGCAACTAGCTTAGTGGAAACATACATGATGATGTATATGGTTTATTGGGCATAGTTGTGTGCGGAAGATTCTTCTACTTCATAAAAACTTCCAACAATGAATTGAGTGTATATATATGCATATATTTTAATGAGGAAGAAGTATGAAATATTTGAATAGATTCAAATAAATTTCAGCATGAAGTGGAAATCATCGTAATAGAAAAGTCAAATATCTATGATTGGATCATGGTGGAAATATTTGAATTACGAGTTTTATCGAACATCTAAGAGAGTTACGAAATTGTTCCACAACTCACGTTTCTCGGAATATCATAGTGATGATAAAGTATTCGAGAGACGTATCCAAACTTTCTTGTATTAATGATAAGATAAAATAAAATGATGTCATTATATTTTCGTGGATTATGCTTTAGAGACTACCGCTTTTACACTAAATAGAGTGTCATCATAATCCGTTGAAATGACACCATACGAGTTATGGCATGGGTATAAACCCCATTAGTCCTTTCTTAAATTTTGGTATGCATAGCATAAGTAAATGAGTTTACAACCAAAATCGGATGAATATCTTTGTTGGTTATCCTAGAGAACAAATTGGGAACTCTTTTCACTGTGAAGTCAAAGATAAAAGTGTTTGTCGATGTTTCTTGCTTATTTCCAAGAAATTGTTTCTAGCGAAATATTTGAGTGGGGGGGGGGGAATGGAACTAGATAAGGTTGAAGAACCTGAGCATAATAAGCAGAGTAGCACAACATCGGAAATGGTTCCGGAAGCGGCTACAACGCTCATAGCTCTCATGTCTACAAAGTGTTATAGCCATGGAGATCGAAGTACCTATTGAACCTTGTAGGTTATGGTTTACTTTATAATCAAATAAATAATTTGTGAATAAAGGATTGATTTTGAACAATGATAAACCAACTACATACAAAGAAGCTATGGTGGGCCCTGACTCCGTTAAAATGGCTAAGTGCCATGAAATCCAAGATAATATCTATAATCAAGCTTGGAGCTTGGTAAACCCGTTGAAGGAATAAATACTTTTGGAAAGTAAATAGATCTATAAAATAAATGGACATGGATGTAATATCCTTAAAGAAGCTCGACTTGTCGAAAGAAAGTTTACGACAAAGTTCAAAGAGTTGATTGCGATAAGATTAGATCTTTCATAGCGATGCTTATAGTCTATGCGGATTATTCTAGTAAGGCTACATCTTTCTTTTATGAGATATGTTAGTAGGATGATAGAAATACATTGCTTAAAGTGTGTATTAAGGATGTATACAAGATACAACCAAGAGTTTTGCTAGTCCGTGGAAGGCTAGATAGGTATACAAACTTCAATGAATGAAGTAAGTATCACGGAGTTGGAATCTTCACCGGATGAAATAATTAAATAGTTTTTGATTTCATCGGGAACGATGAAGATGCTTGCATTTGCAAGAAATTAAGTGGGAGCGCTGAGACATAGTTATAATATTATATGTGGATGACATATCATTGATTATAAATGATGTAATTATGTATTTGATGTGATTAAAAGGTTTCATTGAGAATTAACTTCAATGAAAGGATATGGACTAAGAACATATTTACCATCAAGATCTATGAAGATAGATTGAAGCGCATAATAAGTTCGAGTCAAACTAAATAGAATGAGTATTGAAGTAGTTCAATATGAATACGTCGAGAAGGTGTTCTTTTCCATGTGGAAGTTTAACAAAACTTGTGTGTATTTGACACTCAATGAGTAAAAACAAATGAGTGATTTTAGATCACGAATAATATGTACCACTACAAGAAAAGTTGCCATGACCGACGAAGTTGAAGTCGCGCCGTGGTTGCTGGTGCACCATGGCCGACGATTTTTGGTCTCTCCGTTGTGCATGTCAAATTTTTTTTTCTCGTTTTTGAGGCCACCTAGCCCGACGAAAACGTCCAAAACGTCTCCTATGGTGGCCCGGGACGTCGTGCATCACGAATTCTCGGGTTCGCCGCCGAGTCAACGCAAATCCGCACCGCCCAGGGATGTAGGGCCCAGATGGCAGCCTCTCTAGCATTGTTTTTTTCTCGATCGCGCCATCTCGTTCAACGCTCTCCGATCGAGCCGTTTACGATGCAGGATCTTGGGTCCCGCATGTCATCCTCTATGAACCAAAAATATTTCTATTCTTGGATTTTTTTACCCCCTGATTTCTGGTTACTTCCTTTTTCTTTTAATCTCGTGCCGCCTTGGAAATGTTGAGACCTCTGCTGCTAAATGGGACCCGCATGTCATCCTCTATGTGCAATCAACTTTCTTTTCTTGGAGTTTTTTTGGCACCTCATATTTGGTCACTTGCCTTTTTCTTTCGATCCCGTGCCGCCTCTCAAACGGTGAGACCGCTGCTGCGAAATGGGACCCGCATGTCATCCTCTATGAACTATAAAACTTTCTTTTCTTGGATTTTTTTGGCACCTGATATTTGGTCACTTGCCTTTTTCTTTCGATCCCGTGCCGCCTCTCAAACGATGATACCGCTGCTGCTAAATGGGACCCGCATGTCATCCTCTATGTGCTATAAAAGTTTATTTTCTTGGATTTTTTCACCCTCTGATTTTTGGCTATTTCCTTTTTCTTTTGATCCCCTGCCGCCTTGGAAACGTTGAGTAAGTCAGGCTCATGGGACCCGCATGTCATTCTCTATGTCCATCAACTTTCTTTTCTTGGATTTTTTGACCCCCTAATTTCTGGCTACTTTCTTTTTCTTTTGATCTCAAGCCGCATTTGAAACGTTGGGACCTGATACGTCTCCGACGTATCGATAATTTCTTATGTTCCATGCCACATTATTGATGTTATCTACATGTTTTATGCACACTTTATGTCATATTCGAGCATTTTCTGGAACTAACCTATTAACAAGATGCCGAAGTGCCGTTCCTGTTTTCGCTGTTTTTGGTTTTAAATCCTAGTAACGAAATATTCTCGAATCGGACGAAATCAACGCCCGTGTTCCTATTTTACCGGACATCCAGAACACACGAGAACCGCCAGAGAAGGGAGGCAGGGCCACCACACCACACCCCGGCGCGTGGGGGCACGCCCTAGGGTGTGGGCCCCCCTTCGACCTTCCTGCGCCGCCTCTTCGCCTATAAGAAGCCCCTGGATCGAAAACCCTACACCAATTGACGAAACCCACGAAAACCTCAGAGCCGCGCCATCGCGAAGCCAAGATCCGGGGACAGATCTCTGTTCGCACGAGCGGGGAAGTGCCCGGAAGGCTTCTCCATCGACACCGCCATCTCCACCGCCATCTTCATCACCGCCCATGATGAGGAGGAGTAGTTCTCCATCGAGGCTCGGGGCTGTACCGGTAGCTATGTGGTTAATCTCTCTACTATGTACTTCAATACAATGATCTCATGAGCTGCTTTACATGATTGAGATTCATCTGAGTTTTGTATCACAATTCATCTATGTGCTACTCTAGCGATGTGTTATTAAAGTAGTTCTATTCCTCCTGCACGTGTGTAATGGTGACAGTGTGTGCACCGTGTTAGTACTTGGTTTGTGCTATGATCATGATCTCTTGTAGATTATGGAGTTAACTATTGCTATGATAATATTGATGTGATCTATTCCTCCTACATATGCATGAAGGTGACAATGTGCATGCTATGCTAGTACTTGGTTTAGTAGCGTTGATCTATCTTACACTAAAGGTTACTTAAACATGAGCATTATTGTGGAGCTTGTTAACTCCGGCATTGAGGGTTCGTGTAATCCTACGCAATGTGTTCATCATCCAACAAAAGTGTAGAGTATGCATTTATCTATTCTGTTATGTGATCAATATTGAGAGTGTCCACTAGTGAAAGTGTAATCCCTAGGCCTTGTTCCTAAATACTATGAGTTACTACCGCTTGTTTACGTTTTACGTGTTACTACTGCCGCAATACCACCACCATCAACTACGCGCCAAGCACTTTTCTGGCACCGCTACTGCTCATATATATTCATACCACCTGTATTTCACTATCTCTTCGCCGAACTAGTGCACCTATTAGGTGTGTTGGGGACACAAGAGACTTCTTGCTTTGTGGTTGCAGGGTTGCATGAGGGGATATCTTTGACCTCTTCCTCCCTGAGTTCGATAAACCTTGGGTATCCACTTAAGGGAAAACTTGTTGCTGTTCTACAAACCTCTGCTCTTGGAGGCCCAACACTGTCTATAGGAAAGAGGGGGAACGTAGACATCAAGCACTTTTCGGCGCCGTTGCCGGGAGGAAAGGTAAAAGGTACTCACACTCCGATCTCGGCTACTAAGCTATTTCCGCGCGTAAGTACTCGAAGCTATTTCCTTTAGATCCTGCAATTGCAACTTTTTGTTTCTTGTTTACACTAGTTAGGCATAATGGAAAACATCTGTGAGCTCTTTGTACTATTTCCTGAGTCAAGACATGAATGGTTTAATGCGAAAATTAAAAAACCCATGGAACATGTTAGCATGAATACTTTGAACACCATTGTTGCTAATGATATGGAAAATTCTAAGCTTGGGGAAGCTGGTTTTGATGAGCATGATCTTTTTAGTCCACCAAGCATTGAGGAGAAAATTTTCTTTGATGATACTTTGCCTCCTATTTATGATGATTATAATGATAGTAGTCTTTTGGTACCACCTACTATGGAGAGTAAATTTTGTTGTGATTATACTATGCCTCCAACACTTGATGAGAATAATAATGATAGCTACTTTGTTGAATTTGCTCCCACTATTACTAATAAAATTGATTATGCTTATGTGGAGAGTAATAATTTTATGCATGAGACTCATGATAAGAATGCTTTATGTGATAGTTATATTGTTGAGTTTGCTCATGTTGCTACTGAAAGTTATTATGAGAGAGGAAAATATGGTTGTAGAAATTTTCATGTTACTAAAACACCTCTCTATGTGCTGAAATTTTTGAAGCTGCACTTGTTTTATCTTCCTATGCTTGTTACTTTGCTCTTCATGAACTTGTTTATTTACAAGATTCCTTTTCATAGGAAGCATGTTAGACTTAAATGTGTTTTGAATTTGCCTCTTGATGCTCTCTTTTGCTTCAAATACTATTTCTTGCGAGTGCATCATTAAAACTGCTGAGCCCATCTTAATGGCTATAAAGAAAAGAACTTCTTGGGAGATAACCCATGTGTTATTTTGCTACAGTACTTTGTTTTATATTTGTGTCTTGGAAGTTGTTTACTACTGTAGCAACCTCTCCTTATCTTAGTTTTGTGTTTTGTTGTGCCAAGTTAAGCCGTTGATAGAAAAGTAAGTACTAGATTTGGATTACTGCACAGTTCCAGATTTCTTTGCTGTCACGAATCTGGGTCCACCTCCCTGTAGGTAGCTCAGAAAATTAAGCCAATTTACGTGCATGATCCTCAGATATGTACGCAACTTTCATTCAATTTGAGCATTTTCATTTGAGCAAGTCTGGTGCCATTTTAAAATTCGTCAATACGAACTGTTCTGTTTTGACAGATTCTGCCTTTATTTCGCATTGCCTCTTTCGCTATGTTGGATGAATTTCTTTGATCCACTAATGTCCAGTAGCATTATGCAATGTCCAGAAGTGTTAAGAATGATTGTGTCACCTCTGAATATGTCAATTTATATTGTGCACTAACCCTCTAATGAGTTGTTTCGAGTTTGGTGTGGAGGAAGTTTTCAAGGGTCAAGAGAGGAGGATGATATACTATGATCAAGAAGAGTGAAGAGTCTAAGCTTGGGGATGCCCCGGTGGTTCATCCCTGCATATTTCAAGAAGACTCAAGCGTCTAAGCTTGGGGATGCCCAAGGCATCTCCTTCTTCATCGACAACATTATCAGGTTCCTCCCCTGAAACTATATTTTTATTCCATCACATCTTATGTGCTTTTTCTTGGAGCGTCGGTTTGTTTTTGTTTTTTGTTTTTGAATAAAATGGATCTTAGCATTCACTTTATGGGAGAGAGACACGCTCCGCTGTAGCATATGGACAAGTATGTCCTTGGTTTCTACTCATAGTATTCATGGCGAAGTTTCTCCTTCGTTAAATTGTTATATGGTTGGAATTGGAAAATGATACATGTAGTAATTGCTATAAATGTCTTGGGTAATGTGATACTTGGCAATTGTTGTGCTCATGTTTAAGCTCTTGCATCATATGCTTTGCACCCATTAATGAAGAAATACATAGAGCATGCTTAAATTTGGTTTGCATATTTGGTTTCTCTAAGGTCTAGATAATTTCTAGTATTGAGTTTGAACAACAAGGAAGACGGTGTAGAGTCTTATAATGTTTTCAATATGTCTTTTATGTGAGTTTTGCTGCACCGATTCATCCTTGTGTTTGTTTCAAATAAGCCTTGCTAGCCTAAACCATTGTATCGAGAGGGAATACTTCTCATGCATCCAAAATACTTGAGCCAACCACTATGCCATTTGTGTCCACCATACCTACCTACTACATGGTATTTTCCAGCCATTCCAAAGTAAATTGCTTGAGTGCTACCTTTAAAATTCCATCATTCACCTTTGCAATATATAGCTCATGGGACAAATAGCTTAAAAACTATTGTGGTATTGAATATGTAATTATGCACTTTATCTCTTATTAAGTTGCTTGCTGTGCGATAACCATGTTTACTGGGGACGCCATCAACTATTCAATTGTTGAATTTCATGTGAGTTGCTATGCATGTTCGTCTTGTCTGAAGTAAGGGCGATCTACACTGAGTTGAATGGTTTGAGCATGCATATTGTGAGAGAAGAACATTGGGCCGCTAACTAAAGCCATGATCCATGGTGGAAGTTTCAGTTTTGGACAAACATCCTCAAATCTCTAATGAGAAAAGAATTAATTGTTGTTGAATGCTTAAAGCATTAAAAGAGGAGTCCATTATCTGTTGTCTATGTTGTCCCGGTATGGATGTCTAAGTTGAGAATAATCAAAAGCGAGAAATCCAAATGCGAGCTTTCTCCTTAGACCTTTGTACAGGCGGCATAGAGGTACCCCTTTGTGATACTTGGTTAAAGCATATGTATTGCGGTGATAATCCAGGTAGTCCAAGCTAATTAGGACAAGGTGCGGGCACTATTAGTACACTATGCATGAGGCTTGCAACTTATAAGATATAATTTACATGATGCATATGCTTTATTACTACCGTTGACAAAATTGTTTCATGTTTTCAAAATCAAAGCTCTAGCACAAATATAGCAATCGATGCTTTTTCCTCTATGGAGGACCATTCTTTTACTTTCAATGTTGAGTCAGTTCACCTATTTCTCTCCACCTCAAGAAGCAAACATTTGTGTGAACCGTGCATTGATTCTTATATACTTGCTTATTGCATTTGTTATATTGCTTTGCATTGACAACTATCCATGAGATATACATGTTATAAGTTGAAAGCAACCGCTGAAACTTAATCTTCTTTTGTGTTGCTTCAATGCCTTTACTTTGAATTATTGCTTTATGAGTTAACTCTTATGCAAGACTTATTGATGCTTGTCTTGAAGTGCTATTCATGAAAAGTCTTTGCTTTATGATTCAGTTGTTTACTCATGTCATTACCATTGTTTTGATCGCTGCATTCCCTACATATGCTTTACAAATAGTATGATCAAGTTTATGATGGCATGTCACTCCGAAATTATCCGTGTTATCGTTTTACCTGCCGGACGGCAACTAAGCTTGGGGATGCTAATACGTCTCCGACGTATCGATAATTTCTTATGTTCCATGCCACATTATTGATGTTATCTACATGTTTTATGCACACTTTATGTCATATTCGAGCATTTTCTCGGAACTAACCTATTAACAAGATGTCAAAGTGCCAGTTCCTGTTTTCTGCTGTTTTTGGTTTCGAAATCCTAGTAACGAAATATTCTCGGAATCGGACGAAATCAACGCCCGTGTTCCTATTTTACCCGGAAGCATCCGAACACACGAACCGCCAGAGAAGGGAGGTGGCCACCACACCACACCCGGCCGGCGCCAGGGCACGCCCCTAGGGTGTGGGCCCCCTTCGACCTTCCCGCGCCGCCTCTTCGCCTATAAGAAGCCCCTGATCGAAAACCCTACACCAATTGACAACCCACGAAAACCTTCCGTAGCCGCCGCCATCGCGAAGCCAAGATCCGGGGACAGATCTCTGTTCCCACGCGCCGGAGCGGGGAAGTGCCCCGAAGGCTTCTCCATCGACACCGCTGCCATCTCCACCGCCATCTTCATCACCGCTGCTGCTCCCATGAGGAGGAGTAGTTCTCCATCGAGGCTCGGGGCTGTACCGGTAGCTATGTTGTTAATCTCTCTACTATGTACTTCAATACAATGATCTCATGAGCTGCTTTACATGATTGAGATTCATCTGAGTTTTGTATCACAATTCATCTATGTGCTACTCTAGCGATGTGTTATTAAAGTAGTTCTATTCCTCCTGCACGTGTGTAATGGTGACAGGGTGTGCACCGTGTTAGTACTTGGTTTGTGCTATGATCATGATCTCTTGTAGATTATGGAGTTAACTATTGCTATGATAATATTGATGTGATCTATTCCTCCTACATATGCATGAAGGTGACAGTGTGCATGCTATGCTAGTACTTGGTTTAGTAGCGTTGATCTATCTTACACTAAAGGTTACTTAAACATGAGCATTATTGTGGAGCTTGTTAACTCCGGCATTGAGGGTTCGTGTAATCCTACGCAATGTGTTCATCATCCAACAAAAGTGTAGAGTATGCATTTATCTATTCTGTTATGTGATCAATATTGAGAGTGTCCACTAGTGAAAGTGTAATCCCTAGGCCTTGTTCCTAAATACTGCTGAGTTACTACCGCTTGTTTATCGTTTTACCGTGTTACTACTGCCGCAATACCACCACCATCAACTACGCGCCAAGCACTTTACCGTTGCTACTGCTCATATATATTCATACCACCCGTATTTCACTATCTCTTCGCGAACTAGTGCACCTATTAGGTGTGTTGGGGACACAAGAGACTTCTTGCTTTGTGGTTGCAGGGTTGCATGAGAGGGATATCTTTGACCTCTTCCTCCCCGAGTTCGATAAACCTTGGGTATCCACTTAAGGGAAAACTTGCTGCTGTTCTACAAACCTCTGCTCTTGGAGGCCCAACACTGTCTATAGGAAAGGAGGGGGAACGTAGACATCAGACCGCTGCTGCAAAATGGGACCCGCATGTCATCCTCTATGTACATTAAAAGTTTCTTTTCTTAGATTATTTTCCACCCTATGATTTTTGGTCACTTGCTTTTTTCTTTTGATCTCATGCCGCCTTTGAAAATGTTGAGGAACCTGCTGGCTCATAGGACCCGCATGTCATCCTCTATGTACTATAAAAGTTTTTTTCTTGGATTTTTTTCACCCACTGAATTTTGACTATTTCCTTTTTCTTTTGATCCCCTGCCACCTTGGAAACGTTGAGTAAGCTGCTAACTCATGGGACCCGCATGTCATCCTCTATGTACAATCAACTTTCTTTTTCTTTTGATCTCAAGCCGCATTTGAAACGTTGAGACCGCTGCTGCTAAATGGGATCCGCATGTCATCCTCTATGTACAATAAAGTTTCTTTTCTTGGATTATCTTTGGCTCCTGATATTTTGTCACGTGCCTTTTTCTTTCGATCTCATGCCTCCTTTGAAACGTTGACTAAGCTGCTGGCTCATGGGTCCCGCATGTCATCCTCTACAATAAAAGTTTCCTTTGTTGGAGTTATTTTTTACCCCTAATTTCCTGCTATTTGCCTTTTTCTTTGATCCCCTGCCCCTTTGAAACGATGAGGACGTTGTTGGCAGGTCGGTCCCACATGTCATCCTCTATGAACAATAAAAGTTTCCTTTGGTTATTTTTGACCCCTAATTAATTTCTCGCTATTTCCTTTTTGATCCCCTCCCGCCTTGGAATCGTTGAGGATTCTGCTGCCTCATGGGTCCCGCATGTCATCCTCTCAGAAAGGTAAATGTTTCTTTTCTTGGATTTTGTTTACCAACTGATTTTTGGCTTATTTTTTCTTTCGATCTCCTGCCGCCTTTAAAACGTTGACGACGCTGCTGGCTCTGGGTCCACGATGTCAGCCTCCCGTACAAGAAACATGTGATATCTTGATTATTTTGCACACAATAAACAGTGTACTTCGCTCTGAGCTATTGCAAACGGATAAATTAAATATTTATTTTTCATAAACAAACTTATATGTTGAATCTCCTTGTTTTTTGTTTTTCGAAGCATTGGACTTTCCTGTTTTTTTAGATAAATATGACTTTCCTGTTTTGGAGTGGGCTGAAATTGTACGAGTCAAAAGGCCCAGCAGGATAGTTCGAAGGTCCAGATGTCCAGATGCAGCCCAATTGAAATCTTTCTTTTCTTGGATTTTTTCACCCCCTAATTTCTGGTTACTTCATTTTTCTTTTGGTCCTGTGCCGCCTTGGAAAAGTTGAGACCGCTGCGCAAAATGGGACCCGCATGTCATCCTCGATGTACAATAAAGTTTCTTTTCTTGGATTATTTTTGGCTCCTGATATTCGGTCACTTGCATTTTTCTTTCGATCTCATGCCGAGTTTGAAACGTTGAGGAAGCTGCTGCTCATGGGTCCCGCATGTCATCCTCTATGAACAATAAAAGTTTCCTTTGTTGCATCTATATTAGCCCCATACGGGTAAACTATCTGTGCGCATTACAATGATCTTGTTATAACGAGGAAATGGTGAGTTCCAAATTCTTTGGCAAACAACATTGTACTGTCTTTGCCTTTCCATCGTTGCTGTCTTAACTTGTAATGTCTTTGTTCAAGATATAGGTGGTGCACGGACAGCTTAAAAAATTGCCGAATCGCTTCATTGTATTGCTAGGTTTAATTGTCATTCAATTTATCTGGGTTCTGTAATATTTTTTCGAAGCCTTACAACTGATGTAATATTTAGTTAGTTTCTATAGTTCTTTCGCGCATTCTTTCTATGGTGCTTGTGGTAAGTGACGCTATCCGACAGAAATCATGTGCTGCGTAAATGTTCTCAGCATCTTTCTATGTGCGGCGCAATCTAAATCACAATTTCCCTTCCCGTCAACAACCCAATTAAGCGAAATCACATATGGGTCGGCCCACAAAATCCTAAAGCGCCTTATGATAACCCACAAGTATAGGGGATCGCGATAGTCTTCGAGGGTAGTATAACCCAAATTTATTGATTCGACACAAGGGGAGGTAAAGAATACTTATAAGCCTTAACAACTGAGTTGTCAATTCAGCTGCACCTGGAAAAACACTAGCAACAGGGGTGATGTGAAAGTAACAGTAATATGAGAGCAGTAGTAACAGTAACACAGCAGCAGTAATAGCAATATGAGAGCAATGGCACGAGAAGATAGTTGATACTACTTCCAATGACATGTAGAACAGGTATTTGATGATGAAATATGGACCGGGGTTCCCAGCGATCTACACTAGTGGTAACTCTCCAATAACAAGTGTTGGGTGAACAAATTACAGTTGGGCAATTGATAGGAATCAAAGGCATTAAGATAGAACATCATTATTAATTATGTAGGCATGTTTTCCGTATATAGTCGTACGTGCTCGCAATGAGAAACTTGCACAACATCTTTTGTCCTACCACCGGTGGCAGCCTGCCTCAAGGGAAACTTGGATATTAAGGTACTCCTTTAATAGAGTACCTGAGCAAAGCATTAACACACCGTGAAAACATGTGATCCTCACATCACTACCATCCTCTCCGGTTGTCCCGATTTCTGTCACTTCGGGGCCATTGGTTCCGGACAGTGACATGTGCATACAACTTGTAGATACAATCTAAGCAATAAGTATAGAGCTCAAATCTAAGATCATGCCACTCGGGCCCTAGTGACAAGCATTAAGCATAACAAGATTGCAGCAACAATAACTTCACAAACTTTATAGATAGACTAATCATAATGTATCATCCATCGGATCCCAACAAACACAACACCGATTACATCAGATGAATCTCAATCATGTAAGGCAGCTCATGAGACAATTGTATTGAAGTACATGGGGGAGAGTATACCGACATAGCTACGCTAGAACCCGTAGTCCATGGGGGAACTACTCACGAGCATGATGGAGGCGATGGCGTTGATGGAGATGGCTTCCGGGGCACTTCCCTCAGCTCGTGCTAGGAACAGAGAGTTCCGTCCCCCGAATTGGAGTTTCGCGATGGCGGCGGCGCCTGGAGTCTTTCGGAGTTTCGTCAATTGGTACGGTGTTTTTAGGTCGAAAAGGATTTTATAGGCGAAGAGGCGCGCGGAGGGTCGACAGGGGTGGCTTCACCAGGCCGCCGCGCCGGGCACGGCCCGCGCGGCTAGGTGGTGTGGGGCCCCCCTGACTCTCCTCCGACTCTTCTTTGGTGTTCTGGAGCCTTCCGGGAAAAATAGGAGGTTTGGCGTTGATTTCGTCCAATTCCGAGAATATTGCCCGAACAGCCTTTCTGGAACCAAAAACAACAAACAGAACGGCACCGTGGCATCTCGTTAATAGGTTAGTTCGGAAACGCATAAAAACATCATAAAGTGCAAGCAAAACATGTAAGTATTGTCATAAAACAAGCATGGAGCGACAGAAATTATGGATACGTCGGGGACGTATCACCTTACAGGCCGACATATCAACAGTAACTTAACTGGTTGGCCCATTTACTTATTGGGCCAACCCACTTGCTTTAAGGTGGACCCCACACACTAATCTGGCTTCGGCCTCAACAGAAAGGGGCTGACGTGGACGGCCCCATTTGGTAACCGGACCTGCCCGTTAAGCAGAAAGTGTGCCCCGCAGCTTATTGGGCCGCCCACTAACTTGTCGGGCGAATTGCTTAAGGTGGACCCCACTTACTAACTGGGCCGGCCCGGTTGCAGGAAAGTGGGCTCCACATGATTATTGGGCCGACCGCCATCCTGTTGGGCCAGCCCACTTGCTTTATGGTGGACCCCACTTACTAACTAGGCAGGCCCGGTTAGAGGAAAGTGGGCCCCACATGTTTATTGGGCCGGCCCGAAAACCTGTTGGGCCAGCCCACTTGCTCTATGGTGGACCCCACATACTAACTAGGCCGGCCCTTAACAGGAAAGTGGGCCCACCTTTGTTTTTTTTGGCCAGCCTCATCGCTTGTTGGGCCACCCACTTGATCTATGGTGGACCCCACATATTAATTGGGCCGGCCCTTTAAAGTGACCCACCTGCTTTTGGCCGGCCCACTAGCTTGTTGGGCCAGCCCACTTGGTCTATGGTGGACCCCACTTACTAAATGGGCCGGCCCAATAGCAGGAAAGTGGGACCCACATGCTAATTGGGCCAGCCCACTTGCTTTATGGTGGACCCCACTTGTTAAATGGGCCAGCCTGATAGCAGGAAAGTGGGCCCCACATGTCTTGTGGGCCGGCCCTTTTGCCCGTTGACCGGCAAACGAGTACATTCGGCCCACATGCTTAGCGGGCCGGCCCATTTAAATTTTGACCAGTCAACCTTAGAAGTTAGGCCCGCCCACGTAACTAATGGACCAACCCTATATAGTTGACCGGTCAAACTAAGTCAGCGGCCCGGCCCGCAAACTAAATGGGTCGGCCCGCTTAAGACGTGGCGTGCCTCGTGGGCCTACCATCTACCACGGTTTCACCCAAGCACTGTTAATCGCCGCAATGCCACGTGTCGCTGGTATGATGTCGTTAATAACGGCTCCCGAAAATACGCAACGCTCCGATTTTCCGTGGCGGGCTCGCGAAAGGACGGACCGAAAACGTCGTAGGACTTTGCCCGATTGCTTTCACCACGTAACCCATACCGTCGGGTTAGGCCCATAGGCGACAAAATGACCCTTAGTGGACGATTTTGGGATGTTGTCTATTTGAACTTTTCTTGTAGTGTACACAATCAGATGTCATGTGTTCTAAAGTGTTACGAGCATATACAAGAATAATTCATGTGATGATCATTGGACAACAGTAAGAATATCCCTGAGTGCTTTAGAAGAACCAAGGATATATATTTTTTTGTATGGGGTAACGACAAACAAATCGTTGCAAGGTGTTGCACCGATATTAGTTTGGTCACATATGAAAATAAATTTCAAATCTCAATTAGGCTAAGTGTTCATTAGAAGGTAGCACAATGCTAGATTTAGATGAATTCTAAATATTGTGACGGATTCTACAAATGAAGGCAGAGTATGTCAATGTTTTGACAATGACCGAGGGTGTTTGAGTCGAGGAGTTCTTTGAGAACTTGGTGTAGTTCCGGTAGTGTCATAACTATGAAGCTATTATTGTGTGTGACAATATTGGTAACATATTTCAGACCGCAGAATTAAGGTTCCACCAGAAGACCAAACATATATGATTAATGCCAACTCATTTTGAAAAATGAGTGATGCGTGGAGACGCAAATGAATTGCAAAATACATACGTTTCTGAGTGTGTCAGATTCGTTGACTGGAACCTCTCTCGTGAGCAAAACATGATAAGCACCAGAAGGCCAATGTGTTAGATCTTTACAAATGTAAACTAGATTATTGACTCTAGTGCAAGTAGGAGGATGTTGGAGATATGCCCGGGAGGCAATAATAAAGTAGTTATTGTTATATCTTAGTGTTCATGATAAATGTTTACATCACATGCTATAATTGTATTAAGTGGAAATATTGACACATGTGTGTTGTGTAAACAACCAGAGTCCCTAGTAAGCCTCTCGTTTAACTAGGATTAATAGATGATCATAGTTTTCTGATCATGAACATTGGATGTTATTAATAACATGATCATGTCATTAGGAGAATGATGTGATGGACACACACCCATAATAAGCATAGCATAAGATCAAGTAATTAAGTTTGTTTTGCTACAAGCTTTCAATACATAGTAACTTAATCCTTCGACCATGCGATTGTGTAAATCACTTACACCGAATGGATGCTTTGATTACATCAAATGCCACTTCGTAAATGGGTGGTTATAAAGATGAGATTAAGTATTCAGAAAGTATGAGTTCAGGCGCATGGATCAAGAGTAGGATTTGTCCATTGTGATGACGGGTAGATATGCTCTAGGCCCTCTCGGTCGAATGTCGTCTAATTAGCTTGCAAGCATGTGACAAGGTCAAGAGGGATGATATACCACGGTACGAGTAAAGAATACTTATCGGTAACGAGGTTGAACTAGGTATAGAGATACCGATGATCGAACCTCGGATACGTAAAGTATCGCGCGACAAAAGGAATCGATATCGTATGCTAATGGTTCATTCGATCATGAAGTCATCGTTGAATATGTGGGAACCATTATGGATCTCCAGGTCCCGCTATTGGTTATGATCGGAAAGGAGTCTCGATCATGTCTGCATTTTTTCACGAACCGTAGGGTGACACACTTAAGGTTCGATGTTGTATAGTAGATATGGAATATGAGATGGAGACCGAATTTTGTTCGGAGTCTCGGATGGGATCGAGGACATCACGAGGAGGTACGGAATAGTCTGGAGAATACGATTCATATGTGGGAAGTCATTTTCAGGGTTACCGGAAAAGTTCAGGATTTTTCGGTATTGTATCTGAGGTTCTAGAAGGTTCCGGAGGGTACCATAGTGGGGCCCACCTACCCCGGACGACCAACATGGACCGGAGAGGGTCACATAGGCCCACATGGTCCAGGCACACCAGCCCCCAAGGCCCATGCGGCCGGATCAAGTGGATAAGATCAAATCCCTTGAAAATAGGGACTTAACTTCGGGGAAAGTTGCCCCCCTTTTTTGGCCGACCCTAGGGCTTGGAGGAGGGGCCCAGGCAGCCCCCACGCCTATATAAGGGGAAGGGGAGGGTTGGGGTGCAACACATCACCCCCCCCCCCAAACCCTAGCCGCCCCTCTCTCCCTCCTTCTTCCTGTGCGGGCTTGGCGAAGCCCTGCAGGATTTTCTCCTCCACCACCACCACCACGCCGTCGTGCTCCTGGGATTCCGAGGGGATCTAACACTTCCGCTGCCCGCTGGAACGGGGAGAGGAAGGACGTCATCGACACCGTACCTGTGACCGAGTACGGAAGTGGCGGATTGCAGCACCTAATGATCGTCTACATCAACCACGAGATCTGATCTCGTTAAGGCTTTGGATCTTCGAGGGTTAGTTTCTCATCTATCTCGTTGCTCCGATCTCATAGATTAGATCTTGGCTTTTCCATAGATTTGATCTTGGTTTTATTCGTCTTTGCGATAGAATTTTTTTGTTTTCTATGCAACGAACCCTACACTCTGACACCGAGTCCCCGCCGCACCACGCTACCGAGAATCGTCACCATCGATAAGGTAGATGCACACCGCTCCACCTCTTGTCACTTCCATTTATTTGCTGCTCCAAAAACAATACCCACATAACAAAGAGCAACGGTGAAGTCATCGCTACTGTCTGCTCAGGATACTCACATCTAGGGTTCCCCCCTAGAAGCATGAGTGAGTAGATCCATGCTGCAACGGAGATGCCTTTAACAAGTTAACAATTCTTATATGCCACCATTGCTCGCCATGACTGAAGTTGTAGCTCGGTTTTCACCGACAGCCGCTCTCCCTAACTCGTCGCTTGTTTTCAACAAGGTATGCTAGATTTTGAGTGAAGAGTATTGCGATAATTTTTAGATTTTGAAGTCTAGTGACCATAAATGATGTGTCTCGTCCGTTTTACTAAGCCGATCCAAAATGATTTAGATGATCCTAGATTATTAGAGTGGAGCCACCTTAACTGGTACTACCTCCGTTTCGATAAATAAGATGAACTTTAACCCAAACAATGAAGCAACAAAATCTTGTTTATATTGGACGTACTTAGTATCGTTGGATTCGTATCGAGAAACACTTTCTAATGTTGCTAATTCTCTATGAATGGTTTTTATATATTTTCAGTAATTCTTGATTAAAAAAAGTAGACGAAGACACCTAATTGAGAGGGGTCAAGGTAAATGTCGTGACAGAACTTGTTGGCAGTTTCACTATTTTTACCTAGATGGTCCAAGATAAATTTCAGAGGGTTCAAGATAAATGTCTCACTATTTTTACCTAGATGGTCCGAGATAAATTTCAGAGGGGTCAAGGTAAATGTCGTGACAGAACTTGTTGGCAGTTTCACTATTTTTACCTAGATGGTCCAAGATAAATTTCAGAGGGTTCAAGATAAATGTCGTGACGGAACTTGTTGGTAGTAAACAGTCAGTTGCTCCCTTCCATCCTCCATGTCCACTGCTTGATAAGGCGAGACGTGATCCATTTTTGTGTTTTGCAAAAAGAAATCAAAATTGTTTCGGAGCAAGGCCAAATTTCGTACAGGTGATGGCCCTGGCAAATGGCATCTATCTTCTTCCCTAGCACATTGTTCTGACCAGAGTCCAAGACTGATGTCTGATGGTGATTGAAGGCAGCGGACACGTCAAAGAGGGCCTGCAATTCGTGTCCATGCCACGCTCGATTTTATTTCGAAACGACACATGCAAATCTGGTCAGACCTGGATGCTGCCTCTGCTCTGCCCGCCGTTGGATTGGTCATCGGCAGCACACTCCGTCAGCAGCCCTCTGCACTTCAGTCAGGCTAGTTGGGATTCACAACTCTCGATTCCAAAACCATCTCCAGTAACTCGGCGAGCGCGCGCACGCTGCCTTCTGGTCCCGTGTGGACGGACCGGTGCTCGGCCCCGGCACGGCCGTCCCCGCCATCGTTGCACATCACTCTCCAAGTATCTTGCCAACTCCGCCGCCTTCCACCGTACTCTTCCCACCATAGCCATAGCTATGGTAGAGCTTGAAGCCACTGCTATGGTGGAGCTTCAAAATTGAAAATTTTCAACCGTGCCAAGCTGAGGAGCGGTGAGGGCATCTCCAGGCCGACTCAAACGGTTTTGGGCTGTCTAAAACGGTTCGCGCGGATAAGCGGACAGATTCGTGCGGACCAATCCATCCATTCCCCAAATTTAGGACGCCGATGCGTCGGGCCAGATAGTGGGTGCATCCTCCCTTGTCCTCCCAAGAAGACCATGGTCCATCCCGCTAGTGGAGCACAAATTCTAGCCAAAAACCATTCCACATAAATTCAACCGGCGGGAAAGCCAGCGGAAGCGATGGATTCCGCCGCCATGCCTGCCTCGGCCACCGCTGGGAAGAAGCAGTCGAAGCTGAAGAAGACCGCGAAGGATAAGATGGCGGAGGAGTGCCGGGTCGAGTCTGACAAGCTCTTGAGGTTGAAGAGGCACGGGCGAAGTCCAATCTCGTCGAGCCCAAGGCAAGGCTCATAGATGCCGATGCCAAGTACAAGGTCTTGGAGGCCGAAGGCAAGATCATGGCCTAGGATAACTGGATCATGCTCACGGACTTGGCCACCATCTCTGATCTTGTGCAAAGGGTTTAGATTGAGAAGAAGCAAAATATGATACTTGCTCGCGATGATTGAAGGGCATAGGCATACATGATTGCCATTTGGGTGAAAGTTTCCACTTTTTGGACAGATTGTAAGATATTGTCTCACTTTGCACATTTAGGAGGAACTTGCCACTAGTTGGTGCTGCCTCGAGGGGCAATGACATATGGGGCAATGGCATATGTTTGCTTTGCTAATTGCAATGTTTTTGTGTTGCAATTTGAAATGGAGTGGCCAATTGGCCAGGTCTTCAGAATAAATTCCAGCGGACCGAATGGGTGGCGCCGCTGGGCGCACTGAACGACGCATTTTGTTTGCATGCCGACCTAAATAGACAGAAACAGACTGTTTTAATCGCCGGTTTAGGTCGGCCCGCTAGAGACGCCTTGAGAACAGAACTGGGGTCGCCGGATCTATAGGGCCGTCGTGGCTTCGGACAGCCAGATTTTCAGCTGGCGATGACGAGTCGACGAAAGAGGGGTATCCATCTAAGATAGCATGAGGTTATGTTTTCTCAGATTTTCGATGCCGCATACATGGTCCAAACTGTTACAAACTTGTAGCATAACTTTTGTTGCGAATGCACTCGCAAGGTCATCTGCAAGTTTGATTTTTCGTGGATTTCCAAATGTTGCATACGTGTGTCTAAAATACTACAAGCGCAAGCATGTTTTGCTGTGAATGGAAGAGCAAGATGTTGCGGCGATTATAAGTGTTGCTACAAATGTTTTCAAGGATTATATAAAACTAAATTTACACACTGAAATTTCCACTTACCTATATACATTCATATCTATTGAGACATCTATTTTAAAACAGAGAGAGTAGTTCTGGCTTCGCATGATTACCACGTCCGTGACACGGACACCAGACAGGGTCATGGAAGGGATAAGCCAAGCAGGCTTCAAACTTCAAAGCCCACGCTCGTGCTCCACAGTGTACGGACGCATGCATTGACGATACCCTGTACGGACCAGGCTGATCTGATATGCTCATATGCATGTCTGGTCCCTCCCTTCCCACTTGAGGCAAAAGAAGATTACCGGTAATCTCCTTTTATTTAACCGCAAACCTACCTAGCCGCCCTGCTAATTTCGATCATTAGCGTGGCCGTGTCATCCGAATCAAATGGCTTAGATTGCTCATTGTGGGTTAACATAGGTGGTAACATCACACGGCTTAAGGCATTTTAGTGACATGGCATGAAAATAAAAGAAGAAAGAGAGTGAGGTGTCTGGCTATGTTATCATAATATCACACATTTCAAAGCAATATGAGTCTACAACATAATTAATAACACATTGCATGAAACCACATCTAAATTACTACCCACTATGAAGATAGTAACTTATACTAGAACATGATATAAGTTACTCTTCATTATGAGCAGCCTTAGCTATGGACCAAGATGGCTCCTAGGTCTTTCTTTGGTTTTATAACGTTCAGTTTCTTTTTTTCATTTTGATATTGAAGTTCAACTGTTTCCTAAGAAAAAAAATTAAGGCACTGCAAAATCCTCAGGCGCAAGAAAATAGCACAAATCACAAGTTATTGTTACTTTGCCCAAACTACTCACTTTATCACTAGCACCAATTTTGCATATAGTCAATTACATAAAGGTCTAAATCTAGAATTAACATGTTTAACAACAAATCTGATGGCCAGGGTTCACATGGGCCAGTGATGATCCGGCATCCATGTGTCATCAAATAGCCTTTTTCATCCATTTAGAATGTTTATCATTTTTGTAAACTTTAGCCAAATTTGCTGGAACTTTTAAACAATGTCTGCTTGGTGGTTGGTGGCCGTCAAATTTGCTGCTCCCTCCAGTCCAATGAATAAGTTTTCCGTGTTTTTTTCTTTGATTAAGAACTACTTTAAATATATAGAGATTTTTGGTATAAAATTAGCATCATTAGTTCATCAATGTGAATCCAATGATACTAATTACGTATAATATAATCAAAAAATTTGATGCTCAATTTTTTCGGTTAAATTTGTTTTGAAATACGCGTCCAGCTTACTCATTGAAAATAAGATAGTATTAGAGCATCTCCAGCTACCTGATGCAAACAGACCGAACAAGAAATGGGGGAACCCCAGCTCAGCATCTTGACGCCAACTAACTGACATGTTCGCACCGACAAATTCCCAGCTCAAATTTGCAGCCGGAATGCATCGACGCAGTTAACACACGCGTTCGCGCTCTTCTCCCTCGGTCCCGCCGGCCAGCGATCGTGTGCGCTTCGTCTTTTGCGCGCTAGTACTGGTGGCCGGTGTCACTTCGGTTTTCAGCGCCCCTTTAATGGCGTTGCCGGCCTTCCGCGCGCCAGTGCTAGTGCGGGCGGCGCTTGGGAATCCCGCCAAGCAATGAAGGTGAGGGAGCGCCCGACCTTTTAAGAGGAGGAGGCTGGCTATGTTCTAGCCACTCCTCCGCCAACAACCAGTGCCACCGCCACTACCACTACCCCGCGTCCAGGAACTCATCGACCGCCAGTGCCGACATGGGCAAGGGTTGGTCGTTCCGCAAGACGAGGAACGACCATGAGGTCAACTTGTCTCGTGCCGGCAAGAAGAAAAAAAAATCACGGATGTGACGCTACATCCCGGTGGAATCTGCACGCAACCTGTTCGACGAGAATTGGCCGGTGCCCTCGCGGGACGTTAGCCTACTGGGCAGTTGGTACCTCAACTCCCGCCGTGTGCCAGTGCCTCTGGTGCCACGTGAGGGATGCGAGCGTCGTGAAGAGATCCATCGATGATGCTTCATCCCACTGCCGGATCTTCATGACGATCCGACCTTCGCCCTGAACTCCTACAACCTGGTCACCTACGGGACCTGGGACTTCCACCCACGCCGCCAAGCGGGCTACTTCAACCAAGGAGCGCGGTGTCGGCCTCAATGATGAGGACGAACGTCACGACGAGGTGGAGGACGCCTTGTTTGACCGCGGCTGGGCGCCTGCTCCGTCTGCCGTTGACCGGAGCTATAACCGGCGGAATAATTTACAGAGGAGGGGGACCTCGAGCTGGCAATAGCTCAGAGCAAGCTCAGCGAGAATGGCTAGTGCCATGGTCTTGTCACGCAGCTGAGGGAACTCCTCGGTGGCGCAGGGAGGCTAGTCACGCCGCCGGTCACACTTATGCGTGTCGCGCCTGCAGCTCCACCCGCGCCAGTAGCTGCGCGGCCAACACCTCCTCCCACTCAGCCCGCGCGTGAAGTTGCGGCGCCGGCACCACAACCGGCCTTGTACTGGCCCCGGCCGTGGGTACCTCCGGTCTTTGTGGACATTGTCAACACCGACAAGGATCAATAGCTGTCCATGGTTGGACCCTAGTTAGGGTTTTATTTTTAGACTTTCTTATATTTTTTTAGTGTTATTTAAATTACTTGTTATTAATAAAAACTATTGTTAGAAAAAGTAGTCGGGCCGCCGAGGCAGCTACCTTCCCAAACGTACAACCATCAAAAACTAGGCACTTCCGTGCAGTTGGTTTGATCCAAAGAGATATAAATCGTGTCTGAAATGCGTCTAACTGCTGAAGATGGCCTTAGACATAATTAGAGCTCCTTTGATTTATAAGATAGAAAAATTATAGAAATAAGAAAAATATAGAATTAAGATGTCATCTGTACTTAAATTCTACGAGAATTGCGAGTTAATAAGAAAACATTCAAGACAAACAATAGTCATAAGTTTGTGTCTGTCGCCGCTATACGATTGAGCTACGGAGGGAGGCAACCAACGACTAAAGTCAATGGATGTTCCAAACACGGAGAACCAATAATTTATGGGATTTTGTTTGCTGTTTGGCTTTCGATCCTCCCGCGCCGACAGGGCCCGCGGTCCCAGATGCTGTGTTGGGATCGCCTCGGAATTCGTGGGGAGGTGCCGGCTCACAGCTTCGTGCATGGGCCAGCTTCACAATTTACGGATTTTTCTTCAACTTTGTAACAAAGTTGCTGCCTTTTGTTTTCGGAAAAATCTATTTTAAACCCTAAACTTGTATTTTTTCGATAAAGGAAATATATTAATATCAAGAAGATACCAATTACACCCGGGGTTTGCAACAACGCACCGCCCTAATGGCACTACTATGATGCCACCAAAAAAAAGAAGAAACAAGAAATAAAAGTTCCACTATAGTATGTCGGGTCTAACAACAGCAATACATCCACCGCCAAGACAACACCTGAATTACAGACTCTCCAAAAAACGACGCCTCCAAGAAGAGAACAGTGCTCAAACACCGTCGTCGCCCGATCGGTTTTCATCCTAAAGATAGTCCCCGCTCTCAAAACAATGCCTCCACCAAGGCCATTGCCAGGCACAACCAATAAGACCAGACCTTGGGATTTTACCTGAAAGGTAGGACTCTGCACTTCACCTGTGTTCTCGTCCCCACTTTCATACCGTACCGTGAAGCCCGGAACACTAAGCAAGTCTCTCAACAGGTGAGACTTGAACCTCCTTTAGCTAGTCCTCCTCCGCCTTCATGAAATTCTCTTCTTCCGACTTTTATCATGGATCCATAGTCACTTGATGTCAACACAGAAAAGAGCTTCGCGCCGCTCCCCGTAACCAATCGGTCGAATAAAAGCATGGGCGCGCACGACCGAATACGATCCAAGAATACATTCGCGGCGGAGCCTTTCCGAACTCAACCCACCGGCTGATCACGAGTCCACCTCCGGTAGGTCCTCTTCACGCAAGAGAGGCCCTAGGACCGCCGCCTTTATACAGGTCGGACCCCCACGTCGGCTACCATCCCGGGCTGGCCAAACCAACCCTCCACCGGCGACACCGTCATCGGCTTCCATGCCCCTCCATCTCGCCGCCGGATCGCGGTGATAGATCAAAAGATCCACCACCACCAACCGCAGGCCGACCCTCTTCGGCGTAGAAGAGAACCACCTCCTCCGTCGAACCAAGGTCCGCTCTCGTGACGCGGAAGAAGCCGAGATCGCCTCCACGCACCGACTAGAGGCGGGGGGAGGGCATGCAGCACCGAGGGCGCCCGCCACCACCCAGCCCCGTGGCAGCAGTGTAAGCCTACGGGAGGGAGTGGGACCGCAGCCGCAAGAGCCGCCGCCCATCACCATCCGTGCCGGCCGCCGCCGCCGAAGGGAGAGCCCGTTCGCCGTCCCCCACGTCGGCGAGGAAGGCTACCGCCGCTCGAGGGTCTTTGCCCCGCCGGCGTCCGGCGGCGGCGGTTAGGGTTGGGAAATAGGAAATGAAACCCTGAACTAAAACTTCCTATTATTTGCACCTAAACTATTAAATCCCGGTCTAAGCAAAACTCTGGAACTGTTTGATCAATTGCCCAACGCTACCTAGTCCAATTTTTACAACAAAACCCTGCATCATTATCTATTACAAACGAGTTGCTCGAACGGTGGTGGTGGCCGTGCGGTGGTGCTCAGCTGCGGGCTTGCCATGGACGTCGTCGTTTGCGCGTGGCCTTGGGCAGCCCCACATCCCTTCGTCGTGTCTATGCATTGTGTTGCCTATCCATTGTTTGTCTCGACTCTCCACTCTCGACAGAGGGAATTGATCAAGGGGCTCAAAATCGTCGCCATGCACCTCGTCTTCCTCATCGATCGCACACCAAACTTCTCCAGATTTCAGCGACATCTTAGCTTCGTCGAGCTTGATCGAATGATGCAACACCTACCCCGTAAGCATGCCGTCCTCTTGCCCCTCTTCCACATCCCTTCCATGCCACCCTCTTGCCCCTCTTCCACATCCCTTCCATGCCACGGTCATCGTCGCTCCTCTCACGGCCAACATGGTCACCGCCACGCGCGTCCGCGACAAGCAAGTTTCGGCCAAGGTGCGGTGCGCCGGCTTGGGCAGGGCATAGCGGCAAGCAGAGCTAGGAGTTGGGCCGATCTTGGGGGCTGACCATGGATCGCGACATCCCTTGTCCCAATCTCGGATGCTGCATGTGTAGCATGCCACTTATAACCCGCCCACCCCGTAAAATTCCGGCGGGATACGGGGCAGGCGCGGTTTGGGCCGTTCGGGCCAGCCCGTTTCGGCGGAATACGGGGCTAGGAAATCCGCATCGCCGCCCCCTACTTATACCGGGTGAAGGTGCGAGTGAGGGGCTCGCAACCCTAGCTCCACCGTGCGCCGCCGCCGCCTCCATCCTGCTCCGGCGAGCAATCCCCCACCGCTCGCGTCCGCATTCAAGCCGCCGCGCGCCATGTCCGGTCGCCGGTTGCTCGGCGTGTACGGCGAGCGGATCGGGCGATCCCGCTCGCCGGACACCGTCGAGGAGGCGTGGCGATGCAAGCGCTCCACCGCGGGAGTCGCCGTGCGGCGTGCCGGTACGCCGGCGCTTTACGTGCCGAGTCGCTCGGGAGTTCGCCGCGGGTGGGCGGCCGAAGATCCGTCGCTCGCCGAACAGCGGCGGCGCCTTCGAGAAGTGGCGCGCAGTGGGACCGCGCGGCGAAGGCGGCATGGGCGGCGCGCATCGGCAACACCAGCGGCGGAGGAAGCGGAGGCGATCCGCGAGCCGGCGAGGAGGAGGCAGAGGAGGAGGCGGCGTTCCTGCAGGCGGTGGCCGCATCCGAGGTGGAGGCCGCCGAGAAGGCTCGGGCGGAGGCAGAGGAGGCGGCGGCCATCGCCGCCGTCAGGGAATTCGAGGCGCAGGAGGCTGCCACCAGGGGGCCGTTCGTGCCATTCGTCATCCTTGACGATTAGATAGGATCGCAGTGTAGGATCCGCTATGTATGTATGATCCATAGTATGGTCAATGAAAATGAACTATCGATAATTTTCCCGGGATTTTAATTTTTAAAAATACGGGGTCTGCTAGACGGAATGGTTCAGCTAGACGCAATTTTCTGATACAGGGCGAAAAACTCGCGTTACACGGGGCAGAGAAATACGGGGTCTGTTAGACATGCTCTTAGCTTCACGGTTCTGAGAAGTTGGAGCTGCTCCAGCTTTTGGTACAAATGCGTGAAGTTGAATTCGTGAAATATAAAAATACAGAGCACACCTCGTTATGTCTAGAACGCACCGCCTGATCGCTTAAATCATTGGCTGGAAGTCCATCTCAGTCTGTGGCGAAGTATTTCTTGGCGGTGGAGTTGGCCTGGCCACGATGGTGAGGATGGCTATGGAGGCCAGCGGTGACGTTCCCAAACATCCATATTTAGATACTAGTAGAACTATGAATCCATTATGCACTCAAGAGAGGAGACGGATTTGAAAAGTTAAGTGCAAGTTGCTCTAGCTTTTGGTACACAAACATAAAAATACGGAGCACCCGTAATTTACATCCGACTGCTACTGATTTGACTTCATCGCAACGTGATTTACATTTGTCGCCACTGAATAGTGGACTTCGCGAACGAGTCGACATACCTTCAGCCAAAGTCAAACTTGTTCGATTCGTTCTCGCCGCCGTGCAAATAAAGTTGTAGCTCACTGCCGCCACCGCAAGGGCTTGTGGTCACTATACCTGGGCATGTGTCGGGCCGGCCGGACCGAGGAAAGCCCGACGCTAAAAAAATCCAGCCCAAGCCCGGCCCGGCCCGACCAAATACCCACCAAGCCCGTCGGGCTACGGGCCGGACCGTAGTGTTAAACTGTGTTTTCGGGCTACCCAGGCCCGACTCGACCCGGCTCGGCCCGGCAGTCGGGCCAACATTTCTCGGCCCAGGCCCGAGTTTTTTGGGCCGGGCCTCGGGCCGGGCTGCCCATGGCCAGGTATAGTTGTCGCCGCCAGTACATCTGACGCCGCCTCACCCATGACGAAGTTGGTTGAGGTGGCCACGCAAGTTTCTGGCGGCGGCGGCAACAAGCTACAACTCGATTTGCGTGGCAGCAAGAATGATTCAGACAAGTTTGACTCCGGCGAAGGTAAGTTGATTCGTCTGTCGGTGGCCTCGATTCGGTGGCGGCAGAAGTGAATGACGCTGCAGTGAAGTCAAATCGGGGAAGAGTTTGGGCATTGGAAAACATACCCGAGAGAGGAGGGGGAGAAAGATAAAACGTGCGTAACATTTTGGTCACTTATCAGTAATAGTGGGACGTAAATAAATAACCAATCCATGTTTTTGTGTTCTGCGGAAGCAACTCCACGTATTTGTACCAAAAGCTGGAGCAACTACACGTATTTGTAGCAAAAAGCTAGAGCAACTGCATAGATCAAAGTAAAAAATAAAAAAGCTGGAGCAGCTCTAATTTTCAGAACCATGGAGTGTGTGTGCGTGGTGGGGGGGGGGACACCGGAGGAATCACCAATTTTCAGATGGAAAGAGAGATGGATTGGGGTAGCATACGAATCTAACATGTGAGATCATCTAGTTAGTGCGACATTGTGTATTCCCAATCGGGATTATCCTTTTGCCAGTGCGCGCCAGATTTCAGTTTAGACTGGGATTTGATAGTTTAGTATACAAACACAACTTTCCTTGTTCACACACCACATGTGGAGGGATTTCAAGTTTAGTATTCGATTCATCCAACCTCTCCAAAAAAATTAGAGTCTGATTTTTTTAAAAAAAATCCTTTGTTTCTTGACCTGTAAATTGTTGTAATCACGGTTTAAAGCCGTATATATGTATTGATGATGAAGAAAAATAGAGAGGTGGCAACTAGTTATGTTACCAACATGCAAAACAGGAATAATATAAAAGTTACTACTATGGAGATAAGCTAAATTACCCCTCACTATGAATAGTGTGGTATCCACTAGGAAACACACACGGTGTGACATTTTCAAAACGGCGAGGACAGCGGCAATAAAAACAAATCAAACACAATTCCACAATGCACTCATTTTCACTAGTAGCTCGACTGAAGAGTTTGGACCGGAGCTGGGGGCTGCGCACCACATGCCGGCCGAATTAAAGTCACACAGTCCTTGAGATCGATCTAGGGACACACATAGTCATGCATGAAAACAAAGAGCCCTGAAACTCTGATCTCCAATAAGGACACCAATGTACAAACATCGCTAACAGCATTATCATAATACATATGTGGGGGACAATCTTTTATATATATTTGTGGAGGTATATGCAAGTAAACCCCTGTTACGGCAAAATACAAAATTGGTAGCCACCTTGTGTGGAGCCTGCCTGCAAATGCAAGGTGGGCGCCGCACAAGAAACCGTGCCTACCTAGGCCATGTAACGGGGGAACTGCTTTCCCTTTGGTCTCTTTCTCTCGGTCTAATTGAACACACTTGCCTAGTTTGAGGTGGCCCTAGATCACAATTAGGCCCCTCCCAAACCAACCAGACACTCTCTACATGCCTAATCATAGGACTATAACACACTACTAGTACTAGCTAGATACTGGTAATTAACAGCATGACACATATATAGGGGCAGGGCTGGCAAACCAGGGACTTCTCAGGCTAGAGGGGATCGGTGGGGTGCACCCTTCCTCCTGTTGCCCAGTGACAGCACAATCTTGGGGAAGAACCCTCCTCCTTTCTTCCTCTTCACCACCGTCTCGCCACCACCATCGCCATTACCTGCATTATCGCTCGACCCGCCGCTGCCACCACCACCATAGCCATAGCCATTGTGGTGATGCACCGGGTCCTCGAGGATCGAGTTTGGCGTGACCTGGCCCGAGTCGGCATCACCGACGTGGAGGTTCTCAAAGCGCGGGAAGGGTAGACCGTCGCCGGCGCGGTAGAGCAGGATGTTGGAGAGGTCCCCTCCCTGGTCCACGACATGGTCCACCTGCACACGAAGACACACGTAGACGATTCAGCATGTGTAAGCTGATATTAACTAAGAAGTTGCAGTGCTAATTACTTGATTAATTACCTTGCAGGAGAGGCAGCAGAAGTGGAAGGGCTCCTGGAGGATCCTGTCACATGTGAGGCAGACGTTGCCGGTGCCCTTGAACGGCCTGGACTGAGGCCTGGGCTTGAGGAAGATCACCTTGGCGCTGTTGATCGTGTAGGGCTGAGAGACACACATGCATACAGTTTAATTATGCATCGTCACCAAGCAAAGTACTAGTGCTGCAACTAGTGCAGTTGTTAAAATAAAAATTACTACACTGATTCGCAATTAGGTTAATCACCTGGACATAGGAGCAGTCGATTAGCTTCTCGAGGTCACCCAGGCGGACGACGTCATTGTACACGTATCGCCGCACCTGATTGCATGCAGAAAGAAACACAAGAACAACTGGAATCAGAAACAGACGTGGGCTTCATGATTCGTGCTGTGGCTGATCAGGAAGAGAAAGGGTAATTCTGGAATTCATTGTACAGGTTAGGATTGGTACGGCTGCCGGTGCTCCTCTATTGGGCAACACATCAATGGAGGACGATGCTTTGACCAAGTGGTGGTACTACCACGGCCATACCCAAGGTCACAATGTGCCAGAATGACTAACTACCCCTAATGGGTACAACATCTATGGCCAAATAATTGGCAGCATTGCATGGGCATGATGGTAAAAACCCCAACCGAGGTGGTGGTAAAAAAAATGAGTAGCTGGTGAAGAAGAAAGCTGTTTTGGTGGCTAGCACTTCACTGTGGCTTGAATGAACAGTATCAAGGGAGGCCCCCCGGTTGCAGGAAGGAACAGCATTGAGGCTTTCTTTGGTAAAAAAGACAAGGATCCCATTTACCATGCGCGCATATGGTAAATCTGCTTTGCCGGTGGCTGTAACAATCCTAAGATGCCCCATTTCTTACCATGCACACCCACCTGCTTTGCAGATGTGGAAGAGCACTAGAGCAGGGATATGTTTCCATACATGGCAAAACAGTTTGGATAAGCAGGCCTTTTAATGGAAAATTTCCTAGAACCATGAGGTAATCATCTCAGACAAAAGATCAATTCATTGGAAATGCTAATGATTCACTTGGAAAGGTAGGTAGTAGAAAATCTTTGTGAAAAGGGCAATTCACCATCAAGATCACTTTTGGATCAAAAGCCTTGGCTGTGTGGGTGAAAGAAGAACATGGTGAAAGTGAGAAGGGGATTGTGATTGTGACCTTGCAGTAAATTGGCAAGATGGCAAAAGGGGAACACAGGTAGTGGAAAAGTACCTTCCCAACACACACAAAAAGTCTTGCACAAGCATGAATACAGAGGTGAAATTTCACTTGCATTGATTTGTAGGACTATGCCTATTTCTAGTGAAAGGACAAGGGGGCAGTAAAAATTCACTGAAAAATTGACCCCGGTTCCATCACATCAGAGTTTTATTTACCCATGCAACCAATTTAGGTGCAATGAAATGAAAGGGGATGGGGAACCGGCAGGAAGAGGACAAGCAAATTGAAGCAAAAGAGATCGAGAAGAGGAACAAAGCAACTGCATGCAAGAGAATCTCTACATTCTTGATTAAAAAACAAAAGCCAAGTCCTACCATGTTTTTATCACCCTCTGAAATTTACCCAGGCAAACCAATTACTAGTAGAATTTGCCCGATATTACCTCCCACAGAATCCATCAAGCTGCGATAAATTAGGCAGAATCCCGCTCCGTTTGCGGTTTATGGGATGCTTGCTTTATGCAGATTAGGTGATTGTTACATGTTGCAATCACCATCCTAATTCAAGGGCTCAAAAAGTGGCATATATGACACAAGAACTCGCAAGGCGACAGCGACAAGGACCCGAGAAAGTACATGAGAGATTAGCATATATACTATAATTACGAAACAGAAACGAGTTCTAAGCTTCAATCATAGTAGATATCTAGCTAGACTAGAGAGAGGCCGATCGATAGGCCATCTTGGATCGGAGCTTAAGCCAAATCTAAGTGAGAACGGAACAAGACATGAAAAGACAGCACAGGACAAAACAAAAAGCAAAGACGGATAGGTAGATTGATAGATACACCTCGTCCTGGGCTTCTCCCTCTAGTCTACAAGTAGGAGTGTGCGAATTGATTCATTAATTTAATGGAGTTCGTCCCTGCTAGTACCGCAAGTGTTAATTAAGCCCGAACCAGACGGGCTAATTGGGGCATGCAACATTCATCCTCTGATTTGCTGCCTGCCAGATTAGTGGAGTAGATCGAATGAAGAAAATTCGCAAGAAACATGATAATCGGGAACAAAGGGAGGAAATCAGAGCGATTATACCAAAGAAAAGCATGCAAAAAAAAGAAAGCAAAACTGTTGGGGGATCATGCGTCTCCATGGCTGGCTTAGAGGAGCAACGGAGCAAGAATTGCGCGTCATTTTGGTAGCATGCAGCAAGAAATTAACCAAGAATTGAACAGAGATAGGTCGAAGCCGACGGAGATTAGTTGTGAGTGAGTGAGTGAAATTAAGGAGAGAGAAGTAGTAGTAACCTGGAGGAGGGGATGGTGGCGGTGAGCGGGGGCGCAGTGCGGGCAGATGCTGGTGCAGCAGGCGAGACAGAAGATGTTCTTCTCGTTCTTCTTGCGGCTCTCGTGCGCCTCGCACCCCACGAAGAAGCTCTCCTCCACCAGGCCCCCAACCCACCCAGGCACCCTCATCCCCATCTCTTCGTCTCACTAGCTCCTCAAGACTCCCTCTCTCTTTCTTGCCAATTCTCCTCTCGGTTTGATCTCTCTTTTGTTTTCTCGGCAGGCCAATTCTGTCTTCCTGTCTCCCCCTCTCTCTCTCTCTTTCTCTCTCTAGTTTAGTGGTGGTGCTGCGTGAGGGCGTAGATACAGATGTTGGTTGTCTTCTTCTTGTAGGTTCAGGAGAGAGAGGGAGAGGGAGAAGGAATGTGCAACGAATCCATTGGGGGAGGTATTTATAGTGCGAGGGAGACGAAGATCGGATGATGATGATGGCGATGGTATCCCCCTACAACTCGTTGGGGGTTTGGGTGTCACGGTGGCATGGTACGAGTGTTGGGTTCCTTGGTTGGATGCGTCCCTTGTTTGAACATGGAAGGGGGAAATCTCTCATCCACTCTCCATCCTTCGTGCCGAAGCTATTTCTCTTTCCTCGTCCGGTTGGGTCATTGGGTCAAGGGGCTTGCAGTGAATAATGGAGGAGCAGAGACTATTTTCTGGATTGATCTTATTATTACTTGGCTACATTATAATAGCTACAAGAGATTAGTGTACCTTAAAAATATGGTGAATTTTTTTGAGAAAAATATAAGAGTAAAAATTAGTTAACATCGATTGCGCTGGGAAGAAGTGCACATGTTATGTGACATGTTCCTTCTGGTGGAATATTCATCTTTCCACAAGTGAAAATCTATTTGTGATATGTTGCCCTATTTAGTGGAACCTATACCGAAAAATCTCATATATGAGACGTCGAACACAATTTAATCTCAGTTTAGCATTTTTTTGTTTTTGTTAGATAGGATGGTATGTTATGTCCATGTGGGTACGAAAAAAAATGTAAAGATTAGAGGGTGGTATCGGTAATTATTTCCATAATTTTCTTATCTCTTTGTTCCCTTGCTTGTTGAACCTCGGTCAACAACTGGTACCATGCCCAATGGACGCACATTACAAAACGAGGGTCCTGAGACTATCACCACCCACGGCCCCAATAACACCCATTTAGGCTTATAGGGGTGTCAGCCATAAAATGAGTGACATAGGTATCCCAAATGGGCCTGCCGAAGATAGTACCCGGGGTTTACTGAAGGCCCACTACCCGAGGAATAAGAAGATTCGGAAGCCCAAGATATTCTTAAGGAAAGCTAGAGTTGTAATAGGAAGCATTATTTGTAATCTTGCGGGATGAGTTAGAAACCTTCCCGACTCTGTAACTTGTAACACGAATCCCTGGGCTCCGCCTCCTATATAAAGGGGAGTCGAGGGACGAAAATCATCGAATCATTGTCTACAAGCCCTAGTTTTCATAATCGTCGAGTACTTGCTGAAACCTTCGAGATCTACTTGCCCTCTACTTCTAACTAAACCCTAGCCTAAATCCATAGGCATTGACAAGTTAATACCTTGTCAATTGGCGCCATGTGGGAACTAGACAAGGAGCGATCTCGATGGCACGTTCAAGATCTTCGACATCATCAACCGCAGCAACGCAATGGATCGAGGTACCAGATCGCTGCGGTCCTGCCGATTTGTTCCTCACCCACCTCCCGTTTGGATGCATATGCGTATCTGGAGGAGCCTATGGAGATGACGTTCGGAAGGTTTTCGCTTTCGTCGAGAAGGAAGGATCGTATCGTGTCGAAATTCCGATTTCGTCGGGATCGTGGCGGTCGATTCCGATTTTTCAAGCTATACATCGTCAACCGAATCGGAGAAGAAGAAACTTCGTCGACACGTCACGCACCTGGGCAAGAGAGAAACTCGCCAAGATCTTCGGGACATGTTGTTTGAGTCATCCACGGACTCATATATAAGCGATGACTCAAGCGTCGACAATTACGACTTCATCGACAAATCTATTACAGTGGGCAAGGTCTTCATCAATCTCAACGATGGTGTCACCAAACCCAACATAGATCGAATACAAAATATCATCAGATTTATGCCATTGAAGAGCCAAACAACGATCAAGAGGAAACATCTGAGGCTTTCGGAAATCCATACGTCGATCCCTCCGATCTGCGATGAGGCCTGGGCAATAAATACGTTGGGCCACAGCCGCGAGACAGAGTTCAACTTTGCGGCATGGGATAGAGCGCGAGAGCTATGAACTGCCGAACCAATGGCCACCACACCACAATTAGAATTGCAAGCATACCAATATAGGCTCGCACGAGCCGCAAGAAATTGGAAAAACAGACAGTTGAGTTAAAATGAAGAGGAGGCGGTTACGCATCCAAGAGAGAAGGCGATTTGAGTCGACAATCTAGAACTTCGGTGATAGCCACAGGGAGGCTCACCGAGGAAGATCAAGGTTACAACACATACCCGAAGAGAAAGAGCACTTGATCCAAAACCTCGACATGTCCTTTATGTCAATAGATACAAGAGGGAACATCATCCCTAAGACACCAGAGGCTGGGTATATGGCGACACAAGCTTTTATCCTCGCATCTAAACCACCTCCAGGAGATCCAAGGGAAACACTATACAATATGGCGATAGCAGGAGTTGGAGCTATGGGGACAGCGTTTGTATCAACGCCTCCCGAAGGAGCGGCAAGGCAAAATAGTCCACGACCTGCAGCAGAACAGCGGCAGCCCCGAAGGACCAAGTGGAGCAAGAGACACGACAGCACAAGCAAGGTCGACAGAGCGCGCAAGGAGAAGGGAACATCGGCAATCCCCACTTAACGACGAGGATATGTGTGGCTTGCCGTGCTTCACGAGGAGAGTCCGGCTCGAGTCCCTTCGGGATTCAAGTTACGACAACTTCAAGAAATTCGACGGCCTTCAGATCCAGAAGATTGCTAGTTGATTATCTCGAGACAGTGAAGCTCACAGGAGGAACTAGAGCAACAACTATGCAAAGCATCCAGGTGCATTTGAGTGGAGCCGCACGATCTTGGATAAAGAAACTTCCTCCAGGATCCATCGACAGGGAAAGCTTCGAGGACGTGTTCGTCAAGAACTTCCGATCCACATGCAAAAAGCCTGCGTCGCTGGAGGAGTTGAGAGCATGTCGACAAAAGCCGGACGAGCCAATGAGAAAATATATCCAAAGGTGGAACATCATCAAAAACTCAGCAGAAAATATATCTGACGAGAGAGCGATAGATGCGTTTGTCGCAGGAATCAGGCGTGGAGATTTTGTCGAGGACTTGGAAGGACCAACCCAAAGACAGATCCGTTAATGGAAATAGCCAACGATGGGTATGGAGAAGATGCGTCCACAACAAACGGCACAGTCGCGTAGGAGGACCGCGGTCGAAATTATCAACCGAGGCGACGATTTCCTGCGTACCCGAACTATGACGCTCCAGGACAAATGGCAGGTTTTCGCAAACACAGGAGGAAACAACAGATGATTATCGCAGAAGCAAGAGCAACGAGGCGATACAGGGACGATTCTGAAACAACAGTAAAATAGCGGGCCTAGGTTCCCGAGGCCTTTTGTGTCCCCTCGAAGAAATGATGAATGGGTCAGTCAGATGCACTTTTCCTCGACAGCAACGGAAAAAGACAACAGACACCTGCAGTAAAGATTGTCGCAATTTCCAATGTTAAGGTGGGCGAGCACGCTAACGCCGGCAAAGACAGAGAAATCCTCGAGAACCCAGAGCGAGATTCACTTACCACCTCCCGCGATTACGTAAGACAATCGACATCGCCTGAATAGCGGTAGCACCTCCACCACCACCTTATGTTGATCCTAACTCTAACGGAGCGGTGTCGATGATTCAAAAGGGAAGGCCATCCAATAGAGCTCGAAAGTAATCTCACGACAGGTGTTTATGGCAGAAAAAATGCCTCCACCAACCGTCGAGTATCTAATTGGTCGGGCAAGATATTGGCTTCACTCATAGCGTATCATCCGCAGCAGTTCCTCGACCAGGGTAGCCACTTATTTTACCAAAAGTATTGCGGATTTGATGTCTCGAGTGTTCATAGACGGCGGCAGCTTAAACCTTATGTATGCATACATCGAGGAAGATGAACATATCCCTAGCGAACTTGAAGCCAACAGACACAAGGTTCCACATCACACGGGAGAAACCAAGTTATCCATTGGGAAAGATCAATCTTGACGTCAGTTTGGAACCCGAGAGAATTATAGAATCGAGAGGCTGGAATTTGAAGTTGTGGATTTTCCATCGCAAAGACCACGCTTTGTTGGGACGACCACATATGCCGATTTATGGCTGCACACTATACATACCCGTTGTGGAGGCTGCCTGGACCAAAGGGACCAATCACAGCCAAAGGAAGCTTCGCCTTAGCCGATAAGTGCGATAAGGATTTTCATCGGATATCGGAAACTTTCGGGATGCAAGCTGAGTTTGGCGTCAAGAAGTATGACCGACACGACGTACGCGACGTTGGAAGGCCAAATAAAGAATCAACTTTCAATACCGAGAAAAATTAAGGAGGTGCAAATTCACCCGACAGACCCGAAAGACGACGTCCATTGCAACAAATATGGATCTCGCATAGGAAAGCGCGCTTGTCGAGTTCCTCCGTGAGCACCGGAAAATCTTCGCATGGTGTCCACCGACATGCCAGGAGTACCCAGGAACTTGCCGAGCACCACCTCAATCCTGGATCCTCTCGCGAGACCAATCAAACAACCCCTGCGGCGTTTTTCGGAACCAAATCAGCAAAGCTATTCTTATCGTAAATAGATCGACTCAAGGATGTTGGTTTTATCAAAGAGATATCTACAAGCCACATGGGTAGCTAACCCAATGATGGTGCCGAAGAAACACACGAAAGTCCTTCGTATGTGCGTCGACTTTACGTGTCTCAATAAACATTGTCCTAAGGATCACTTTCCTCCCAAGGATCGATCAAATCATCTACTCCACGGCAGGATGTGAACGTCTTTCCTTTTTGGACGCATACTCTTATAACCAGATCAGACTAAAAGAAGATGACGAGGCAAAACAGCGTTCATAACACCCTACGGCGTGTTTTAGAACAATGCCCTTTGGTCTAAAAATGCGGGAGCAACATATCGCAGGATGATGCGTAAGGCTTGGCGAGGCCATCGGGAAAAACGCAAGTATACATCGACGACGCGTCATAACGCTGCATGGCAACGCTGATCGAGGATCTCAAGGAAACCTTTGACAACCTCGACAAATTCTGCTCTCAAGCTGAACCCGACAAGTGTTCCTTTGATGTTCCTGCGGGAGAACTCCTCGGGTTTCTAGTTTCAAGAAGAGGAATTAAGCAAATCCCACAAAATACAAGCTATCGTAATAATGAGGAAGCCAACAAAGTTGGAGTTAAACAGCTTAATCACAAATGCAGAAAGTAGTTTCGTCGCTAGGCTGGGAGAAAAAGCGTTACCATTTTACGCTCTCCTGATAAAGCAAGGAGAGAAATTCCAATGGAACGAAGAGGCCGATAGAGCTGAGGATCTGAAGCGCACAATCTCGACACCACCAATCTTGGTGGCGCTGAAGGAAAAGGAACCTCTCCTGCTGTATATTGCAGCCACGCCCCAAGTGGTTAGCACGGTGCTAGTTGTTGAAAGAGAAGAAGAAGGAAAACTCCATGGAGGGAGGCCAGTATATTTCATCAGTGAAGTTTTATCGCCTTCCAAACAGCGGTACCCGCAGTACCAGAAACTAGCATATGGAGTAATTGCAACGGCAAGGAAGTTACGCCACTATTTTTCGGCACACCCGATAATAGTAGTCAACGAAGCACCTCTTTCAAATATACTGAACAATCCAGAAGGGTCGTGTCTCCCCTTGGGGAATAGAACTTTCCCTGGACATCACGTATGAAAAAGAAAGGCAATAAAGTCGCAAGTTCTATCAGATTTCATTGCAGAGTGGATGGAGCTGGAAACACGGGACCACCAGATTTGTCGAGACTTGGACCATGAACTTCGATGGGTCCAAGAGAGCAGAAGGAGCCGGTGCAGGAGTAGTACTTATATCACCTGAAGGCGACAAATTGAAATACGTCCTTCGAATGACGTTCCCTAATGCATCCAATAATGAAGCAGAATATGAAGCCCTCATACACGGGATGAAGAGTACAAAGCTATGTGCAACTCGATCAAAAATCTTCGGCGACCACAATTGAGGCTCAGCAAGTTATGAACCAATGTGACGCAATCAATGATAGCATGATGGCATACAAGGAGGTGTACAATGAGCTCGAGAAGCTGTTTGATGGTTGCGAGGTAAATCACATCAGTAGATTGAGCAATGATAAAGCCGATGTTCTCGCAAACATCGGGTCGCAGTGCCTCCCAATCCCGCCAGGAGTATTTTGGGAAGAAATAGCGGAAAGATCCACGTAAGCCAAAAAGGTGCAAAAGCAAAAGAAGGAGAAACCTTTCACGCCCGATACGTCCAAAACGTATCTACTTTCCCGAACACTTTTGCTATTGTTTTACCTCTAATTTGTGTATTTTGGATGCAACTAACACGGACTAACGCTATTTTCAGCAGAACTCTCTCGTGTCTCGCTTTTGTGCAGAAATCCAACTTTCGGGAAAATCCTCGGAATTTATGCAAAGGCCCTATTTTCCCAGAATAATGACGGAGCCGGAAGGACAATTGAGGTGGAGGCCCTAGGCCCCACACCATAGGGCGCGCGGCCTGTGGGGGCCCTCGCGCGTCCGTGGTGCTCCTCACGCTCCGACGCCTCCTTCTCGACTATTTATCGGCTCCTCGACCTAAAAACGCACGGGAGAAGTCGAAGTCGCCATAAACCCCGAACGCCGCCACATCGCGAACCTCCGTCGCGGGAGCCAGAAGCCGTTCTGGCACTCCGCCGGGACGTGGAATTGGAGGAGATCATCGCCATCATCACTCGCCAACGCTCTACATCAATCCGCCCATGTTTCCCCATCCATGCGTGAGTACCCCCGCCGTAGGCCGAAGGGGATGGTAGGGATTGGGTGAGATTGGTCATGGAATAGCATAAGATTGTTAGGGCATAGTGCCCAGTGTCCGTAATTGGTACTTTGATGATATTGTTGCAACTTGTTATGCTTAATGCTTGTCACTAGGCCCGAGTGCCATGATCTCAGATCTGAACATGTTATTGCTTCATCAAGATATTCATTGTTTATGGTCTTACCTATAAGTTGTATACACATGTCGCTGTCCGGAACCAATGGCCCCGAAGTGACATAAATCGGGACAACCGGAGGGAATGGTAGTGATGTGAGGATCACATGTGTTCACGGAGGTTAATGCTTTGCTCCGCATTTATTAAAAGGAGTACCTTAATATCCAATAGTTTCCCTTGAGGCCCTGGCTGCCACCGGCTGGTAGGACAAAAAGATGTTGTGCAAGTTTCTCATTGCGATATCAGCACGACCATATATGGAACACATGCCTATTAATTGTCTGGTACTTGGACACTGCTTTATTATTATCTGCAAATGCCCTGTTATGATTGTTACATGAGTTTCTCTCATCCATGCAACGCCCGTTATCCGTCCCCGTGCCCATGATTTTAATCCCGCTCGTTTACTAAAATCACCACTATTGCCTTTGTTACTCGTCGTTGTTATTTCACTACCGTTACCGCTATAAAACTCGTTACTACCGATAAACCTCTTGCGAGCAAGTCTGCTTCCAGTGCAGCTGAATTGACAACTCCGCCGTTAAGGCTTCCAAGTGTTCTTTTCCCCTTGTGTCTAATCAATAAATTGGGTTTTACTTCCTCGAAGACTGTTGAGCTATCCCCTATACTTGTGGGTCATCAAGACTATTTTCTCAGAAAAGTCGTTGCCTGGGAGCATAGCTTTATTTGGAAGTTCACTTGGATTAATATTGTTCGCCGCAAATTCTCCATCATGGGCAAACCTCGCGATACTAAGATCGCCATATTACCATCCACTACAAGAAAAGGTACAATTCTTCACCTTGATGGCGTGTATTTCACACGTCCGCTGGGCAACCCCAAGAGGAAGGTATGATGCGCACACAGCAGCAAGTTTCCCAGAAGAAACCAAGGTTTATCAACCAGGAGGAGCCAAGAAGCACGTTGAAGGTTGATGGCGTTTAGATGTAGTGCTACACAACACTGTGATTCCTAAGCGCCAACGTGAACCCAGACAACATAATCAAAGTACTTTGCCCCAACCAAACAGTGAGGTTGTCAATCTCACCAGCTTGCTGTAACAAAGAGTTAACCGTATTGTGTGGAAGATGATTGTTTGCGTAAAATAGAACAAGATGGCAAAAGAGATTGTATTTCAAGAAAGAGAATTGAATCCAGCACCACTAGAGGTTCTCCCATAAGATGAACAAGATGTTGGGTGAACAAATTACAGCTTGGCAATTGACAAAATATCGACCATGACAATGAACATACATATCATGATGAGTATAGTGAGATTTAATTGGGCATTACGACAAAGTACATAGACCGCCATCCAACCGCATCTATGCCTAAAAAGTCCACCTTCAAAGTTATCATCCGAACCTCTCCAATATTGTTGCAAGCAACAGATAATTGCATTAAGTATGGTGATGTAAATAAATAACTACATCCTTAGACATAGTATCAATGTTTTATCCCTAGTGGCAACAGGACAACACAACCTTAGAACTTTCTGTCATCGTCCCAGAATGAATGCATGAACCCACTATCGAGCATAAGTACTCCCTCTTGGAGTTACAAGCATCTACTTGGCCGGAGCATCTACTAGTAACGGCGGAGGGCATGCAAGATCATAAACAACACATAAGCATAACTTTGATAATCAACATAACAAGTATTCTCTATTCATCAGATGACCCCAACAAACGCAACATATAGAATTACGTACAGATGATCTTGATCATGTTAGGCACCAAGATCCGGCAATGATAGCACAATGGGGAGAAGACAACCATCTAGTTACTGCCCATAGTCCATGGGTAGACTACTCACACATCACACCGGGGAGGCGACCATGGCGGCGTAGAGTCCTCCGAGATGATTCCTTTCTCCGTGTGGTGCCGGGAGGCGCATCTCCCCGGGATCCCCCCGAGATGGGACTCACGGCGGCGGCGTCTCCCGAAGGTTTTCCGGGTCGTGGTTCTCGGCACTGGGTTTTCGTCACTGAGGCTATTTGTAGGGCGGAGTTGGCAGTAGTCGGGGCCGAGACGAGGGGCTCAGCGGCGCAGCCCCCCGGGCCGCGCCGCCACGTGGTAAACGCGCACCTCGTGGCCCACTTCGGTGTTCTTCGGTCTTCTCCTCGGAAGCTCCGTGGAAAAAATAAGAGCCCCCGGGCTTTGATTTCGTCCCAATTCCGAGAATATTTCCTTACTAGGATTTCTCAAACCAAAACCAGCAGAAAAACAGGAATCGGCACTTCGGCATCTTGTTAATAGGTTAAGTTCCAGAAATGTACGAATGACATATAATGTGCATAAACATGTAGATAACATCAATAATGTGGCATGGAACATAAGAAATTATCGATACGTCGAGACGTATCAGCATCCCTAAGCTTAGTTTCTGCTCCCGAGCAGGTGAAACGATAACACAGATAATTTCTCGAGTGACATGCCCTCATAATCTTGATCATACTATTTGTAAAACATATGTAGTGAATGCAAATGATCAAACAAGTGGTATGACATGAGTAAACAAGTGAATCATATAGCAAAGACTTTTCATGAATAGCACTTCAAGACAAGCATCAATAAGTCTTGCATAAGAGTTAACTCATAAAGCAATAATTCAAGAAAGGCATTGAAGCAATACAAAAGAAGATTAAGTCAGAGGTTGCTTTCAACTTGTAACATGGTATCCATGATATTATCAATACAGAGTAATATAATATGCAATAAGGCATGTAGGAATCAATGCACAAATACACAAGTGTTTGCTTCTTGAGGTGGAGAGAAATAGGTGTGGAACTGACTCAACATTGAAAGTAAAAGAATGGTCTCATAGAGGAAAAGCATCGATTGCTATATTTGTGCTAGAGCTTGATTTTGAAAACAGAATAATTCTTGTCAACGGTAGTAATAAAGCATATGCATCATGTAAATTATATCTTATAAGTTGCAAGCCTCATGCATAGTGTACTAATAGTGCCCGCACCTTGTCCTAATTAGCTTGGACTACCCGATCATCACAATAACATATATGCTTTTAACCAAGTATCACAAAGGTGTACCTCTATGCTGTACAAAGGTCAAGGAGAAAGCTCGCATTTGATTTCTCGCTGATTATTCTCAACTTGTATATCCATAACGTGACAACATAGACAACACAGATAATGGACTCCTCTTTTAATGCTTAAAGCATTCAACAACAATTAATTCTTTTCTCATTAGAGATTTGAGGATGTTTGTCCAAAACTGAAACTTCCACCATGGAACATGGCTTCGGTTAGCGGCCATGTTCTTCTCTCACAATATGCATGCTCAAACCATTCAACTCAGTGTAGATCGCCCTTACTTCAGACAAGACGAACATGCATAGCAACTAACATGAAATTCAACAATGAGTTGATGGCGTTCCCCAAAGAAACATGGTTAACGCACAACAAGCAACTTAATAAGCAGATAAAGCGCATAATTACATATTTAATACCACAATAGTTTTTAAGTCTATTATTATCCCATGAGCTATATATTGCATAGGTGAATGATGAAATTTTAAAGGTGAAATTCAAGCAATTACTTTGGAATGGCTGGAAAATACCATGTAGCATAGGTAGGTATGGTGGACACAAATGGTATAGTGGTTGGCTCAAGTATTTTGGATGCATGAGAAGTATTCTCGATACAAGGTTTAGGCTAGCAAGGCTTATTTGAAACAAACACAAGGATGAACCGTGCAGCAAAACTCACATAAAAGACATATTGAAAACATTATAAGACTCTACACCATCTTCCTTGTTGTTCAAACTCAATACTAGAAATTATCTAGACCTTAGAGAAACCAAATATGCAAACCAAATTTTAGCATGCTCTATGTATTTCTTTATTAATGGGTGCAAAGCATAAGATGCAAGAGCTTAAACATGAGCACAACAATTGCCAAGTATCACATTACCCAAGACATTTATAGCAATTACTACATGTATCATTTTCCAATTCCAACCATATAACAATTTAACGAAGGAGAAACTTGCCATGAATACTATGAGTAGAAACTAAGGACATACTTGTCCATATGCTACAGCGGAGCGTGTCTCTCCCATAAAGTGAATGCTAGGATCCATTTATTCAAACAAAACAAAAACAAAAACAAACCGACGCTCCAAGAAAAAGCACATAAGATGTGATGGAATAAAAATATAGTTTCAGGGGAGGAACCTGATAATGTTGTCGATGAAGAAGGGGATGCCCTGGGCATCCCCAAGCTTAGACGCTTGAGTCTTCTTGATATATGCAGGGGTGAACCACCGGGTGCATCCCTGCTTAGAGCTTTCACTCTCCTTGATCATGTTGCATCATACTCCTCTCTTGATCCTTGAAAACTTCCTCCATACTAAACCTCGAAACAACTCATTAGAGGGTTAGTGCAATAATAAATTGACATATTCGTATGTGACACAATCATTCTTCTTAACACTTCTGGACATTGCATAATGCTACTGACATTTGGTGGATCAAAGAAATTCATCCAACATAGCGAAAGAGGCAATGCTAATAAAAGGCAGAATCTGTCAAAACAGCACACTGTTCGTATTGACGAATTTTAAAATGGCACCAGACTTGCCTCAAATGAAAATGCTCAAATTGAATGAAAGTTGCGTATATATCTAAGGCTCATGCACGTAAATTGGCTTAATTTTCTGAGTTACCGGCAGGGAGGTGGACCCAGATTCGGGTGACAGCAAAGAAATCTGGAACTGTGCAGCAATCCAAATCTAGTACTTACTTTTCTATCAACGGCTTAATTGGAACAACAAAACACAAAACTAAGATAAGGAGAGGTTGCTACAGTAGTAAACAACTTCCAAGACACAAAATAAAAACAAAGTACTGTAGGAAAAAACATGGGTTGTCTCCGCTTTTCTTTAACGCCTTTCAGCTAGGCGCAGAAAGTGTGTATCAAGTATTATCAAGAGATGAAGTGTCAACATCATAATTTGTTCTCATAATAGAATCAAAAGGTACCTTCAGCAGCTGAATCCAATAAATTCCGTGAAGAAAAATTTAGTCCTGCATAGAAGGTTTGGATGATCATCCAAGTAGTCAGTCCATGGGTTGGGCAATTTTTAACCAGAGATTTCATTCTTTCCCAAGCTTGAGCAATATGTTCAGTATCTAATTGTTTAAAATTCATTATGCTACTCCTCAAAGATATAATTTAGAACAGGGGGATAATATCTACCAATAAAAGCATCCTTGCATTTAGTCCATGAATCACTATTCTTAGGCAGAGATAGCAACCAATCTTTAGCTCTTCCTCTTAATGAGAAAGTGTAACAATTTTAGTTTAATAATATCACTATCTACATCTTTATTTTTGCATCTCACATAGTTCAACAAAATTATTAAGATGGGCAGCAGCATCAACAGAACTAACACCAGAAAATTGATCTCTCATAACCAGGTTCAGTAAAGCAGGTTTAATTTCAAAGAATTCTGCTGTAGTAGCAGGTGGGGCAATAGGTGTGCATAAGAAATCATTATTATTTGTGGTTGTGAAGTCACACAACTTAGTATTTTTAGGAGTACCCATTTTAGCAACAGGAAATAAAGCAAACTAGATAAAGTAAATGCAAGTAACTAATTTTTTTTGTATTTTTGATATAGCAAACAAGATAGCAAATAAAGTAAAACTAGCAACTAATTTTTTTGTATTTTGATTTATTGCAGCAAAATAAAATACAGCAAGACAAAAACAAAGTAAAGAGATTGAGAAGTGGAGACTTCTTGCAGCGTGTCTTGATCTCCCACCCGGCACCCGCGCCTTGCAGAGCGCTTGATGGCGGTATTTCACACGTCGCTGGGCAACCCCAAGAGGAAGGTACGATACGCACAACAGTAAGTTTTCCTCATAAAGAAACCAAGGTTTATCGAACTGTGGAGGAGTCAAGGAAGCACATGAAGGTTGATGGCGGCAGATGTAGTGCGGGCGCAACACCAGATCTTAAGGTCAACGTGAACTGCATGAATGACACCATTCAGCATTTTGCTCCCAACGAAACAAGGAGGTTGTCAATCTCACTCGGCTTGCTGTAACAAAGAGTTAACCGTATTGTGTGGAAGATGATTACTATGAAAATGAGAACAAAGATTGGGCAAGAGGATTGTATTTCATAAAGGAGAACTTGGACCGGGGTCCAAAGCAACACCAGAGGTGTCTCTCCCATAAGACGAACAAGATGTTGGGTGAACAAATTGCAGTTGGGCAATTGACAACTAAAGAGAGCATGACAATGCACATACATATCATGATGAGTATAGTGAGATTTAATTGGGCATTACTAAAGCACATAGACCGCCATCCAACCGCATCTATATGCCTAAAAAGTCCACCTTCAGTTATCATCCTAACCCCTCCGTATTAAGTTGCAAGTGTCAGACAATTGCATTAAGCATGGTGCGTAATGTAATCAACAACTACATCCTTAGACATGGGATCAATGTTTTATCCGTAGTGGCAACAAGACAACACAACCTTAGAACTTTCCCTCACACGGTCCTGTGTCAATGCAGGAACCCACTATCGAGCACAAGTACTCCCTCTTGGAGTTACAAGCATCTACTTGGCGAGAGCATCTACTAGCAACACAGATCATAAACAACACATAAGCATAACTTTGATAATCAATATAACAAGTATTCTATTCATCGGATCCCAACAAACGCAACATATAGAATATTACAGATAGATGATCTTGATCATGTTAGGCAGTGATACGTCTCACAATGATAGCACAATGGGAGAAGCAACCATTCAGCTACTGCTATGGACCCACAGTCCAGGGGTAGACTACTCACACATCACTCGGGAGGCGACCATGGCGGCGTAGAGTCTTCCGGGAGATGATTCCCCTCCTGTTAGCAGCGAGGCGATCTCCCGGATCCCCCGAGATGGGATCAAGGGCAAGGCCTCTGGGAAGGCTTTCTCCGTGATCGTGGCCTTGCATCAAGCTCACAATGAGCATTTGTAGGCGATAAGGTAGTCGGGGGCCGTGACGAGCGACACCATAGGCGGCGCGGGTCTCCCGGGGCCGGGCGGCTTTCGCCACGGGGTGAGGTCGCTGCCCTCGTGGCCCCACTGTGTGTTCTTCGGTTCGAAGCTCCGTGGAAAAATAGGCCCCTGGGGCTTTGATTTCGCTCCAATTCCGAGAATATTTCCTTACTAGGATTTCAAAAACCAAAAACAGCAGCAGAAAACAGGAATCGGCACTTCGGCATCTTGTTAATAGGTTAGTTCCAGTAAAATGCACGAATATGACATAGTGTGTATAAAATATGTAGATATCATCAAATACTGTAAAATGGAACATAAGAAATACTATACGCCGTAGGATTTATCATACCTCTCCACGTCGATTCACCATCTGATTGATAAACTTAGCCATCAATGCATGCTTCATGCGTACTTGCTTTGAATCTTGAAAATTCATAATATTGATAATGTTTTTGCTGATGTTTGATGATAGTGGTTCATTGGGATCCTTTCTAGATGCTACAATTGCTAGGTCTAGACAAATTGAAAATATTGAAACTCCTAATGCTACTACACCTGTTAATTCACCTGAACTTGATTATTTTAGTGATGATCCTGATGAAGATTATGTGGAGCTTAATGATGATTTTATTGAAAAATGCAATGCTACTAATGATGCAAGAAAAATTAAAAAGTTGCTTGCAGAACATGCTGTTAGATATAAATCGTCTCCTGATCCTAAATTTGCCACATCTCCTATAAACATTAAGGATAAAGATTATGATTTTCCTCTTGATCTATCTCATATAGTTATTGTTGAGAAAACACCCTTTTGTGGTACTGAAAAAGAAAGTGTTGTTGAACACATGACCGAGTTATCTACTCTTAGTAGCTTGTTTTCTGATGATGTCAAGATGCGTACTTACTTTGTTGCTAAAATATTTCCATTCTCATTAAAGGATGACGCTAAAACTTGGTATAATAATTTGCCACCTAATTCTATTAGAAGTCCAAAAGAACTGCTTGATGTTTTCTTCCGCAAATACTTTCCTGCTAGTGCTCAACATATTGCTTTGCGGAGAATTTATAATTTTGACCAGGAGATGAAGAGAAAATTGCTCGAGGCTTGGTCGAGATTTTGCTCTCTTATTAGAGTTCGGCCTGACCATGATTCGGAAAAGCATGATTTACTTGATATATTTTATGGTGGACTAACCATTGAGTCCAGGGCATACCTGGATAGTTGTGCTGGTTGGGTTTTCAGGAAAAGAACTCCGGACGACGTGAAGAATTATTGGCTAAAATAGGCCGTAATCATGATGATTGGACTACGCCCTAACCAACTCCAACGCCAATATTGGAAGAAGAGGGGTTTAATTAAATTGAATGATGAAGATATGAGGGAAGCCAAGAAGCTTCTCAAGGAGAAAGGTATTAAATCTGAAGATGTGAAGAATCTACTCCCTATAGAATTTTATGTAAGATAATTCCCCTTCATCCATGATTGAGGTAAACCTCAACGCTATCAGGGAAGATATTCCGTATTCAAAACCTTCTGCACAATGCTTAGATGAGTTTGATAATTATATTGTTAAGCAAGAAAATTTTAATATGAGAGTAGAGAATCATTTAATGGAAAATTCTCTAGCTATTAGTGAATTGCATGATATTGTGGAGAGAACCTCCTGATGTTAAGATGCTTGTTAAACATTTTCATATGATTCAAACTCAAATTGATCAACTCACTAAAGTGCAAAATGACTTGTTAGGGAATAATTTTAAAGAGAAACATGCTTATGAAGTAACAACTAGAGGTGGTGTCTCTACCCAGGATCCTCTATATCCTGAAGGGCATCCCAAAAGAATTGAACAAGATTCTCAATGCATTGAACCTAGTGCTCATTCTAAGAAGAAAAAAGAAGAAGAAACATAAAAAATGTTGTAGAATCCTCTGAATTTGTTAATGATCCTAATAGTATTTCTATTTCGATGCTGAAACTGAAAGTGGTAATGAAAATGAACATGATAAAGATAACGATAAGAATGATACTCCCGATAAAGAAGAGGTAGAAGATGAACCCGAAAAGTGATAAAAATAAAAAGTATACTAAAGAAGACTTTATTGCTAAGAAACATGGTAATTAAAGAGCTTTGGTGCAAAAGCAAATGCCTTTTCCCGTTAAGAAACTAAAATCAAAAAGAAGAACACCATAATAAATTTTGTGATTGGATGAAACCTTTTTTTTTTGCAAATCCCTTTGATCGATGCTATTAAATTGCCTCCTTATTCAAAGTACATGAAAGATAATATTTTAATAAAAGGAAAATCCCAATGAGGAAATTTCTACTATGCTTGCTAATTACTCTTTCAATGGCAAAATTCCAAAGAAGTTGGGCGACCCAGGTATACCTACTATTCCTTGTTCTATTAAGAATAATTATGTTAAAACTGCTATATGTGACTAGTGTTATGCCTTTTTCTTTTTATAAGAGACTTTACTTAGATAAGTTGATACCTACCGATATATCTTTACAAATGGCTGATAAATCTACCGCTGTTCCTGTTGGTATGTGAAAATGTTCCCGTTCAAGTTACTACTAACTGGCTTGATATTAACCGATTTTGTTGTGTTGGAAATGCCTCAAGATGATAATATGTCTATTATTCTTGAGACCTTTTCTTAACACCGTAGGCTCTTATTGATTGCAATAAAGGAAAGGTTACTTTCAATGTTGATGATAGGGAGCATACCGTTTATTTCCCCAAGAAGATTGATAAAGTATGTGGAGTTAATACTATTTCTAATGTGAGAACTATCAAAGTGGGAACTATTGATTGTCCTATATATGAGCCTAAGGAAGAATATCAAACTTTTGTGATTGGATCCATATCAATACAATTCAAGGTAACATGATTGATTTGAGGTTTATTTCTTCTTATGCTATGAAAAAGTTATTTGGTGACAAGACTTGATCAACCTAACGAATACCTTTTACATGCATAGAGAGGGTAAACAACATCTCTTTCTTCCTCCATTTGCTCTAGTTGCTGCACTTTTAATTTGCAAAGTTCCTTAGTTATTTGAAGATTTCAAAAATTTTCCCCAGTAATAATAAACTAAATACCCAGAAATGTGCGCCAAAGTTTTCAAAATTCACAAAAATTATACCGCTTGGTCCTATTTTTCGACTTCCAGGCACCCGGGGACACCAGATGACTCAGGGGCACTGTGAGGGCGTCAAACCACAGTCGAAGGCCAAGGAGGTGGCCGCGCCACCCTGTGGTGTGGGCCCCCCTTTGCCCCACTTTGTTATCTCTTTCTCCCAGCACCTTCTCTCTCCCGAAAAAACTCGTACCAAGTTCCTCTCACTCGCGTTTTTGCTCTCCAGATTTCTCGATCTCTTTGCTCGGCCCAGATTTTCTGTCTGCAATTTGGCACATTTGCTCTTCGCATGTGACTCCTCCACCCATCCAAGTAGAATTTTGTTTAGTTGAGTATATCTTGAATATTTTGCTGCTGTATGGGTAACATGTTTAGTGAGCTTGCATGCTTGTTCTAAGTGGTAGAAACTAGTTTTGATGCATGATTAGTACTCTAGCAAGTTCCTATGGTAGTTTCCCCCAATTATATGTCACCAAATCAAATTTTTATATTGTTTGTTGAAATTTCAGAAAATGGATGAAGAAGTTCAACTTTGGAGAGTTGTTCAAGAAAGGAACAACCAGCACCGGGAGGCCTTCTAGGGCCGCCACCCGGATTAGGCGATCATACAATGAAGACATCATCGCGCCTAGCTTTGCGCCCGAAGAGGACAACGGGCCTCCTAATGCTTCTACTTTTCCATGCTATGATTTTCTAAGGAATGCAGGGATATTGGAGGATTTCTTAACCCTTGTCAACAGGGCAGGGTTAACCACCTATATGGGAGATGAAAGGGAGCAATACTATATGCTCACCAAAATCTTCGTCGAGAGTTTCCAGTTCAACAACAAACAATATGAGCCGACGGTTGCATTCAATGGTAATCCTGTTACTATGCAATTGAAGGATTTTTGTCGTGCATTGGATATTGTCCCTGTAGGTACAGCGAGTAGGATTGATGACAACCCCCGGGACTTGCTGGAGCTCTATCGAGGGATTACCGATGATGATTGTCGCACCATTCAGCGGGGCAAGATAAGGAACATTCAACTCCCCGCCATTAAGTATTTTGCATATTACATTGCTACTAGCATTCTTGGTAGGGAGAATACTAGTAATATCTCTAGCTACCATCTTGCTTTCCTGAATATTGCACTTACTGGTCAAACATCCTATCACCTTGGTGCTCTTATTGCTCGCCGCCTGACTACCAGGGGGCCTATTTTTGGAGGAACCATTGCACTGCGCGTTTTAACATATCTAAATCTTCCTATTGATCCTAATGATGTGCCATTGGCCCCTAGGAGACTCGATATTACTGCTATGAAGAGTCATCATTTTGTTACCATTGATTCTACTTTAGATAATATGGTGTATAGAATGTTGTTTTCTGACGGGGAGGAGAAGGAAATCCCTCTTCCCAACCAGGTTTGTTACATTGACAGTACATGGTCGTGCACTAAGGAGGAAGTGGATGAGCATTTGAAGATAAAAGACTTCCACCAAAGCATGACTCTGAGGATGTCGAGCCTTCCTATGATTACACCGTCACACATCCCGGTGCGTCTTCTAGCACATACCTGGAATACGATCCATCTTCGTCATATTACGGAGACACTACCTCATGGGATCGATGGAATTGAACTCCACTTAGGCCAAAAGCCTAAGCTTGGGGGGAGGTATACCGGCATCACTCATTCTTTGCATATTATGGTTGCTGGATACTTGTACATACTTGTTTTGTTCGTTTGAGTGGTTTTCCAATGAGAGGAAGATGATATTTGGGGAAGTGCTGCCTGTGAAAACAGATTCTGGAACGTTACCGTAAAAATTCTTAAAAATAGCCAGAGCGTCATTTTGAGCTGCCAATTTTTGTGCAGGTTCCCAGGTTGTTATCTAACTTTCATTAGTTGAACACTTTTCTATCTGAGCAACGGAAGATTTTTGTAAAAATCAATTTCTGTACTGCTGTCAGGTTTTGGCAGATTTCTGCCATCTCGCTTTTCTGTGTTTCTTTTAGTTTGTTATTTCTTGTTTTTGTTTTGTTTCCTTTCCAAAACACAAAAAGACCAAAAATATTTCTGTTGTTTCTCTTCACCATTTGTTTGTTTTAGTTTCTTGCATTTGTTTCACTTTATTTTCTATTGCTAGTTTGCTATAAGAAAACCCAAAAGATTTTGCTTTGTTTGTTTGTTTTCTTTTGTTCTTGTTTTCAAATTCGAAACACCAAAAATATTTGCTGTTCTTCTTTGGTTTGTAAAGTTCATCATGAGTTCAATGGTCTTCGGTGGCTGGAGCCTGGTTTTCATTTCATATTATCCAAGCTACACAAGTGAAAAGGCAATAATGACGATCTACGACAATCAGTGTTGTGAGAGGCTGGTATGAACTCTATTTGTTTTCATATTTTTGTACATATACTCATCCATGTGAGCATGCTTAGTTGGTTCATGGGGTATATGTTATTTGAGAAAGTCTAGTAGTTCATGATCTCTCATGTTTAGTCTCCAATCTATTAATATGAGTAACGATGTCATGGATGTTTGCTTGCATTGTTTTACTTATTCATAAGTAAGTATGGCATTGTGGTATCCTCTTCTGAATAATTCATTTATATCGGGACTTGGCACATGCTCACGATGCATATGACTGAACAAAGTCAATTAAGCCTCGATGATCTATATTGCTTCGTAGTTCTTGTATCACTTTTATGCATCCGTTAATTTATTTTGCCGAAGCATGATTATGACAGCTATTGCTTTCTTGATTTGTCGCTCCCTAGTCTTTGCTAGC